>OZ026837.1:37715758-38373990 GCA_964023205.1 Lutraria lutraria
AAGAAACAATATGAGCTATCACAAGACCACTTTTGAACGAAATTTTTTATTTCACGAAAATCCCTTCAGGTCGGGACCTGCTGAAATCTCTAATTTTTTACAAAAAATCAAATTTCTTGAAACTGATTTATATGTACATCTTAGCATTTGTATCAATGGAAGAAACAATATGAGCTATCACAAGACCACTTTTGAATGAAATTTTTTATTTCACGAAAATCCCTTCAGGTCGGGACCTGCTGAAATCTCTAATTTTTGACAAAAATCAAATTTCTTGAAACTGATTTATATGTACATCTTAGCATTTGTATCAATGGAAGAAACAATATGAGCTATCACAAGACCACTTTTGAACGAAATTTTTTATTTCACGAAAATCCCTTCAGGTCGGGACCTGCTGAAATCTCTAATTTTTTACAAAAATCAAATTTCTTGAAACTGATTTATATGTACATCTTAGCATTTGTATCAATGGAAGAAACAATATGAGCTATCACAAGACCACTTTTGAACGAAATTTTTATTTCACGAAAATCCCTTCAGGTCGGGACCTGCTGAAATCTCTAATTTTGACAAAAATCAAATTTCTTGAAACTGATTTATAAGTACATCTTACCATTTGTATCAATGTGAGAAACAATATGAGCTATCACAAGACCACTTTTGAACGAAATTTTTAATTTCACGAAAATCTCTTCAGGTCGGGACCTGCTGAAATCTCTAATTTTTGACAAAAAATCAAATTTCTTGAAACTGATTTATATGTACATCTTAGCGTTTGTATCAATGGAAGAAACAATATGAGCTATCACAAGATCACTTTTGAACGAAATTTTTTATTTCACGAAAATCCCTTCAGGTCGGGACCTGCTGAAATCTCTAATTTTTGACAAAAAATCAAATTTCTTGAAACTGATTTATATGTACATCTTACCATTTGTATCAATGTGAGAAACAATATGAGCTATCACAAGACCACTTTTGAACGAAATTTTTAATTTCACGAAAATCCCTTCAGGTCGGGACCTGCTGAAATCTCTAATTTTTGACAAAAAATCAAATTTCTTGAAACTGATTTATATGTACATCTTAGCATTTGTATCAATGGAAGAAACAATATGAGCTATCACAAGACCACTTTTGAACGAAATTTTTTATTTCACGAAAATCCCTTCAGGTCGGGACCTGCTGAAATCTCTAATTTTGACAAAAAATCAAATTTCTTGAAACTGATTTATATGTACATCTTAGCATTTGTATCAATGGAAGAAACAATATGAGCTATCACAAGACCACTTTTGAACGAAATTTTTTATTTCACGAAAATCCCTTCAGGTCGGGACCTGCTGAAATCTCTAATTTTTACAAAAAATCAAATTTCTTGAAACTGATTTATATGTACATCTTACCATTTGTATCAATGGAAGAAACAATATGAGCTATCACAAGACCACTTTTGAACGAAATTTTTTATTTCACGAAAATCCCTTCAGGTCGGGACCTGCTGAAATCTCTAATTTTTGACAAAAAATCAAATTTCTTGAAACTGATTTATATGTACATCTTAGCATTTGTATCAATGGAAGAAACAATATGAGCTATCACAAGACCACTTTTGAACGAAATTTTTTATTTCACGAAAATCCCTTCAGGTCGGGACCTGCTGAAATCTCTAATTTTTCACAAAAAATCAAATTTCTTGAAACTGATTTATATGTACATCTTAGCATTTGTATCAATGGAAGAAACAATATGAGCTATCACAAGACCACTTTTGAACGAAATTTTTAATTTCACGAAAATCCCTTCAGGTCGGGACCTGCTGAAATCTCTAATTTTTGACAAAAAATCAAATTTCTTGAAACTGATTTATATGTACATCTTAGCATTTGTATCAATGGAAGAAACAACATGAGCTATCACAAGACCACTTTTGAACGAAATTTTTTATTTCACGAAAATCCCTTCAGGTCGGGACCTGCTGAAATCTCTAATTTTTGACAAAAAATCAAATTTCTTGAAACTGATTTATATGTACATCTTAGCATTTGTATCAATGGAAGAAACAATATGAGCTATCACAAGACCACTTTTGAACGAATTTTTTTATTTCACGAAAATCTCTTCAGGTCGGGACCTGCTGAAATCTCTAATTTTTGACAAAAAATCAAATTTCTTGAAACTGATTTATATGTACATCTTAGCATTTGTATCAATGGAAGAAACAACATGAGCTATCACAAGACCACTTTTGAACGAAATTTTTTATTTCACGAAAATCCCTTCAGGTCGGGACCTGCTGAAATCTCTAATTTTGACAAAAAATCAAATTTCTTGAAACTGATTTATATGTACATCTTAGCATTTGTATCAATGGAAGAAACAATATGAGCTATCACAAGACCACTTTTGAACGAATTTTTTATTTCACGAAAATCTCTTCAGGTCGGGACCTGCTGAAATCTCTAATTTTTGACAAAAAATCAAATTTCTTGAAACTGATTTATATGTACATCTTAGCATTTGTATCAATGGAAGAAACAATATGAGCTATCACAAGACCACTTTTGAACGAAATTTTTTATTTCACGAAAATCCCTTCAGGTCGGGACCTGCTGAAATCTCTAATTTTTGACAAAAAATCAAATTTCTTGAAACTGATTTATAAGTACATCTTACCATTTGTAATCAATGTGAGAAACAATATGAGCTATCACAAGACCACTTTTGAACGAAATTTTTAATTTCACGAAAATCTCTTCAGGTCGGGACCTGCTGAAATCTCTAATTTTTGACAAAAAATCAAATTTCTTGAAACTGATTTATATGTACATCTTAGCGTTTGTATCAATGGAAGAAACAATATGAGCTATCACAAGACCACTTTTGAACGAAATTTTTTATTTCACGAAAATCCCTTCAGGTCGGGACCTGCTGAAATCTCTAATTTTTTACAAAAAATCAAATTTCTTGAAACTGATTTATATGTACATCTTAGCATTTGTATCAATGGAAGAAACAATATGAGCTATCACAAGACCACTTTTGAACGAAATTTTTAATTTCACGAAAATCCCTTCAGGTCGGACCTGCTGAAATCTCTAATTTTTGACAAAAAATCAAATTCTTGAAACTGATTTATATGTACATCTTACCATTTGTATCAATGTGAGAAACAATATGAGCTATCACAAGACCACTTTTGAACGAAATTTTTAATTTCACGAAAATCCCTTCAGGTCGGGACCTGCTGAAATCTCTAATTTTTGACAAAAAATCAATTTCTTGAAACTGATTTATATGTACATCTTAGCATTTGTATCAATGGAAGAAACAATATGAGCTATCACAAGACCACTTTTGAACGAAATTTTTTATTTCACGAAAATCCCTTCAGGTCGGGACCTGCTGAAATCTCTAATTTTTGACAAAAAATCAAATTTCTTGAAACTGATTTATATGTACATCTTAGCATTTGTATCAATGGAAGAAACAATATGAGCTATCACAAGACCACTTTTGAACGAAATTTTTTATTTCACGAAAATCCCTTCAGGTCGGGACCTGCTGAAATCTCTAATTTTTTACAAAAAATCAAATTTCTTGAAACTGATTTATATGTACATCTTACCATTTGTATCAATGGAAGAAACAATATGAGCTATCACAAGACCACTTTTGAACGAAATTTTTTATTTCACGAAAATCCCTTCAGGTCGGGACCTGCTGAAATCTCTAATTTTTGACAAAAAATCAAATTTCTTGAAACTGATTTATATGTACATCTTAGCATTTGTATCAATGGAAGAAACAATATGAGCTATCACAAGACCACTTTTGAACGAAATTTTTTATTTCACGAAAATCCCTTCAGGTCGGGACCTGCTGAAATCTCTAATTTTTGACAAAAAATAAAATTTCTTGAAACTGATTTATATGTACATCTTAGCATTTGTATCAATGGAAGAAACAATATGAGCTATCACAAGACCACTTTTGAACGAAATTTTTAATTTCACGAAAATCCCTTCAGGTCGGGACCTGCTGAAATCTCTAATTTTTGACAAAAAATCAAATTTCTTGAAACTGATTTATATGTACATCTTAGCATTTGTATCAATGGAAGAAACAACATGAGCTATCACAAGACCACTTTTGAACGAAATTTTTTATTTCACGAAAATCCCTTCAGGTCGGGACCTGCTGAAATCTCTAATTTTTGACAAAAAATCAAATTTCTTGAAACTGATTTATAAGTACATCTTACCATTTGTATCAATGTGAGAAACAATATGAGCTATCACAAGACCACTTTTGAACGAAATTTTTAATTTCACGAAAATCTCTTCAGGTCGGGACCTGCTGAAATCTCTAATTTTTGACAAAAATCAAATTTCTTGAAACTGATTTATATGTACATCTTAGCGTTTGTATCAATGGAAGAAACAATATGAGCTATCACAAGATCACTTTTGAACGAAATTTTTTATTTCACGAAAATCCCTTCAGGTCGGGACCTGCTGAAATCTCTAATTTTTGACAAAAAATCAAATTTCTTGAAACTGATTTATATGTACATCTTAGCATTTGTATCAATGGAAGAAACAACATGAGCTATCACAAGACCACTTTTGAACGAAATTTTTTATTTCACGAAAATCCCTTCAGGTCGGGACCTGCTGAAATCTCTAATTTTTGACAAAAAATCAAATTTCTTGAAACTGATTTATATGTACATCTTAGCATTTGTATCAATGGAAGAAACAATATGAGCTATCACAAGACCACTTTTGAACGAATTTTTTTATTTCACGAAATCTCTTCAGGTCGGGACCTGCTGAAATCTCTAATTTTTGACAAAAAATCAAATTTCTTGAAACTGATTTATATGTACATCTTAGCATTTGTATCAATGGAAGAAACAATATGAGCTATCACAAGACCACTTTTGAACGAAATTTTTTATTTCACGAAAATCCCTTCAGGTCGGGACCTGCTGAAATCTCTAATTTTTTACAAAAAATCAAATTTCTTGAAACTGATTTATATGTACATCTTAGCGTTTGTATCAATGGAAGAAACAATATGAGCTATCACAAGACCACTTTTGAACGAAATTTTTTATTTCACGAAAATCCCTTCAGGTCGGGACCTGCTGAAATCTCTAATTTTTGACAAAAAATCAAATTTCTTGAAACTGATTTATATGTACATCTTACCATTTGTATCAATGGAAGAAACAATATGAGCTATCACAAGACCACTTTTGAACGAAATTTTTTATTTCACGAAAATCCTTCAGGTCGGGACCTGCTGAAATCTCTAATTTTTGACAAAAAATCAAATTTCTTGAAACTGATTTATATGTACATCTTAGCATTTGTATCAATGGAAGAAACAATATGAGCTATCACAAGACCACTTTTGAACGAAATTTTTATTTCACGAAAATCCCTTCAGGTCGGGACCTGCTGAAATCTCTAATTTTTGACAAAAAATCAAATTTCTTGAAACTGATTTATATGTACATCTTAGCATTTGTATCAATGGAAGAAACAATATGAGCTATCACAAGACCACTTTTGAACGAAATTTTTAATTTCACGAAAATCTCTTCAGGTCGGGACCTGCTGAAATCTCTAATTTTTTACAAAAAATCAAATTTCTTGAAACTGATTTATATGTACATCTTAGCGTTTGTATCAATGGAAGAAACAATATGAGCTATCACAAGACCACTTTTGAACGAAATTTTTTATTTCACGAAAATCCCTTCAGGTCGGGACCTGCTGAAATCTCTAATTTTTGACAAAAAATCAAATTTCTTGAAACTGATTTATAAGTACATCTTACCATTTGTATCAATGTGAGAAACAATATGAGCTATCACAAGACCACTTTGAACGAAATTTTTAATTTCACGAAAATCTCTTCAGGTCGGGACCTGCTGAAATCTCTAATTTTTGACAAAAAATCAAATTTCTTGAAACTGATTTATATGTACATCTTAGCGTTTGTATCAATGGAAGAAACAATATGAGCTATCACAAGATCACTTTTGAACGAAATTTTTATTTCACGAAATCCCTTCAGGTCGGGACCTGCTGAAATCTCTAATTTTTGACAAAAAATCAAATTTCTTGAAACTGATTTATATGTACATCTTACCATTTGTATCAATGTGAGAAACAATATGAGCTATCACAAGACCACTTTTGAACGAAATTTTTAATTTCACGAAAATCCCTTCAGGTCGGGACCTGCTGAAATCTCTAATTTTTGACAAAAAATAAAATTTCTTGAAACTGATTTATATGTACATCTTAGCATTTGTATCAATGGAAGAAACAATATGAGCTATCACAAGACCACTTTTGAACGAAATTTTTAATTTCACGAAATCCCTTCAGGTCGGGACCTGCTGAAATCTCTAATTTTTGACAAAAAATCAAATTTCTTGAAACTGATTTATATGTACATCTTAGCATTTGTATCAATGGAAGAAACAACATGAGCTATCACAAGACCACTTTTGAACGAAATTTTTTATTTCACGAAAATCCTTCAGGTCGGGACCTGCTGAAATCTCTAATTTTTGACAAAAAATCAAATTTCTTGAAACTGATTTATATGTACATCTTAGCATTTGTATCAATGGAAGAAACAATATGAGCTATCACAAGACCACTTTTGAACGAAATTTTTTTATTTCACGAAAATCTCTTCAGGTCGGGACCTGCTGAAATCTCTAATTTTTGACAAAAATCAAATTTCTTGAAACTGATTTATATGTACATCTTAGCGTTTGTATCAATGGAAGAAACAATATGAGCTATCACAAGACCACTTTTGAACGAAATTTTTTATTTCACGAAAATCCCTTCAGGTCGGGACCTGCTGAAATCTCTAATTTTTGACAAAAAATCTAATTTCTTGAAACTGATTTATATGTACATCTTAGCATTTGTATCAATGGAAGAAACAATATGAGCTATCACAAGACCACTTTGAACGAAATTTTTTATTTCACGAAAATCCCTTCAGGTCGGGACCTGCTGAAATCTCTAATTTTTTATAAAAAATCAAATTTCTTGAAACTGATTTATATGTACATCTTAGCATTTGTATCAATGGAAGAAACAATATGAGCTATCACAAGACCACTTTTGAATGAAATTTTTTATTTCACGAAAATCCCTTCAGGTCGGGACCTGCTGAAATCTCTAATTTTTGACAAAAAATCAAATTTCTTGAAACTGATTTATATGTACATCTTAGCATTTGTATCAATGGAAGAAACAATATGAGCTATCACAAGACCACTTTTGAACGAAATTTTTTATTTCACGAAAATCCCTTCAGGTCGGGACCTGCTGAAATCTCTAATTTTTTACAAAAAATCAAATTTCTTGAAACTGATTTATATGTACATCTTAGCATTTGTATCAATGGAAGAAACAATATGAGCTATCACAAGACCACTTTTGAACGAAATTTTTTATTTCACGAAAATCCCTTCAGGTCGGGACCTGCTGAAATCTCTAATTTTTGACAAAAAATCAAATTTCTTGAAACTGATTTATAAGTACATCTTACCATTTGTATCAATGTGAGAAACAATATGAGCTATCACAAGACCACTTTTGAACGAAATTTTTAATTTCACGAAAATCTCTTCAGGTCGGGACCTGCTGAAATCTCTAATTTTTGACAAAAAATCAAATTTCTTGAAACTGATTTATATGTACATCTTAGCGTTTGTATCAATGGAAGAAACAATATGAGCTATCACAAGATCACTTTTGAACGAAATTTTTTATTTCACGAAAATCCCTTCAGGTCGGGACCTGCTGAAATCTCTAATTTTTGACAAAAAATCAAATTTCTTGAAACTGATTTATATGTACATCTTAGCATTTGTATCAATGGAAGAAACAACATGAGCTATCACAAGACCACTTTTGAACGAAATTTTTTATTTCACGAAAATCCCTTCAGGTCGGGACCTGCTGAAATCTCTAATTTTTGACAAAAAATCAAATTTCTTGAAACTGATTTATATGTACATCTTAGCATTTGTATCAATGGAAGAAACAATATGAGCTATCACAAGACCACTTTTGAACGAATTTTTTATTTCACGAAAATCTCTTCAGGTCGGGACCTGCTGAAATCTCTAATTTTTGACAAAAAATCAAATTTCTTGAAACTGATTTATATGTACATCTTAGCATTTGTATCAATGGAAGAAACAATATGAGCTATCACAAGACCACTTTTGAACGAAATTTTTTATTTCACGAAAATCCCTTCAGGTCGGGACCTGCTGAAATCTCTAATTTTTGACAAAAAATCAAATTTCTTGAAACTGATTTATAAGTACATCTTACCATTTGTATCAATGTGAGAAACAATATGAGCTATCACAAGACCACTTTTGAACGAAATTTTTAATTTCACGAAAATCTCTTCAGGTCGGGACCTGCTGAAATCTCTAATTTTTGACAAAAAATCAAATTTCTTGAAACTGATTTATATGTACATCTTAGCATTTGTATCAATGGAAGAAACAATATGAGCTATCACAAGACCACTTTTGAACGAATTTTTTTATTTCACGAAAATCTCTTCAGGTCGGGACCTGCTGAAATCTCTAATTTTTGACAAAAAATCAAATTTCTTGAAACTGATTTATATGTACATCTTAGCATTTGTATCAATGGAAGAAATAATATGAGCCATCACAAGACCACTTTTGAACGAAATTTTTTATTTCACGAAAATCCCTTCAGGTCGGGACCTGCTGAAATCTCTAATTTTTTACAAAAAATCAAATTTCTTGAAACTGATTTATATGTACATCTTAGCGTTTGTATCAATGGAAGAAACAATATGAGCTATCACAAGACCACTTTTGAACGAAATTTTTTATTTCACGAAAATCCCTTCAGGTCGGGACCTGCTGAAATCTCTAATTTTTGACAAAAAATCAAATTTCTTGAAACTGATTTATATGTACATCTTAGCATTTGTATCAATGGAAGAAACAATATGAGCTATCACAAGACCACTTTTGAACGAAATTTTTTATTTCACGAAAATCCCTTCAGGTCGGGACCTGCTGAAATCTCTAATTTTTTACAAAAAATCAAATTTCTTGAAACTGATTTATATGTACATCTTAGCATTTGTATCAATGGAAGAAACAATATGAGCTATCACAAGACCACTTTTGAACGAAATTTTTTATTTCACGAAAATCCCTTCAGGTCGGGACCTGCTGAAATCTCTAATTTTTGACAAAAAATCAAATTTCTTGAAACTGATTTATAAGTACATCTTACCATTTGTATCAATGTGAGAAACAATATGAGCTATCACAAGACCACTTTTGAACGAAATTTTTAATTTCACGAAAATCTCTTCAGGTCGGGACCTGCTGAAATCTCTAATTTTTGACAAAAAATCAAATTTCTTGAAACTGATTTATATGTACATCTTAGCGTTTGTATCAATGGAAGAAACAATATGAGCTATCACAAGATCACTTTTGAACGAAATTTTTTATTTCACGAAAATCCCTTCAGGTCGGGACCTGCTGAAATCTCTAATTTTTGACAAAAAATCAAATTTCTTGAAACTGATTTATATGTACATCTTAGCATTTGTATCAATGGAAGAAACAACATGAGCTATCACAAGACCACTTTTGAACGAAATTTTTTATTTCACGAAAATCCCTTCAGGTCGGGACCTGCTGAAATCTCTAATTTTTGACAAAAAATCAAATTTCTTGAAACTGATTTATATGTACATCTTAGCATTTGTATCAATGGAAGAAACAATATGAGCTATCACAAGACCACTTTTGAACGAATTTTTTTATTTCACGAAAATCTCTTCAGGTCGGGACCTGCTGAAATCTCTAATTTTTGACAAAAAATCAAATTTCTTGAAACTGATTTATATGTACATCTTAGCATTTGTATCAATGGAAGAAACAATATGAGCTATCACAAGACCACTTTTGAACGAAATTTTTTATTTCACGAAAATCCCTTCAGGTCGGGACCTGCTGAAATCTCTAATTTTTTACAAAAAATCAAATTTCTTGAAACTGATTTATATGTACATCTTAGCGTTTGTATCAATGGAAGAAACAATATGAGCTATCACAAGACCACTTTTGAACGAAATTTTTTATTTCACGAAAATCCCTTCAGGTCGGGACCTGCTGAAATCTCTAATTTTTGACAAAAAATCAAATTTCTTGAAACTGATTTATATGTACATCTTACCATTTGTATCAATGGAAGAAACAATATGAGCTATCACAAGACCACTTTTGAACGAAATTTCTTATTTCACGAAAATCCCTTCAGGTCGGGACCTGCTGAAATCTCTAATTTTTGACAAAAAATCAAATTTCTTGAAACTGATTTATATGTACATCTTAGCATTTGTATCAATGGAAGAAACAATATGAGCTATCACAAGACCACTTTTGAACGAAATTTTTTATTTCACGAAAATCCCTTCAGGTCGGGACCTGCTGAAATCTCTAATTTTTGACAAAAATTCAAATTTCTTGAAACTGATTTATATGTACATCTTAGCATTTGTATCAATGGAAGAAACAATATGAGCTATCACAAGACCACTTTTGAACGAAATTTTTAATTTCACGAAAATCTCTTCAGGTCGGGACCTGCTGAAATCTCTAATTTTTTACAAAAAATCAAATTTCTTGAAACTGATTTATATGCACATCTTAGCGTTTGTATCAATGGAAGAAACAATATGAGCTATCACAAGACCACTTTTGAACGAAATTTTTTATTTCACGAAAATCCCTTCAGGTCGGGACCTGCTGAAATCTCTAATTTTTGACAAAAAATCAAATTTCTTGAAACTGATTTATATGTACATCTTAGCATTTGTATCAATGGAAGAAACAACATGAGCTATCACAAGACCACTTTTGAACGAAATTTTTTATTTCACGAAAATCCCTTCAGGTCGGGACCTGCTGAAATCTCTAATTTTTGACAAAAAATCAAATTTCTTGAAACTGATTTATATGTACATCTTAGCATTTGTATCAATGGAAGAAACAATATGAGCTATCACAAGACCACTTTTGAACGAAATTTTTTATTTCACGAAAATCCCTTCAGGTCGGGACCTGCTGAAATCTCTAATTTTTGACAAAAAATCAAATTTCTTGAAACTGATTTATATGTACATCTTACCATTTGTATCAATGTGAGAAACAATATGAGCTATCACAAGACCACTTTTGAACGAAATTTTTAATTTCACGAAAATCCCTTCAGGTCGGGACCTGCTGAAATCTCTAATTTTTGACAAAAAATCAAATTTCTTGAAACTGATTTATATGTACATCTTAGCATTTGTATCAATGGAAGAAACAATATGAGCTATCACAAGACCACTTTTGAACGAAATTTTTTATTTCACGAAAATCCCTTCAGGTCGGGACCTGCTGAAATCTCTAATTTTTGACAAAAAATCAAATTTCTTGAAACTGATTTATATGTACATCTTAGCATTTGTATCAATGGAAGAAACAATATGAGCTATCACAAGACCACTTTTGAACGAAATTTTTTATTTCACGAAAATCCCTTCAGGTCGGGACCTGCTGAAATCTCTAATTTTTTACAAAAAATCAAATTTCTTGAAACTGATTTATATGTACATCTTAGCATTTGTATCAATGGAAGAAACAATATGAGCTATCACAAGACCACTTTTGAACGAAATTTTTAATTTCACGAAAATCCCTTCAGGTCGGGACCTGCTGAAATCTCTAATTTTTGACAAAAAATCAAATTTCTTGAAACTGATTTATATGTACATCTTACCATTTGTATCAATGTGAGAAACAATATGAGCTATCACAAGACCACTTTTGAACGAAATTTTTAATTTCACGAAAATCCCTTCAGGTCGGGACCTGCTGAAATCTCTAATTTTTGACAAAAAATCAAATTTCTTGAAACTGATTTATATGTACATCTTAGCATTTGTATCAATGGAAGAAACAATATGAGCTATCACAAGACCACTTTTGAACGAAATTTTTTATTTCACGAAAATCCCTTCAGGTCGGGACCTGCTGAAATCTCTAATTTTTGACAAAAAATCAAATTTCTTGAAACTGATTTATATGTACATCTTAGCATTTGTATCAATGGAAGAAACAATATGAGCTATCACAAGACCACTTTTGAACGAAATTTTTTATTTCACGAAAATCCCTTCAGGTCGGGACCTGCTGAAATCTCTAATTTTTGACAAAAAATCAAATTTCTTGAAACTGATTTATATGTACATCTTAGCATTTGTATCAATGGAAGAAACAATATGAGCTATCACAAGACCACTTTTGAACGAAATTTTTTATTTCACGAAAATCCCTTCAGGTCGGGACCTGCTGAAATCTCTAATTTTTGAGAAAAAAATCAAATTTCTTGAAACTGATTTATATGTACATCTTACCATTTGTATCAATGTGAGAAACAATATGAGCTAACACAAGACCACTTTTGAACGAAATTTTTAATTTCACGAAAATCCCTTCAGGTCGGGACCTGCTGAAATCTCTAATTTTTGACAAAAAATCAAATTTCTTGAAACTGATTTATATGTACATCTTACCATTTGTATCAATGTGAGAAACAATATGAGCTATCACAAGACCCCTTTTGAACGAAATTTTTAATTTCACGAAAATCTCTTCAGGTCGGGACCTGCTGAAATCTCTAATTTTTGACAAAAAATCAAATTTCTTGAAACTGATTTATATGTACATCTTAGCGTTTGTATCAATGGAAGAAACAATATGAGCTATCACAAGACCACTTTTGAATGAAATTTTTTATTTCACGAAAATCCCTTCAGGTCGGGACCTGCTGAAATCTCTAATTTTTGACAAAAAATCAAATTTCTTGAAACTGATTTATATGTACATCTTAGCATTTGTATCAATGGAAGAAACAATATGAGCTATCACAAGACCACTTTTGAACGAAATTTTTTATTTCACGAAAATCCCTTCAGGTCGGGACCTGCTGAAATCTCTAATTTTTTACAAAAAATCAAATTTCTTGAAACTGATTTATATGTACATCTTAGCATTTGTATCAATGGAAGAAACAATATGAGCTATCACAAGACCACTTTTGAACGAAATTTTTTATTTCACGAAAATCCCTTCAGGTCGGGACCTGCTGAAATCTCTAATTTTTGACAAAAAATCAAATTTCTTGAAACTGATTTATAAGTACATCTTACCATTTGTATCAATGTGAGAAACAATATGAGCTATCACAAGACCACTTTTGAACGAAATTTTTAATTTCACGAAAATCTCTTCAGGTCGGGACCTGCTGAAATCTCTAATTTTTGACAAAAAATCAAATTTCTTGAAACTGATTTATATGTACATCTTAGCGTTTGTATCAATGGAAGAAACAATATGAGCTATCACAAGATCACTTTTGAACGAAATTTTTTATTTCACGAAAATCCCTTCAGGTCGGGACCTGCTGAAATCTCTAATTTTTGACAAAAAATCAAATTTCTTGAAACTGATTTATATGTACATCTTAGCATTTGTATCAATGGAAGAAACAACATGAGCTATCACAAGACCACTTTTGAACGAAATTTTTTATTTCACGAAAATCCCTTCAGGTCGGGACCTGCTGAAATCTCTAATTTTTGACAAAAAATCAAATTTCTTGAAACTGATTTATATGTACATCTTAGCATTTGTATCAATGGAAGAAACAATATGAGCTATCACAAGACCACTTTTGAAAGAATTTTTTTATTTCACGAAAATCTCTTCAGGTCGGGACCTGCTGAAATCTCTAATTTTTGACAAAAAATCAAATTTCTTGAAACTGATTTATATGTACATCTTAGCATTTGTATCAATGGAAGAAACAATATGAGCTATCACAAGACCACTTTTGAACGAAATTTTTTATTTCACGAAAATCCCTTCAGGTCGGGACCTGCTGAAATCTCTAATTTTTGACAAAAAATCAAATTTCTTGAAACTGATTTATAAGTACATCTTACCATTTGTATCAATGTGAGAAACAATATGAGCTATCACAAGACCACTTTTGAACGAAATTTTTAATTTCACGAAAATCTCTTCAGGTCGGGACCTGCTGAAATCTCTAATTTTTGACAAAAAATCAAATTTCTTGAAACTGATTTATATGTACATCTTAGCGTTTGTATCAATGGAAGAAACAATATGAGCTATCACAAGATCACTTTTGAACGAAATTTTTTATTTCACGAAAATCCCTTCAGGTCGGGACCTGCTGAAATCTCTAATTTTTGACAAAAAATCAAATTTCTTGAAACTGATTTATATGTACATCTTAGCATTTGTATCAATGGAAGAAACAACATGAGCTATCACAAGACCACTTTTGAACGAAATTTTTTATTTCACGAAAATCCCTTCAGGTCGGGACCTGCTGAAATCTCTAATTTTTGACAAAAAATCAAATTTCTTGAAACTGATTTATATGTACATCTTAGCATTTGTATCAATGGAAGAAACAATATGAGCTATCACAAGACCACTTTTGAACGAATTTTTTTATTTCACGAAAATCTCTTCAGGTCGGGACCTGCTGAAATCTCTAATTTTTGACAAAAAATCAAATTTCTTGAAACTGATTTATATGTACATCTTAGCATTTGTATCAATGGAAGAAACAATATGAGCCATCACAAGACCACTTTTGAACGAAATTTTTTATTTCACGAAAATCCCTTCAGGTCGGGACCTGCTGAAATCTCTAATTTTTTACAAAAAATCAAATTTCTTGAAACTGATTTATATGTACATCTTAGCGTTTGTATCAATGGAAGAAACAATATGAGCTATCACAAGACCACTTTTGAACGAAATTTTTTATTTCACGAAAATCCCTTCAGGTCGGGACCTGCTGAAATCTCTAATTTTTGACAAAAAATCAAATTTCTTGAAACTGATTTATATGTACATCTTAGCATTTGTATCAATGGAAGAAACAATATGAGCTATCACAAGACCACTTTTGAACGAAATTTTTTATTTCACGAAAATCCCTTCAGGTCGGGACCTGCTGAAATCTCTAATTTTTTACAAAAAATTTCTTGAAACTGATTTATATGTACATCTTAGCATTTGTATCAATGGAAGAAACAATATGAGCTATCACAAGACCACTTTTGAACGAAATTTTTTATTTCACGAAAATCCCTTCAGGTCGGGACCTGCTGAAATCTCTAATTTTTGACAAAAAATCAAATTTCTTGAAACTGATTTATAAGTACATCTTACCATTTGTATCAATGTGAGAAACAATATGAGCTATCACAAGACCACTTTTGAACGAAATTTTTAATTTCACGAAAATCTCTTCAGGTCGGGACCTGCTGAAATCTCTAATTTTTGACAAAAAATCAAATTTCTTGAAACTGATTTATATGTACATCTTAGCGTTTGTATCAATGGAAGAAACAATATGAGCTATCACAAGATCACTTTTGAACGAAATTTTTTATTTCACGAAAATCCCTTCAGGTCGGGACCTGCTGAAATCTCTAATTTTTGACAAAAAATCAAATTTCTTGAAACTGATTTATATGTACATCTTAGCATTTGTATCAATGGAAGAAACAACATGAGCTATCACAAGACCACTTTTGAACGAAATTTTTTATTTCACGAAAATCCCTTCAGGTCGGGACCTGCTGAAATCTCTAATTTTTGACAAAAAATCAAATTTCTTGAAACTGATTTATATGTACATCTTAGCATTTGTATCAATGGAAGAAACAATATGAGCTATCACAAGACCACTTTTGAACGAATTTTTTTATTTCACGAAAATCTCTTCAGGTCGGGACCTGCTGAAATCTCTAATTTTTGACAAAAAATCAAATTTCTTGAAACTGATTTATATGTACATCTTAGCATTTGTATCAATGGAAGAAACAATATGAGCTATCACAAGACCACTTTTGAACGAAATTTTTTATTTCACGAAAATCCCTTCAGGTCGGGACCTGCTGAAATCTCTAATTTTTTACAAAAAATCAAATTTCTTGAAACTGATTTATATGTACATCTTAGCGTTTGTATCAATGGAAGAAACAATATGAGCTATCACAAGACCACTTTTGAACGAAATTTTTTATTTCACGAAAATCCCTTCAGGTCGGGACCTGCTGAAATCTCTAATTTTTGACAAAAAATCAAATTTCTTGAAACTGATTTATATGTACATCTTACCATTTGTATCAATGGAAGAAACAATATGAGCTATCACAAGACCACTTTTGAACGAAATTTTTTATTTCACGAAAATCCCTTCAGGTCGGGACCTGCTGAAATCTCTAATTTTTGACAAAAAATCAAATTTCTTGAAACTGATTTATATGTACATCTTAGCATTTGTATCAATGGAAGAAACAATATGAGCTATCACAAGACCACTTTTGAACGAAATTTTTTATTTCACGAAAATCCCTTCAGGTCGGGACCTGCTGAAATCTCTAATTTTTGACAAAAAATCAAATTTCTTGAAACTGATTTATATGTACATCTTAGCATTTGTATCAATGGAAGAAACAATATGAGCTATCACAAGACCACTTTTGAACGAAATTTTTAATTTCACGAAAATCTCTTCAGGTCGGGACCTGCTGAAATCTCTAATTTTTTACAAAAAATCAAATTTCTTGAAACTGATTTATATGTACATCTTAGCGTTTGTATCAATGGAAGAAACAATATGAGCTATCACAAGACCACTTTTGAACGAAATTTTTTATTTCACGAAAATCCCTTCAGGTCGGGACCTGCTGAAATCTCTAATTTTTGACAAAAAATAAAATTTCTTGAAACTGATTTATATGTACATCTTAGCATTTGTATCAATGGAAGAAACAACATGAGCTATCACAAGACCACTTTTGAACGAAATTTTTTATTTCACGAAAATCCCTTCAGGTCGGGACCTGCTGAAATCTCTAATTTTTGACAAAAAATCAAATTTCTTGAAACTGATTTATATGTACATCTTAGCATTTGTATCAATGGAAGAAACAATATGAGCTATCACAAGACCACTTTTGAACGAAATTTTTTATTTCACGAAAATCCCTTCAGGTCGGGACCTGCTGAAATCTCTAATTTTTGACAAAAAATCAAATTTCTTGAAACTGATTTATATGTACATCTTACCATTTGTATCAATGTGAGAAACAATATGAGCTATCACAAGACCACTTTTGAACGAAATTTTTAATTTCACGAAAATCCCTTCAGGTCGGGACCTGCTGAAATCTCTAATTTTTGACAAAAAATCAAATTTCTTGAAACTGATTTATATGTACATCTTAGCATTTGTATCAATGGAAGAAACAATATGAGCTATCACAAGACCACTTTTGAACGAAATTTTTTATTTCACGAAAATCCCTTCAGGTCGGGACCTGCTGAAATCTCTAATTTTTGACAAAAAATCAAATTTCTTGAAACTGATTTATATGTACATCTTAGCATTTGTATCAATGGAAGAAACAATATGAGCTATCACAAGACCACTTTTGAACGAAATTTTTTATTTCACGAAAATCCCTTCAGGTCGGGACCTGCTGAAATCTCTAATTTTTTACAAAAAATCAAATTTCTTGAAACTGATTTATATGTACATCTTAGCATTTGTATCAATGGAAGAAACAATATGAGCTATCACAAGACCACTTTTGAACGAAATTTTTAATTTCACGAAAATCCCTTCAGGTCGGGACCTGCTGAAATCTCTAATTTTTGACAAAAAATCAAATTTCTTGAAACTGATTTATATGTACATCTTACCATTTGTATCAATGTGAGAAACAATATGAGCTATCACAAGACCACTTTTGAACGAAATTTTTAATTTCACGAAAATCCCTTCAGGTCGGGACCTGCTGAAATCTCTAATTTTTGACAAAAAATCAAATTTCTTGAAACTGATTTATATGTACATCTTAGCATTTGTATCAATGGAAGAAACAATATGAGCTATCACAAGACCACTTTTGAACGAAATTTTTTATTTCACGAAAATCCCTTCAGGTCGGGACCTGCTGAAATCTCTAATTTTTGACAAAAAATCAAATTTCTTGAAACTGATTTATATGTACATCTTACCATTTGTATCAATGTGAGAAACAATATGAGCTATCACAAGACCACTTTTGAACGAAATTTTTAATTTCACGAAAATCCCTTCAGGTCGGGACCTGCTGAAATCTCTAATTTTTGACAAAAAATCAAATTTCTTGAAACTGATTTATATGTACATCTTAGCATTTGTATCAATGGAAGAAACAATATGAGCTATCACAAGACCACTTTTGAACGAAATTTTTTATTTCACGAAAATCCCTTCAGGTCGGGACCTGCTGAAATCTCTAATTTTTGACAAAAAATCAAATTTCTTGAAACTGATTTATATGTACATCTTAGCATTTGTATCAATGGAAGAAACAATATGAGCTATCACAAGACCACTTTTGAACGAAATTTTTTATTTCACGAAAATCCCTTCAGGTCGGGACCTGCTGAAATCTCTAATTTTTTACAAAAAATCAAATTTCTTGAAACTGATTTATATGTACATCTTAGCATTTGTATCAATGGAAGAAACAATATGAGCTATCACAAGACCACTTTTGAACGAAATTTTTAATTTCACGAAAATCCCTTCAGGTCGGGACCTGCTGAAATCTCTAATTTTTGACAAAAAATCAAATTTCTTGAAACTGATTTATATGTACATCTTACCATTTGTATCAATGTGAGAAACAATATGAGCTATCACAAGACCACTTTTGAACGAAATTTTTAATTTCACGAAAATCCCTTCAGGTCGGGACCTGCTGAAATCTCTAATTTTTGACAAAAAATCAAATTTCTTGAAACTGATTTATATGTACATCTTAGCATTTGTATCAATGGAAGAAACAATATGAGCTATCACAAGACCACTTTTGAACGAAATTTTTTATTTCACGAAAATCCCTTCAGGTCGGGACCTGCTGAAATCTCTAATTTTTGACAAAAAATCAAATTTCTTGAAACTGATTTATATGTACATCTTAGCATTTGTATCAATGGAAGAAACAATATGAGCTATCACAAGACCACTTTTGAACGAAATTTTTTATTTCACGAAAATCCCTTCAGGTCGGGACCTGCTGAAATCTCTAATTTTTTACAAAAAATCAAATTTCTTGAAACTGATTTATATGTACATCTTACCATTTGTATCAATGGAAGAAACAATATGAGCTATCACAAGACCACTTTTGAACGAAATTTTTTATTTCACGAAAATCCCTTCAGGTCGGGACCTGCTGAAATCTCTAATTTTTGACAAAAAATCAAATTTCTTGAAACTGATTTATATGTACATCTTAGCATTTGTATCAATGGAAGAAACAACATGAGCTATCACAAGACCACTTTTGAACGAAATTTTTTATTTCACGAAAATCCCTTCAGGTCGGGACCTGCTGAAATCTCTAATTTTTGACAAAAAATCAAATTTCTTGAAACTGATTTATATGTACATCTTAGCATTTGTATCAATGGAAGAAACAATATGAGCTATCACAAGACCACTTTTGAACGAATTTTTTTATTTCACGAAAATCTCTTCAGGTCGGGACCTGCTGAAATCTCTAATTTTTGACAAAAAATCAAATTTCTTGAAACTGATTTATATGTACATCTTAGCATTTGTATCAATGGAAGAAACAATATGAGCTATCACAAGACCACTTTTGAACGAAATTTTTTATTTCACGAAAATCCCTTCAGGTCGGGACCTGCTGAAATCTCTAATTTTTTACAAAAAATCAAATTTCTTGAAACTGATTTATATGTACATCTTAGCGTTTGTATCAATGGAAGAAACAATATGAGCTATCACAAGACCACTTTTGAACGAAATTTTTTATTTCACGAAAATCCCTTCAGGTCGGGACCTGCTGAAATCTCTAATTTTTGACAAAAAATCAAATTTCTTGAAACTGATTTATATGTACATCTTAGCATTTGTATCAATGGAAGAAACAATATGAGCTATCACAAGACCACTTTTGAACGAAATTTTTTATTTCACGAAAATCCCTTCAGGTCGGGACCTGCTGAAATCTCTAATTTTTGACAAAAAATCAAATTTCTTGAAACTGATTTATAAGTACATCTTACCATTTGTATCAATGTGAGAAACAATATGAGCTATCACAAGACCACTTTTGAACGAAATTTTTAATTTCACGAAAATCTCTTCAGGTCGGGACCTGCTGAAATCTCTAATTTTTGACAAAAAATCAAATTTCTTGAAACTGATTTATATGTACATCTTAGCGTTTGTATCAATGGAAGAAACAATATGAGCTATCACAAGATCACTTTTGAACGAAATTTTTTATTTCACGAAAATCCCTTCAGGTCGGGACCTGCTGAAATCTCTAATTTTTGACAAAAAATCAAATTTCTTGAAACTGATTTATATGTACATCTTAGCATTTGTATCAATGGAAGAAACAACATGAGCTATCACAAGACCACTTTTGAACGAAATTTTTTATTTCACGAAAATCCCTTCAGGTCGGGACCTGCTGAAATCTCTAATTTTTGACAAAAAATCAAATTTCTTGAAACTGATTTATATGTACATCTTAGCATTTGTATCAATGGAAGAAACAATATGAGCTATCACAAGACCACTTTTGAACGAATTTTTTTATTTCACGAAAATCTCTTCAGGTCGGGACCTGCTGAAATCTCTAATTTTTGACAAAAAATCAAATTTCTTGAAACTGATTTATATGTACATCTTAGCATTTGTATCAATGGAAGAAACAATATGAGCCATCACAAGACCACTTTTGAACGAAATTTTTTATTTCACGAAAATCCCTTCAGGTCGGGACCTGCTGAAATCTCTAATTTTTTACAAAAAATCAAATTTCTTGAAACTGATTTATATGTACATCTTAGCGTTTGTATCAATGGAAGAAACAATATGAGCTATCACAAGACCACTTTTGAATGAAATTTTTTATTTCACGAAAATCCCTTCAGGTCGGGACCTGCTGAAATCTCTAATTTTTGACAAAAAATCAAATTTCTTGAAACTGATTTATATGTACATCTTAGCATTTGTATCAATGGAAGAAACAATATGAGCTATCACAAGACCACTTTTGAACGAAATTTTTTATTTCACGAAAATCCCTTCAGGTCGGGACCTGCTGAAATCTCTAATTTTTTACAAAAAATCAAATTTCTTGAAACTGATTTATATGTACATCTTAGCATTTGTATCAATGGAAGAAACAATATGAGCTATCACAAGACCACTTTTGAACGAAATTTTTTATTTCACGAAAATCCCTTCAGGTCGGGACCTGCTGAAATCTCTAATTTTTGACAAAAAATCAAATTTCTTGAAACTGATTTATAAGTACATCTTACCATTTGTATCAATGTGAGAAACAATATGAGCTATCACAAGACCACTTTTGAACGAAATTTTTAATTTCACGAAAATCTCTTCAGGTCGGGACCTGCTGAAATCTCTAATTTTTGACAAAAAATCAAATTTCTTGAAACTGATTTATATGTACATCTTAGCGTTTGTATCAATGGAAGAAACAATATGAGCTATCACAAGATCACTTTTGAACGAAATTTTTTATTTCACGAAAATCCCTTCAGGTCGGGACCTGCTGAAATCTCTAATTTTTGACAAAAAATCAAATTTCTTGAAACTGATTTATATGTACATCTTAGCATTTGTATCAATGGAAGAAACAACATGAGCTATCACAAGACCACTTTTGAACGAAATTTTTTATTTCACGAAAATCCCTTCAGGTCGGGACCTGCTGAAATCTCTAATTTTTGACAAAAAATCAAATTTCTTGAAACTGATTTATATGTACATCTTAGCATTTGTATCAATGGAAGAAACAATATGAGCTATCACAAGACCACTTTTGAACGAATTTTTTTATTTCACGAAAATCTCTTCAGGTCGGGACCTGCTGAAATCTCTAATTTTTGACAAAAAATCAAATTTCTTGAAACTGATTTATATGTACATCTTAGCATTTGTATCAATGGAAGAAACAATATGAGCTATCACAAGACCACTTTTGAACGAAATTTTTTATTTCACGAAAATCCCTTCAGGTCGGGACCTGCTGAAATCTCTAATTTTTTACAAAAAATCAAATTTCTTGAAACTGATTTATATGTACATCTTAGCGTTTGTATCAATGGAAGAAACAATATGAGCTATCACAAGACCACTTTTGAACGAAATTTTTTATTTCACGAAAATCCCTTCAGGTCGGGACCTGCTGAAATCTCTAATTTTTGACAAAAAATCAAATTTCTTGAAACTGATTTATATGTACATCTTACCATTTGTATCAATGGAAGAAACAATATGAGCTATCACAAGACCACTTTTGAACGAAATTTTTTATTTCACGAAAATCCCTTCAGGTCGGGACCTGCTGAAATCTCTAATTTTTGACAAAAAATCAAATTTCTTGAAACTGATTTATATGTACATCTTAGCATTTGTATCAATGGAAGAAACAATATGAGCTATCACAAGACCACTTTTGAACGAAATTTTTTATTTCACGAAAATCCCTTCAGGTCGGGACCTGCTGAAATCTCTAATTTTTTACAAAAAATCAAATTTCTTGAAACTGATTTATATGTACATCTTAGCATTTGTATCAATGGAAGAAACAATATGAGCTATCACAAGACCACTTTTGAACGAAATTTTTAATTTCACGAAAATCCCTTCAGGTCGGGACCTGCTGAAATCTCTAATTTTTGACAAAAAATCAAATTTCTTGAAACTGATTTATATGTACATCTTACCATTTGTATCAATGTGAGAAACAATATGAGCTATCACAAGACCACTTTTGAACGAAATTTTTAATTTCACGAAAATCCCTTCAGGTCGGGACCTGCTGAAATCTCTAATTTTTGACAAAAAATCAAATTTCTTGAAACTGATTTATATGTACATCTTAGCATTTGTATCAATGGAAGAAACAATATGAGCTATCACAAGACCACTTTTGAACGAAATTTTTTATTTCACGAAAATCCCTTCAGGTCGGGACCTGCTGAAATCTCTAATTTTTGACAAAAAATCAAATTTCTTGAAACTGATTTATATGTACATCTTAGCATTTGTATCAATGGAAGAAACAATATGAGCTATCACAAGACCACTTTTGAACGAAATTTTTTATTTCACGAAAATCCCTTCAGGTCGGGACCTGCTGAAATCTCTAATTTTTTACAAAAAATCAAATTTCTTGAAACTGATTTATATGTACATCTTACCATTTGTATCAATGGAAGAAACAATATGAGCTATCACAAGACCACTTTTGAACGAAATTTTTTATTTCACGAAAATCCCTTCAGGTCGGGACCTGCTGAAATCTCTAATTTTTGACAAAAAATCAAATTTCTTGAAACTGATTTATATGTACATCTTAGCATTTGTATCAATGGAAGAAACAATATGAGCTATCACAAGACCACTTTTGAACGAAATTGTTTTTTTCACGAAAATCCCTTCAGGTCGGGACCTGCTGAAATCTCTAATTTTTGACAAAAAATAAAATTTCTTGAAACTGATTTATATGTACATCTTAGCATTTGTATCAATGGAAGAAACAATATGAGCTATCACAAGACCACTTTTGAACGAAATTTTTAATTTCACGAAAATCCCTTCAGGTCGGGACCTGCTGAAATCTCTAATTTTTGACAAAAAATCAAATTTCTTGAAACTGATTTATATGTACATCTTAGCATTTGTATCAATGGAAGAAACAACATGAGCTATCACAAGACCACTTTTGAACGAAATTTTTTATTTCACGAAAATCCCTTCAGGTCGGGACCTGCTGAAATCTCTAATTTTTGACAAAAAATCAAATTTCTTGAAACTGATTTATATGTACATCTTAGCATTTGTATCAATGGAAGAAACAATATGAGCTATCACAAGACCACTTTTGAACGAAATTTTTTATTTCACGAAAATCCCTTCAGGTCGGGACCTGCTGAAATCTCTAATTTTTTACAAAAAATCAAATTTCTTGAAACTGATTTATATGTACATCTTAGCATTTGTATCAATGGAAGAAACAATATGAGCTATCACAAGACCACTTTTGAACGAAATTTTTTATTTCACGAAAATCCCTTCAGGTCGGGACCTGCTGAAATCTCTAATTTTTGACAAAAAATCAAATTTCTTGAAACTGATTTATAAGTACATCTTACCATTTGTATCAATGTGAGAAACAATATGAGCTATCACAAGACCACTTTTGAACGAAATTTTTAATTTCACGAAAATCTCTTCAGGTCGGGACCTGCTGAAATCTCTAATTTTTGACAAAAAATCAAATTTCTTGAAACTGATTTATATGTACATCTTAGCGTTTGTATCAATGGAAGAAACAATATGAGCTATCACAAGATCACTTTTGAACGAAATTTTTTATTTCACGAAAATCCCTTCAGGTCGGGACCTGCTGAAATCTCTAATTTTTGACAAAAAATCAAATTTCTTGAAACTGATTTATATGTACATCTTAGCATTTGTATCAATGGAAGAAACAACATGAGCTATCACAAGACCACTTTTGAACGAAATTTTTTATTTCACGAAAATCCCTTCAGGTCGGGACCTGCTGAAATCTCTAATTTTTGACAAAAAATCAAATTTCTTGAAACTGATTTATATGTACATCTTAGCATTTGTATCAATGGAAGAAACAATATGAGCTATCACAAGACCACTTTTGAACGAATTTTTTTATTTCACGAAAATCTCTTCAGGTCGGGACCTGCTGAAATCTCTAATTTTTGACAAAAAATCAAATTTCTTGAAACTGATTTATATGTACATCTTAGCATTTGTATCAATGGAAGAAACAATATGAGCCATCACAAGACCACTTTTGAACGAAATTTTTTATTTCACGAAAATCCCTTCAGGTCGGGACCTGCTGAAATCTCTAATTTTTTACAAAAAATCAAATTTCTTGAAACTGATTTATATGTACATCTTAGCGTTTGTATCAATGGAAGAAACAATATGAGCTATCACAAGACCACTTTTGAACGAAATTTTTTATTTCACGAAAATCCCTTCAGGTCGGGACCTGCTGAAATCTCTAATTTTTGACAAAAAATCAAATTTCTTGAAACTGATTTATATGTACATCTTAGCATTTGTATCAATGGAAGAAACAATATGAGCTATCACAAGACCACTTTTGAACGAAATTTTTTATTTCACGAAAATCCCTTCAGGTCGGGACCTGCTGAAATCTCTAATTTTTTACAAAAAATCAAATTTCTTGAAACTGATTTATATGTACATCTTAGCATTTGTATCAATGGAAGAAACAATATGAGCTATCACAAGACCACTTTTGAACGAAATTTTTTATTTCACGAAAATCCCTTCAGGTCGGGACCTGCTGAAATCTCTAATTTTTGACAAAAAATCAAATTTCTTGAAACTGATTTATAAGTACATCTTACCATTTGTATCAATGTGAGAAACAATATGAGCTATCACAAGACCACTTTTGAACGAAATTTTTAATTTCACGAAAATCTCTTCAGGTCGGGACCTGCTGAAATCTCTAATTTTTGACAAAAAATCAAATTTCTTGAAACTGATTTATATGTACATCTTAGCGTTTGTATCAATGGAAGAAACAATATGAGCTATCACAAGATCACTTTTGAACGAAATTTTTTATTTCACGAAAATCCCTTCAGGTCGGGACCTGCTGAAATCTCTAATTTTTGACAAAAAATCAAATTTCTTGAAACTGATTTATATGTACATCTTAGCATTTGTATCAATGGAAGAAACAACATGAGCTATCACAAGACCACTTTTGAACGAAATTTTTTATTTCACGAAAATCCCTTCAGGTCGGGACCTGCTGAAATCTCTAATTTTTGACAAAAAATCAAATTTCTTGAAACTGATTTATATGTACATCTTAGCATTTGTATCAATGGAAGAAACAATATGAGCTATCACAAGACCACTTTTGAACGAATTTTTTTATTTCACGAAAATCTCTTCAGGTCGGGACCTGCTGAAATCTCTAATTTTTGACAAAAAATCAAATTTCTTGAAACTGATTTATATGTACATCTTAGCATTTGTATCAATGGAAGAAACAATATGAGCTATCACAAGACCACTTTTGAACGAAATTTTTTATTTCACGAAAATCCCTTCAGGTCGGGACCTGCTGAAATCTCTAATTTTTTACAAAAAATCAAATTTCTTGAAACTGATTTATATGTACATCTTAGCGTTTGTATCAATGGAAGAAACAATATGAGCTATCACAAGACCACTTTTGAACGAAATTTTTTATTTCACGAAAATCCCTTCAGGTCGGGACCTGCTGAAATCTCTAATTTTTGACAAAAAATCAAATTTCTTGAAACTGATTTATATGTACATCTTACCATTTGTATCAATGGAAGAAACAATATGAGCTATCACAAGACCACTTTTGAACGAAATTTTTTATTTCACGAAAATCCCTTCAGGTCGGGACCTGCTGAAATCTCTAATTTTTGACAAAAAATCAAATTTCTTGAAACTGATTTATATGTACATCTTAGCATTTGTATCAATGGAAGAAACAATATGAGCTATCACAAGACCACTTTTGAACGAAATTTTTTATTTCACGAAAATCCCTTCAGGTCGGGACCTGCTGAAATCTCTAATTTTTGACAAAAAATCAAATTTCTTGAAACTGATTTATATGTACATCTTAGCATTTGTATCAATGGAAGAAACAATATGAGCTATCACAAGACCACTTTTGAACGAAATTTTTAATTTCACGAAAATCTCTTCAGGTCGGGACCTGCTGAAATCTCTAATTTTTTACAAAAAATCAAATTTCTTGAAACTGATTTATATGTACATCTTAGCGTTTGTATCAATGGAAGAAACAATATGAGCTATCACAAGACCACTTTTGAACGAAATTTTTTATTTCACGAAAATCCCTTCAGGTCGGGACCTGCTGAAATCTCTAATTTTTGACAAAAAATCAAATTTCTTGAAACTGATTTATATGTACATCTTAGCATTTGTATCAATGGAAGAAACAACATGAGCTATCACAAGACCACTTTTGAACGAAATTTTTTATTTCACGAAAATCCCTTCAGGTCGGGACCTGCTGAAATCTCTAATTTTTGACAAAAAATCAAATTTCTTGAAACTGATTTATATGTACATCTTAGCATTTGTATCAATGGAAGAAACAATATGAGCTATCACAAGACCACTTTTGAACGAAATTTTTTATTTCACGAAAATCCCTTCAGGTCGGGACCTGCTGAAATCTCTAATTTTTGACAAAAAATCAAATTTCTTGAAACTGATTTATATGTACATCTTACCATTTGTATCAATGTGAGAAACAATATGAGCTATCACAAGACCACTTTTGAACGAAATTTTTAATTTCACGAAAATCCCTTCAGGTCGGGACCTGCTGAAATCTCTAATTTTTGACAAAAAATCAAATTTCTTGAAACTGATTTATATGTACATCTTAGCATTTGTATCAATGGAAGAAACAATATGAGCTATCACAAGACCACTTTTGAACGAAATTTTTTATTTCACGAAAATCCCTTCAGGTCGGGACCTGCTGAAATCTCTAATTTTTGACAAAAAATCAAATTTCTTGAAACTGATTTATATGTACATCTTAGCATTTGTATCAATGGAAGAAACAATATGAGCTATCACAAGACCACTTTTGAACGAAATTTTTTATTTCACGAAAATCCCTTCAGGTAGGGACCTGCTGAAATCTCTAATTTTTTACAAAAAATCAAATTTCTTGAAACTGATTTATATGTACATCTTAGCATTTGTATCAATGGAAGAAACAATATGAGCTATCACAAGACCACTTTTGAACGAAATTTTTTATTTCACGAAAATCCCTTCAGGTCGGGACCTGCTGAAATCTCTAATTTTTGACAAAAAATCAAATTTCTTGAAACTGATTTATATGTACATCTTACCATTTGTATCAATGTGAGAAACAATATGAGCTATCACAAGACCACTTTTGAACGAAATTTTTAATTTCACGAAAATCCCTTCAGGTCGGGACCTGCTGAAATCTCTAATTTTTGACAAAAAATCAAATTTCTTGAAACTGATTTATATGTACATCTTAGCATTTGTATCAATGGAAGAAACAATATGAGCTATCACAAGACCACTTTTGAACGAAATTTTTTATTTCACGAAAATCCCTTCAGGTCGGGACCTGCTGAAATCTCTAATTTTTGACAAAAAATCAAATTTCTTGAAACTGATTTATATGTACATCTTAGCATTTGTATCAATGGAAGAAACAATATGAGCTATCACAAGACCACTTTTGAACGAAATTTTTTATTTCACGAAAATCCCTTCAGGTCGGGACCTGCTGAAATCTCTAATTTTTGACAAAAAATCAAATTTCTTGAAACTGATTTATATGTACATCTTACCATTTGTATCAATGGAAGAAACAATATGAGCTATCACAAGACCACTTTTGAACGAAATTTTTTATTTCACGAAAATCCCTTCAGGTCGGGACCTGCTGAAATCTCTAATTTTTGACAAAAAATCAAATTTCTTGAAACTGATTTATATGTACATCTTAGCATTTGTATCAATGGAAGAAACAATATGAGCTATCACAAGACCACTTTTGAACGAAATTGTTTTTTTCACGAAAATCCCTTCAGGTCGGGACCTGCTGAAATCTCTAATTTTTGACAAAAAATAAAATTTCTTGAAACTGATTTATATGTACATCTTAGCATTTGTATCAATGGAAGAAACAATATGAGCTATCACAAGACCACTTTTGAACGAAATTTTTAATTTCACGAAAATCCCTTCAGGTCGGGACCTGCTGAAATCTCTAATTTTTGACAAAAAATCAAATTTCTTGAAACTGATTTATATGTACATCTTAGCATTTGTATCAATGGAAGAAACAACATGAGCTATCACAAGACCACTTTTGAACGAAATTTTTTATTTCACGAAAATCCCTTCAGGTCGGGACCTGCTGAAATCTCTAATTTTTGACAAAAAATCAAATTTCTTGAAACTGATTTATATGTACATCTTAGCATTTGTATCAATGGAAGAAACAATATGAGCTATCACAAGACCACTTTTGAACGAATTTTTTTATTTCACGAAAATCTCTTCAGGTCGGGACCTGCTGAAATCTCTAATTTTTGACAAAAAATCAAATTTCTTGAAACTGATTTATATGTACATCTTAGCATTTGTATCAATGGAAGAAACAATATGAGCTATCACAAGACCACTTTTGAACGAAATTTTTTATTTCACGAAAATCCCTTCAGGTCGGGACCTGCTGAAATCTCTAATTTTTTACAAAAAATCAAATTTCTTGAAACTGATTTATATGTACATCTTAGCGTTTGTATCAATGGAAGAAACAATATGAGCTATCACAAGACCACTTTTGAACGAAATTTTTTATTTCACGAAAATCCCTTCAGGTCGGGACCTGCTGAAATCTCTAATTTTTGACAAAAAATCAAATTTCTTGAAACTGATTTATATGTACATCTTAGCATTTGTATCAATGGAAGAAACAATATGAGCTATCACAAGACCACTTTTGAACGAAATTTTTTATTTCACGAAAATCCCTTCAGGTCGGGACCTGCTGAAATCTCTAATTTTTTACAAAAAATCAAATTTCTTGAAACTGATTTATATGTACATCTTAGCATTTGTATCAATGGAAGAAACAATATGAGCTATCACAAGACCACTTTTGAACGAAATTTTTTATTTCACGAAAATCCCTTCAGGTCGGGACCTGCTGAAATCTCTAATTTTTGACAAAAAATCAAATTTCTTGAAACTGATTTATAAGTACATCTTACCATTTGTATCAATGTGAGAAACAATATGAGCTATCACAAGACCACTTTTGAACGAAATTTTTAATTTCACGAAAATCTCTTCAGGTCGGGACCTGCTGAAATCTCTAATTTTTGACAAAAAATCAAATTTCTTGAAACTGATTTATATGTACATCTTAGCGTTTGTATCAATGGAAGAAACAATATGAGCTATCACAAGATCACTTTTGAACGAAATTTTTTATTTCACGAAAATCCCTTCAGGTCGGGACCTGCTGAAATCTCTAATTTTTGACAAAAAATCAAATTTCTTGAAACTGATTTATATGTACATCTTAGCATTTGTATCAATGGAAGAAACAACATGAGCTATCACAAGACCACTTTTGAACGAAATTTTTTATTTCACGAAAATCCCTTCAGGTCGGGACCTGCTGAAATCTCTAATTTTTGACAAAAAATCAAATTTCTTGAAACTGATTTATATGTACATCTTAGCATTTGTATCAATGGAAGAAACAATATGAGCTATCACAAGACCACTTTTGAACGAATTTTTTTATTTCACGAAAATCTCTTCAGGTCGGGACCTGCTGAAATCTCTAATTTTTGACAAAAAATCAAATTTCTTGAAACTGATTTATATGTACATCTTAGCATTTGTATCAATGGAAGAAACAATATGAGCTATCACAAGACCACTTTTGAACGAAATTTTTTATTTCACGAAAATCCCTTCAGGTCGGGACCTGCTGAAATCTCTAATTTTTTACAAAAAATCAAATTTCTTGAAACTGATTTATATGTACATCTTAGCGTTTGTATCAATGGAAGAAACAATATGAGCTATCACAAGACCACTTTTGAACGAAATTTTTTATTTCACGAAAATCCCTTCAGGTCGGGACCTGCTGAAATCTCTAATTTTTGACAAAAAATCAAATTTCTTGAAACTGATTTATATGTACATCTTACCATTTGTATCAATGGAAGAAACAATATGAGCTATCACAAGACCACTTTTGAACGAAATTTTTTATTTCACGAAAATCCCTTCAGGTCGGGACCTGCTGAAATCTCTAATTTTTGACAAAAAATCAAATTTCTTGAAACTGATTTATATGTACATCTTAGCATTTGTATCAATGGAAGAAACAATATGAGCTATCACAAGACCACTTTTGAACGAAATTTTTTATTTCACGAAAATCCCTTCAGGTCGGGACCTGCTGAAATCTCTAATTTTTGACAAAAAATCAAATTTCTTGAAACTGATTTATATGTACATCTTAGCATTTGTATCAATGGAAGAAACAATATGAGCTATCACAAGACCACTTTTGAACGAAATTTTTAATTTCACGAAAATCTCTTCAGGTCGGGACCTGCTGAAATCTCTAATTTTTTACAAAAAATCAAATTTCTTGAAACTGATTTATATGTACATCTTAGCGTTTGTATCAATGGAAGAAACAATATGAGCTATCACAAGACCACTTTTGAACGAAATTTTTTATTTCACGAAAATCCCTTCAGGTCGGGACCTGCTGAAATCTCTAATTTTTTACAAAAAATCAAATTTCTTGAAACTGATTTATATGTACATCTTAGCATTTGTATCAATGGAAGAAACAATATGAGCTATCACAAGACCACTTTTGAACGAAATTTTTAATTTCACGAAAATCCCTTCAGGTCGGGACCTGCTGAAATCTCTAATTTTTGACAAAAAATCAAATTTCTTGAAACTGATTTATATGTACATCTTACCATTTGTATCAATGTGAGAAACAATATGAGCTATCACAAGACCACTTTTGAACGAAATTTTTAATTTCACGAAAATCCCTTCAGGTCGGGACCTGCTGAAATCTCTAATTTTTTACAAAAAATCAAATTTCTTGAAACTGATTTATATGTACATCTTAGCATTTGTATCAATGGAAGAAACAATATGAGCTATCACAAGACCACTTTTGAACGAAATTTTTTATTTCACGAAAATCCCTTCAGGTCGGGACCTGCTGAAATCTCTAATTTTTGACAAAAAATCAAATTTCTTGAAACTGATTTATATGTACATCTTAGCATTTGTATCAATGGAAGAAACAATATGAGCTATCACAAGACCACTTTTGAACGAAATTTTTTATTTCACGAAAATCCCTTCAGGTCGGGACCTGCTGAAATCTCTAATTTTTGACAAAAAATCAAATTTCTTGAAACTGATTTATATGTACATCTTAGCATTTGTATCAATGGAAGAAACAATATGAGCTATCACAAGACCACTTTTGAACGAAATTTTTTATTTCACGAAAATCCCTTCAGGTCGGGACCTGCTGAAATCTCTAATTTTTGACAAAAAATCAAATTTCTTGAAACTGATTTATATGTACATCTTAGCATTTGTATCAATGGAAGAAACAATATGAGCTATCACAAGACCACTTTTGAACGAAATTTTTTATTTCACGAAAATCCCTTCAGGTCGGGACCTGCTGAAATCTCTAATTTTTGACAAAAAATCAAATTTCTTGAAACTGATTTATATGTACATCTTAGCATTTGTATCAATGGAAGAAACAATATGAGCTATCACAAGACCACTTTTGAACGAAATTTTTTATTTCACGAAAATCCCTTCAGGTCGGGACCTGCTGAAATCTCTAATTTTTGACAAAAAATCAAATTTCTTGAAACTGATTTATATGTACATCTTAGCATTTGTATCAATGGAAGAAACAATATGAGCTATCACAAGACCACTTTTGAACGAAATTTTTTATTTCACGAAAATCCCTTCAGGTCGGGACCTGCTGAAATCTCTAATTTTTGACAAAAAATCAAATTTCTTGAAACTGATTTATATGTACATCTTAGCATTTGTATCAATGGAAGAAACAATATGAGCTATCACAAGACCACTTTTGAATGAAATTTTTTATTTCACGAAAATCCCTTCAGGTCGGGACCTGCTAAAATCTCTAATTTACGACAAAAAAATCAAATTTCTTGAAACTGATTTATATGTACATCTTAGCATTTGTATCAATGGAAGAAACAATATGAGCTATCACAAGACCACTTTTGAATGAATTTTTTTATTTCACGAAAATCCCTTCAGGTCGGGACCTGCTGAAATCTCTAATTTTTTACAAAAAATCAAATTTCTTGAAACTGATTTATATGTACATCTTAGCATTTGTATCAATGGAAGAAACAATATGAGCTATCACAAGACCACTTTTGAACGAAATTTTTTATTTCACGAAAATCCCTTCAGGTCGGGGACCTGCTGAAATCTCTAATTTTTTACAAAAAATCAAATTTCTTGAAACTGATTTATATGTACATCTTAGCATTTGTATCAATGGAAGAAACAATATGAGCTATCACAAGACCACTTTTGAACGAAATTTTTAATTTCACGAAAATCCCTTCAGGTCGGGACCTGCTGAAATCTCTAATTTTTGACAAAAAATCAAATTTCTTGAAACTGATTTATATGTACATCTTACCATTTGTATCAATGTGAGAAACAATATGAGCTATCACAAGACCACTTTTGAACGAAATTTTTAATTTCACGAAAATCCCTTCAGGTCGGGACCTGCTGAAATCTCTAATTTTTTACAAAAAATCAAATTTCTTGAAACTGATTTATATGTACATCTTAGCATTTGTATCAATGGAAGAAACAATATGAGCTATCACAAGACCACTTTTGAACGAAATTTTTTATTTCACGAAAATCCCTTCAGGTCGGGACCTGCTGAAATCTCTAATTTTTGACAAAAAATCAAATTTCTTGAAACTGATTTATATGTACATCTTAGCATTTGTATCAATGGAAGAAACAATATGAGCTATCACAAGACCACTTTTGAACGAAATTTTTTATTTCACGAAAATCCCTTCAGGTCGGGACCTGCTGAAATCTCTAATTTTTGACAAAAAATCAAATTTCTTGAAACTGATTTATATGTACATCTTAGCATTTGTATCAATGGAAGAAACAATATGAGCTATCACAAGACCACTTTTGAACGAAATTTTTTATTTCACGAAAATCCCTTCAGGTCGGGACCTGCTGAAATCTCTAATTTTTGACAAAAAATCAAATTTCTTGAAACTGATTTATATGTACATCTTAGCATTTGTATCAATGGAAGAAACAATATGAGCTATCACAAGACCACTTTTGAACGAAATTTTTTATTTCACGAAAATCCCTTCAGGTCGGGACCTGCTGAAATCTCTAATTTTTGACAAAAAATCAAATTTCTTGAAACTGATTTATATGTACATCTTAGCATTTGTATCAATGGAAGAAACAATATGAGCTATCACAAGACCACTTTTGAACGAAATTTTTTATTTCACGAAAATCCCTTCAGGTCGGGACCTGCTGAAATCTCTAATTTTTGACAAAAAATCAAATTTCTTGAAACTGATTTATATGTACATCTTAGCATTTGTATCAATGGAAGAAACAATATGAGCTATCACAAGACCACTTTTGAACGAAATTTTTTATTTCACGAAAATCCCTTCAGGTCGGGACCTGCTGAAATCTCTAATTTTTGACAAAAAATCAAATTTCTTGAAACTGATTTATATGTACATCTTAGCATTTGTATCAATGGAAGAAACAATATGAGCTATCACAAGACCACTTTTGAATGAAATTTTTTATTTCACGAAAATCCCTTCAGGTCGGGACCTGCTAAATCTCTAATTTACGACAAAAAAATCAAATTTCTTGAAACTGATTTATATGTACATCTTAGCATTTGTATCAATGGAAGAAACAATATGAGCTATCACAAGACCACTTTTGAATGAATTTTTTTATTTCACGAAAATCCCTTCAGGTCGGGACCTGCTGAAATCTCTAATTTTTTACAAAAAATCAAATTTCTTGAAACTGATTTATATGTACATCTTAGCATTTGTATCAATGGAAGAAACAATATGAGCTATCACAAGACCACTTTTGAACGAAATTTTTTATTTCACGAAAATCCCTTCAGGTCGGGGACCTGCTGAAATCTCTAATTTTTTACAAAAAATCAAATTTCTTGAAACTGATTTATATGTACATCTTAGCATTTGTATCAATGGAAGAAACAATATGAGCTATCACAAGACCACTTTTGAACGAAATTTTTTATTTCACGAAAATCCCTTCAGGTCGGGACCTGCTGAAATCTCTAATTTTTTACAAAAAATCAAATTTCTTGAAACTGATTTATATGTACATCTTAGCATTTGTATCAATGGAAGAAACAATATGAGCTATCACAAGACCACTTTTGAACGAAATTTTTTATTTCACGAAAATCCCTTCAGGTCGGGACCTGCTGAAATCTCTAATTTTTGACAAAAAATCAAATTTCTTGAAACTGATTTATAAGTACATCTTACCATTTGTATCAATGTGAGAAACAATATGAGCTATCACAAGACCACTTTTGAACGAAATTTTTTATTTCACGAAAATCCCTTCAGGTCGGGACCTGCTGAAATCTCTAATTTTTGACAAAAAATCAAATTTCTTGAAACTGATTTATATGTACATCTTAGCATTTGTATCAATGGAAGAAACAATATGAGCTATCACAAGACCACTTTTGAACGAAATTTTTTATTTCACGAAAATCCCTTCAGGTCGGGACCTGCTGAAATCTCTAATTTTTGACAAAAAATCAAATTTCTTGAAACTGATTTATATGTACATCTTAGCATTTGTATCAATGGAAGAAACAATATGAGCTATCACAAGACCACTTTTGAATGAAATTTTTTATTTCACGAAAATCCCTTCAGGTCGGGACCTGCTAAAATCTCTAATTTACGACAAAAAAATCAAATTTCTTGAAACTGATTTATATGTACATCTTAGCATTTGTATCAATGGAAGAAACAATATGAGCTATCACAAGACCACTTTTGAATGAATTTTTTTATTTCACGAAAATCCCTTCAGGTCGGGACCTGCTGAAATCTCTAATTTTTTACAAAAAATCAAATTTCTTGAAACTGATTTATATGTACATCTTAGCATTTGTATCAATGGAAGAAACAATATGAGCTATCACAAGACCACTTTTGAACGAAATTTTTTATTTCACGAAAATCCCTTCAGGTCGGGGACCTGCTGAAATCTCTAATTTTTTACAAAAAATCAAATTTCTTGAAACTGATTTATATGTACATCTTAGCATTTGTATCAATGGAAGAAACAATATGAGCTATCACAAGACCACTTTTGAACGAAATTTTTTATTTCACGAAAATCCCTTCAGGTCGGGACCTGCTGAAATCTCTAATTTTTTACAAAAAATCAAATTTCTTGAAACTGATTTATATGTACATCTTAGCATTTGTATCAATGGAAGAAACAATATGAGCTATCACAAGACCACTTTTGAACGAAATTTTTTATTTCACGAAAATCCCTTCAGGTCGGGACCTGCTGAAATCTCTAATTTTTGACAAAAAATCAAATTTCTTGAAACTGATTTATAAGTACATCTTACCATTTGTATCAATGTGAGAAACAATATGAGCTATCACAAGACCACTTTTGAACGAAATTTTTAATTTCACGAAAATCTCTTCAGGTCGGGACCTGCTGAAATCTCTAATTTTTGACAAAAAATCAAATTTCTTGAAACTGATTTATATGTACATCTTAGCATTTGTATCAATGGAAGAAACAACATGAGCTATCACAAGACCACTTTTGAACGAAATTTTTTATTTCACGAAAATCCCTTCAGGTCGGGACCTGCTGAAATCTCTAATTTTTGACAAAAAATCAAATTTCTTGAAACTGATTTATATGTACATCTTAGCATTTGTATCAATGGAAGAAACAATATGAGCTATCACAAGACCACTTTTGAATGAAATTTTTTATTTCACGAAAATCCCTTCAGGTCGGGACCTGCTGAAATCTCTAATTTTTGACAAAAAATCAAATTTCTTGAAACTGATTTATATGTACATCTTAGCATTTGTATCAATGGAAGAAACAATATGAGCTATCACAAGACCACTTTTGAACGAAATTTTTTATTTCACGAAAATCCCTTCAGGTCGGGACCTGCTGAAATCTCTAATTTTTGACAAAAAATCAAATTTCTTGAAACTGATTTATAAGTACATCTTACCATTTGTATCAATGTGAGAAACAATATGAGCTATCACAAGACCACTTTTGAACGAAATTTTTAATTTCACGAAAATCTCTTCAGGTCGGGACCTGCTGAAATCTCTAATTTTTGACAAAAAATCAAATTTCTTGAAACTGATTTATAAGTACATCTTAGCGTTTGTATCAATGGAAGAAACAATATGAGCTATCACAAGACCACTTTTGAACGAAATTTTTTATTTCACGAAAATCCCTTCAGGTCGGGACCTGCTGAAATCTCTAATTTTTGACAAAAAATCAAATTTCTTGAAACTGATTTATATGTACATCTTAGCATTTGTATCAATGGAAGAAACAACATGAGCTATCACAAGACCACTTTTGAACGAAATTTTTTATTTCACGAAAATCCCTTCAGGTTGGGACATGCTGAAATCTCTAATTTTTGACAAAAAATCAAATTTCTTGAAACTGATTTATATGTACATCTTAGCATTTGTATCAATGGAAGAAACAATATGAGCTATCACAAGACCACTTTTGAACGAAATTTTTTATTTCACGAAAATCCCTTCAGGTCGGGACCTGCTGAAATCTCTAATTTTTGACAAAAAATCAAATTTCTTGAAACTGATTTATATGTACATCTTAGCATTTGTATCAATGGAAGAAACAATATGAGCTATCACAAGACCACTTTTGAACGAAATTTTTTATTTCACGAAAATCCCTTCAGGTCGGGACCTGCTGAAATCTCTAATTTTTGACAAAAAATCAAATTTCTTGAAACTGATTTATATGTACATCTTAGCATTTGTATCAATGGAAGAAACAATATGAGCTATCACAAGACCACTTTTGAACGAAATTTTTTATTTCACGAAAATCCCTTCAGGTCGGGACCTGCTGAAATCTCTAATTTTTTACAAAAAATCAAATTTCTTGAAACTGATTTATATGTACATCTTAGCATTTGTATCAATGGAAGAAACAATATGAGCTATCACAAGACCACTTTTGAACGAAATTTTTTATTTCACGAAAATCCCTTCAGGTCGGGACCTGCTGAAATCTCTAATTTTTGACAAAAAATCAAATTTCTTGAAACTGATTTATATGTACATCTTAGCATTTGTATCAATGGAAGAAACAATATGAGCTATCACAAGACCACTTTTGAACGAAATTTTTTATTTCACGAAAATCCCTTCAGGTCGGGACCTGCTGAAATCTCTAATTTTTGACAAAAAATCAAATTTCTTGAAACTGATTTATATGTACATCTTAGCATTTGTATCAATGGAAGAAACAATATGAGCTATCACAAGACCACTTTTGAACGAAATTTTTTATTTCACGAAAATCCCTTCAGGTCGGGACCTGCTGAAATCTCTAATTTTTGACAAAAATCAAATTTCTTGAAACTGATTTATATGTACATCTTAGCATTTGTATCAATGGAAGAAACAATATGAGCTATCACAAGACCACTTTTGAACGAAATTTTTTATTTCACGAAAATCCCTTCAGGTCGGGACCTGCTGAAATCTCTAATTTTTTACAAAAAATCAAATTTCTTGAAACTGATTTATATGTACATCTTAGCATTTGTATCAATGGAAGAAACAATATGAGCTATCACAAGACCACTTTTGAACGAAATTTTTTATTTCACGAAAATCCCTTCAGGTCGGGACCTGCTAAAATCTCTAATTTACGACAAAAAAATCAAATTTCTTGAAACTGATTTATATGTACATCTTAGCATTTGTATCAATGGAAGAAACAATATGAGCTATCACAAGACCACTTTTGAATGAATTTTTTTATTTCACGAAAATCCCTTCAGGTCGGGACCTGCTGAAATCTCTAATTTTTGACAAAAAATCAAATTTCTTGAAACTGATTTATATGTACATCTTAGCATTTGTATCAATGGAAGAAACAATATGAGCTATCACAAGACCACTTTTGAACGAAATTTTTTATTTCACGAAAATCCCTTCAGGTCGGGACCTGCTGAAATCTCTAATTTTTGACAAAAAATCAAATTTCTTGAAACTGATTTATATGTACATCTTAGCATTTGTATCAATGGAAGAAACAATATGAGCTATCACAAGACCACTTTTGAACGAAATTTTTTATTTCACGAAAATCCCTTCAGGTCGGGACCTGCTGAAATCTCTAATTTTTGACAAAAAATCAAATTTCTTGAAACTGATTTATATGTACATCTTAGCATTTGTATCAATGGAAGAAACAATATGAGCTATCACAAGACCACTTTTGAACGAAATTTTTTATTTCACGAAAATCCCTTCAGGTCGGGACCTGCTGAAATCTCTAATTTTTGACAAAAAATCAAATTTCTTGAAACTGATTTATAAGTACATCTTACCATTTGTATCAATGTGAGAAACAATATGAGCTATCACAAGACCACTTTTGAACGAAATTTTTAATTTCACGAAAATCCCTTCAGGTCGGGACCTGCTGAAATCTCTAATTTTTGACAAAAAATCAAATTTCTTGAAACTGATTTATATGTACATCTTAGCATTTGTATCAATGGAAGAAACAACATGAGCTATCACAAGACCACTTTTGAACGAAATTTTTTATTTCACGAAAATCCCTTCAGGTCGGGACCTGCTGAAATCTCTAATTTTTGACAAAAAATCAAATTTCTTGAAACTGATTTATATGTACATCTTAGCATTTGTATCAATGGAAGAAACAATATGAGCTATCACAAGACCACTTTTGAATGAAATATTTTATTTCACGAAAATCCCTTCAGGTCGGGACCTGCTGAAATCTCTAATTTTTGACAAAAAATCAAATTTCTTGAAACTGATTTATATGTACATCTTAGCATTTGTATCAATGGAAGAAACAATATGAGCTATCACAAGACCACTTTTGAACGAAATTTTTTATTTCACGAAAATCCCTTCAGGTCGGGACCTGCTGAAATCTCTAATTTTTGACAAAAAATCAAATTTCTTGAAACTGATTTATAAGTACATCTTACCATTTGTATCAATGTGAGAAACAATATGAGCTATCACAAGACCACTTTTGAACGAAATTTTTAATTTCACGAAAATCTCTTCAGGTCGGGACCTGCTGAAATCTCTAATTTTTGACAAAAAATCAAATTTCTTGAAACTGATTTATAAGTACATCTTACCATTTGTATCAATGTGAGAAACAATATGAGCTATCACAAGACCACTTTTGAACGAAATTTTTAATTTCACGAAAATCTCTTCAGGTCGGGACCTGCTGAAATCTCTAATTTTTGACAAAAAATCAAATTTCTTGAAACTGATTTATATGTACATCTTAGCGTTTGTATCAATGGAAGAAACAATATGAGCTATCACAAGACCACTTTTGAACGAAATTTTTTGTTTCACGAAAGTCTCTTCAGGTCGGGACCTGCTGAAATCTCTAATTTTTGACAAAAAATCAAATTTCTTGAAACTGATTTATATGTACATCTTAGCGTTTGTATCAATGGAAGAAACAATATGAGCTATCACAAGACCACTTTTGAACGAAATTTTTTATTTCACGAAAATCCCTTCAGGTCGGGACCTGCTGAAATCTCTAATTTTTGACAAAAAATCAAATTTCTTGAAACTGATTTATATGTACATCTTAGCATTTGTATCAATGGAAGAAACAACATGAGCTATCACAAGACCACTTTTGAACGAAATTTTTTATTTCACGAAAATCCCTTCAGGTCGGGACCTGCTGAAATCTCTAATTTTTGACAAAAAATCAAATTTCTTGAAACTGATTTATATGTACATCTTAGCATTTGTATCAATGGAAGAAACAATATGAGCTATCACAAGACCACTTTTGAACGAAATTTTTTATTTCACGAAAATCCCTTCAGGTCGGGACCTGCTGAAATCTCTAATTTTTGACAAAAAATCAAATTTCTTGAAACTGATTTATATGTACATCTTACCATTTGTATCAATGTGAGAAACAATATGAGCTATCACAAGACCACTTTTGAACGAAATTTTTAATTTCACGAAAATCCCTTCAGGTCGGGACCTGCTGAAATCTCTAATTTTTGACAAAAAATCAAATTTCTTGAAACTGATTTATATGTACATCTTAGCATTTGTATCAATGGAAGAAACAAAATGAGCTATCACAAGACCACTTTTGAACGAAATTTTTTATTTCACGAAAATCCCTTCAGGTCGGGACCTGCTGAAATCTCTAATTTTTGACAAAAAATCAAATTTCTTGAAACTGATTTATATGTACATCTTAGCATTTGTATCAATGGAAGAAACAATATGAGCTATCACAAGACCACTTTTGAACGAAATTTTTTATTTCACGAAAATCCCTTTAGGTCGGGACCTGCTGAAATCTCTAATTTTTGACAAAAAATCAAATTTCTTGAAACTGATTTATATGTACATCTTAGCATTTGTATCAATGGAAGAAACAATATGAGCTATCACAAGACCACTTTTGAACGAAATTTTTAATTTCACGAAAATCCCTTCAGGTCGGGACTTGCTGAAATCTCTAATTTTTGACAAAAAATCAAATTTCTTGAAACTGATTTATATGTACATCTTAGCATTTGTATCAATGGAAGAAACAATATGAGCTATCACAAGACCACTTTTGAACGAAATTTTTTATTTCACGAAAATCCCTTCAGGTCGGGACCTGCTGAAATCTCTAATTTTTCACAAAAAATCAAATTTCTTGAAACTGATTTATATGTACATCTTAGCATTTGTATCAATGGAAGAAACAATATGAGCTATCACAAGACCACTTTTGAACGAAATTTTTAATTTCACGAAAATCCCTTCAGGTCGGGAGCTGCTGAAATCTCTAATTTTTGACAAAAATCAAATTTCTTGAAACTGATTTATATGTACATCTTAGCATTTGTATCAATGGAAGAAACAATATGAGCTATCACAAGACCACTTTTGAACGAAATTTTTTATTTCACGAAAATCCCTTCAGGTCGGGACCTGCTGAAATCTCTAATTTTTCACAAAAAATCAAATTTCTTGAAACTGATTTATATGTACATCTTAGCATTTGTATCAATGGAAGAAACAATATGAGCTATCACAAGACCACTTTTGAACGAAATTTTTTATTTCACGAAAATCCCTTCAGGTCGGGACCTGCTGAAATCTCTAATTTTTGACAAAAAATCAAATTTCTTGAAACTGATTTATATGTACATCTTAGCATTTGTATCAATGGAAGAAACAATATGAGCTATCACAAGACCACTTTTGAACGAAATTTTTTATTTCACGAAAATCCCTTCCGGTCGGGACCTGCTGAAATCTCTAATTTACGACAAAAAAATCAAATTTCTTGAAACTGATTTATATGTACATCTTAGCATTTGTATCCATGGAAGAAACAATATGAGCTATTACAAGACCACTTTTGAACGAAATTTTTTATTTCACGAAAATCCCTTCAGGTCGGGACCTGCTGAAATCTCTAATTTACGACAAAAAAATCAAATTTCTTGAAACTGATTTATATGTACATCTTAGCATTTGTATCCATGGAAGAAACAATATAAGCTATTACAAGACCACTTTTGAACGAATTTTTTTATTTCACGAAAATCCCTTCAGGTCGGGACCTGCTGAAATCTCTAATTTTTGACAAAAAATCAAATTTCTTGAAACTGATTTATATGTACATCTTAGCATTTGTATCCATGGAAGAAACAATATGAGCTATCACAAGACCACTTTTGAACGAATTTTTTTATTTCACGAAAATCCCTTCAGTTCGGGACCTGCTGAAATCTCTAATTTTTGACAAAAAATCAAATTTCTTGAAACTGATTTATATGTACATCTTAGCATTTGTATCAATGGAAGAAACAATATGAGCTATCACAAGACCACTTTTGAACGAAATTTTTTATTTCACGAAAATCCCTTTAGGTCGGGACCTGCTGAAATCTCTAATTTTTGACAAAAAAATCAAATTTCTTGAAACTGATTTATATGTACATCTTAGCATTTGTATCAATGGAAGAAACAATATGAGCTATCACAAGACCACTTTTGAACGAAATTTTTTATTTCACGAAAATCCCTTCAGGTCGGGACCTGCTGAAATCTCTAATTTTTCACAAAAAATCAAATTTCTTGAAACTGATTTATATGTACATCTTAGCATTTGTATCAATGGAAGAAACAATATGAGCTATCACAAGACCACTTTTGAACGAAATTTTTTATTTCACGAAAATCCCTTTAGGTCGGGACCTGCTGAAATCTCTAATTTTTGACAAAAAAAATCAAATTTCTTGAAACTGATTTATATGTACATCTTAGCATTTGTATCAATGGAAGAAACAATATGAGCTATCACAAGACCACTTTTGAACGAAATTTTTTATTTCACGAAAATCCCTTCAGGTCGGGATACATTTTTGCTTTCGTATCAATCAAACAAACAATATGAGGTATCAAAAGACCACTTTTGAAGGAAATCTTTTTTATGAAATCCAAAAATCCTTGAGAATTTAAATTCCTTAAAACTTTTATATATGTACACTTTTGCATTCATGTATATATTAAAGTTATTCTTCAAAGGACTGATTTAGTTTTTCAAACAATTTTTCTCGGAAATCATCATCGTTATCACAAGCTGGATGCAACATCCTCTATATGTAAATTAGGAATTATCACATGATAACTGAACTAAACACAACGTAAACAAACATGGTGGACAAGATTTCAATCCGATTTCTGCATCGGCCTTATTGTGAAATGACAATATACGGTATACATGTCATTTAATTATGCTTATTTGCATCCATCAACCTATTATTTGCCGTAAATTAGTTTTTTACAAGAAATACGCTTGTACTACAAAATACTTACTGTTACATGCAGTTCTGAACATCTCATGGGGTCAGCAGTTTGTTTCTGACCTCTGGATCCTATTTCTTTTCAAAGAAACATTGTATAGGATAACCCCGTTTGTATACTCCTGGATACTTATGGACAATACTTGTGATCGTGTGACGTACAAAAAAAATGTAAGTTCTCCTCAATCTGTGTTATAACCACTGTAATTCCTTTAACTATAGAACGTGACTGTTTGTTTAATTAACCATTAATTTTAAACATATTGTGAATTAATGCCAGGATGTGCGTTCTGTTGAAATACAAGAAAACTCAGTACAAAAAAATATAGAAGCATATATCTAAATGCAAAATGACAAATACATCATATTCAATCAATATTTGTTTCTACAAGGTTTGGCTTATGTTTACACGGATATCTAAATAATAAATAAGCGGGGTCGAGAGAGACAGACACGTGTGATCAAAATGAATTGAAAAGTAAATTCAAGTAGTTATCTATGTCCTTGTTTGTCAGCACGAGAAAATGTCTCTTCAGCATCCACCCCTTTTAATTGACCTCTCGTATTGTTTTGTTTAGTTCATTTAGCATTTTTACAATAGCAATCCAGGCTAAGGGAGGCAACCCAAGAAAGAATCACACAAGCTCATTACAGAGTTATGTAGAATGGATTGCTAAACATGTGAGGTTGATAATCTAATAATTTGTTTGATTTCAACTGAATCGATTGTGTTTAGAAAGGAATATTGCGGTCAAACTTTGCTGTATGACCTACCTCAACCGAGTTTCGAGCCCAGATTACCAACCTTCATGTCCAACACGCTAACCACTACACCAACAACAAAATGACAACACAAGTGTCCATCAATTATATCATACTATAACAAGTTCACCAAAACAAATAATCAAGTTCACCAAAACAAGCATATTCACCAAAACAAACAACTTCACCAAAGCAATCAAGTTCTCCAAAACATACAAAATTAAATGATATTAAAACCAGACATTCGTAAGTCTCAAATCAACATCAACATAATACTATATCACATGTAAAATATTGATGTATGTTTTAATGCATGAATATCAGGAAGTTAATTGCTTGAATTAAAATATTTATCTATGACAATTCACTTTACATATAAAACTTGTTTATTTGACAATTTATTTATGAACTACGTTGTTGTATTAATCAGTTATGGAATATGTTGTATGCATGCATATAAATTAAATATGTATAAACTTATAATTACAAAACGTATTGGATATTTATGATATATATATAACATGTAGTTCATTCATTAATGCTATGTTTTATTATACGTGTTGATTAACTATTATGTCATCAAAATATTAAATCCTAAAACTATTTTGTTGCCACATTAAATAATAATTAAACCTACAGTTAAATGTAACAGTTTATCAAAGTTTAGTTTATAATTCATATAAATAAATATCGATGTTTATTTAAGATGTAATAGATATCTATTAGTATACCTCATCATATCTGTAAAAAGAGATTGCATAAAATTCACAGCACGTGTTTTACCTCTGAGGACTACCAACTTCCGTTTAGTACCAGAGTTGTATTTTAAACAATAATAGTAAATGTATAAAATATACCGATACCTGTACGCGATAAATCAATTAATTTTCGATCATCGATTTGCAAATATGTGCCGTTTTGTTATATCAGTTTTGTAAATTCTACCAGCGTTTTATAGCTAGTAAACTTTTACAAAAGCCGAAATATACCCGTCACGTGTTTCAGACGTTCCGTGTAGCGTCAAAATCTTTGGAAACACAAGTTCTAAACTACAAACATGTATCAAAATGAAATGCTTACTAAGTAACTTCGCATCAACTTTTAGTATTATATGATAAGCTACAAGGCTACCAAGTAAAAACACAATGAAAGTTACTGAATGCACGAGGTAGATGTGGTATGTACGTTTAAATAGGAGACGAACTTTACTTAATACATTTCTAGAATGTTTGCGTTCAAACATAGGGCGGGACAATAACGGTAATTAAATCAAGATATATCAAAGGCAAATGCATACAATAATCTCAATTTCATAAGCGTATACAAAAAAAAACAATATATGTGTATGATAACAAACCTGTACCAGCGGCCAACTCTGGATAAAGTCCACCCTGTTAATAAAGGTCAGTCTTTTAAAAACAGTTATTGATCACTTAGAACAAAATTACCTCCGAATAAAGGTCATCTGTCATTAAAGGCCACATTTTGTCTTTCACGTGCATGGCCTTTGTGCACAGGTTTGGGGCTGTATGTGTAAAATACTACAACAATAAATAAAACAACTTACATGTTTAAGTTTGAATGCTCTGATCTGTTAAACGACAAAACCTTGGAATCCCGAATATCTGCAAAGTTACCGGTTAGTGTTACACCGTACATCAGATAAACAGAATTCTGAAGATGATTGTCTATAAGCCATTGTAATTCTGAAATATAATAAATGGAAAAAAATATAGCAAGGTAGTTCCTGTGAACCCTGTTGTGAATAAAGGCCACCCTGTGAATAAAGACCGTTCTTTAAAATAAACATCATTAATTAATAGGAATTTAATGACCTTTGAATAAAGCATACCTATTATGTCTTTCCCAGTAGTGGCCTTTGTTCACGGGTTTGAGTGTATAAAAACCATGCGGAACATTGACGCTATTTCCCTATGAAAAGACAACCCCTATCGTTATTGATTTTTTTACCTGTGTGATAAACTAGTTGTTTCCCTTTACGCCAAAAAAAACAAAAAGTGGTCAGGGTCCGTATTCACAAAGCATCTTAAGTAAATTTTTAACTCAAGTTATATTTTTCCTTAAATTCGACTTTTTCCTTAACTCTTTTGTACTTATATAAAGGAAGAAATCACAATAATATGATTTTATCTTTGTTCTAAAGATGCCAATTGTGAAAATGATAACTCGTTTTCACACTTTTGATGACTGGTTTACAAACTTTTACCATGAACAAAATTTACACTTAAGTAAAAATTTCGACTTAAGTTAGAGAAAATCTTAAGATGCTTTGTGAATACGGACCCATTATTGATTTTAGCAAGTTAACCTTATCGAATATGAATTGTGTTAATGATAAAATAACACTTAGGCTAAGGTTTAAAGGAAGTGTTATTTTATCATTAACACAGTTTCCGTATTAATATGTATTACAGCTATTCAAAGATTTAAAAGTGAAGAAGAAATTCCGACGTAGCATTTTATTAAAATTATTTTCAGAGTTTTTAATGTAGTTTGGAAATGGCGCAGCCGTAAAAACGCGTGTAGATTAGTGACATGTACATCAAAATTATAATGCGGTAAAATGACGTGTAGGTTAGAGTGCTCTTAGTTAATAAGAAAGCCAAAAGGAACGGTAGTCTGGATTACCTGCCCCTTGTCACTTCGTATTATAGTACGACGGGGAACCAGACGAAAAGGAACGATACTTTATTACGAATAACACACAAATAAACATTCTAACCGTCTCAGTGCTCCACATGCGCAGTCGTTCTTTTAAAAAAGAAAGCCAACATATTTAAAAATCCTTGTCACTGATTAGATAAGAAAGTGAGATGAGTACTAATGACGGTTAATTGAAATAATAGTGAATTACTGGTTATCGTTCCTGATTGGTGATATTCCTGATTGGTGATATATATATTTTTTGATGATACCTATAACTATTACATCACTAAAACTACTGACTTTTACAATTACCAGTGACATTTTCTCAGGATCAATTACGGGCACGTGGACATCGGAGATTCTATAATCTTAAGTATTGAAGTTTCAGAAGAAATATAAAGACTGTTTTGTCTGCTAGATAATATTTCATGCTTTAGAACTAATCGGCGGATTGAATTTTATACTGTTTACATATGAGGCGGACAGTTCTCCTAACCATCGTTCCTGGGAAGAACCAGTACTAGACTCCCATCCTCCGTAAGCAACTGCCTACTTTATCACATAAAGAGACATGGTTGTTAGCTAGGCTCGAACCCACAACACTCTCTATCAATGAGAGGTTACAGTGATTTAAGTCAGCGACCTTAATTACTTGACTACTGAGGCGGGTTATTGATATAATGTTTTTTGTTTATGTTTATTTATGCTACACATTAAGACCAACTTCATAAATTGAATTAATATGGATAAGGTTTCATTACCAAACAGTCAAATCTGTGAACAAAGGCCACCCTTGATAAAGACATTATGTGGCCTTTATTGACAGGTGACCTTTATTCGGAGGTCACTATGAGTTAAACAATCAATGGCGGTTTTTAAAATAATGACTTTTATTCACAGAATGGCCTTTATTAGAAAGTGGTCCCTATGAGAAAAACACAGTACTAATGGTCTAAGTTAGGAGGTGGTCATAAGAGATATTACAGTGGTTGCTAAGTTAGGGACTTATTAAGACCGATCTTGTTCACGCGGAAGCATTTGGTTAAATTTCACTTCTTGGATACGCGTAGACTTCATCACGAAACTCATTCACAGCGACTTGGAAATAGTTTCACATATTATATAACTAAATACTTAGAGTTCACCATATTTTAGTTTAACACGCACGTTTTTATCCAGAAACTCCTGTGCTTTCTCCATTTCAATTGAATCGTGGCTTATTACAGCGGATCTACAGCAAACACTCATCTACAGCAACGCTGCATTTCTTAAAACAATGTAAGAATAGTTAGTACGGCTGCTAAACGCATTACATGAAAGCAATATTGTAATAATTATCCTCCGTAAGCGATACAGACTTGATGATAATCGTCATCCCATGCATGACTTCAACATTAACATCTCATCTACCTACACTTGTCTGACATTCCCAAGTTTTCACGGATTCTAATCATACATAATGCTTTGTTAGCCGCGTTTTACTCGCTCGGAGGGCCTCCCGCTTTAGAGGAAGAATGTTCTGAAAGACGCAAAATCCAACTTTCCTGCAATATTGAAGACTTGATACATCAACATATGGACGTAGTGAGGACCGGGATAATGCAGTTACTAATATTTGTATATTACGCACGTGCGTATGCCTAAATCGAATTCTTCTTACAGCAGTGAGCTTTGTTTTCTATAAATTAGCCTGTTTACCGTGAAGTGTTGACTTTAATATTCTACATCAAATTTGTATTGGATTTCATTTTTGCGAAATGCAAAAGTATTTAAACGAAATATATACGTTATTTGGTATTACAAACTCGTTACATTAGACAGAGTAATTCTTTCAACTGAGAGGGAATCTTTAAGGGGTCATAATTATTTAATAAATGGTTTAATTAATTTATACCTGATTATCGTGTTATTTGTGCATTTTGTGTATTTTGCACATAACAAAAGTATATATGATACTTATTAATATTTAAGCTTTTGCGATTGAAATCTGTCTATGTGTTAATTTGTACATGGCTAAGCAGAAATTCTTTCAGAATAAATTATAAATAAAAGAGAAAATAAATTCATGTCAAACTAAGAAATTCCATATTTCAGCGCGAAATTCACGAATACAAGTTTGTGTACTTGAATTTGACAACACTTTCCATGGTCTAACTAATACTTCTGTTGCTTTTTATCAATTTGATATAATTCTCAACGACGCGTGTGAATTATTTCATAGATATAAATCAGTAAAACAGTAACATAAATAACCATGTCAGGTATCGCTAGAAAGTTGTTTGACAGTTCGTACAATATTTAACAACATGCCACAATGTTTCAAAGTCAATTCAGATTATAAATTGAAACACCGAGAATTAAATTGGTACAGACTGGTTAGAATGTCTTATCTGACAATTCTAAGCTTATATATATATATGACCATGTGGCTCTGCTTTTTTATCGTCGTACCAAACGGCCAGGGTTATTTTGGCCACTTCTTCAGCTTTAGCGATGATGTATTAAGACCCCTAGCGTACACAGACAGACACCATAAACACTCGACCGAGGAGGCTCCATCATTTTGGCTCTATATATTGGCTCAGGCAACAGATTTGGACAAGTTTGAAATCGGTGATTTAATCATATTTCTGTCCACGTTGAGCCCATCCGCATAATTAAGTACTTAGTAAGTAAAGCGTTTTATCTATGGTATGAACCTAATGTTCCTGAGTTAGAAACATGTGCAGATCCTGTGCGAAACATGTTCAATGTGATAAATTAGTTGAAGACAGTTCCCCTCAGGCCCTTCTTTCGCAACTGCTGATCCGACAGTTGTCAATAGATTACAGAGACCAATGTTAGAGCTAGTACGAGATTCAGGAAAACTGAACGACAGTTGAAACAGGCATAAAATACGACAAAAAGAATCTATCCACGTGACTAAAGTATTGCTAAAGACCCGTTTCAGGTTCTATATTCCTCGGTGCTCGTGAACACATACATGTACTAGTACTTAAACGTATGCTTACACTACACCGTCCCATTCACATTACACGCATTTTTCCGGTCATAATAAACCAGTATGGTTTGTATAAATAAAATGAGAACAAAATCAAAGTACTGAAAGTACTGTCGGACTTGATTTTTACCATACGAGGCAAAGGAGAGAAATGTGTACCCACATCGTTCGAGCCCATACAAATATTTTTAAAATTTAAAATTACGGACCGATTTTTCATTCATATTGTAATGCAGGTCATATGCATGTAGGTAAATGACATACGCTAGGGCTTTACTATAGTCCCTTTGCTAAAATTTTAAAATGAAAAAAGCCTGATATTGGAAAGTTTAATGATTAGCACATTAATTGAAGAGAATTTAATTGCAATCTTTTTTGTACACAAACTAGTGACCAACACTTCAGTAACAGTAAATACAAACATTGATTCTTCTGGTTTTAACACAACAGAACATCGTCGCATTGAACACATTCGGGGTCACTCAAATAAAAAAGGTCCTGACACAGTAGAGTAAGACCTATATGACATATAGTTAACCCGATGTTGCATGACATTCAAACGTGATTATGTAATTCTAAATAATCTGGCGTAAAAGGAACTCTTAAACTGTAATTTTTGAAAGCACGTATCCAGTAATTTACGTTCGTATTTAGCGACTCGAATTATTATTCGTAAGCCGCAATTTAAACATACTCCCCACACCGGTTACGGTTTGCTACTAGCCACTGCGGGGAGTGAGTCTATAAATAGCGATTCCGTCATCAAACTAACACTAGTTGGTGTGAATATCACGGAAGTACGATTAGATGAGATATTTAGAAATGTTAGAAAGGCACAAAACACATACATCGATGGTAGATTGTTGCAAATACATGAATACGTCTATAGAGATGTTTCTGAACTATCGAACGAAAACCGAAAGTAGAACTACTTTTACGGCAAGCTATTTTATTGGACAGTGAATACGCGGTTTTATTTCTACGCATTTGAATATCTCATGTATCTACCGACAAGCACTTATTTAGATACATGACTCTTTTCATGTAGTTACAATAAAATGATTTGAAATATATTTAGATCTGACACACTTAGTTGGGGAAAGATTCCAGATACTTCTATATAATCACACCATTTAGTTGCGTACTATTTCCTTTATGCGGCATTCTTTTAACCAAGCTGTTATGGAGTCCAGCGACAAAATTTTAGTCAACGATTACAAAGGACTTGATTTTGATAAAAATCAAGTCCAAAAATGAATTACAAATGTACTTGACCTAGCAGATGCTTTTAACTTGGAAACAAATATTGAACAGCTCACAATACTTCACAATCCTCAAACGGTAACCAATTTTCTTACAACTTTATACATCAAGAGGTTAATACGATGTATGAAAAAATATCAGCCATCAACAGATCAGCGATACTCCTATACCATAAGTCCACAACTCAATTCAGTCTTAATTTATTTAACATCAACATATCACGGAGAATCAAAAAATCATTTCGACTTCTGATTGATACAACTTGTTCATTTTCTCGTCAAAGATCGCTGCAGGTATCTCTATAGATCCACGTGACTTTGTACCAGATAGAGCACGAAACGATGTGTCGGCACTTTGATATGAAACGTCGGCACTTTGAAGTGTTAATTAGAGTCGCTGAATAGAGTCCCCTCAAATTACAAAATGCGTTTCCAATACATATTTTATCGCTTTCACATATTACAATAATGGTTGACGTCTAAAGCAGATACGTATTATAAAGCAATATAAGCAATAAATCGTACAAACAGACGTACATCATGCTTGAACGAACAGGTCTATCTATTCTTGTATTCATAAAAATGTACACTTTATGCGCTTTTTCACGTTTTGGAACGCCCATTGGTACTTGGGTGGTACAAAAGTACGCGCGTGCTTGACACACGAATACTGTCTTATTATAATCACAAGGTCATCTTAAAGATATTCCCTAAACCCATGGTCATTATATTACAGAGATGTACAAAATATACACAGGAGCCACCGAGGTCGAGTGATTTTTAAGGGCTCATGTATTTACTTCCAAATTTGTTATTTTAGATTCGTTACATGCTGTTATTACATAGAAATAAAACGCATAAGTTTATTAATAGTTTTAATGAAGTTCAATTTGTAATATAATGTACTTTAATTAAGTGTCAAAATGAAGCATACTTTTATTGATTTGATAGATCATATAATGTATACACTTACTAGGAATGATATTGGTGATCAAGATGAGCATATCGATGATACTGATGATGACGACGACTGTCGCAGAGTTGAATGCGAATATGAAAAAAGCAATTACGATAAAGAAGGGAATGAAGATGGCGGGATGATAATATTTTGTTTATCTGTAGTTTAACGACCCATTCGACGACTTTGGTCATTTCATAGCCGCCCCCAAAGACAGGGGAGAGGGGATATAGTACAACCAGGCGTTTATATCCCTATACTTATTACGGGTAGTTTTCTTGGTTCTTTATCGTGCCTGGTGTAAAGCATCGATACACGTATTACCCGTTTGTCCTGTGTTTTTCTAGACAAAGTAATAGGCTAAGTAGTTGGACTTGGGAACACCGACAAAGCGTCCCTAAGACATTCGGAAGACAGAGTCGATATTTGAAACCACGACCACCGTTCAGTAGCCGTGGCGCTGCCACTACATCATCAATCATCCCGGCAGTCGTGATGAAAATGATAATGAAAACTGATGATGAAGGTATAGAAAGTGGTAATGAGGGATGATTATAAGAATGGCTTGGTTATCTAGATAGGAACTAAACTTGTAAACGTGTTGTGATGTCTAAAATCAACATTGCATAATGTACTGATGCAACATCACAGTCGTAATGCCCTTCCCGGAGTTAATCGCATTCCTTTGCGCCTTTTTGTTGTTTCACTTATTTAAACAAACAAAAATCCTCTATTTTGGCAACAAATTCTTTCACATGTAAACATTACCATCATGTTACGTTGGTATCGTGTTAATGTTTTAGTCAACGTTATTGCAATACTAATTACGGTGGCTTTATCCTATTCAACTGTAACTTGGTACGATTTTTCTCCATTCGATGGATTGCCAAAGTATGGCATCATGACACGTCTGGATGATAAATGAGGTACAATTATGCTAGATTTACTAACAAACTGTCTTAGATAGACAAATGGAGACGACAAGAACGTCAAAATCTCCATATTTCTGTACCGTATTACACGTTGGGTATGCTGCTGCGAATGTACGTCGTTCTAACAACGTATTATCACGCCTTCAGTAATGTTGAATTTTAGGAATAGTTTATAAAGACAAACGGTTTAGCAGACAAAATAATGTTTGTGTTGATTGTTCGTTGTAGCAGGTGCATTGTTAAAGACTGCATGTAGTAACGAGGATAGGAAGCGTTTAAATTGTTGTAAAAACCATGTTTGCATGTTTTGTTACATGCGAACATAGAAAGTGACGACAGTTTAACGAAAATTAGATTTATGAAAGCTTTTTGGATTTTTTTTCACTGGAGTTAAAACATCACACTTACAGACAGGTTCAAATGTCGGCTTATCGAGCTTTAACGGTTGAGAACAATCCTAGGCCTGTGTGGAACCATCGAACTTCGGCAACCTAGGTGGACAGCTTCCTCTCTTGTGGACTCTTGTCCTCGCTGTGATTCGAACTCACAGCGATGCGTGGCTAGCAAACATTAGTCAGAAACCATATTAACCAATCGACCACAGAAACCTCTTTGATTTTTTTGTTAATTAGATGCTTAGTTTCCTTTCATTACAAATACTATGTTGCTGGATTTTGAGAGTGTGTAATTAATCCATCACTTTTGCTATCTTTAATATTGATCTTGTCTGACTTTATGGTACGTTTTCCTTTACTGAATACCCAAAGTCGTAAAGCAGCGCTGTGGTTTGTTGACCTGTTCATTGTATGTATACCTCTACTAATTTATTCAGTTTGTAAACTCGGGATTTATACTGAGTTTTTTTTTCAACAATATTTCAGTCATGTACTGTTGGGCAGTTCATCTATACAGAGTTACTGTATTCTTTACTTGTGTCCAGCAATAATTATTAAATCATTGTGACATGAATTATATCTGAATACCAACTTGAAACACCTTATTTATTTTCAGGAGGCACTTCCTTTTCCTACATAGGTGGAATATTTATTAAAGATATTATTCACATTGGACAAGTTAAATCATTCACAAAAAGAAAGTAAATTGACGATGATCAAGGAATATACGAATAATTATAGTGTACATTTGTATATTCAAATGAGCTGAATTTGACGTAACCGGACAGCTCGTTCAGCGTATACACTTCATATTGAAATACAAGTATCTTAAAGTTGCCTTTGTATAACACACAGTATGATCGAGGTCCTTATGTGGTAGGCATGTTGCTTTCCCCCATGCACAAAGTAAGGAATGGTTTTACATTCACAAATAAGCAAGCATATTTCGTAGTCGATAAATTTAACATAACAATATAGTTGGTATACCAAGCAATAACGATAAATAGTGACGCATTTCCTGTTTTATACGTTTGAAAATTTGATGATTGAAATATTTTTAAACATGGAAAATATTACAAATGATAAAACCTATGCGAACAGAAAAATATAGCTTCACTAAATTATTTAATTTCTCTCTAGGTTTATATTATTGTTTATATAACAATGTTGTAGTCATGAAGTCAAAACAACAAAAAGAGCATGAAAACATTACATGACAAACCGTAAATGAAAAGTGACTGTGTGCATATAGTTCATTCTTAAAAAGCTCCGCCCCAAAAGCCCTCTCACAGACAGCTTCTCTCATAGTTTCGACCAGCGCTGCTGGATTCAGTTTATCTACCAATCGGAGCAAGGAAGCCCCGCCCATATGATTAAATGCTGTACCTACTCATTAGCATATTACAGTTTTTATCACCTGAAATTGAGAGTTTGTATGCTCAGTTAACATGAATTAGGCGTATAATTGGTTATAACGTAGAGTTCATGTTGTTTAGTTGAAGAACAACTGCGTAATATTCTTGTGGAATTTGAAATAAAATAAATCGCTTAACGATGAGTTTGCCTTGAAGGGCGGGGACTTGGAACTTAGATGAAGGAGACATTAGCACTTGTCATTGGCACAAACTAATTTCCACTATCACTTTTCTTAAGTGTTTATCACCTCGGTTTCCAAGTTTCCATACTGGCTATCAGCACGGAGAATTCACGGCTATCATCGAGCTTCTAGAAGTTGGAATTGCATCGGGTCTCGAAGACTTTCATCGAAGTGCTTGGGGGCTTATCAAGAAGACGGTGTCTCATCAATCGACACATGGATGTGGGAACCAACCTTTCTATGCGTGCTAATGCATTCAGCATTAATAGTCTCATGTCCGGACCTATAACTGACTTAGGGCTCGGGGGTTTTGGCTATCCCTTTGTGCCGCAACAAAGGAGCACGGATTGCGCGTTCGACTGGGGCCAAAACGGCCCTTACGGAAATGGAATGAAAGCGATGGAAGGTAAGCCTTACTTTAATGATAGCGACATTTCATTTGGTGTTGATAACAAAAAGGATAGTAGGATCCGTTGATGACGGGAAATGTTTTACTTATTTACATTGAATTCTGATAACAATAAAACGATCATCTCGGATACTTTTTGTTTGCATAGACTATTTACACCACTGCATCGTAAAACAATAGACAACAATGTGCTGACAAATTTATTTGAAGTGCCTATCAAGAGACGATTATCGAATACGCTATTCTAGTATTGCATACACGTATATTGTGTCTGGAAATGTTACACAATACATATTGTCAATAGATACCATCTACTTTTATCAACACTTGCAAGCTATAATATAAAAATTAATGAATTATTGCGGTAGTATTGAAATCAATTCAATGACAGTGCTGAAAGGCAAACTTGATCTAAATAATACGAGAGTATGATGATAATTATTATTTTGTGTCAAAAAAGAAACTCTGTCGTTCATTGTGCTAGCTGCCAACACTAATACCATGTATTTAAAACAAAACCTAAAAAAGTAATATCAACATAGTATTCTGTACCACTATTTTTGTTAAGCGATTTGACAGAAAAAGCGGCCATGTTCACTGTTTTGATTACGGACGTACATAATTGTTTTAAAGATTTCTTCACAATATGAAGTATCTAGACCTTCAAATAAATAATATTTTACTGAAATCCTTATTCATCATAAAATAACATCTCTTTTGTTGTTAGTAATGCAGAACTACTTTGTCAACTCTATATGCAAGACAAGATTAATGTTTAGTCAAACTGAGTCCAAATTTTCTGACTGTTGTGAGTACAGCACATGGCTGTAGAAACTTTTACAACTAAATTTGCATATCTATTATTTTGCATCAAAAAGAACTAAATTTCGTGACATATTTTTTATAAATACAAAATTTAATGTGATGAACAGAAGATCACTTAAAAAACAACTTATCGCAGAATTCTAAAATAAACTATGCTGTCGTATCAATTCGTCTTTAATTTAATTACAAGAAAATCATTCAAAATAATCACTGGATAACTGACTAAGATACATTTGTACTAACTACCACTCTCATGCGATATTTCGGCCAAAAGCATGCCATTTTCTAGAAATTAGATAAAAGTAATATGGTATTTTTCATTTTTTATTCTTTAGAAAAGGGGTCAGTTAGATACAGTTATTACATATATTTCCTAAGGGTTCAGTTAAGATCGTAAAATGACTGGATTGTTTTAAGACAGGCTTGTGTCTGCTTACTTAGCTTGTAACCATCAGAAATCATCAAAATGTATTTTCAAACAATTTTATTAACCTAAATTATTTATTCTGATTATATTCCCAGTGAATTTTCCACTTTTTATGTCATCTTTCTCATGCTCAGTCTTCATTTTCGTCGGAGCATTCAAACAAAACAAACATTACCATTCGGACATGACTGTGTATAGTGCCTCTCGTTTAATGCAATTTTCGAACATTTGATAATTCCAGAGTTCATGCAAAATATAGTCTGATAAAATAGACCTAAGATGATAAAGAAATCCATTCTTTACTAAGCATCAACTACAACATAATGTGTATTTTACCATTTTATGTCTTACCGTTTTAGCATAGTTTCGTACTAACAATTGAATTGTAATTATCTAATTGTATTCGATATTTTATATTTACAATTTTTAATGTCATAAGGGCATATTTTAGATATTTGACATGCACTGTATTTTTGTGCATGGGGTACAAGCCATTATGTTTCAAAAGAAACATTATGATACAGTTTGGGTCTGGAAAATAAACTAGAAATATACGACCCGTCGTTTTGTTGATAATATTGTAGCATAATTTATTCTTTATAATCTGTTCATTCACTTAGTAGCTTTCATAACATTATTGGATATTTTAACAAGCAAAAAGCTTATTTAAAGCGCTTAATTTACGTTAAATCAAACGTGTGTATTGCCAGTTCATACACTGAAGTTCTATGTTGATGACTTGTTTAAAACAAAATTTGAATGTTTTGCATCTAAATGTTGCAAAATTGTGGGGGATGCAAAAATGTCAGCAATATGTTCGTACAAGAAATGTTCATTCTAAAAATTAATTAATTAATTTTGCAATATTGTGTACGATTAATTGTCAGCCTCGGGAAATTGTTTGTCTAACCTCGAAAGGATTTCGTGAACTTGTTTTCAAAACACAAACGTTCCGGTGGGAATACCAAAACCGAAATAACATAGGTAAAAAGTTATTGTCGTGAAAAATATGATAATTTGATAAAAATGAACAACATTCAAAAAACCATTTGTAGAGAAGATATGAGATAGAGATAGGAATATTCATGATATGTTTACGACATTAGCGCAAATATTCACCATTCTTTTACCTCGTTTACGAGAATTCTCCTCCGTTTCTAATAATTATATTTTTGTTTTTTTGTGTTTCAGCTTGTTTAATGAATGCCGGCACAGGACGGCCGTTATACGATCCGAGCCGACACGAACAAGGACAGTTACCGGAAGCGATTCCGCGGAATAATTTAACAGACTCCTTATTGGAGAGTGGTACAAAAAGTACGGATATTAACCAAAACGATTCAAAATCACCGGAATGTGCATTATGCGATCCGGATGGGGACGAAAATAAACCAATGCATTCTAAGTTGGCGAGTGTATCGTGTCAACTAGAAATGAAATCATTGTGGGACGAATTCGATGAACTTGGAACGGAAATGATAGTAACTAAAGCTGGTCGGTAAGTTAGAACAGAAAATGTTTTAGTCTCCTATAAGGTCCTAAGACTAAAAAAAAATCATGCATTACTATATTCTATAGAATACCGAGTAATTTTTACAAAATTGAATAGCATAAATTGGAGTAAGGAGCTGCCTTTGATAAACACATATTCCCACGGTGGCAAACTTGTTGAAACGGTAAATTCTACAAAACCTCGTACGGACGGACGGACGAGGCAATAACTATTTGCCCCGCATCATTTAATGCTAGTGGTATAAAAGAAAACGCATTTTGCGTTGATAAAGATAAAGTCGAAATGCATAAAGAATCAACTGTTATCTTTTTTATATTTGATTGAACGATATGCGCGTAAAAATTGTTTGTGCTCTTCAGCAATGAGGAGTCGTTTGAGTACATTAACACGATCACTTAAAGGGAGGCGACAAAGCAGATAAATTTGTTCCTAGGCATTCTAAAATGCATTTATTTACTTTTTTTAAATTTTAATTTCTATACAAGCCGAACAATGTGTTTATATTGCATAAAGACAATATAGGAAAATAATTATTTATTTAATTTTACACTGCAGTAAAAGAGACTGTAATCGCTTGAATTCAGAATATAAATCCAGTTCCGCCGGCTATTATACTTAAAATATCATCAAAACTGTATACGATTAGAATATGTAATCAGGTCCATTTAAGCATAATTAGTTACAATACACATATCATGGCGAATATATGTATTTGACGATTTTATATTTGTTACACGGTACAGTTTCTGTAGGTACATGTATTCCAAATCATTGGTAGTTCCGGGTCACTTAGAGATTAATGGTCGTAAAATTAATTATAACTCTTTCATGTGGAATATTACATATTTTTTGTTTATACTATATATCTATTAGAAATATCACAGAATTCTACTTAGAATTTAGACTTAGAATTATTTTAGAACACGTTAGCTAAATAAATATTTATTACCAAAATTCAATACAGTTTCCATAATATGTGTCCGATAAAATTGAATCATTGTATTCATTCATTCTTTCACATTCAACGTATTCTACCATCAATTAGATATAATTAGGAAAAATCAGGTGAACTGCATTTAAAATCATAATCCAATGTTCCTACATAAAAAATTTCCACGAATATCACCGATAAAAGTAGTTTTAAGTTCAGATTTTGAGCAGAGCGATCGGTTTCAAAAATAGCATAGATGATTCAAAACTCTTATAATAAATGACGAATAAAACGTGTAGCTTTTGTATATTCCATTTATTTAAAGATAATACCACTCTAAATAGAGATAAAGCGTTTTTGAACTTCTATGTATGTTGCAATGCGCGGCAAAATAATCGCGCTTTGAAATATAATTATGTATGATTTACGGAAATGTATCATAATTATACTCGACATGCTGAGACCCCCCCCCCCCCCCTCCCAGTAAACAAGCTTTTTTTAAAGATGGTCGAATAAAATGAAATAATTCAATGTTTATATATCCAATTTGGAAGATAATTATAATAATGCACCAAAATGCACTCTGGAATATTTTTAGTCTCATAAAAGGCGGGATATGTTCCATAACAGGAGTATATGAATCTTGAATCTCGTCTCGCCATATTTTAGTCATTGGAAATCTCGTAAATAACGAATATAACGTGTTAGGATTGGCTTCCTGGTTAAGAAACCTTTGATGCCAAAGACACGTCTGAAGACGTACATGTTTATCTAGTGGTCTGGGTTTTTACTGGAATTTATATTTTTGTTTTGACCTCGAAACATAAACTGTATATATACACTCATTATTTCTTTTTCAGTAATCGTATTGGACATTATAATTAATGAGTTTCATGTGGCGTATAAATACTTTTATTTAGCATATAACAACAACATGTTCAAATAACCAATTAAAACAAGTTTTATAATTGTCAAGTGCTCAAAATACCAACGTTATGTCTGTTTATTATTATCTCAACAATATTCTGACCATTTACGTTGCTTTTGTTTGCATTGCACTGACTAGACCTATACAACTTGGTATTGTGAAAGGTATCTTTATTTAGTAAATTATGCTATGTTTTGCAATTATTTAATACTACATTTGCAATGTTCGGCATATGTGGAAATTTCACCTTAGGCAATGTATATGCTGTGAAATATTATGTTAATAATTTACTGAGAATTATTCCAAAGTACAGCTAAAACAATACGATACACGTTTGAATATTTTCATCATTATTATCTTTTTTCGTTACGAGAGTTAATCAAACGCCAAGCAATCGTGTCATTGTCATGAACGTTATAATGAACCAATCAACAGGTCCACTATTCCAGTTTGATTAATGATTCAATGTCTTGGAATTAGCGTTTCGAGCACAGACCCACCTTTCTAATCCGCTCCCTGGGGACAGACTTATCACCTCTGGCGTTTCTGGAAAACTATGCTCCTTAATGACCGTGAAAATGTGTAAACAAACTGGGTAATCGAGCGCGCCCAATAATCATCAGCGATAAATCAAGTGTACCACGCTGCGTTTCAACGCGCGAGGCGATAAACGTTGGCGGATGGGTTAAATTTGGACATGGACAATTTAAATAGCAAATTCTTGGGAAAATTTTATTTGATTAACTAAATAATGACCTAAAAATTGCCTTCAGTATCCCCGCATGTAAATATTTTTATAGGAAACTTGAAAGAAAGTGACCGCTTAATTAGTATAACAGTTACCAGAAGAATGAAAACATTTTATACAAATTGGCTTCCTCAGGAAATTTAGGCATTTTTAAATATTGTTTTATCATTAATTATGTAGATATGTATTATATACTGTACATATTCCGTTAAACCTATTCCTGGCATAGTTCTGCAACAAATACTATAATAATAAAATCTTGAATAAGGCAATATATTAGTAATAATGCAATTCAGTTCCTATTTGGAAAATGCTACCAAAATTTGAACATATAAGATATATTGATCACTACATGTTTATATATTTATTTGTGTTAGTTTTTCTAAGTCGTAAACTTCTTGGTTTCGACTTACCTCTATTCTTCCAGCCGACCCTAATCTTTGGTTGATGTTAGGTCAATTTTTTGCCGACATGTTTCATTTACATGTCCACTTCATCTCCGCACTGAAAAAGAATTTCTGCCGACTAAACAATATTTAAAGACTTCAGCAGAGACTGTGGACGAATGTTTTATTTTGGCCTATAAACCAAGAACTGTATATTTTTGTGACGTACAGTCCCTGTTATGATACACACATTTGTTAATCTACGTGTGAATTTATTATAAACTGTGCCAAAATTATGTTACACTTGTTGTACAAAGCATAAATAGAAGTGATTTTCTTAATGAATTATATCAAATATCATACAATTAACAAGAAGAAAGTGTCATAAATGCATTAGTGTTTCGAACGGAAACAGACACACTAAAACCCAGACTCCAGCCCGTACCGACACGGATGTCACGCGCAAAAACAGACTGCGATTCTGGAGCAAGTTTTATCAGATCACGTTAATTGGCGGAAAGTATCATTAATAAACAGAAGAATGATTAAATGCCAATAATTATCATTAATTAGTGACTTGTAACTGCAGGAATTATTTACAATCAAGAAACCCAAGGGACAAATAACGGTAATATTGCAGACTGAAAATAAACAACTCAACTTGTCAATGGTGTTCATGATGTATCAAGTGGGAAATGAATATTTGCCATCATTTGCGAAACTTTTAATATTTATGAATTTCGGATATGTTGTTCTTTATATGATAAAAGACATAATCTTCATACCAAGAAATAGAGGTATGGATGAATGAAAGAGTTAAACTCGCAAAGAATTACTCTTATAAACATACTGCTAAGATATATTGAGCATTGTCACCCGTATGCTACATTCTACATAAGCGTTACTCATTAAATTCAATGTGTTTTTCGCGTTTTCTAATTTTCGTATCCATGGAAGAGGAGCCTTTGATTGTCCCGTCCCATGCTTTAACCGCTCCTTACAACACTGCATGACGCGTTTGAAGAACCATAGCTGCTTCATCCGTTTCGTTAACAAAATATAGGGAATAGTATTACTAATAATCGTCTCCATAATCATGATATAATTCTCATGAAAACAATTTTCATTAAAGAATAAAATACAATATATTTGTATTTATAGTAAATCTTGTGAAATTAGACGCTATTGCATGCATGTACTATTAATTAAGAAATATAATTTAATATATTATACTATTTAGCAAAGTGCCACCAACCTCCTTGTATTTATTTTTAATTCCGCTCAGTACTGAGTTATAAGAGACATAGAATCATAAAACAGTACAACAAATTAAGAGCAATATTAATAAAATGTGAATGAAATAAATTAGTTAAATAAGAATGAAATGATTAAGTTAAATATGAATGAAATTATTACGTAAACTATGAATGAAATAAATTAGTTAAATATGAACGAAATGATTAAGTAAAATATGAATGAAATAAATTAGTTAAATATGAACGAAATGATTAAGTAAAATATTAATGAAATAAATAAGTTAGATATGAATAGAATGAAGTAATTACTCGAGTCCCCAAGAATTAACTATCACCATATAACATATATACATGTATACTGCATTGTATCGTTAAAACGACAAAGTAAAATAGAGCAAACATTCAAGCAGTTATTTTTAGAGAAGGGTCTGATTTGGGCCGAAATTGGGCCCCATTCCGCTGTCTGAGAAATTTATTCGTCCCCTTTAATCTATAAAAAACACCTTCAGCTGAATTTATTTTTCATGTGGGGATATTATTTACCACTTCTATAAATAAATTGTAAAATCGACTAGTCCGAATAGCTTCTTTTAGCTGTTACCATCAAGGTTAAACTATTGGCTAGTTATCTGCCTACAAGACGCGATTTTTCCCTTCCTAAAGGGCCTCGTCACCAGTCCCTTAAAGGTGAAAAAGACTGCATTGTATTATCTAACAATGGTCCGTGTTTTTCAAAGAAGTATGAAGAAACACAATCCATGTTTTCATTTTTAGCTTACGTTTGCGTATATTTGCAGTATTTCAATCATCGCTTATTTAGTGGAAAAATCAAAAATTGGAAACGGCACCTGTGTCTGGTGGTGTAGATTAAATTTCTTGAGGGAGAATAGTCGGCGCTCTGGTATTAGATTAATTTATATATTTTATAAACAAACTCTGGTGTTTTTACTCGGTCCCAGACACTCTTACTGTCTGATTCAATTACACGAACACTGGTTGTTGCTTATTTGGTTTTAAGCGGACAATTTCCATTAACCATTATCCAATTACAAAACAATTACAAAACCCGTTAAACAAATCAAAAGTTTATTGCAAAAAAATGAAAGTTAAATTTATTTGACAAATTTAATGTGTATCTGTGATAGTGTGTTTATATTTGATTATATTTTTTTAATTATACTAGTTCCATTCGGTTTATTTGTTTCACTGGGCGAATAAACGAGCGAAAATATCAGTACCGTAAACTTCCCGCGCTTTCTCTCGCTGAATGTTTTTTTTTATTATTATTATTCATTCATTCATTTAATAATATACGAAAATAATGGACTTTATATTTGAGATTTCTTTTATTTTATTATCAGTCGCGTGAATGGGTGTATCAAATATTATTAAACACAGGTCACAAAATACGCCCGTCAAGGGGCATAACTCAGAAGTACCTGGACCGATTGCGCTGGTTATCGAACAGGACCGAGATATCATGGCCATAAACATTTCTATCAAGTTTGGTTCGAACTAGAGAGCGGACACTGATGTGGACGCCGCCCGCCCGCCCGCCGTGGTGTTCCCTTAATACGACCCGTTTTTCAAACGGGCGTATAAAATGCATCAGTTTAGAAATTTTGCAAACTCATTTCAGATATTTCATTTTGTCAACAACACACAATAAATCAGAATCATCATAATGTTTCTTTTGATGTTTTAGCAATTCAATAAATATAAACATGTATTTACATCAAGTGTTGTCTGCGTGATTTCCCGTATCCATCATAAATCACGTTAAAATAAACACAATCTGTCTCCATAGAAAAATGTTTGTTTTAAAAATCATAAAATAGAAATCTAAGCTTATCAACTTATTATAGCCAATTCCACAGCAGTGAAGTCAAACTTGGGTCTAGTATAAAGCGTTAAATTCACCTGTTCATCATGTCGGGTGTTGCCATGTTTTCCGCTTACATGTCCTGAGTCGGTGACAATATATTAAATCGTCTGAATCGCATTTGCATACTGCACATAACTTCGATGCCATCTAACGACTGTCGAACGTCGTGTAAGTAATATTTGTACATATCTGTGTAGAAAAAGACCAGATCACGGGATTCTCGAAACACCTCGTGCGTGTTCACGTGAATCAAGTGACCAGGTCTGTTTTGGTTTCTTACACGGTTAACGATATCCTATACGTAATAACATCAATTATATTGTTTAAGAGAGGGTCGCTCTGAAGAGGTTATACTATAGTTTTCATTTTGAATAAAAGTGATTAATGAAGCCAAATTCTGGTTTCTGGACGCGCAAATCCCTGAGTAATGTCTTTCGTTACTTTTGATAATACATGACTTTTTTTGTATACTTAAATTGCAATAAATAATTGTTCTTAATTAATTAATTATGGTTTTGATTGCTTGTTACAGGAGAATGTTTCCCACGTTTCAAGTACGACTGTATGGTTTAGACTGTAATGCTGATTATATGGTAATGATGGATTTCGTACCCTGTGATGATAAAAGATACAGGTAAATATTTTATACATCGAGGGCTCAGCGCAGCACTGTCGTAACTTGTTCTTATTTCAATATGAGTTACAACACTGTTGCGTTGAACCCTCGACATATACATGGACTAATTCTTTATTTATCTGTTGTCAAACGCTATGGTCATTTCAGGGCCGCCCAAGAAAGAGGGGAGATAAGATACAGGAGAATCGGGCATTTGTATCCCTACTCTTATAAAAATTTCGAACAGTTTTTCCTATTTTTTTCGATTTCTTTATCGAGCCCGGTGTAAATAGCTGATACACGCCTCGGCCTTTTTCCTGTGATTTTCTAGACACAGTCATTGACTCGGTAGTTGTGATGGGGACATTGTAAAGGCATCCCTGTAAAATTGGAAGGCGGAGCCACGATTTAAACCTACGACCTTTAGTTCAGTAGTCCAGCGTATTACTACTAAACCTTCGATAATTACAGAAATAACGCTAAACAGAATAGAAATTAAATGATTTACTGAATTCAAAAGTGTGAAGATTTTGTCTAGATATTTACATTCAAAATAGAATAAAATACATACACTTGTTTCTGGCAGTTGGAAAACAGGATACACTATATATAGGTACAAATGTACATGTATCTGGCATTTCCATAATGTCATTGTGCAATGCAAAGATATTCGTATTTTGTATGATATTGTACAGTAATAGTACGAAATAAATATTTCACATTTCATTATCTGTACTTTGAATTTTAAATGAACATAAGTTTATTTCGATTTTTAATATCGCATTTGAAATATTTCTTCCGACTTTCAGATATTCATTTCACAGTTCAAGCTGGGTGGTGGCGGGTAAAGCGGACCCCTACATGCCTGGTCGGATACACGTGCACCCTGATTCCCCTGCTAAAGGTTCCCAGTGGACCAAACAAATTGTCTCCTTCGATAAACTAAAACTTACAAATAATTTAATGGACGATAACGGTCACGTAAGTATACATTCGTTGTTTTATTTTTATTACAAAAATATCGAGTTTGTTGGAGATATATATCTGGCTTGTGGTATACATACTTGTAAAAAGTTCCGTACATAAGTATGTAGCATTGTATCCAAAAAGCTTTTGCAATGAAATGCGCCCACTATTTTATTTCACGCGAGCAATTTTCGTAAAATCTAAAAAGAAACATAAATGTTATACTATATAAATGTATAGTATAGGTCTTTGAATCGAACAATTGTATAAAGTGCATTCTTAAAGTAGACGTGTAGACAGTTGATATAAAATGTTTACATCGTAATAACACAGAAATCCTATGCAATGGTATGATAAGACACAAAGTTTCATGAAAAATGTATGCTCTTGTTTTAAACATCCATGGCGACCTGCGTCTTTGATGTTTGATAAAAAAAACTGGGTGGTTTTATTATTTGAAACTTCGGGGTCTTTTTTTAGAACAGAGGACTGTAAGAAACTCAGTACCATGGCTGAAGCAACTGATTTAGAATATTATTGTGTGCACTTTACGAGAATTGTTCACGATTTGATAAAATTGTATATGATTAGGATTTTGACAATAAGACTTCGCTTATACACGAGAATTGTGAAGTATTTAACCAAATCTATATTCCAGAAAGTTGCGGTATTTTTGTAAAAAAAATTTCAAATAGACAAGAAAACATTAAGGCTGCATTGTGACCAAATTCCTGTAATCTAGTCTTTCTCGAAGGAATCAGTGTTCAAAATGGTTTCAATTTTCCCATAAGATGATAGTTTAATCTCGCTAATCTCTCATGTAAATGCTATAGTCTTGTTTCTTGCAGTTCTGTTAATCATGTAAAGGTTTTTCAGTAACGTTAGGTCCCTGTTTTACCTCACTGTCATGTTCCGTTGTCTGATTGACTCGGTGTTTATTTACTGTTAAATAAACATTAAGTCTGATGCTAAAACGATTTTGGCTATTTTAAGACATATTTTCTCAAAGTATGCAACTTAGGACAGAACAGAAGATTAATTCTAGCTTTTAGAATAAAGGTATTGAATGTTATCGGACCGAAAGGATCTACTGCAAACTTTGATAATCTGCCGTCTACTTGAAAACAAGAAAATTTCACTTTGCTGGATAATCAAAAATATTAAAACAAGCATTTAGACATTCTGTTATTAGTTTTTCGCGTATTTTCTATAGAAATTAATTCTTCTCTCGAGCTTATAGAGCTGAAGTTTAAAACAATACAATTCAAAGTATGAAAAAAGTCGAAGACGGATCGATCGTATATCCGCAGTACGAAAGGGGTATTTCGAAAAAAAACGTGGGTGGGGAATACGCCTAACCTAAGTATCCTTAAATATGATCATCTTTTCTGACCTTGACACTTAATTTTTTATGAATTCTTTTCTTTAATTTTTCAAAATTCAAAATATACTGATTCTTGTTCGGGGACTGCGCCCGATTTCGCCATAATGTGAGTTATATACGGGCGGACATTCAACCCTAACCAGTATCCATAGACACTGTGCTAGTACTTACCTTGTTCTCCGCAAGTCACTGCCAACTTCTCCGCATGAACCATTAACATCAAGTATATCGTCACACAACAAGCTTCATGCTAAGGGTTCGAACTCAAGACGTCAAGGTCCTTAGACCTATCGATACAACAATTGTGCTTAGTTGGCGGGCCGTGACACTGCAAAAGAACAATAAATTTTGTTAATATTATACCTGTCACATGACATGTGCTTATTTGTATTGCATATTCGTATTGTTTGACGATGTACGTGTACAAGTCGCTAATAAAAGTTCTGTTCTATTCTGTTAACAGATATTCTAATTATACTAGTTATCTTATGGTGTGAAGTGTGTGGCAGTTACAAGCTACAAGAAGCATACTTAGTTCGTTTGTACAAAGTTTTTCCGTGGCTTAGGTCTAAGACCTGTCGGAATTTGATACAAACTTCTGTATCGGATCAAACACTATCTGAAAGCATACACTTGGCTTGTTTGCCTAAGGACTTAACATAAGATATTTGTGGCGACCTCTGTTTTAACGTATCTGTCAACATTGCTATAATGACTTCTGAAAGTAGAAGCGTGGCTCACACCTCTTATAGATAACACTGACTGATAAGCCATAGGCTTTTTGTATGAAGAATGCTAATGGAAGTACACCTGATTTATAATTAAATGGTCAAATATATCAATGGTATGTGCAGAATGTTATCAGATGGGAGAGGTATTTTGCAGTCGATATAATGAACATCGAACTTCTGATTCCACTTTAAGAATATATTTCTTAAATACAAGTTTGATCAAAATGACCAACTGCAATTTGTTGATTTTGTTATATTTCCGTATATTTCAATACATTTATGTTTGTAGAATCTGTTTATGATAATAAACGTTGTGGTACTGATGCTTTTTTCATAGCAATTAATTAGATATTTCAACCCAAAATAAACTAAGTATTATGATAAAATCTGTTTTCATGAGTATAATTCAGTCAGAGAAATAAGGTAATTACTTTTTTCGATTCCAGAGGCAATGATAAATAAATATTATGCTCATGAAACCCTTTTTGGTTCCGAGAACAAAAATGATACAAATACCTTTTCAATTCGTGAAAAAGCATGAAGAAAAGTATCACATGCACATGTACAATGTAGTGTCAATATCTTTATACATTTAACGTATCTGAATTATTTTTTTAAAATTAATCCAGAAGTTAAAACATTACTAAATACTTTCCAAGTAATTTTGTAACCTATTAATGTGCATATCATGAGATTTTTACTTTTATTTGAGGGGATTTTTCACGGGAGACTAAAATGATAAAAAAACATGTTCCATTCTATTATTCTCAAAATACAACAATTTACATTCGTCCATCGTGACTAGAAATATGTATTGTGTGATTTATTAAATATACAGCCAATTATCATTTTTACTCGATATCAAAATATTATAAAAATATAATTATGAGCCATGTTGCTAGGCTTGGTGTTTCAATATTTTCAATTAAATTCGCAAGTTACGATGCTGATTGTTAAGATTAAAATCGATTGGTATACAACAACAACTTTTTACAACAACAACTTTCATTCAACATTAAGTAATACAACATAACTTCTACAAAAGTATGTGCAGTGACAAGCAATGAATCAATACAGTATTGAAATATGGAATCTAATTATAAATTCTTTTAAGCAGAAGCTATATTATTACGATAAAGTTAATAAAATAATAAATTATTTATCAAGTTCCTTTCTAGGGTTTTTTGCAAAATACATATATTTTGATAGGTGTAGATGTATACATAATTTATGTAGATTTGATATTCAACATTAATATTGTATATTTTTTCAGATAAATTTGAATTCGCAATTACCAACGCGAATTTTTACTTAAAACATTTACATAAATACATTTGTATGAAGATTTGATATTTTGAAATTTCAATATTTTTAATTTATATTTTTCAGATAATTTTGAATTCCATGCATAAGTTCCAGCCAAGATTCCACGTGGTTTACGTTTATCCTAAGTCTGAAGATTGCTCAAAAACACAAAACTACAAAACATTTATCTTCACCGAAACTAAATTCATGGCAGTGACGGCGTATCAAAACCATAGAGTAAGTTGTTGTTTTAACTGTTGTTGCTAATAATGTTGTTGTTATTTGTTTTTTGTTGTTATTTGTTTTTTGTTATTGTTTGTTTTTGTTGTTGTCTATGTTGTTGTTATTGCTGTTGTTTTTGTTTTGTTGTTAATGATGTAGCTGTAGTTGTTATTGTTTTTTTTTTGTTAATGATGTAGCTGTAGTAGTTACTGTTGTTTTGCTGTGACTGTTGCTACTGTTGCTGTTTGTTTGTATGTTTACTTTTAGTAAAAGCAAAAAGAAACCTAAAATATAAAGAAAGCAAAATTGTGTTTCACGTACATTGAACAATTGATGAATGTTACAAGTAACTGATATTTAGTAGATGTAAGGCTGTGTTCAGCAGCGAATCATTTTTAAAATAGAAAATAAATACAAAATATTGTTCTAGTTTAAGATAATATTTTTGTATCAATGTATCAGTTTTTTAACACGTTTGAATTCAACTTTTTAAGCTAGTTGACGTTAACCAACTAAACTAATGAAAGAGGGCCATCTCAGTATCATCTGTTTAACTGTTCTACTTGTTTTAATACAGTGTTTGTATGAAAAAATAATTTGCATGTATATTAAAGCGACGACGTTGTCTAGATGATATATTGTAGGTTGAATTATATATATAAGTTTAGACTAAACTTGATTTCCAGTCTATGCAAACATGTTAAAAACAATGATTGTTTTGTGATAGGAATTGTTGAAAATCTTCTTAATACAAAAATGCTTATAAACTAAATATAATTACATCATTTTTGCTTTACATCGTTAAAGTATTTTTATAATGTATCATCAAATTCATTTTGTAAAAAATGCGTATACGTTTGTCACTTCTTAAAATGACTTGAATTTATTTCTAGATAACACAGCTGAAAATTGCCAGCAATCCCTTTGCGAAGGGTTTCCGGGACGTGGACCCAAATGATTGGTAAGTAAATTTATTATGTTTATCTGGCAGACATATCTTGTGGCTCAACTGCCCAGAGAAATTATAAACAAAGTACCAATCCTTGGAAATTTGATAATGTGTTACATGAAAGGCTAATGGTTGATGACAAATAAAAATATAATGGTAAAAAAGAAAACATAACTCAAATCAACTTGCAACGCGTTTCGTAGTTTACTTCTTCAGGCAACTAGTATCTAAAATAAAATTATAAATACATGTTTATTGAAATTGTTTGTATTAAAATCAGCCGGATGGCGTATTTCTTAATTAAATCAATTTTCTTCATACTCAACATTAAGATTGATTAATTAATTAATTCGTTTTGTTTATCATTTTAATATATTTCGTAATAACCAGTATTTTTTAAATTCATATAACTATTTCATTCTTATTTTCCAAACATTTTTATCGAGTCGTTAAATATATCTTTATGTAAAACACGCACATAAAAGATATTAATTTTGTCTAAGGCTGGATTTCTTGAAGAGACGTTCTGTGACGGATGGTGTAATATATTATGGTATAACGATTAATTGATCCGCCTGGATCCGAGGTTATAAAACTTGAGATCGAGCTCCCATCTCAAATCTCAATTTCGTATTTTTCAATATTTTAATTTTGATAAGATTGTGTCCATTTTCAAACAGCATAATATAATAATATATAAAAGTCCATTAGATATTTCTGCTTACAATTATACTGATCTCAAGTAAGTTGATAATTTGAGGCCATCGACTAACCTCAAATTTATAACCCCGATATTTCGTGTATCAAAATACAGGGGAGTCTAGTTATAACGCGTTGGACTACTAAACGAAAGTTCGTAGGTACGTGTTGTACGGAATCTCGTGTGTATCGGGCACGAACCAGGAAAAACTATTCGAAATAATAGCAGGGGTAAAAATGTCCGGTTCTCCTGTATCTTATCCCCTCTCTTTCCGGGGCGGCTCTGAAATGGCCATAGCTGTCGAATGGGCCATTAAACAAAAACAGATAAACAAACCAAAAGTCAAAAGGCCGACCTAATGGACTTTGGTCTTTTGGAGAGTACAAGAGTCAACCTTTTTCTAATAGTTTGTTATTTACTTCAGCATGGTCGATGTTTTGTCACAAATGAGTCCACACGGACAACAGAGAAATCACAGTCGTCCAAGTTCCTTACAAATGATGGGAAACTCTAGAAAAGGATCTCCTACGTCAAAAGGTAAAAATAGTTCAGGGGAATCAATCAAATCTGAAATTTATCTATAATTTCATTATAGTTATATTTAAAGGTGTTAAATTAAATACGAGATTTTGTATCCTGAAGTAGATTTCATGCATGGTTTCTGTAATTGCTGTCCACGCATGCTTTCTGTGATATAGTTGCCGAGAGTTAACCTAGCTACTTATTTAGTACTAACCTGGTTCTCCGTAAGTCACTGTCAATGTTTCCTTATTAAAGAGCAGCGGAGGGAGACGAATGGCCTTTAAAGTAATGTGGACCATACTGAAAAATGGTTTTATACCAAGTATGTTATCCACACAAAATAAAGTCATTATTATTATTTACGTCTAAAACCAAATAATCTGAGAACATTTGCCGCGTCCAAGGTAAGGCCGAAACCCTCTACCTATGTACCAAAGTGGGCAAGCTTGTTTTTAAAATATTTTTATCGAAATATAAAGTAAAATGTAAACAGAAATTTTCCTATTGCACGTATTTGTTCACTTTATTTAAGCTTCCTCTGATGATGTTAAAGATGTCCAACAAAACGATGTCATGACAGCAACAAGTTTCACACCAAATTTCAACTCGAGCATGCGCCTAACCACTTCCTATCCAACGGCAGAGACATTTGCTTACGCACAATACGCGCATGACACTTATCTTATGGCTACAAAATCCCGACCTTCACCTTACAGTCGACCGTCAATGGACTATGCTTACAGACCTTCAAATATCAAAATGCCGTACGGACAAAGTGCTACTTCCGGTTTTGGTTATAACTGAAAACGAGACAAACCGGAAGTGTATTTAAGATTTTGCACCTTAGGATTAGGGGATTATTATTCTCTGTCGGAATTTAGACTACACTGTATTTTGTTTAAAATCAGTCTAAATGAAAAAGTGACTCAAAACTACGTGTATAAACAGCAGACTGTAGCCGGAAGTCAAATCAGAAACTGCTGCAATGTATTGTGGTTTCGGGAAAAGTGTGTGAAATGAGAGGAGGGGAATATAAAACAAAAAAGTGTGAGAAAAAAGTGAGATGTGAATATTAGGAACATCTTTTGCTTTCTCCTGAACAATTTAAAAAAATATATGTTAAGGTACTAATAGTTTTGTGGAAATTATTTGAAAGTGTTTACTTTCATTATGTAGCCTACAAATGATTATAAATTATTATGCAATTAAAGAACAAACATCTTCACATACGGTGTTTGATAATAAACAAGAGATAATATTATTTTAAGAAATCCAAAGATGTTGCGTCTTAAGTTCTTTATATTAATACGTAGAATTTTCTTGCAACAATCAAATAATTTCATACTCTTTCATATAAATTGATGGTTCAATAAGACTGTTAGTTATTTTATGTGATCAGTTTTGATGAAATAGTTCTTTTATTCCATAGCATTGTGCCATTTTAAGTCACAAAAAATAGTATCAAATAATTTTAAAATGGAATCATGTGAACTGCGCATGCGCCAAATATTTTAAAAAGATAATACTCGAAATTTCAATATAATATACCGTGAATAATAACAAGCACGTTTATAATTAATTCAAGTACATACATAAGAAATATTGTGAAATCTTCATAAAATTAATATCATGTAACAAAAATGAATTCGTACGATGTTTATAGTATGCATTATGATAATGCATAAAATGAATATAAAATACTTAAGTTTGCTTTATTTATGGAGTGTCGGAAATCTTCAATGTATATACACCCTCAGAAATAGTTCTATAGGTGATTATATTTTTTAATAAGACGAAGTTTACATTTCTATTTACAGCAGATTAAGTGCCTTGGTTATTAAACGTATATTTTCACTAATTTTAAAAATATTCTCTGAGTATTTTTATCACGTTGTATATGATTATTATATGTGTCATACTGTGTTCATACGATTGTAATATACTTGAAATAAATTATTTTCGGTTCAACTTATTATTTCAGCTTTTTATTTATTTATATAATTATTAAGCAATAGATCACAATCGAAGGTAAATATTTATGTATATATAGATACATTACTGTGTAAGTATACTATGTGAGATTATTGTCCGCAAATTAAAATGGTCGTTTTAACTAGGATAAACTATACTATGAGTGTGCGTGCATGGTTAAAGTGTTGATTTCAAATCCATACATTTGTAACCAGCGAATTTAAATATCGGGTCTAAGAATTCAGAATATCTTCGAAAAAGGTAAATTTAATGTAAATGTTTTCATCTCAGGTTTCAATTCATGAATATAATTCTACATGTACATTGTAATCAGTCAGGGTCTTCCAATGACTCTGATTCAACATATTTTGGCGAGTTTATGAAACTATAGCGGTTGGAAAATTTTCACATTTTACAGAAGGTATGGTGTCTTAGCTGAATATTTCGATGTAAGATATAATATACATGTACATGCACATCTCTAAAATCGGGAAAAAAATAATAAAATATAGAAAAAAAGCTTTTTAGCTGGTTAAAATGGTTTCTGTTTTGAGAAAGAGAAAACATACTTTTAATGTCCAAAAATTTCCTGTTGCAAATGAGGTTAGGAGATTCTAATCTAAAAGTTCAGTTTTGAGTCCAGAATCGACCAGTCACGGACTGTAAGAATTGAGACAAGATGTGTATCTTTACAGTCCATCAGTCGACGGCACTTTAGACGAAAAACTTATGGTCACGTATTCATAATAAATAAATAATAATTTGATAATGATATTTGTACAATATTTGTAACCACATTAATATAACAGTATTTTTTTCATCCGATATCATTCATGATTTTAACATAACACTACATGTACTCAATGCCGTAGAAACCGTAGGGTTTGGCGTGGCTTATCCCCTAAATAATTTTCGCTATAATGATAATTAAAGGGTAAACAACCCGTTGACAAATAAATTCTGAAAAATTATCCCTCATCTGAAATCAGCGCATTATGATGTAATAACTTAAAAGTTCCAACTTTAGATACATGAATTCATACAAGCACATCTATGTATACATGTAGAAATGTTGTGCATGTACTAAACTATTTTAAATTGAAATATAGTAAAATACTGTAATAATGAACACTCTGGTATAGTGAAAGATCGGATAGTGAAGTAATGACCCGAAGCATTGAAACATTTATATACCCCCCCCCCCCCCCCCCTCAACTAAATATTTATTTCAGTTTAACTGTGCTAACTATTTTCATCATTCTAAAACATACATTTGAGCGGCTTTAAAATGTTCTTGTCAAACTTACTTTCACCTCACAAATCGTTACAATCCAATGCATGACTGTATCGGTGATCATGTTTCAGTGGCATGCGTCTGTCAGACAAAATGTCATAAAAGGTCGAGCCAGGAGCCAGCGTTCTCAATATCGCGGAATGGAGAAATTCTACGAGAATATTATTGCTACATTCATACAACCAGTCTGAGCATTTAGGAACTCGGAAGGATGATATTTTTGCCATAGTTTGCGTCCTTTAATGACACGACTACATATATTATCATTATTCACCTATATATCTGTCAATAAGAAGGCTAGCTGCACGAACAGACGTTACAAGCAAAATAACTCGCTACACAAAATACATAGCGTACGTCGAAGAGTAAATAAGAAAAAAGACAAGTGGTTATCAACTGTGGTGTGATGAAAAGAATATAATTTTATGGCATTTTTACGTAAAATTAAGGGCGACGCTCAATCGTGCATCGATGATCCAGTATTAAATAAAGACTACAGCATTAAATCAATCATTTGCAGTGTTTTCAAAGTCGAAGCCTATTAGTGTATTTCTGTCAAATTATGTGACATATTATAAAAAATCAGCAAATTCAAAGACTTCTTCGTTGAAATATTATGCTAATAAATACATTAATAATTATGCTTTATTGAATATTGTTCTATGGTATGTGCGCTTGAACCGATTGAATGTTCATTCTCTATACATTCTACATTATTAGTGGGGGGGGGTTGGGGGGTATTGTTATTCAGTTACTAATGTTCGCTTGTATTCATTGTTACATCTTTAGTCCGTTTCCACAGGGATGTTATATCACATCTTATATAACTAACGTAGGAACAGATAACCAGTATAGTTAATCAGTGGATGATAAGCGTTTGCACTCCTCTGTGATGATAGCATACCTGATTTCCAAAATGAATTGTTTACCGGACTATTCTGATTTAACCCTACCATTTTATAGACAGTATTTGTAAGACATTATTGTTCGCTGAAGCTGTCTTTAGTTTTGACCCGTAAATGTGTAAAAAAATAAAATGAGGATTGCTCCGTTGCTACTGAAGGAGGCTACTTAACAAAAAATAGATGATATACTAGATGCGAACTATAATAGTGTTAATTAGATAACAAAATGACTGGAACACATTAAGACATATCAGTTTTTTACAGTTTTTTATACTGCTTAGACAATGGCTAATAAGACAGTAAACGTTTCACGTTGTCCTATTAGAACCAGTCATTAAATCTGGTATATGAACCCTATACCAAGAATCGAATCTACAAAGCAAGATCATACAATTATACATATAAACTTCTAATTGGATCAACACGTTGAAATAAACAAATTTCAGAAATACAAAAAGATATTTTAGCGCATTTCAGTTAAAAATTGACGGCAATTGTACTAGGGGCCATTGCCGGTTAAAGCTATATTGTTTTTGAAGATATACATTTTGTATTGAGAAAACATATTATCTAGTCATCGCAAGTCCCAAGTTTGCTCAATATTTCGCTAACTTTGCAGACAAAGATCTCCAACTGATTTAATTGTCTTATTTTTCTTAACTATACAGGCCCGTAAGAAACAATTTCTGATTGGGGAGAGGGTTGGCTTATTTTAGAATTTGATAGACAATGGGGGTCACTTATAATCCCGTTTAAAAAATATTACAGCCAAAATAATTAGGGATAAGACTCCCGGTCCTTCCACGGGTCCCTACGACCTTGGTGCAAGTATTAGAGCAGACGCCTTCATAATAGCTGATAGTATCGAAACATTATTATACAATTTCAATACTTATAAATACAGATTTATTAATCGTTTTTTTATATTATGTTTACGGCTATTTAGTTAGTACGTTTACGGTAATGTTGTTTGTACGTTTACGGCAATGTAGTTACAATGTAGTACGTTTACGGTAATATTGTTAATACGTTTACGGTAATATAGTTAATACGTTTACGGCTATGTAGTTAGTACTTTTATGGCAATATAGTTAATAGGTTTATGGCAATACAGTTAATACATTTTCGGCAATATAGTTAATACGTCTACGGTAATATAGTTAATACGTTTACGGCTATGTAGTTAGTACGTACGTTTACGGCAATATAGTTAATACGTTTACGACTATGTAATTAGTACGTTTACGGCAATATAGTTAATACGTTTACGGTAATGTAGTAAATACGTTTACGGCAATATAGTTAATACGTTTACGGCAATGTGGTTAATTACGTTTACGGTAATATAGTTAGTATTAAATTTAGCAAATAATTTTATTCCATTCTTATCTCATTAAACTTCGTTGCCCAAATAATTAGAACCGGTGAGAGGTTGGCCCTTTCGAATTCATTTATGAAAGCTGAATTAGTAAGTCTATAACGTCCGTAGAGATTTGTTTAGTCGACGTACTATACAATCAATTTGTATAAAGTATTTTTCTCAGATGTGAACTTATCTAAATAAATATCAGTCAAAACTTTAACTGTTAAATAAACAATGTAATGCATTTTAATGAAAATTATAATCAACGCGTGATCCACAAAATGTATCCTTGGTTTCTCTACGTTTCGGGTAGTCTAGCAGTAGAAAGAGCATATGTATCATTTCAAGAATCTGTCGACACTCTCTCCGTGATATCAGCCTGAAAGACAAGCATCGGTCGCCTACCATCGCAAATTAACACGTTATATAAACACAATTTTCCATCTGTAAACAACAGTACGTAGCGGACGGATATAGATAAATGAAAGTCAACAGAAACGCTCGTGAAAAATGAGAGATTCGGGACCTAATAACCTGTAACTTGTGTCGATAGGATACATTTGGTATTCCTGTGCATGTTTTGTTTAGAAGTTTCGTAAATTTTCGATCTAAACAGGAATTTGATTATAGGTGAATGGTATTTAGAAAATTATGTAATGTAACGCTGGCCTGTCAGGTTTGACGTCTGCTTTTGTTCGGAGTGGTATCGCACGTGCAGAATTTTCATGACTTTTGCTCTTTCCAAAGGTCGTATGATCAAAGACTCTGCACAGATATGAAAACCGTGATATTTTGAATATGACAAATGATACGTTGTCAAATGTTAAATAAATATTTTTCAGTTTTGCTCAATTGATAAAATCACAAAGTTAACGCGCTTGAAATCATTCGGTTAAACTAATATACATAACGATTTCATTGTTGGAGTTTGTTGCTATTAAAATGTCCTCGTACATAAATACATAAACATACGACTTTGATAATTGACCTTTCGTACCGCACACGCAGAATGCCTTTTATAAGAAGTCTTTATTTTCATCCGATGAGTTTTTTCAGTGGGTTTAACGCCATTTTTCAATGATATTTTAGTTATAGATGGCACTCGGTTCACCAATCGTAACTACTCGGGTATTTCCGTACTTTCTTTAGACAAACGCCGAGGAGTTCCGATTGTCGGTTCACCCAGTCAGTTCCCCTGGACTGTATTCTAATCAGTACTAACTTACACTTCACAAGGAGCCGGCAATTTCTCCACATATGGAGGGAAATCGATCTTTTTATCAATAATTGTCAAAGGAGGGAACCAACCGCGACCTGGGTTCGTATCCTGGTAACGAGTCTAGCGCACTAACCATCGGACATCGGCCGCAGCTTCCATCCAATCAATACCGCGATTATTTTCGAGGGAATGCAATCATGGCAAATTTATTTTCGTGTTTTTTCTGTAAATGAAATAAGTAAAACATCCTGTGGCAACACAAACCACATCTTTAAACAGTCTCCTACTACTGCGTCATACTAAAAAAAGAATAAAAACCATACCGCAGGAATAAAATCTCACTATATTTAAATAAAAAAAATCTCCCTCTGTTCCCGGACACAGTGTGCTGATGTTTATTGTTTTAAGGACTTTTTTCAATGTATTTTACATTTGACCAACAACCAGGATCTTTTAACGACGTTTCCATTTTTTAACGCTGGAAGAAGATCTCAGGAGTACTCAGAGATCTTCATACCACATGTTATGTTTTAATACAAATTCAATAAAATGATATAAACGAACCATCCCACAATTCATTTTAGTTTTTATACTTTCCCAGTTGTTTACCGGAAGTAAAATGTTTGTCATGACGTGTTGAAATAATGCACAATGGCACATAAATTAAGATAAACTAGTCAGAGCTAGTAGCTAGCAGATACGAGATAGGTCGACCAGTGACTGTTTCTATTACTGCTATCATAAGACTGTCGCTGTCAGTTAAGAAGGATCTTGATTACCCATAATGCTACTGGTCACATGACCCGTTTTACAGAATGTTGTGCGTGCAAAAATCACACTTAGACATTAGAGCCTAAGGATAAAAAAGAATTTCGAAATGTATTTAATATTTAATTAAATAACGCTGACCAGGTAACATGATGATAAAAACAAAAGGAATCTTTTATAATAGACATGCATCATAGTTTCGTGGCTTAAAATACGTATACATATAATATATACATATAATATTTTCAATACAAAATAAATCATCGAACAAATAAAGATGAATCAAGCTTTTCTATTAATTACATATTCTATGTATAACACACTCAGACTCGTTTTGTTATATGTTGTCGTTTTAATAGATTTAACGACGTTTTCAACGTATTTCAGTTATACTTACGATTTTTTTTTATTATACGATTGTCGGATCAATTTATCAGTTTTCCTAGACTTAACACTTCTACAAAGAGCCGGCAACTCCTCAACAAATCGACAATTGTGTTAACTTTTCACAGAAGAGCATGACCTACCTACCGCGACGTGACTGATTCGAACCCAGACCGCTGGGATACAAGTTCAGCGTACTAACTACTGGACTACGACCGAGACTTCGTATTGTTATAACAAGAAAATTTCCAATAATTATGCTTACATTTCTCTGCATAAATATTCAAACGCGATCATTACGATTTCGATACCAAGCGATACTTAAAATTTCTTCTCTCAGTTCGGAAAACCGATCTAGTCAGCCACTCAATTACCGGTGCATTCAACGCCTCCATAAATTTTAAGAATATATTACATTTCAACGCACGCCCTAAATTAGTACCACGGCTCACAAATTTATGTTTGGCTTGTAAGACGTTCAAATACACGTATACTATTACATTATTATTTGTGGTTTATAACCAGAGGTCCGTACATAAACCATGACCGGGTTTTAGTGGCACCCTTCTCTCATAGTTCTAATTGACCGTTTACGATCCATTAACGATGCACCTTATCGTGGCATTGCGAGAACACGTCGCTTCACGGACATGTTTTATGGCCCTTTAACAGATATATACTCGATTCTACAACTGGCTGCCTTAATTATTTCTAGTTTTATGGCTAATGCATGGTGTATTTTTGACAGAAACAAATTGCTGATATAAAAGTGTAAAATATCGTACAGATTAAGACGTTATCGCTATGATGTATTATAAGTTACACCATGTCTCCCGGAGATGCCTGCTGGTGAACACGCTTTTGAGGTGCTTGTGAATATGTAGTTATAAATTATTCTCATCTGGGTTATACGCGAAGAAGGTGTTCACGTTATGCCTACCTTCTTAAAAAATAATCTCAAATAATAATTTTGATTATTAATCTTAAGAATGTAAATACATTTGTTAAGTATCTATCGTTCGTATTTTACGTTCCGACTAACAAATGATTGTACTTCCAGACAAAATAATTACGGAATAAAACTGTTTCCATCTCGTGATTATAATATTCTCTGATTATATAATTTGTGTCATTTTTTTTATTCAATAAGATTTATTTCAAAAGAGCTCTATTACTCAACAAGCAAAAGACTACTTATTTTTTACACAAACTAATCGAAAAACTATAACAACATGTATCTATATACTGTTGAAATAAAACATTTTTGACGTAAACAAGTTGTTTGTTAACCAAGCGTGTTCAATATAAGCAGTTGATGATAGAAAATAACGTCAAAGCAATTGACAAAGAAAATGTTCACATTATACGCATGGCATACAATGTAAATAAATGTTGTAAATATTTTTAACCACCATATAAACTCCTCATCATCCAGTCACATGGCTTTAAACGACTTGTAAGAGGCTTTCTTCGCGGTACAGTGACATGGCGTTGTTATGGAATGGCAGAAAATTAAACTCTTTGTGACACTAAACAGACCACCAATCACTCTGATTAATTTGATAGTGTGATGCCTGTTTGACCGTATCACGTGACCGTTATATCGTCACGTGATGATGGAATTTCGATAAATGACTGACCATGATATCTGCTATGTAAACAAAATGTCAAAATGATTCTTATAAAATCATTATTCGATGCCAAGGGAACACACTTGCTACATTTAATGCGTATATGTTTATATTTGATGTAAAAGATGAGATTTTATGGTTATTTATCAGTCTATGTCACAGCGGGTGTCATAATCGTGCGTACAGGTGGCGCTTTACTGTGGTTTCCCTATTGCAGTGAGGGTCTACATATTCTTAACGCACCTTACTAATAGAATTATAGCGATGGGACCGATGTCAATGTGTCCAAATTACGATTTAAAACTACTGTCATTCATTCTTATGTATTGTCGTATCCCTTTTCTTGTGATACGTTGCTTGCTCTTTCACAATTTTCTCCCAATCTATAGAATAACTGTGTATTATTATACTAACATACAGAAACTTAGGTATGGTAATTATATAATTTTATATGTCACGGTTTTCTGATAATGGGAGTTTTATCCATCAGTAAATGATCGACCCATCCGTTAAACACATCAATTTGATTATACGATTGCAAAGGAAAGCAAGTTAAACCATGTTTACGACTTTACCGTAAGTCTGTAATGACGCGTACATATAAAAAAAATCCTGCCATGTTTTACACGTACAACAACACAGAGGGTGATATAGGTTTTTTTCTGAATTCCAATCTTATATCGATTTTTTCGATCAAGATATCGAATGATGTGACTTTCATCGGTTGTATGTGATTAAGTTGAAGACGTTATTAGGAATCCTGTTTGCGTGTGTTGATGAGATGTGTTGATGTAGCTTTGATCTTGTTTTTTTCTGGTATCAAATTATCGATATTTGTAGACTAATCAATGCGTCATTATTGATAGAAAGGTGAATCGATTAAATGACGATGAGAAAGAGACCGTGTTTGTTATTTTTTATAGCTAAAAGGTATATTAAACTTGACTATTTACTGTTTCGGTTTCATGTTTTATAGCTAGAAATGTATCATTATTACATGTCAGAAACATTAAAAGGTAAGCGATGTTTATTTTCTATTTTAATTTTTTACCAAACAAAACTTCTAACGCACTCTTTGCACATTTTCAGATAACTCAAGCATTCATAAATTTAAAGAAACATGTTTCGCACGTGCTTATAACCATGGCCACAATATTTCAATCTCCAAAAACGTTACCCTTTATAGGTTCTATTTCTTTAATCTGCAATGAACCGGTTACTATTACTTACATTTAATAATTTATTATTCATTCATGAGTGAATATTATGTACATACATATTTCTACACAACTTTAGGTGACATAATGTTCCCGTTGTTTTTATCATATAATAGCTTTACGTTTTGTAGTGAATCTAGTGATACATGCATAGACAGAAAGTAACAAGAGTGCCAGGTCACAAAATACGTCCGTCAAAATTCATTTTCCAAAGCGTCAATGGACATAGCTCAGAACTGCCTCGGCCGATTGGGCTGGTTATCGAACTTGACCGAGATATCATGGCCTTTAACATTTCTATGAAGTTTCGTGAGGATCCGAATAAAACTGTTTGAATTAGAGGGCGGACATCGTTGTGGAGGCCATTGGTCTGTCCGTTCGCCCGCCCGACGTGAATGTTCCCATAATACGACCCGTTTTCAAACGGGCATATACAAATAAAGGAACCTTTAAAAGTAAAGATTACTACTTTCAAATGAACAACCAGAACATGGACGCTTAAAACAAAAGTAATGGAAAATTTTTCTTAAACGGAAATATCATTTTGTCAACACTTCCGGGGAAAGATTCGCGCGTTCAGTTATGATAGGTAGGCATGGAAACCCAATATTTCACAGTATGGAATTCTCCAAATTTCAGCACGTGTCATACATAAGCTTCATTTTCTACATTCCATGATTAGTCTCAAAGTGTTATAATTATAGAACGGTAACAGAATTTAGTTTTAGAATCAATGGATATTAATGTCATTTTTCAACCAGTCAGTCAGTCAGTCAGTAACGTAGGGCGACCGGCTCACCATACCAGATTACCGGGACTACCGTATTCTAACCAGTACTTACTTATCCTTCGACATGAAGCCGGCAACTTATCCACATATGGAGGAAAATCGATATTTTTGTCTAATTATAATCTGCCACGACCGGGATTCAATTCGAATCGCCGGGTTACAATAGTCTGGAGTTCCTTCCCCTTACACTATGTAATTGTAGAGCACGTCCGGGAACCATACTAGGTTACAAGTACAGCGTGTTAACCAATGGACCACGGCCGCGGCCAGATTGGTAATTAATATGCAACATTTATATTATCATGATGTACTAATTATATTAATCAAATACTTAATCAATCAAGATAAAGACTTAAGGATTTACATTCTGCTTAAAATCATAGTAAAACTTATTTTCAAAAAGATGTTTTATCAATAAAGTCCTTAATCTATAAAAAGGATGACAACAAAAAAAAAGCATGAAGTTCTCACAGATCGTATGTTTATACTATTTGTTATGTACATATAGTAGCAGGCTTCACAACATCAGACATGTTGGGGAACACAAGACTCTCACAGCAAGTTTCTTTTTTGATTGATAACTTACGTTACGACAAGTGCTTTTTGAGTGAAATGGTCCATTTATTAAGCTGTGATCTAGTTTGTAAAATGCTATCAAATTATCAAAAAACCTTTGTAAACGAATAACACGGAACTGTTAAACCTATATACGCTCGCCAAGGTTCATTTATTCGCAATCGGCTGTGTACGGGTTTTAGAAAGTGATGATGTATTTACGTTGGAAAAACAACACAAATGGAGGTAAAGAGATATTGCCGGCTATTTAGAACCCGCTAATTGTTGTAATTATGCTTCCGTCTCCGTCAACACGCCAGATGGCGCTTCAATTTAATCATAGGTTAGAAATTGCGCATGCGCACTTGATGAAAGTCTGAATTACCAGATATGTTAATTTAATGCAGAATGAATTTACTAATCGTAAAGAACTCGTTTGAATCAGTTTGAAATGTATCGACAACAGGTTAGTTTTCGTCTATAACTAAATGAATTTCAAAAAGTGTAAAATCATGGTAGTGTTTTTCTTAAAAGAGTTTTCACTAAAACTGTATCAGACTGTAATTTAACAAACATGATTGTTGTAAGTTATCAGAATAAAGTGTTCAATAACATTTTAATACACTGTTTAACTTATTGACTTCAAACATGTTCCGATCGCTTTCACAAAATTAACAGCTACTATGTATTTTACCTTAGAAAAGAGGAGAACTACATGTATATCTGATTTAACATCGAAAATGTTTAATTATGTTCATTTTTAATTTTCGAGTTATCTCCCTTTCATTTCTATATATAGTTGCTAATCAAAATGTACAGGTTGCTTCCAATATTCACTAATTAAATTTAAGTACTTGGATAGGATTCTTATAACATGAAAACACTTATTGTGCAAATGATTGGACTGTCATATAATAAAAATGTATGAGTTATTCTTCCATTTAAATAATTGTTGTTACGAATATTTCCTGGGGTATGATTTACCTATCTGTAAGGGAACTATGGTACCAGATCAGTAATTAGCGACTGTTTAGAATCACAATTTGATGTGGCAGGGATGCTATATGTTACATGTAATGTAGCATCCCTGGTTGTAGGGACAAGATTTATACGCTTTATAAGTTTTATAGGACCATTTTTTATTTGAAGTGAAAATATTTGTAGCGTAAATACGTATTAAATCGTGTCCATTCGTAAGAAAACGTACTTTTAGCAGCTTTTCGTTTGAAACGATTGTCAAAATAATGTTAATCAATTAAGATTGTCTAAGATTGATCTCACATTTTCACTCGATTCGTCCAAAAATATCTCGTACTTTTTCAGTAGATTTATCCCCGGTCAAATCGTACTTTTTCACTAGACTCGTATCACCAAGTCATTTTTAACGTTTCAAATAATACCCTCCCTCTGCCCTATTCTTTCCCTCTCCTTGTCCGTCTCATTCTCAGTTAGCTCGCAAAACAGTATCGAATTCATAAATTGCTCGTTTCCTTTCGTGATTTTTGTCAACATGGACACTTCTTCTTTATGCAATGCAACAGTTTCGATATCGATTATTTTAATGGTTGATGACAAAAAGAGTGAAAAGCGACCAATTAAAACATTTAAAAAAAATCCTAAAAAAACAAGTAACATCATCCCTATCATCATAATCAGCAACAGCAGCATCATGATCATCATAATCAACAGTAACAACAACATCGTCATCATCACCAACATCACAAGTAACAAACACAAAAGAAAACAAAATAACAATTTCTTCACCCGTAAAAATCGGACGGATGGGTGAGAATTTTTATAGTGTGTGTATGAACGAATTGAGTTGTACTTCAAAGAAATATATCGACAATACAAGGAAATCTTCAGGCGGGTATTTATCTTATATATATATATATTTGGCGGGTAAATAAAATGAAAACATTTCAGTTTGAGCAAAATTTTACGAAATAATTTCCTGCATTGTAATAACAGGAGACGAACTGTCTGAAATTATTCGCCGAAAAAAAATGACAGACAAACGTACAAATCACTCGACATATGCACACGTGTATTACGCCAACCATAAATTGCGTGACAGTGCATGAAATTAATATATTTATCGTGTGTTTCATATTCTCGTCAATCTAATCTATACTTAAGAACTAAAAGCTTTTAAGTTGTAAAATGCATACCTCTTAATGACTGATGGCTTATTGTAAGTCTGTTTTAGTAACTTAGGCCAGAAAAATTAGTAGTTTTCCAATTACCCGAACGACCCTAGTTTTTTAGCGCCGAACCTCAAGTTTCTTTTCATATGAAATGTAAATCCGAACATAAACTTTTAAAAAAAGAAATATTGCTGACATAGCGATCCGATATTTTTTATTGTCAGTGGAAATGTGGTATAATTCCTGGTAAATTAGCAATGGAACACATACATTAGGCAAATGTTTGTTTTCAACTGATTGCTAATTTACCCGAGGAATCAGTCCTTGTATGACAGCATTACAGCAAAGGGGTTCTAAAGATGCGGATTTAAGTGTATACAGCTATAATAACATATTTATGTTAGTCACATGATGATTTAATTGGTATATTGGTTTATTTATAGTACATTCATGTACGCTTTAAATTCTGATTGCATCTTTCTAACAGATAAGTTGTCTCCTGGATCTATCAGTTAAATATTTTTTTGATAAATATGTGTTTACGGTTGTAACTTTTAGGCTTCAGGTACAGATTTATAATCAAGTGATTTAAAAATTGACATTCAGTCACTGAAATCATTATTATATTTTTTACATCTAAACCAATCAGTATGTCCCTTATTGAAAATGCCGTACATTAGTTCATGTTGATCTATTATTGATCACTGAAGCGTAGGTGAATTATTTCCATTATTTTGTACCGTGGTCCAGTGGTTAGTATGCTGGACTTGTAACCTGGAGATCCTGGTTTGATTCCCGGTTGCGGCAGGTCATACCCTTCCATGACAATCTATGACAACAATGTCGATTTTCCACCACTTGTGGAAAAGTTGCTATTACTTAGTGGAAGGGTAAGTTTGTTTCTGGTTGGAATATAGTCAATGAAAACCGGTCGCCGTATATAACTGAAAAATTCTTGAAAAGCGGTGTTAAACCCAAATAAACGGGAAATAAGAGCCCAACATAACTTAAACACGTTCGGAACTTTACAAAGTAAATAGTTCTAACTTGAATTATTATTTTATCTAACATGCGTTACATCTTGTTGCAGTCGTTTTTCACAACCTTCTTAATTTGGAAACGACAAAGACAACACATTCGAAAATATCAAACTATTTGTTTCTGGTACATGCTCAATAAAAACCGTGCCCACTCATTGTTCATTAGTATCCCTGGACTATTTAACATGGAAATTGTTATGTTGCCAATAAAGGCTGATAAAACACAAATATATCTAAGGAATTCATTCAAACAAATTGTTGAGGACGAACAGAACAATTCTAAGACCATAATTGAACGAAATATAAAAGAAATGAAAATGTCCACGTGCACAGGCTAAGATTCTAACTTTAATATCTTAAATCAAATCGTTTAAATATCAAAGTGTTTTACTAGCGCTTAAGACATACATTTATCGTTTCAATGCTCGTTCAAACGTTTGTTCTTTAATCAGGCACTTGACAGCTTGATCGACTAAAACTTAAGAAAAAGCCATCAGTTTTAACGACACCATTTAATGACAAAATAAAAAACCGTCAGCCGAATCACAAATGTAGGACGCAGACGCAGATCAAACAAGTTATTATAAAGTACATGTTAAGTTAGATTGAGGTACGCAATTTACCTACGTGTTCCAAATAGGAATCATTTCGTACCAACGCAATACACAAAATGCCAGATCACACACCAAACAGGAGATTTTTAACCGGGAAAATGGCCGACTTGATCTGGAAATCGATACGAATCATTCAGCAACAAGCCTGTTGGATACGATAAAGCATAATTACTTGTGTTGCGGAATGAACCATATCAAAATATCTAAATCAGATTGGTTCAACTAAAGGGAGACAACTAGATTATGTTCATTTAAACAGTGTGTACGTGTTACCTCCCGTGATAACTTACTGTATTATTATTAATTATTATGATTATTTAATTTTTTTATGAAATACAATGTATTTGTCTGAACAAGTTACACATTTTTTTCAGATATGATATTTGCGAGCTCCTTAACACAAGAGAAGAGTTTGTAAATGGAAGTTAATCAAAATTTTAAAACAGTTTTAAATTCCACTTTTTGAAGCACACGAAGTTCTTACACGTATATTTAGACAGAAAGTATCACAATGGCACAGAGCACACTTTGAAGGTTTGATGTACAGTATCACCGGGCTATAAGTCACCAAACTACAGTAAAACCTGTCACTAGCCTGGTGATACGGTAATTGTTTATGCCTTATTATCAAATTCATATATCAATGTATCGTCTATGTAATCACGTGGTCTTGATAGTAAATTGGACGCTAAACGAGGACTTGTTTTTTTTAAGTAGCCATGACAAACCGTATCAAAATTCTGCTGGTAAATAAAAATACTTTAATAAATTTTACTTGTCAACTAATCCAAACGTTTGAAGAATTTTTTTTTTTTTCAAATTAATAATTCATCTACTTTATGGCTTCAAGTGTACATCATCCAACACCTTCGCGAAAAATAGATCTAAAGACATAGATGCGACAAGTAGCAAACGAGCTTTCAAGAGTACAAATTGTAATTTCAACGAATCCTTAAAGCCACCATAAGCTTCGGGAACGGTATATTGTCATCCATTGATAGTCGCAAATATGTCGTACATAATGGTAAAATGGTCCATATATGAGATTGTCGTAAATTTTCCGAGGGTTTTCCTACAACCAATGGATGTATAGCACACATATTCAAGAATATGACGTAATACACATAGCTTTGCAAAATGTATGGAAGTTTATTTTCGACTCATGCGTGCGCAGTTCCGATCATTTACGAAGGGTTAACGAAGATTTCGGAAGTGCTCGATAAATATTAAACGTTAGCATAACATCGTTTTGTCCTCCATGCAAAAATACTAGATATTGTTTTCCCTTTGTTACAAAATGTATTTCTCAAGGAAAAAAAACGGCCAACTGAGATCAGATATTGGTCCCTTCTGTACCATTTTGTACATAATAACATTGAATACCAATTCTAAGACATAGTGTGGCTTTAATTCTAATCATTTGTCATAATTCACGATATATTTGCCAATCAATCCTCATATTGGTTTCATTTTTAATTAGAAATTTCGCAAACGGCAGGAAGGTCAAAATGACATCGCACGTCATTCCACTCCCAGTTCCACGTTGGGGCCCAAACGACGGTCACACATTTACAGGACAAATTGATACACGTAGGTAGTCCTCCTTTCCAGTTAAATGTTTCTGCAATAGAGTCGTCTTCCCATTTCCATAGTCCATTGACTTTGTGCAGACCTATGTAGAGATAAAACCTGCTCAAATGTGGAGAATTGTAATCAATGTGTAGCGTATTTATCTTATTCATGATGTCAGTGAACTTGGATATTTTCGATGTTGTTTTGAAGGAAATTAACGAAGCATTGTTCGACATGCAGTAGCGCTTAGCATCATCGCGGTCAATGAAAGACTGCTCGGTGACCCAGATGCACATATTGGAGGTTCGCTCGTGTACAAATCCATTTCCAACAGGACACCAGCTTTCACCCAACTTGTAATGTGTCCAGTTGGATTCAGGTATGCCGTCCTCAGGATGGTAAAATCCAGTACTATGTAGTCGGCACTTTCTGTTGTAGTGGTTGTAGAAAAATGACACACATTCATCTATTTCGGTGCAAGCTTTTGAACACCTTATTTTGCTAATAGTTCCAAGTTCCTTAAGAAAGTAATTATCACTAAATAGCAGATTTTTCATTAAGGATTGTTCAACAGCGCGAGTAGTCTTTAAATCGTGGGTTCTAACGTGAGTTAGTAGACGGGTTACTGTAACATAAAGCAATGTAAATTGCATGGCTTCCATGATCGAATACCACCAAAGCACGTCGAATGCTCAAAGCGCATTAAAACGATGTCAATAATTGTTAATGTTTAATACGTAAGAACGGCAGTTAAATGCTGTTGTCTGATGTGAATTCAATGATAAAAGTTTTTTTCAAAGCTTCACTTTCTATTTAAATGCATGGTTTCAAAGTTTTCAAAAAGTTTTTTGTCTATTGCTTCCTGTGGGATAATTCAGTTCTAAATGTTCAACAGTTAAATGGGGTAATTGTTTGATAATTGACGCTTTGAATTTTACCGCAATATTCATAAAAAGCGTATGTTTGCTAGTAAACGAAGAACATGTACAGTAAAATCTATGAACAAATGTCCCACTTGGAAAAGATGAAATGTTGCCTCTGTTGACAGATGACCGTTATTCGGAGGTCATTTTTTTTTTTTTTAAAAACAATGACGTTGTTTTCAAACAATGACCTTTATTCACAGTATGGCTCTTGACTGTATATATCGCTTTATTAATATGTGAACGAATGACACACTTGGAAAAGACGAAATGTGGCCTTTTTGACAAATGACCGTTGTTCGGAGGTCATTTTGATCTAAAAAACGGCAATTCTGTTTTTTAAGAATGGCATTTTTTCACAGGTTGGCTCTCATATGGAGGTGTCTGCAAACACAGGTTTGACTGTATATATCGCTTTATAATTTGAAAAATGACTTAACTACTTATAACATCTATCACAAAGCCGGAAAAGAAGCATTACCCATATAACACATGTCAGTGCTAAACATTTTATTATACGTGATTATAGTTAGTCATATCAGCGTAATGGTTTCGCTATTCATTTGATTCTGGGCAACATTAACCAAATTTAATACAAGCCATGTTCGTCAAGATATTCACTTGATATGAATTAGATATAACTATAGGAGAATTAGGTTATTGTCTTTGTAGACAGTACAGCATAGAATACTGTTTCCAACATATTGGCAACCATTTGAATTAACACCATTTTAATGAAATAAAATCAAATTGTTCGAGTACAAACCTTTTAACTTAATCAATTATAAAGTAAATAGCTTATTGGATTGTTTTCTGTTTTTAAGTTCTAGTAAATAGACATGTCTGTCCTCATAAAAGTATTCTATTTAGACACTTCCTGCGCTCATTTGTCAAGTTTTGGTTTGTTCTGCTTAAACAGAGCAGAGACAATCGAAGACAAAAATGGAATTTCATAGCTTTTATCCGTTGTTTAGCGGCTGTCCCACAAGCAACCGGTAACTTCTCCGCATGTGGAGGAGATTCGGCATTATTGTCTTTTTTCATGAAAAGGTACGACCTGCCGCTAGCGGGAATCGGCTCCGGACCACACGGTCACAAATCCAGCGCACTAACCACTCGACCACGGCATTGACCTTTGCTCTCCGAAGTACTAGAAACTGACGACGTCTCCCTTCAACTGTAACATAAGATTTGAGCAATGCAGGACATATTATTTTATTCTTCCTCAGGTCCATAGTTTCATAACCTGTATGAATTTCAATCACTGACAAGTGTGTATTTGCATCCAGGACCGAATAAAATAGCTCCGTGTGAAGAAAGGCCATCCTTTGAAAAACCGTCAGTGATTACTTAGAATAAACGAACCTTGGCTTAGCAAATCCCAACACTAGCGTAATAAAAAACAAGACTTTCAGAAAATCCCCCGTACGCTCTTAGACAAACAACTTAGGTTGCACAAACTGCGCATTTTTTTTAATTCAGGGGTCACAACTCAACCTCGGTCAATTAATAATTTATTTAGATTTATAATTATTAATCCATGCATAATTAATGTTATTAGATCTATATACAGCAAACACGAGACTTGAAATGGTAATTACAGCCGTTGGCTTATCATGCCCACCTTTTTAAGACCTTTACCTTACGTTTTGGTAAATTATTTAAGTTTATAGAATATTTCACATTCTAAATTTGTAACGGAATATGATCAGCTCATTAAGTACATGAATACATAGACAAAAGATATTGGAAAAAGCATGGGTTCTGTATTCACCGTTTAAACCCAGTAAAAGTCGCCGAATCATTCCAGCGGTTGGCGCAGCGTTAAACCCCAGTTAAAGGAGTCGAGGACGGACATGATACATGTATTCCAATTAATAAATAAACCGTTCTAACAAGAAACATTGGTACCAGAAAATAGCAGAACGCAATTTAAACAACATGATTTTAAAAACAAACAACAAACAACATATTTTTTCCGGGGACTGTCATAGAACTGTATATTAATACTGAAATTGCAGTTTCTACTTAACGTTCATGACTTAAAAAAACACACGAAGCCCTAATAGTTTGCAATAAATGCCAAACAAACATTCGTTGTATCTTGTATGGCCATTCACAAAAAATTAATGTTCTATGATTATACATGATAAAATTTAAAAACATCGTTAATATTCGCTGATTGGATCTTACAAGTGTATCATCTTAATATGTAAGTAGAATGCTATCTATACAAAATTGACAGAAGTATATTTATCAAGACACATTAACAGAAGGAATAAAGGCGTTATACCAAGCAACATGTTTTCCCTGAGTGAAGCATACGATTGTCATTCTATGTATTTTAATGGTTTTCTGTGAATAGTTCTAACAATATAACAGTTTCCACAACATTCATCACACGCAATATATAATAACTTTTAATAATATATAAAAAAAAAAAAAGTTAAACCTCTGGTGAAATCTGTATGCATTTTATTTGATACGTTTTTTGTTGTTGTTTTTTCTAAAAACCACAGAACGCATTGTTATTATTTACTTAATTTATTGGCTTAGTTTCGGAAATGCGTGACATTATTCATTTCAAATCTTCAGAATTGTATCAACTATGAAAAGAATAACATGGAAAAAATATTATTTTCACCATTTGGTAATCAGAATTATTATGGACTTTGAAGTGAACTACAAATGTATTGTATCCTGACGATCGATACTGAACAAAGATACAAGGTAAATATGAAGTGAAAGGAAGAGCTTTTTGTTGTTACTGTTCTGAGAATACCTTTGCCGGTATACCATCGATTATTCTTGTAAGCAACAAAAACACCACCTTGTACCTTTGCTATGCTATTTGTTTTACTACAATACATTTATTTATCTATCAGGGTTTAACGCCGTTTATCAACCGTTTTTCAGTATAATATATACGGTGGCTGGTTCCCTTAACGAGTTTTCCTATACGGTTTTATAACAAGTGCTAACTTACCCTACCACATGGAACCGATAACTCATCCACATGTGGAGGGAAATCGACATTGTTGTATAACCTGTCGCGACAGGGAATCGAATCCGGATCGCCGGGTTACAAATCTAGCGCACTAACCACTGCGTGACCTTTCCTACAATCAAAGCTTTGGAACATTCGTTGATTTTTACTTAAACAAGACGTATGATCTATTGACCGTATTTTTACATTGCATACAACTCAGGTTTTTTATTTATTTATTCTCCATTATTAAACAACAATCTTTAACCAAAGCAAACTTAAAGAGAGTAAAAAAGGTATGTATGTTAATCAATGAAAATATGTGTAGTCAGAAATGTGAAAAGTAACAATGTCATTGCAATTGTAAACAATTTTATAGTCTTATTGCATTAAGTTTTCTTTAAAAAGGATAATATAGCAGCTCATACACACACATTATGATTTATACAATAGAGATTAATGCACTGAAATATTAGAACAAGAACACATACCACATACTCTTAGTAAGTCAAAGAAAATATCAAGGCAAAGGTTTAACAACAGTTTTAGTAACATTAAGGTTTGTAAAACAGCCATTGGAGTTTTGCGATCCCAATTTCAACACATAGGCACCTTGATCCTTAACACTTAACAATGAATATCTAATGAATTAAATCATGGCCCAAATGCTCATACATTAATCTCCACATATTGTTTCTATGGCTTTCTTTATATTTACAAAGGCACACTATATAACTATCAAGTTATCTGTTCTTAGCTCACATGATCTGCACATCTCGATGTAAGGACATGATAGAAAGTACCCAATGCCTTGTAATAACTTTTTACAAATGGCCAACATATTCGGATTATTTCGTGCAAGCTCCCACAAAGGGGAGTAATTATATCTAATTAATACATGTTTTGTAATGTCCCATTCTTCACTCGATTGAATCCTCTCAAATGTCTCATTTTTGTCCGGTTAACAACATTTCTATTTACGATCTTTTTTCACTGAAGTTTTGATGGAAATTCATCACTATCAATGTAAGATGATATATAATCTGTGAGCTCCTACTTCTGGGCAAGTCGGCAAATATCTGGTATTTATAAATCCAACACTTTGTCTATCAAAATTAAGAAACCGTATTAATCGGTGATGAAATATGTCCTTACCTGAAACGTTTGATTTATTCTAATCCTTATTTATCTTATTGTATTCACCCGCTTATTGAAAGCCACATAAAGGGTTGTCGATACTTATGAAATATATTCACAAATGACAGACACACTCCGAATGCACTGTACATCATTCCATTCCCAATTCCATGTAGGACCTTTGCTAACTACAGTGCAATAGCATTGTTCGCTTTTACATCGAGGCTGATCTGGGCCCCAGTTGTTGTATGCTCCTAAGATTGTTCCATCATCCCATGTATATATACCATCGAATCTACGTAAACCTATATACGCCTGAAATCTGGTTGTAAGAAAGTCATTAAATGGAAGGGTCTGAGCGTTTATCTTCTCCATAATGGCAGTGAGCTGAGACGATTTTGTTGCCGTGCCAAGGGAGACAACGGAAGCCTTTTTTCCGGCACAATAAGCCTTTGCATCAGTGTAATTCTCGAATGATTGAAACGTGACATGGATACACATGTCGTAAAAGCGTTCGTGTACAAATCCATCATGTACTGGACACCAGCGTTTACCAAACGAGTAATATTTCCAGTTAGGATCATCAGCTCCGTCATCAGGATGGTAGAAGCCACTTCTGTGTAATCTGCACTTTTTCTGGTCGTGGTTGTAAAAATATGCCACACATTCGATACTTTCGGCACAAGACTGCGAACATCGAACATTGCTAACTGTGTCAATACCTTGTATAAAGTACTCATCATCGTAAAGTTTGTTATCCAGTGACTGGTTTCGTGCAGCTTGATATTCATGTATTGCGTTTACATATTTTACCGAATCAAAAGAGCAGCTTGTAGCAAAAATAAATACAATAACAAATATCAGATTCATGCTTCTCATCTCTACACATTAATCAAATGTTCCTTTCTGTTCTTAATCTCTTACACTACGTTTCATTTCAATATACAGTGAGAGCGATGAACGACAACTAGAAGATTGCTCTGTCCATCAAACAGAAGGTTTAAGTAGCCTTGTAGAACTATGTCAATAGGATAATTTATGGACAATTACTAGAAATCGAAATAAAGATTTTAAAAAATTATGCTTTTTATCTCGTGAAACACTCTCGATAACTATTCATTCGAATCATTTTTTTTTCATTCTAGATACTTATCAAAATCGATGTACTAGTATTATAAAAAACACACTATTATATTGATATTGACGTCATAAAAACCTTTAGAACACTTTTAGGTAATCCCATTCGATATTGATATTTTCTTCTAATCACTGAGATACTTTTTGTTAAAGTTTTTGTTAAAGTTATTACCGCATTTCAAAAATCGCTCAGTTTTCACTTTTCCTGCATACCGAACAGCTTCCATTAACCTGGCTTCCGCCTAAGAATATAGTTCCGATATATCAATTCAATGGCTGAATATAAATTCAAATATTACGTGCATTTAAGTCAAAATTATATGGCTATGCAATATCGTAAACGAGCAATACAAATCAGTCGTAAAAATCCTCTCCCTCGGGCTACTACAATAATTACTATCAGTACACACATTTCAAGAAGGATGACGTCATAATTCTCGTGCTGTATATGCTAATTTAGTCTGGTTCCTAGCTTCTATTGTAAACGTATAGAAGTCATCATAGAATTCATAGACGATGCGATGATAACTGTGAGTCAGCCAGATATTTAAAAAAGTGATTCATCGGGAAGTTTCAATCGATTAATTTAATTTAATGTTTAACCTTTTTCTTCGAGCATGTCTTCATGTATGATATATTACTTTCTGCATAAGTTGAGAATTCAAAGAGGCAGGTAATGTAAACTATATATAATGTTATGCTAACTGCTAAACTACTTTTGGTGATCAGATGGGAAACATAAATCAAAGTACTGAAAGCACACGTAACTGTAACAACTGCATAGCGGGTGTAGAAAGGCGTTCGTAGTATTTATGTCTGCATTAAATTCATGCGCGAACTATCGTTCGTTTTCCAAAACTCACCCTACATAGAAATTAACTTTTGACTGATTTGTAGTTCCGAACAACACCAGAACCTTCAGAGCTTTGATTTACAATTGCATTGACACCGATAACAAAAGTACAAAAACAAAGTCCATGACATGAGACTGTTCACAAAACAGTTTTAATTTTTTTTTTAATAGTTGTCAATAAAGATATGGTTTCCTTACAATCAATACTGAACAAATGAAAGATACGTATGAAAAGGGAACCATTGATAATAACATCGCTTTTAAAAGTGAAATGCCGCTCAATGGTGTTTTTGCCCTCTCGCAACAACAACTTCGACTGTCAAAGCTATGACAATAGCTCATAAATTATTAAAGCTGTGGCGAGTATCTGAGTACTCGGGTATTCATGAATCAAATTGAAAAATCGAGTATGAATAATCGTCAGTACTAAGATTCGTGGTTCGCGATCTTTTTTTTTCAATAAATTAAAAGTGAATTTTTTGTTCTTAATAAACCCTTTTGTCTAAATGAATATTGTCTCATCATGGACTACATTTGTACTTTGTTTGCCAATGTCCAATCGGTTCTTGAAATAATGATGCTAGTAAATCAATTAACTGTGAGGGAGCACGTATAAATTTAAGCTATAACACAATTTATATTGAAATACTCTATTATCCGTAAAAGAAATTAAATCTAGCAATTTTGAAGTTTTAAATGGGTTACTTGATAACATAAGATTCGTGATTCGATTTGTGGACCGTAATTGTTGAATCGTGGATTGGATCCACATTCCTATAAATTATATCGATAGTATCCTAAAGCGTACTTCGTTCATGGGGTTTAACGACGTTTTTCAACGATGCTTCCGACGGCCGATTTAACTAACCAGATTCCTTTTCTGCATTTCTAACCAGTACTAACTTACTCTTCCACAAGGAGTCAGCAACTTGTACTGAGCTTTCGTCTATTGAATTGGATATGACCTCTCAGAATCAGACCAAAAGAACCTGACTGGCGGGGCTGATAAAAAGCGGTCTTTATAGTAGCTATATAGAAGTGCTTTTCAGACGCAATTTAAGTGTATAACCACGCCCGTTTTACTCAGAACGAGTGTAATTTTTCCTTCGGCCAAAACGTTGTGAGGAACTTCCGTTCCTCGTTATGAGCACCTATATTTGCATGTCAACAAGGTAAGTATTTCCAAAATTATGAAGAATACATGCCTTTGTGTAAAAATATCGAAATGCAGTTTGCTAGCTTTTGGTTTCCGAGTACGCTTATGTAAAGATAATGACCAGGATTGACGTTTTGGGTGCGTTCTTTGGTCAGGAGAGAAGTTCATTCTCGTTTACAAGCCTACTCGAGTGACTGCGTTGTACGATTTTACCATAAAATTGTCCACCAACAGATACTATCTTTACATGCGCGTACTCTGAAAACCCAAAGCTAGCTAACTGCATTGCGATATTTTTACACAAAGTCCTTTTTTCAAAAATTTGGGAAAAGCTTAAGCAATTTATGGGTGCTCACAACGTTTTTGCCGAAGGATAGACAACGCAGGAATACCTATTGAAGTTAGGCATGAAAATCAAATAGACATTAATGGCGTTCTTGACTCCTTTGTGGATGGCCATGCTCTAGGCTTATGTTGAAAGAACTGAATTACATTTCTTAAAGGGAAAAAGGCGTGTGTTTTTTGTTATGCTTAAAAAAACACGAAAAAAGGACATTTTGACCTGGAACGAATCCGAAGAAAAAGTATGAATGGACTTAACACGAATCCGTACGAATCTATATGATTTAACTTGGGACCAATTCGAACAAAGAGAACGATTTGACTTGGGACGAATCTGATAAGAAAGTACGGATTGACTTGGGACAAATCGAGAGAGAAAGTACGACTTAACTTGGGACGAATCCAATGAAAAAGTACGAAATTACTTAGGACGAATCCGATAAATGTAAGAATTAACTTGGGACGAATTGAAGAAAATGTACGATTTGACTTGGGGTGAAGCCAATGAAAAAGTACGAATTGACTTGGGACGAACCAAGAAACAAGTACGAATTGAATTGGGACGAATCAAGGGAAAATTACGAAATGGGGAGCGTGGGCGCATGGATACGTGATCGTGCGGCTATATACACGCATCACGTTAGTATTTTGTTTCACATAACTGAAAAATAAAGGAAATAAACTTTTGCTCATAATCTTATCTCAACTATATAGTCACAGAAGACGGATATTCGAAATCAATCATAACTTAAGCAATCCCTGAGACATGCAGAAAATCAATGCGCTGTTATCCATTTCCTGATTAACAAAGACCTGATGACACCTTTTACCTTGTATTAATATAACCACATGATAACTTGTAGAAGACTTTAAATGTGCATAAAATATTCATGTGTATCAATTAAATCAACATGACAAAATCCAGATTTTTCAACGTCATGCAATTTGAATAATACAACAGGAAATATGTTGTTGATTTACTGTCTAGATTTGCAATAACATATATCTGAGATACTGAAATAGTTTACTCGGCTGACAACGCGTTGTAACCTCTAAATGTATTTCCCTAGGGCCGTAACAAGGAATGAGTTTAGTTCTCATGCATTTACTAATGGTGTGTTTTCCATAAGACCATCGTTTAAAAAATTATCACTTTGTTTTAAACCACATTACATATTCACAGCAGTCCATAGAAACTATTTCAAACGAAATTGTTTAGTTCTCAAATTCCAACTTTATCAGAATGATATACACATTGTAATTAAAACCTAGAAATATAAAGGGTAGATTTAACGTAATAACAACATACTTCATGATTTGACATTAGAGAATACCAAAGTGGACACGAAACGAAACATAACATGGTTAAACGCATGATGTCCTTGCAGATAATTCAATGTCTCACAGATAATGATGATGTTTGATAGAACGATGACATCAATCTAAGACGATCGTATATGAGCAACATTTGACAATCGTTTCAAACGAAAAGCATCCAGAAGAACGTTTTCTAACGAACACAATGGACAAACCTGATGTAAATCATACCCAAGGAGATATTCTTTACAACACTTATTTTAAATGGAAAAATCGCTCATTTTTAACATAACTGTGTTTTAGACTTCTAGCCCTGTTACGTAATGATTTTAAAAAGAACTGTACCCCCGGAACCCGGCACATGTAAAAGTCCTGTTAGCTTATAAGTTTGATGAAGAAAAATGTAGGAGGCTTGTCCATGAATACTATAAGATAAAATTAAACAAAAAGCAATCAAGGAATTGCCAAAGCTTGGAAGTATCTACTACGAGACTTGATAATGATCAATATGTGAAACTTGGATGATAATCGCATGGAAGATATAGAAGGAGTTGGGCAAAGAATCATTATAAGGGCAATAACTCTGCCCAAGATGGCTGAATAAAAAATGCCTGAGAATATGTGCTACAGCACTTAATACTGATCATTCTGTAAAAGGACGGTCGAACAGGCAGACGGAATTCATCATTGTATTTTCTAGATCTAAATCAGTCATTGAAAATCGAGGGCTCAGTGCAACACTGTAGTAACTTGTTCTTATTTCAATATGAATTACGACACTGTTGCGTTGAACCCTCGAAATACCGTACAATACAGTGCAACCTCTCCAGGACAACACCCTTTGGGATATCGAAATTATGTTGGGAGCTTGTTGCTCTAGAGAGATTAGATTAATAGTTAAGTCGTGGAGTAGTGAAAATCGTGCTGTTGAAGGGGCTTGTTAATCAAGACAGGGCTGCTCTGGAGAGATTTTTTATCTTTTGCAAGCGTCGTACTCGTTTTGATGTGTATATAAAAAGTCACACGAATACATCTCATTTTATGTACCATATTCGTTTAAGGCGCGTTTGTTCTTGACCGAATATATCACTCGTGCGTTATATTCGGTCGATTTTATCACTCGTGTTATTATATATTCGATGTGTGTCATATACGGCTCAACATGACTTTATTGTGATAACTGTTACAGTAGGTTCGTTCGGAATTATGAGTAAAGATGTCAATTAAATAAAATCATTTTACAGACAAAACATTGTTTTACGACCCATTCATTAAACGTTCTATTGGTAAGGTAGTTAGTCAAGAAGGATGGTTGTTGTTATTGTTGTTTCTGTTGCTCTTGTTGTTGTCGTCGTCGTTGTTGTAAACTTATTTGCTTGAAGTGAGAAGCTAGATGAAGAACAATTGTCTGATCGAAATGGCTGCAAACCAACTTGTGTAAGGATGGTCCGATGAAAAGTTTGTAATAAAGAACGGAAGTGTCAGCAATATGTCGTTTGAAGATATATTGAAGTCGTCAATCATGGGATTGTCATAGAACTGTCTATTTACACTGAAATTGTAGTGTCTTCTTAAAGTTCATTACTTTAAAAAAAACACGAAGCCCTTATAGTTTGCATATAATGTAAATGTCAAACAAACATTCAAAGGAAGAGATTGTTGTTGTTACTGTTCTGAGAATAGCTTTCCTGGTATACCATCGATTATTCTTGTAAGCAACAAAAACACCACCTTGTACCTTTTGCTATGCTATTTGTATTACTACAATACATTTATTTATCTATCAGGGTTTAACCGTTTTTCAGTATAATTTATACGGTGGCTGGTTCCCTTAACGAGTTTTCCTATACGGTTTTATAACCAGTGCTAACTTACCCTACCACATGGAACCGGTAACTCATCCACATGTGGAGAGAAATCGACATTGTTGTATAACCTGTCGCGACAGGGAATCGAATCCGGATCGCCGGGTTACAAATCTAGCGCACTAACCACTGCGCCGCCTTTCCTACAATCAAAGCTTTGGAACATTCGTTGATTTTTTTCTGAAACAATACGTATGATCTATTGACCGTATTTTTACAATGCATACAACTCAGGTGATAAATTTGTATTTTTGTTAGGTTAGGGCATCCATCATTTTAGTCCATATTTATCTTATTTTATTCACCCGCTAATTGAAAGCCACATTAAGGATTGTCCATGCTTATAAAATATATTCACAAATGACAGACAAACTCCGAATGCACTGTACATCATTCCATTCCCAATTCCATGTAGGACCTTTGCTAACTGCAGTGCAGTAGCATTGTTCGCTTTTACATCTAGGCTGATCTGGGCCCCAGTTGTTGTATGCTCCTAAGATTGTTCCATCCTCCCATGTATATATACCATCGAATCTACGTAAACCTATATACGCCTGAAATCTGGTTGTAAACATGTCATTTGATTGAAGGGTCTGTGCGTTTATCTTCTCCATAATGGCAGTGAGTTGAGACGATTTTGTTGCCGTGCTAAGGGAGACAACGGAAGCCTTTTTTCCGGCACAATAAGCCTTTGCATCAGTGTAATTCTCGAATGATTGAAACGTGACATGGATACACATGTCGTAAAAGCGTTCGTGTACAAATCCATCATGTACTGGACACCAGCGTTTACCAAACGAGTAATATTTCCAGTGAGGATCATCAGCTCCGTCATCAGGATGGTAGAAGCCACTTCTGTGTAATCTGCACTTTTTCTGGTCGTGGTTGTAAAAATATGCCACACATTCGATACTTTCGGCACAAGACTGCGAACATCGAATATTGCTTACTGTGTCAATACCTTGTATAAAGTACTCATCATCGTAAAGTTTGTTATCCAGTGACTGGTTTCGTGCAGCTTGATATTCATGTATTGCGTTTACATATTTTACCGAATCAAAAGAGCAGCTTGTAGCAAAAATAAATACAATAACAAATATCAGATTCATGCTTCTCATCTCTGCACATTAATCAAATGTTCCTTTCTGTTCTCAATCTCTTACACTACGTTTCATTTCAAATATAGTGAGAGCGATGAACGACAACTAGAAGATTGCTCTGTCCATCAAACAGAAGGTTTCAGTAGCCTTCAAGAACTATGTCAATAGGATATTTTATGGACAATTAAAAGGTTTAAAAATTTGTTTTGTGTTCTTTATCTTGTCATACATGTACACTCTCGAACACTATTTATTCAAATCATTTTTCTTTAAGATACTTATCAAAGTCGATATATCAATCAAATAACCTACTGTATTAATATTGACGTTATAGATTCTTTAGTAACCCCATACAATATAGATATTTACTTCTAATCACTGAAACACTTGATAAGACTACATTGACAACGATAACAATGGCATAAAAACAAATCCCATGATTCTGTGTACAATTTGACTTGGAACGAATCCGATGAAAAAGTGCGATATATTCGGTAGATATTTTCACTCGTGTTATTATATATTCGATGTGTGTCATATACGACTCAACATGACTTTATTGTGATAACTGTTACAGTAGGTTCGTTCGGAATTATGGGTAAAGAAATTCAATTAAATAAACTCATTTTACAGACAAAACATTGTTTTACGACCCATTCATTAAACGTTCGGTTGGTAAGGTAGTTAGTCAAGAAGGAGGGTTGTTGTTGTTGCTGTTTCTGCTGCTGCTGTTGTTGTTGTTGTTGTTGTTGTCGTCGTCGTGACGTCGTCGTCGGTCATGTAACAGTAAACCAACTTGTGAAAGGATGGTCTAATGAAAAGTTTCTAATAAAGAACGGAAGTGTCAGCAATATGTCGTTTGAAGATATATTGAAGTCGTCAATGCTTTTAAAATTTATTGATTTCAGAGTCAGGTTGGTTTCCTATTTAAAAAATGCCATTATACACTATATGCAATAACTGTCTAGTGTAAATACGTTTTATTTATTTTTGCCATGATTGAAACTTTTGAATTTGAAATTTTGAAACAACGTAAGCTTTCCGTTGGTACATTCACTGACATGGCACAGTACTATAATCATGTACGGAAACAAATAAACTATCCTAAATAAATAGTTTCTACTTTTGTTAAAAGAATAAAACATATAAACTTTTAAAAATGTTTTTAATCAACATGTATAACAGGAGTGAACGGGGCTTCAGAAAAAAGAGTCTTGTAAAATATACAGGTACAGTACAACCTCTGTAGAGCAACACCCTGTTGGAGCTGCAAATATTGGCCGTTGTTTAGAGGTTGTTGCGCTACAGGGGTTATATTTATAGTAAATATCAGCTTAGGGAAATTTTGAAGGTGTTGTTATAGAGAGGTTGTTGCTCTACAGAGGTTAAAATTATAGTAAATATCAGCTTAGGGAAATTTTGAATGTGTTGTTATAGAGAGGTTGTTGCTCTACAGATGGCCACTCTGGAGAGGTTGTACTGTACATGTAATGCTTTTCTAACCAGACGAACGGGCGAGCAACTAACATACAGGATACTCAACGAATACACAAAATTAATGACGAGTCATTGGAATATATTATCTGTTTAGCCTCAGGCATTTGGTCTTTCGTGCCCCTAAAACAGTCTGCTTACAGTTGTACAAGGATATTTTTGAAGAAAATCTAGTATTTTATATATTTTTATACTTTTTACACAATAAGTACAACACATAAGATTACTAGACCTACTGATACGCCTTAAATTTAGTCGTTGATTTGATTACAAATATAGCGGAATTATTAAGTGACTTAATATTATTGAGATGCAAGCCACAATTTATTATTATTTATATAATATTTAGATATTTTTCAGAAGTTGATTCTTCATCCGGGAATCATTATGTTTGTTAATTCTCTCGTCACACCGGACCCGCGTCTTACTGCATCCTAAACTGTCAAATTGAGTAGGACGCCAATGATTGCATTGAGAACGCCAATGACTTTTACTAGTTTCTCAAATAAATCCAGATTTCGGTCACCCATCACACCGGAGTCATGTTCTCTGCGATATGTGCATGTACACGGCGTTCCTATCGCGACCTTACCGCGTCCATGGAGTTTCTGTTGAGTCCCTATGGCGTCCTTAGAGTTCATACCGCGTGGTTACGGCAACCATGGCGACCTCAGGGCGATCACACCGCATCCTGAGTCAGAACGCCGAACCTCGGTGTTTACTTTAACAAATCCAAAGTAAAAGCCCTCGCTCTGCGTCCTTGAGATCCCAGTGGCGTTCTCTGGTGTGTTCATCACGACCCCAGGGCGTCCAAGGCGTCCCTGCCATGTCCTGGGTCGCCGTAAGAACGCAGTAATAACGCGAGCCCAGTATGACGGGGGTATAAAACGACTGTATTTTTAAGATAAACAAGCTTACACTAGACGTCAAGAGTTACCCTTAGCCGATCATTCTGACCATTTGAGTCAAAAGCTTTGTTTTGTTAATTCAGAGTGTCAAAATGCCAGTTTCAGGGTCAAATCAGACTATTGCTCATAAACAAAACTATTGTTACAAACAATACAAATGTTTTCATAATGTCCCGTTGTTGATATATAGACAGTTTTTTCGTCATTGCAGTAAAAACATACTTCTTATTATTGAACCACATGTATCTCTGCCATGGAATATTGTTATAGTTTTTACCCGTTTACTTAAATACGCGCTACATGACTACTGGTATTAGTTGTCGATGTACCATAAGATTCACTAAACATTAAGCAAAACCTATACAAGATAATATTTTATATGACACTTAACTACAGACTGCGATCGAGAACCATATGAAAAAAAAAGAATGATTTAAAAACTTGCAACAATTCTTCGGAGGTTTTGGATGGTGATGAGTAATGATTTTGGTGGTTTGGTTTTCGGTCATGCCTAAAAGCCTACTAAACTGGCACAGCGGTAGATTTGCCGTAAATAGAAGTTTAGATATTGCTTTTGATGCCTAAAGATACGCTTAAATATCAATTGCGAAATATATCAAAAAACAATATGCGAAGAAACAACGGAATGACATATAGCGCCATAAAAGTTGAAGTACCAATAAAGTGCAAAAAGTTTCAGAATGTTATCTTTAAGCACACTTGTAATTTATAATCGATAATATGCATATCAGATATATTCATATATATGCAAAGTGTTCATGCATAAACAAATCAATGAAAACTAATGTATCAGATACGAATAAAAGGCAAAGAACTACTTGGTTATATTGCAGTCATTCAGTAATTTCACATACAGCAGCAAAGTGATTGTCACACTTTACGTCATTCCATTCCCAATTCCAATCTATCCTTTTGCATATTGTGACACAAGGGCACGTGACGAATGGTGTACAGAATGGCTGCAATAATCCCCAGTTTGTCTCGCTACCCAACAAAGACCCATCATCCCAGGTCCACGTGCCACTGATCTTTTGAAGCCCTATATAAGCATGAAACATGCTCACAAGACTTGGACTGTTGTTGACTAGATATTTTGAATCTATCTTATTCATGATGGCTGTGATCTGAGACAACTTCGTCCCTGTGTTTAGAGAAATGAGCGAAGCATCTTTTCCCTCGCAGTACGAACGTGCATCTGTGTAGTCATTGAATGATTGGGTGGCGACGTGGACGCACATGTTCGAGTTTTGCTCGTGAAAGAATCCATCATCTACTGGACACCAGCGTTTGCCAATCTGATAATATGTCCAATCTGATTCAGGCGTGCCGTCGTCGGGACGGTAAAATGCCGTACTGTGTAATCTGCATTTTTTCTGCTTGTGGTTGTAGAAGACAGATACACAAATGTAGGCTTCAGCGCAACTTTGTATGCATCTTATCTTGCTCATTGTCTCAACAAGTTGAAGGAAATATTGATCGTTAAAAACCAGATTATCCAAAAGCGAATTTCGAGCTGCCTCACTAACTTTAACATCGTTGGACTTCACTACTTGAATGATGATTACAACGATAAGAAATAAAACAACTGGATATTGCAGATTCTTCATCACAAATATATATTTAATCGTCGGCACCATGCATCATGTCGAAACCTTTTATCTAGTTTGAAAAATGTTTTGTTAGATTGTATTGAAGAAATACGATTTGACTTTTACGCTGGATACTGTTGTCAAAGATTTGATTATTCAAACTTTTTTATAATGACCCTTTTTTCAATACCAAAGTAAGCAATTGACTTTCCTTTGAATCATTGTTTTGTTTGGGCGATGCTTCCTGGCGATCATCTATGTTCTGATAGCACACAAAAGAATGTTTAAAAACCTATTTGTTTTACATGAACAATACAAAGTACTTTCAAATAATGTTTTTAATGGATTTTTGAAAATCGCACGAAGCCTTATTAACCACGATGTTGAAGTTAAATACAAAAGGTTTCTGTATTTGAAGAACTATCAATGAATGAAGTATATTTATTCGGAGTACAATACAAAAACACTTTTGTATGTGGTATGACTGAAATAGCGGAACCGACCAGAATCATTACACATTGTATAAACTAAAATAAACATCAAATCATCATTCTTACCGCATCACTTCATTGCCACTAACAGAAAATCGCTAAGCGCTGAAAATTTCCCTTTTGAAATTTTGGGTAGGTAGGAAATATTTTTTACATATATTATTTTTAACTCACATATTTAAACATACCAAAGACCTATGCTATACATGTATATGATTGTAATATTAGTCTTTGAACATGCAAAATGGATTTTTTTCATTCATGCAACGTAATAGGCACCGGTGTAACGTTTTCAAGCTCCTCCTTTTTCAGGTAACCCCCCCCCCACCCCGGTAACTTAAAAACGTTTTCAATATACCGGCCCCGGTAACATTAAAACATCCCTCCCCCGTTTTAATACCCCCCCCCCTCCCTATGTTGATTCTTCAGGGCGAAAACGTTTATATTTCAAGTTATAATTCATACTAAATGATTCACAGTCAACATGTTTTATTGACATTTAAGTCCTGTATTTCTAAACTGAATATACGCAATAATGATATGAAGCTATGGAATCCTATTAGGGTTAGAGTACGCGCCTTTATTCAATTAATTTACAAAAATGCAAGACATGACCTGTGCAATTCCACACTTACTTGTGTTCAGAAAACCAACAATAGTTAATAAAAATTATTGTTTTAATACTGTTTTTATATATTTTTTATCAAAATGATTCAAGATTGCATTGGTATTCGAGCAATAACTCTCATAGGATTCCATAATGAAGGAATGGACTTATCAGTGTATGACGTCATTTGATTTCGTCGTATGATTTCATCATAACAGGGATGCTATATGTAATAGTTATCGTTCATAACTAATACATAGCATCCCTGATCATAAGGACCGCGTGTATAGTCTCATATAAATGTAGTACATGTATGCATTTATGTGTTTCAAATTGCATTCTCCTTATTCGTGAGCAAGTTCTCTCTTATTATGAATTTTCGATTTATTACCCGGGGGTATTCTGTAAACGTTTTCAAAGCGCCCCAGGGGTAATCTGAAAACGTTTTCAAAGCGCCCCGGGGTAACCTGAAAACGTTTTCAGATTACCGGATAGGGCATTTGAAAATGGAGGGGGTAATTTCAAAACGTTTTAATTGTACCCCTCCAGGTAACTTAAAAACGTTTTCTGGTACTCTGAAAACGTTTTAAAGCTGCAGGGGGGTAACTTCAAACGGGGAGCTTGAAAACGTTACACCGGTTACACGCAGATAGCATATTATTATATCCGACAGTTATAAAAAAAGTTTGGGGTTACCAATCAATATGATACATCTTCTCATAAACATCATTGTAAACACACACACACACGACGAAATAACATTACCGATGCTAGATGATGCGGGCAGACATTTTCTAACAAGGGAGCTAACACATATGGCATTGATGAATTTGTAACACGAGTTTGTTCCCCTGGATTAATCGGCGTCCAGGTTTGGCCGGGATGCAAATTATTCGTTTATCAGTTAAGTTGTGCGTTGAGTATTAAAAAAGGTAGGTATATCCCCGTAGATACTAATTTTTGTGAATGTAAGAATCTGTAACATTAATTTACCAGCAAGTATTTATTTTCATCAACTGATCACGACCTCAGGACGTGCTTTATTGTGTTCAATTATCGGAATTAGTGATTACAAAGAGTATGTCATTAAATACTTTATGATAGTTTACATTTGTTTGTATGTTATGATGTGCAAAGAGTAAATAAAGTTTCACTGTTGAATATTTTCTAAACAACCAGCAAATGCAAATTAACTTTACCTAAGATTTACCTACTGTATTATACAAACAAAGACATGTACACACGTATTTTCTTATAGTGATAGTCTACGTATATATATTGAGCAAATAATTTGCCATTGAAACCAATATTATGTATATTTTATTTTAACTGAATCCTGGTACCAATATATACGCATATGTATATTGACCCCAGTTGAAATAATAATGATACATGTATTATTAAACACGCATGTTTGTTGGATTCCTGCGTCATTCACTTCACGAACCTGAGACCGACAGACCGTATACGTTCAACCCGTTAAACTTCGGCCATCCAAGGCTTTTAGTCTCCCGACCCTATATAGAGCAATTTCTAACCAAACACATACACCATATCATTTACTTTGATTATTTGTTTACGTATTTCGTTCAAAATTTCAATATGAATTAATAATCGAACATATAAGATACATTTCCCACTAATATGAGTTGAAATCAATCAAACAATATGATATAAAACTAAACAAATAAAAAAAGTCACACAAAATTCCAAATCCATAAAATGGCATAACGCATATGTTTACTTTGATTCAAACAATCTGAACAACAAAAACAAAAACAGTAATAAAAATTACTGGAAAGTTTATCATACGACCGAGTCAGTGAATTATTAATTCGTGTGCCCTCTCCCCCCCCCCCCCCCCTCGGCCACACACACCTCTGCCCTGATGATAGAGTTTCGGACGGCCCATAGGGAAAGGGAAATGCTGCTCCAATATACTGCACAAGGGCCAGCTCCAGTTTTCAGAGATTGTGAGGGGTTGCGGGGCGAATGGGGCCTACATGTTTAAAATATCGATCGTTATCTAAACAAAATCTAATCTACTCACTTGTCTGCATGAGTGAATGTCTGGCTTGCAACGTATCAATTGCACGACAATGCACGCTCTTGAATATTCAACCTAAACACGATTTCAAAAGTTCAATCACATACCAAGTATAGGCTAATTTCGGGGTGGGTGCAAATCTAGAACAGCTAAATGGAAATAAAAATCGATATTTTTACATTCCATCATTGGAATATTTCCTAGTGTAACACGAAGAAATCGTGCGCGTGTCAGTTGCAAAACTGCTGGATTGTCACGGTTTGCACGATTTTGTGTAAGTTCCCTGGCCAATAAAAATATGCGAGTTCAAGACTTGGCTCTTAGTGAATACAGTGATAGTACATGTATATTGGTAATGTAATATAGTATCCCTGGTAAATATTATATAATTTTACTTATTTCTCCGTCCTTAGAAATTACGTTATCATTCATAAACGTATAAATCAGCCTACTGTACGAATTAATACACGGTCTTTCAAATGAATCCTGTTTGAGTGGCCCTAGACCCTGGTATGATGATAGTGGAAACAGGTTTTGTTGTTGCCATTTTTGTAATGATGGGAATCAATTTCAATCAAAATGTTGCTTTGAAATTTACCGATTATAACCAGACGTATATTAAACAGTACGTCTCTGTTATAACCGTTAGCTCAGTGGCTGTCACTGATTGCTAGTGATTGCTTCATCAGTAAATGAACCAATTTTCAGCATACTCACGTGAGATAAATTGATCAAATGTTGCTACAACGACGTCATTCGTGGCGATGTCATCAACACACCTGGCTGGTCAGCGTCCGTTGATCTTTACACGGGCACGGTGACTAAGTCCATGTCTATGCGCATGCGTAATCGAGAATATTTATCTTTCGTATTCAGTCGCCATTACGAACAGTTAGCCATGAAGATATGTCATTAGCGGACGTGTTTTTATTTTCTCTTTCAATTGCTCTCCTTGGAGGATGCCTAGTTTCATGGTTTATTCACGTCGTAGCTTTAATTTATGGGTAAGTATTCATTTAACCATTGTCCCGTTATTTTGTGATAAATGCCGATTGTAGCCGATGTTTCATTTCGACAATTTTTTACCGTGCCACAAGTGGGCGGGGTAGCTATCTTGACATCATTACAACTTTCGATTAGTCTTTTAGTCGTTTTAGACCTTATGCTCTTAATTAATTGATCTCATTAAAAAAGTTTGCCGATTCAGTACTGGTCTTAATCAGAATTAGTTGTTTTTAAACCGACGGTATCCTGTAACGGTTTTGTCAGGATTCGTACCCTAACCATTTCGAGACTCTGTAACTCTGTTGATATGAGTTTCTCTTTTCTTCGCGTTAGTCTGTCCTGTCTATACCAACTTAATTTTTGAAGATGTTTATTTAAACTGAAGTGATACCTCAAATTACCAACAGTTAACTTGTAATATTTGTCTGTACTAATTAATCATACTCGGAGACAGAATTAGTCCAACTAATTAGAGACGACGAGATACTTCAGAATTGCGTTAGGTAGAAAACACAATTCTAATTTCTATACTTGTATGACTGACTCACTGAATAAAAATTATACCAACAGGCATGTACATTTACCTATTCAGAAGCTGCATTTAATGTTTTTTTCTCCCCATTATTTTACAACTGAAAACGAAACTGGTGTAATGGTGGTTAAATGCAGATGTCATGGTAAAAACTATTCTCAAAAATTTGCTTTGCAAATAATTTAACTTTTTAGGATATCATAAGTTTACTCTTTAAAAACCTGGCATGTCAATGGAATGTTGGCAAAACTTTCAATAATCCTAGGTACCAATTATAAAGATAAAATTAGAATTGAACTGTCAGACCTCGGGTAATATTAATAATATTAAAAATTCAAAGACTCAGCAGCTAAAAAATTCAACAATACAACTAAATACAAAATACAACTAATAATGAATTTGATCCTTCAGTATCAGTATTCAAGAGTCAGAATCTTAATTGAACTTATTTCAGAAGTAAAAATGTCATTTTAACTATAAGGGTCAAATGAGAGCCCTGTTCAGTCTTGCCAATAATTTGGTTATTTATTAGTTTAGTGTCTAAACCCTAACCTAGTACTAACTGAAATTTGAAGCCATGTATCTGTTTCAATGACCAGTATACATTTTAAGACTAATTAAGTCATTAGTATGCTATGTTTGAAAGCCAGTGACTGATTTACAAAGATTATAAAATGGCTATTTTTACTATGATCATTCATTGAATCTTCTTTGAAATAATTTAAACCAGTATATGTTTCAATATTTCTTATTGTTAACAAAAAAATGTTTTATATTTTATTTTCAGAAAGAGAAAGCTCCACAAACCACCCCCGGCAATTTCCCCGGAAGACCTCCAGGGAGTTTCCATCATCAAACCTCTTGTGGGAGTTGATTCCAACCTCTATTATAACTTAGAAACATTCTTTAAAATAGATTATCCTGCTGTAAGTATACTAGAAAAAAAAAAATTCTATCTTTATGGATTTGTTACCTTATATAACAGGTACTGGTAAAGAAATCCCTTCCCAATCCAAAATATTAAACAATTCTCCCAATTTAGGAAAATTTTCCTGAAATGAAAGATGATTTTTTTTTTATTAATTAAGAAATTGTTCTTTAAGCACTGTTAAGTTATTTCTCATTTCTTTGTAAAGCATACATGTAGATCTATGAATGAATGTACTGACTGAAAGATTGTACAAATCTGTTTTATGTAAAATTTCACAATTTCTGTCTAATTTACTACAAATTTGAAAACCACCAATCAGTCAGTCATTATCAGTACCTTTCTCAAAATGTGGAAAACTACCCTTTATCTTGTAATTAATTATGTGTCATTACTTAGTTGATACTTCACTTTTGGACCTGGCTCTTTTTATGACTCAGAGTCAGATATCCATAAACAATGTTACAATGAAGAATGTCCATATTAAAATGATATTATGCTTGTCTAGACCACAACATGTATTCCTTGAGTTTCTATTTTATGTTTGAAGTTAATGAATTTAAAGTACTCTGTTACTACATGACGTGAATTAATATATAAAGGGGCATGCCCTGAAACTACTGTGTCTTGTGTTTTATACACCAAAAATGCGTTTATCACTTGTAAAAACAACTATTACCGAAAAGTCAAAGAAGAATGTGCCTTCAAAAATGGCCCTATAACGCGCGCGAGGGTATTTATATGCCGGTTTAAATAAAAGGCTTACAGCCTTTTATTGACGACAACGATATTTCCTATTCGTCTGAGAATTTAACTTAGCGTGCACGCTGCCTTTCAAGCAGCAAAACAATGTTATTTACCTATAATTGATCGATAGATAAGCTTTATGTCGCAAAAATTGAACATGACATGAGCAATACTTACCATTTCACAGTTTGTTGACATTTTTTCCGCTTTTGACAGATCCCGAAAGGGTCGAGTTATGAAAATGACGAATGTTTTCTAAGGCGTAATCGGCAGGTTTGGTAAATCTTGAAATGTGTATTTTGAGTCAACTAGCGGAATATTTCGTAAATATTTTACAGGACTTTCATTAATTGATTTAGGCATTCAAATGATACCAATTTGATTTATATTCGAGACGTTTCAGTTCCAGGGCATGTCCCTTTAAGTCAATGCTGTGGACAACAAGTGAATTTGTCACAATGATTTAAATTTATTTTGTGGTAGTTGCTTTTAATTTCATCAGTCAATAAAAACTATAAGTATAACAGGACTGAGGTTTTGAAAACTCCTTCCTACTTGTGACATATTTTACTTTTTATTGAAGCAGACAGATTTATATCTGTATACATTGTAACAATGATTCATGAGGACTTTGATAATAGACCTTTTTTGCTAGCTTGGCTCAAGTGAAAGAATAAAACTCTAGTCAATGAATTGGATTTTGTAGTTTCTCTTGTTTAAATTTAGTATGTGAATGTACATTGTCTGGTTGGCTATCTTACAGATAAATGACAACTTTAGTAACTAGTTGTTAAGATAACACACTGATGTCACATGTTTAGGTCAAAGTAGAATTTCTTACATTAAGTGCACTATCTAAGTACTATGAATCATGTCTAATTTTACTATCTTACTTTAGTTGTATCATATTCCTAGCATACAGAAATATCACAACATTTATATAGATTCAAACCTGTGTTAGCCAGCCACCTCCAATTAAAGGTCATCCTGTGAATAAATGCCATTCTTTTAAAGATAGTCAATGATTATTTAGAACAAATGACCTCTGAATGAAGGCAACCTGTCAATTAAGGCCAGATATCATTCTGTTAATATTTAATATAGTATCGTTAATCCATCCTGTAATTTCACAATTGAGAAGAATAGCACGGTTTTCAACCGATTGTCAGTGATAATCATTGATTAAAATTGCAAAAATTGGTTACAATTCCCAAAGTTTGAAAGCCCGCTTGACCCCTGGCCAAATGTGCTACTTTCATAAGAAAATTATTTGAACTGAATATCAATGAAAACCCTGGAATTTATGTCAGATGAGCAAGTGTTTGCAATCTACTGTTATTGTTACCTTTGTAAGAAAGTTAAAACACTAAATTAAAATCTACAGCATAGAAATCAACTCAGAATTTGAAAAAGAGGAATTGAAAATATGTTGGTCTTTATTTCAACAGTATTTAAATTAAACCCACTGACACCTAGAGCAGCAATCTTATATTTCATTGCCTTAAAGTTGCCAAAATTGTCCTGGTTGTTTGTATGACATTGAATCGAAGTGAAAAAACAACTTTTGTTTTATGGTTAATTAATGTCTAATACTCGCATATACTGAATTCCGATAGTACCTTCGATTTTTTCATCAGTGTTAATACTAAGATTACGTGCGCAGGGTTTAAACTAAAAGGTTGTACATTCACGTGTATTAATATCTAATATAGTAAGGTCATACATAGAGAAATCACTATGTTATCTTGGTATGCTCAGATAATAGGTAAATATTTAACAGTTGCTTGGTATGAAACATAGTTGATTTATTGGTTTGTGCTTATACGATTAAGGATCAGTAAAATTTTTGTTCATGTCGAGTCATGAATTGTTTGTCCATTTTCTCCTTGGAGGCTAGACTGTTGGTATTACCTCCTGCACATTTGAGTTAATTCTTAGCTTGTCTGTTATCGAAGAAAAGTCGAGCTCTATTGTGATCACTGCATCATCTGAGCATCTGGGTCGTGCGAAAATTTTAATGTAGCTTATAACTCAGAAACTATAAGAGGTACATGTAGGAACATGAAATTTCTTAGATGGATAGATCTCACTGAGACAGTGAACAGATGAGAGTTAGCACCGCTTGCGGCACTCTTGTATTAATTATTATTATACAATATTTATTGAACATGATAAAGATGTGGTAACAAATTAATTGTTCTTCATTTAAAACCAGTTTTTATTATTCTGTATTAAAATTATAAGACCCACCTCCATAGTCGAATGGTTAAGGTCGCTGATTTTAAATCACTGTAACCTCTCACTGATAAGAGGGTTGTGGGTTCGAGCCCAGCCATCGACCATGTCTCTATATGTGAGAAAGTAGGCAGTTGATTACGGAGGATGGGAGTCTAGTACTGGTTCTTCCCAGGAACTATCATAAGGTGAACAGTCCACCTCATATGACTCTTTTGACTGTTGAAAGGGGCGATATACATTGTTAACAAACAAATAAATATCATTATGAGTTGTCATAGTAACAGTTTTATGTTTTCTTATTTTGTTGTCTTAAAGTGTGTGTTTCATGTGAACAGCTGTCTAATAGTAATAATTAACAGTATTTGTTGTCTTCTGTGCACTTAAAGATTATGTTTTGGCCTAAATCTTATTACAAATTTATGGCTGTTACATGTATATATTGGTCAATTGAGTCATTGACAACTTTATCAATGATATCTCTTATGTTGTTTACATTGATTGCAATGTGAGTCATTTTTAAATTGAGATAATCATTTGTTGATATGTATTCAGTTACAATGTATATTCACAAAATTTTAGGAGTTCTTTATAAAGTTTTTTTTAAAATGTTGACCATGCAGTAATGTGCTTTCTGTACAAACTATGGTACATTGTATATTAATAATTAATAGACCCGAAGTTGTAGCTGATGTGTATCTTAAAAGTTATTGCTAATGTTTACTTCAAAGTCGAAAATAGGCAAACAAATACTAGATTAACATATTTAAAATTCAAGTTTACATGATATCAATGGCTTGAATTGATGCATGAATTTTGGTATTAATGTTACTGTACATGAAGAAACATGTATAAATTTATAAAAGAATATGTACAATTGAAGTGATGATCGTGATGTATGTATGTATGTATATATGTACGAATGTGTTCAGTGTACTTAAAGACATTGAACAGCTACTATATAAGTGACCCCCCCCCCCCCAAATCCACATGAGGTCTAATCTTTAATTGTTTTATTGCCCCTAATGGGATTAATCCTGTCTTTTCACGGTCAGCTAAGTGTCTGTAGACTTTACACCTAGTCATAGAGGGTCATAAATTGTATTGATTTTTAATGATAATTAGTTTTTGGATAACTTCCTGTTGTTTTTGTAAGCATTTTATGTGATTAATTAATGGTGTCCTTTAATTACCAGATTATGTAAGAATAGTTAATGCATGAAAAATGCAACTGAATGCTTCTTCTATTTCTAAATCAAATCATTCTATTTACACATGAAATTATTTTTTACAAGATAACTATTATAATCTTAAAAATAACTTGCAAAGAAACTATGTTTATACAGGTACTGCTTGAGAAATTATATTGGATAGAAATATATATAGGTATAAAAGGTGTTAGGATACGTTTGTATTAAATTCACAAAATGGACATTTAATTTATCAAAATCATCCAGACCTAACTAATTGGTGTGAGATACATATATTTGCTAATGTGTTTGAAGCATTGAGCATTTATTTGAGTAATTAATGTCTTTAATCATATTAAATTTCTTAATATTTTGCATTTCATATAAACATACTTTAAAAAAAAAAAAAATTATATTTTTAATTAAACATTGAATCAATTTAAATATCTATACAGTAGCTATACTTTTTATTAGCCATAAATTTAAGTCACTGATTATGTAATTAGAAGCTAGTCTATCAATGACCCTGTCAGTTTTATTGGACTCCCTACTGTGGAATATACAGGCCTGCTGGGTCTTAGTCACATGCCTCGCATTCCTGGTTCAATGTAAATCAATAAAATTTGTTACCCCACTTTTTGACTAGGTGTCAAGTCTACAGACTGTGACCAGACTGGTTTTATCTGATTTTACCTGTTAAATTAAATATTTTTAACCAATAGATTTTCTCAAGCAGTATAGGTATAAACATAGTTTCTTTGAAAATTATTATTAAGAATCTTGTAAAAAATAATTCCATGTAGAAATAGAATGATATAATTTAGAAATAGAAGAAGCGTTCAGTTGCATTTTTAATGTATAAAGAAGAAAACAAAGACAGGAATAAAATAGTAGTGACAATATATTATAACTGTTATATTCTAGTATATATCTAAGTCTGTTCTTATACAATCTGGTAATATTAAAGGATAACATTCATTAATTACATAAAATGATTATAAAAACAACAGGAAGTTATCCATAAACTAATTAATTATCACTAAAGATCAAAAAAAAAAAATTATGACCCTCTTATTTGCATGACTAGGTGTCAAGTCTACAGTCATTTAGCTAACCGTGAAAAGACAGGATTAATCCCATTAGGGGCAATAAAACAATTAAGAGATTAGACCTCATGTGGATTTTGGGGGGGGGGGGGGCACTTATATAGTAGCTGTTCAATGTCTTTAAATGATACTTATTAAATCATTTACTTCATTCCAATTTAGTGGACCACTAAACGTACAAATGTTTAAATTTGTATACTGCAAGCTTACCCTGACTTAGTTTCACTGTATAATTAATTGTGCAATGAAGTGGTGAAATTCTTGTACTTCATGCTTTTCTTGTTAAAGTTAATGAATGCATGAATACATGATATTTATTTCCCTTCTGCATTATTTATCATTTTATTCCGCTTTGCATTTGTGTGTACACATACAAAATGGAATGTTCATTTTCTGTCATGAAGTTGAGTAATCATTATTTTGACAACTAATTTTTCCAAGCATGTTACTTTAATGCATAGTTAATTCAATTGAGGCCAGTTTTAATATTGCCAAATACTCATGATTGTCATTTTAATGTGTATTAATCATATCATGTAAATATGTTATACTCTCCTTAATGGAGGATTGAATAAAATATTCAGTCAATATCCTTTATTAAAAAGCAACTTCATACAAAAAACATAAACCAATATGCTTCTTGTAATTTGTCTACCTATAATGTTTTGTTATAGTTGTTCTTGTTATTAATAAATAATAGCAAATTCTTTCTTTTTGGTACATAAAGTCGAAATAACAAATACATGTATATATACCCGTATACGTACAGGGGAATACATATCAGCATATAAATTTATTATTTTCTATTAAAGGGGTATGAAACTTGTGAATTCCATCAATTATTTTACTTAGGAGTGCAAGAGACAGTTGGGAAATTGGAACATTAGCATCATCTTATTGACATAATAGTATTTTAGTTTACATATATATAGTGAAGTCACAACCATGGTCCAGTGATTAGTGTACTGGACTTATGGGTTCCAATCTTGGTCAAAGCAAGTCATACCCTTATATATACCATGGATATGTTGCGAGATATTTGAGTAAGGGTTAGTTTAAATACCGGCTGCCAAATATGAAAAATAAAAATCATTAAAAATGTCATTTGACCAAATGAGACTGATAAGTGCCATTATGAAGTATTTTCAGTCATTTGAATAAAATATAACCAAAGAACAAAAGATTAATAGTAATATTTTGTTATGTTTTATCATATAGCATAGACAACCTTTTTTGCTGTATAAAGATTTAAAATGTTGTTTATATGAAGTTATTTATTTCCACTCAGTTATACTTCAGTTTAATATGAAGAAGTTTTTCACAACTTACTATTATATGTAAGAGTCGTTATTCACAAATCTTAAGTATTGTTTGATATTTCAAGCATATGCCAATATTTTGTGATCAATTTAATTTTGTCCTTTTATCATGGATATATATATATTTATTACAGATAGACTGAGTTTGATGTTTAAACTTTTATAAGAACATAATTTAGATTTAATTTTGTTTAGAACTTTTTTTGCAGTTTTTTTAAGCAAACATCTTGGATGCAGGCCCTTTTTTATGGCATTTTTGGGGTCCGGTATTCTCTCCCATTCCCCTTGTAAAATAGTATATATTTTTCCCCTCTGAGAGAAAAAAATCCCAAAGTTAGTGACCCGATACCTGTTCCCAGAACAGTAAAAAAGGGGCTGGGATGTATGTTCTATATTGATTAACATCAGTTAAGACTTAGTGAGGGATTTAAACTGACTTACTTAAGAAGCTCAAAAGTTGTTTTTTTAATAATGCTTGTGCAATCTCACTGCGTAACAACTCTATAAAAAATAAAATTTTTGCCATATTGTTATAATTTCTTATTATCGACTAATTCACTACATTGACTGATAATTACTCATCTATATAAACTGACATTAATCTGCGTAAATTAGTGATAATTGCTTCATTATCAAGGTTGCAGTACAATCTTTGTTCCTAAGCACTCAACTTTTACATTCCACAAATCATAGATAGTACATATATTGTAATTTGATAAAAAAAATCTATTGATTGTTTATTAATGTTACTATTGATGTAGTTATTCATATGATTACAGGTAGATCGCATTGTAAAGTTGAAACAAAATGAAAAATGTTGTACATATTTATTGGTTACAAAGTTTGTTTGATAATGTGATTTATGGTTGATGAACTGCTCAATATTTACTTTGAGTCATAGCGAGGTTATCCCTTGTTTTTCCTTTAAAGTATTGACACATTATTGTAAGATGCCCTGTACTGACATACAATAGATGTATTAGTTAGAGTACAATGTTTGTTCTGATGTCCCATTGAAAAACAACCACAGAACTATACGGTCAGACCTGTAAACAAAGGCCGCCCTTAGGAAAGACATTATGTAGTATTTATTGACAGGTGACCTTTAATATGGAGGTCATTTGTATAAATTATTATTATTATATACCACATTTATAGAACACTCTTTTCATATAAAAATATACCGGTACATTCAAAAGTAACAAAATAAGCAACATATTTTAAAGAATTGCCTATATTCACAGGGTGGCCTTTATTGAGAGATGGCCGCTAATACAGATTTGACTGTACTTTGAACGAATCATTTTATAGTGCAACCATCATTGTATTCTACCCTAGTTTTATACTAATTTTATGTGTATCATGTTGTATGATGTACACATTGCATAATTGAGTTGTTTTCATTGGGTCTTACGGAATTGAGGAAGTTTGAATTTTGAATATGATGGCTGTGATTTTGAGATTATAACCATTCAACTGATATAATGGCTTATCTTGTCACAACATTATTTCTATAGACAGTAGATGCCAATCCTATGGAGCATAATAATATTCACATACTACATTCATTTTATTATATCAATGTGTTGTTACCTTGACATTGTTGTCATTTTACAAAATGTAATTCATCTACTAATTATATCAAGATAAGTAATTACTCCATTTTTCACAGCATTTTCATCAATATGTATGATCGAGCTGGTGAAAAATTGGCTTATATGACAATTTGATTTTTTGAATTTTGCTTGGTCTGTTACGGTATATTATTAAAATGTTAAAATTGGGTCATTGTTCATCTGGTGCTCTCTACTTACTGGTGATTGGTTTAAATCCAGCTTTGCTATACTGTAGGATGCAGTTTTAGAAAATTCCCTTGTGGGGTTCGAACACACAACAGTTTGGGGCGAGTGAATTCTAGTCAAGAAGTTATAACTATATTATACATGTACTCAACCAGTGAGAAGTCACATATCCATATTACACTTTACCAATTACAATAAAAATAAACTCAAGGAATTATGCATTCTTCACCGTAACAATGTTCAGTATAACTGTATGGTGTATTAAAAGGTATATGTTTTTGCTTGTATATGACTTACAAGGATATTTTTATTGTATATTTCAGTTTGAGCTTTTATTTTCTGTGATGGATGAGCAGGATCCAGCTATCATGATCGTACAAAAACTCATTGAAAGATACCCAAAGGTGGATGCAAAACTTTTTATTGGTGAGTAGTTCTCTTATATTATAAATCTAGCACTTGTTAAGTTATTGGTTGGATTTTAGCAGCAAGAAAAGTTTCTGACAACTGGACGAGGGATTTATATCTCTCTCAGCTGTCAGATTGGTATTTTGGTAACGGGTATTTGACGGAGCGCCTGTGATGTAAAAGGATGCTCAACGACAGCTGTGGTGAAATTTTTGTTTTATCAAACAATTTGAAACTATTTTAGGGTTATGCATGTTATTTCTAGTCAATTGAAGTAAATTCACCTGTATATACATGTAGGCAGCTACACAATCTGGACCAATTTCAGTTTACTGGGCTAAAGGAACTGGGGATAGAGCTTAGCGCCCCCCCCCCCCCCCCCCCCCCTCCAATAATTTCGACTGTAATGATAATCAAAAGGGGCCATATTAAGATATTTCCACTACCCCAACGGTTTAGAAATTTGAAGACTTGCTTAACATTTCAGACACATACCTTGACCTGCTGACATCGAGTGGATTAAGAAATTATTATAAAACACATTCGATTAAAAATATGTGGTAGCAAGACTTTTTAGTTTTAAAAACTGATATTTTATTTAAGATAAGTCTTTGATGGGGCTCCAAAGTTTCTGGTACAAACAGCATTGATCATGGTTACTTCCTGATCTTCTTGACACTTATAACTTGAGTTGTTTACATTGTTTTTGTCAAAACAAATATTTCTCTTCCGGCTTTATGTGGTTTAAAATAATAATCACCCCCTTGATGTGAATTAACAATATAATATGATTTGTATATTATACTGTACAAGTTCACCTCAATTTTAGAAAAAAATAATACATTATCTAAATTTAATAGATAGGAAATCAACTTATACTTTATTCTGCGATAACACATGGACATTGGTTGGCTGTTCTGTTTTACCATATAATTGATGTGGTTGCAAATTCAACTCCCAGATCATACAGGCCGTTTCATAGAAATGTCTTCAAACAAAGTTAAAAAAAGAAATTCTTCTGACCTTGTACTGGCTGATTTTGATGTCTCCAATACAAAATCTTAACTCTAAGAAAAGTATCATATTTTGAAATTCTACTCTTTGTAAATATTTGCAATTAAATCCATATTGAGACTGGAGTGTTTGATTTTAGCACGATTTCATTTAATGTATTTATAGAGGAGTGTAGTTCAATGCGTTATGTTGATATTTGGTAAACAAATTTTGTACGTGTTACATGTAATCCCTTCAGCATAATTCCCTGGTTTGATGTCATAAATATTTCATCGGACATGTACTAATTCAGGATTTAAATGGAAGGGAAATTAAAGATTGTTGATTACAATTTGCATCAAGGTGAAAGGAACTCATATTGACGTACTTAATGAAAATCAAAGTACTCATGGAAACTGTACTTACATAAATTTACTCTGCAACATAGAACAGGAGTTGGTTTAACAACTGCATGGCAGATGTTGAAAAATGTAGTACTTTGGTCTGCACCAAATTTCATACAAAATAGTATTGTTCAGTTTTCTTTTTTTTCTACACAGTCATGTACTTGTGTTTTATTTCATTGCATTTTTTATTAATCCAAACAATAAAATGGTTATCAAACTAGACTTAGAGTTTTTTATGAAAGACAATTCACTTTACTGGACCAGAGGACTGACAAACATGAAGTCATTGCTGTTAAATATAAAAATCACTTAGGACTCCATTCTGACTGTCTTTCATATCCAACAAACATAAAGTCCACAATTAGCTCATCAAAGACCATGGGAATCTCTGACAACAAAGCCATGTTTATATTTGATTTCTAAGTGTGTTGTGGTGTTTCTAATAAATAATCTTACAGTTTAATATTAGTGAGTCCTAACTTATACCATTGCAATAATAATTTATACCAATTTGAAATTACTGCTGTTATCGATTTGAAATGTATAAAGGATTTTTTCATCATTGGATTATTAATGCATGCTTCTAAGCATCAATTTTTGCCAGAATGATATGATACCAGTATATATAATATAGTGTTTTTGCAGTTTGAAAAAGCTTAGCTTTTGGGGCTTTTTGAGAGACTGTTTGTCTGTTTGAAGAGAAATTATGTTTGTGAAACTATTGAAAATTAGATAATTTAATAAAATGGCAATTAATGTTTGCCACAGGATACCTTTATGATCATGTACAGTTTATCTATTGCCTGCAGAGTCTTTGCAATGGTCGTTACCAGAATGATGCAAAATCAATAAGATTTTAATTATAAATATTCCATTATTGTTGTTACATCACTTGGTCTATGAGTTTGTTCTGTGGCATGCACAATTATTGATTAATCGTTTCTGAATTCATTGTGTTTTAAGTGTTATTTGATTCATCTCTGTATCAAAAGAAAGTTGCTTGTGGTGTTCAATGCAATTAATCAAATATTCATTTATCGGATTGTTTTTCAGGTATGAAGTATGTTGGTCCAAACGGGAAAGTGAACAACATGATGAAACCATTTCATGCATCAAAATATGACCTAATCAACATATCAGACAGTTCTATCAAAGGTAACTTGAACCAACAATAACAAAATCAATTATATATTTATCTTATAAATCATAATTTAGAAATTGTTCCAAGTTGAGTGAATACTTTTCTATTTTTTGGAGGTGGGGGTACACCTGTTTACAACAGTGTTGCAGTTATGATAAATTTGAGTCTTGTACCGAATTGTTGTACATGTAATTTCACACCCATAGTGGGAACTCCAGTAGCTTTTCTCCCATCCTGCATAAGCTGATTTTCAACTGTATACCCTGTGAACAAATCCATCCTTGAGAAGAAAAAATGTGGCCTTACTTAACTGTTGACCTTATTCAAAGGTCATTTTGTTCTAAATATTTTTTAATAATCAGAGACAGATTTTAAAATAATGGCCTTTATGAATAGGGTTTCCTTTATTCAGAGGTGGCTGCACTCACAGGTTTGACTTTAAATATCTTGAGTCATGTCTGAATGCTGGACTCCAGGTTTAGTAAAATCAAACAGTTTAGCATTCCAACACCCTAATGTAAAGTCAGTTGTGTTGCTGGGGCGTTTAATCATCCGATATCTCCCACTCATCTAATGTAAGTGATATTGTATTAGTTGTACATGTTTTTCATGACCGTTATCAATCATGATGTTCAAATAAGTATGTACTAATGTTTAATACGAACCATGGATAATTTTTACATGGGTGTTGTCTTGAAATATTAAACTGTCAACAAACATCAATTATTTTGCTGTGTCAAATTCAGACTTGACTAAAATCATGCAGTTGTAATTGAATTGAGGTAATAAATATTTTAATTACAAATTCATAGTGTTTGGCTGCAAAACTCATGTAAAATACAATGTTCTTAACAAAATAAAAAAAACAAAATGCATAATGCTGTAAGATAGGTGATAACGTTATCGAATGAGAAAACATGGCAGGCTATATTGATATGTCCATAAAAAGTGTACAAGATCTATTTTTCGATAGTAAAAGGTTATTTAGAAAAGTAAATCTAAAAGTATATTTAGGCAAAATATTGATTTTTACCGGCTGTGGTCCAGTGGTTAGTGCACAGTGATCTGGGTTTGAATCTTGGTTCTGGCAAGTCAATTATTACCCTCTTTGACAATTTATCCAAAGAGTCGATTTTCCCCTGTAAAGGTAAAGTTTCCAGCTCCTTGTGGAAGAGTAAGTTTGTTCTGGTTAGAACACAGTCTATGAGGACTAGTTAGATGTACCAGCCTATGTTTATAACCAAAATAATGAAAAACTGCATTTTAATGCGTTGAAATTAATTGATATTACATGTACCAAAGCTGTGTTACACTCGAGTGGCTCTCAGTGTATCACTCAGTGTCATATGATTAGGAATAGATAATTGAGGATGTTGGATTGCAGTTTTAAGGGTCTGTCAATAAAATCTATGTGAAGCCTGAGTAATGTAAATATGTGTTATGCATTTTGTCCATGTTTGGTAGTAAGTGCTATTTGATATCTCCCTGTTTTTTGTGAGTTAGGAGAAATATGGTATCATTTATATGTGCCTTAAATACCACCTTTTACTGTTTCCACCAAAAATCATCATCATTCTTAAATCTGGGCTACATGGTGTGTTATATAGAAATCCCCATGACTTTTATTTTAAGTGCGTCATTAAACCTTGACTGCTTAAGTCATGAATGTTATACAGAAATCCTGTGTTCTTTATAGCACGTTGTTAAATCATCGGCCCGTATGAGTCTTGATTTTTATATAGAAGCCCCTGCAGTCTTTATGACATGTATGTCTTATTTATTTGATGTTGTTGTGTACAGGGATTTCCCTTACACAGGTTTTCTGCGTCCCTGACGCAACTTTGTGACCCAGGACCCACATTTCTGTGGTACTTTGCATCCTGGGGACCCTCAATCGGATCTGACAAATAGATATTTTCCTTCCTGCTAATTGAGTGATCAGTATATTATATATGCACATGGAGACTATAGTCTACACAAAATCACCAGTCTGTTTGATAGTACAGTTGAAATAAAACCATAAATCATGTGAATTTGCTATTGTATTCATGATCTCAATCACTTGATGGTATATAGTGTGATAGATTTATAGGTTTTCTGAACTTAAGCAAAAAAATGCATATCCATATACAGGACCCATAAAATTTCTCAAGAACCCCAAAATACAAACCCTGAGGGTCCTGGAACCCTCATATAAAAAATCCTAGGGAAAACCCTGTGTGTATCAATAACAGTCTCGACCATAAACACATTTTGTGATGGACTATTTTAGGATAATATTGATTACCGGTACATGTGTATATTTGAAGTTAAAGCTATATTATTGATTTCATCTGTATAGATAGTTTTGAGGATTAACATAATCTTATATTATTCTGACCTTAGTTCTTTCTCCTTCCTGATTCTATTAGGCCCAGAAATTAACACATTTTAGAGATTAAGTTTTATCTTATTATCTAGACATCTTATTTAGATTCACGAACAATCAATATTTTTTATGTATACAAAGTCTTCAAAATAAATTCTGCTTGTCAAATATTTTAGTATTATCAGACTGTATGTGCCTGTATTATGACTTATCTGCCATGGTTTTTATCTTATATTGTTAAAAAATATTCCGCTTGCTATAAGTTTATCAATTTGAGATTAATGAAGGTTATCTAAATGACCTATAAATGTGTAGCTTTGTTCTGACTTCAGTGGATTGATGTCCTCACTTAGTTCATGTTAAAGACAATCAGACCTTAGTCCTATTGCAAAATTCTGATGAGGTTTTTATAAAATTTGTGAATAATTAGCCTAATTTCCAGTAAAGTTCTTCTGATTTTTAGTGAAGTTTTTAGTCAATTTATATTGTCTGCCAGTAATATAAGAGTGTGTCTTAATGGTTACGTTAGAATGTGTCTTAAATAATGTATTAGCATTAAAATGGGGTAAAAAGTTGCATTTTAATATAAGAAGAATTAGATCAATTCATGGATCGACTAAGTGCTTTAAGTTATATAGTAAATAAGGAAATACGAAGATAAAAATTATCAACAGTATTGGTGATAAATTTAAAAGATAAAACGTTTCAGATATATTCTAAGTTAATTACATGTATAACAATCTGTTGCTAGGTGTTGCTTTAACTAAGTATCTGTTTTCTTATTACTGGCTTATAGGTGAATGGCTTTTTCATGATTCTCCATGTAATCTGCTGGTTATAATTTTCCCCATGGGGCTTCATTCAATAGACCTGATTGCTTTAATGATAGCACTTGATACATATTAGACCTTAATAAGGATTATTTATGCATCCACCTTTTCTCTCGTTGACCTTAAATGTTTGAAGGACACCCTGTATAAGACCTACTGAAAAGATAAATTTTTCTCTTTTCTACCTCAGTAAATAGATGGATTAATCTACTGAGTTATCTTGATAAATTGAAGCCAAATTCTCCATTGTAATGTAATGTTAATGATTGATCATGATTTTAGAGCATCATGTGTTCGTTGTTCTTCAGTCTGTCGTGGATAACATTGTTTGTATTAATGATAATCTGTACTTTCCTCTGATTTTATAATGACATCCTGGTATCCTATTTAACTGATTTATAAAGTGATAACCTATGAATATTCCATGGTAAAATTAATAGGTTATAACTTAAAAGCAATGTATAGGGATTGGTTATTGGATCTTTTCATTTATTTTGCCAGATCTGAGTTAAAAGCCAAGTTCTCCTTTGAAATGCTGATGTCAGTTCCCTCAGTTGATGACATAATTTAAAACCCAGCAAAACTGCTTTGTCTGTAAAATGTCCATTCCAGTTGTTGTAATTATTCAGATTTTCTGATTTCACGGTTATTAGAATAACAGTGAAATAAAAAAATTGAATTTACCGGTATAAGTTAATCATTATGATGTCAGTTTAATTCTTGGAATTTATATTTTGCTTTAAGATTTTTGTCAATAAAACCTGATGGTTTTAAATGAATTATATTCTTTTGTTTTTTATCAATTTTATGGATCAGGTATATTCTGTGAGCTTTTTTGTTTGAATTATAAGAAAATTGAAAGAAATGTCATTTTAAATAAAATGCATTGTCACTTGAAGAGCCCAAACAGTTATTGGCAAGTTTGCATCATGGCTGCATTATCTAGATTGTAGCTTCAATTTAGCATAATTGATAAACTCACTGATAATGAATTATGCTTAATAGTTTAAAAGCAATCAAAATATGGTTTTAATGAATTTTATTGAAATAAGCCAATCCTGTTACCTTAATTCGTAAATATGGTCATATTTTCAGCGGCACCTGATTGCCTTAAAGATATGGTTGGTCACATGACACCAAATGTTGGTTTAGTCTTACAGATGCCATTTTGCTGTGATCGTAAAGGATTTGCAGGAATCTATGAAAAGGTAATGTGTCTTGTGTTTACCATGACATGGTTGTGTTTTTCCCCCACTTTTACATACAAGCTTGCTAGCATGTGCCATAAGTCAGTTAGTGTTTCCTAAGCCTTACATGTATTCATTCTCCGTAATGTTAAAGTCTATGTGAAAAATGTTTGTTTTACCTGTTTGATGTGGTAATTAATGATTTCTGCTGATAAAAATGGGAAACTTTACTGCCAACATGTTTAGTAATATTTACTAATAATACCAGTAATGTTTAGTGCTGAGGAAAACTATACATTTTTCACATAGGTTTATGTGAAACTGTCAGAAATTATTGTGCTTGTATTTTATTCATAGGTGCTAAACTTGAGATGATATTACTAAGTTTAAGTAAAAATGTAGATAGGACATGACTCTATTAAAGTCTTTGTTCATTTATACATATATGAAGTTCAAATCTAGACTTGAAAATTACCATATTCTGAAATTTGAATTTATTTTTTTTGACATCTTAAAGGGGCATGCCCAAGAACTGTTGTGTCTTGCTTTTCATACACCAAAAATGCGTTTGTCACTTGTAAAACCAATTATTACCGAAAAGTCAAAGAAGAAAATGCGTTAAAAAATGACCCTGTAACGCGCGCGTCAGTATTTTGACAGATCCCGAAGGCGTCGAGTTGTGAAAATGACAATAATTTCTGAGGCCGAAATCGGCAGGTTTGGTACATCTCCAAATGTGTATTTTGAGTAAACTAGCATTTCATTTCATGAATATTTTACAGGGCTTTCATTAATTGATTTAGGCATTCAAATGATACCAATTTGATAGCTATTCGATATGCTTCAGTTCCAGGGCATGCCCCTTTAAAAGCTTTAATCGTTCTTTTTTTTGCTTGCTACAAAATTTGCAAGACATGTTAACAATCAGTATCATTAATATGAAGATCATGCACCCATGCAGTTATATTATGTACTTGTTTATAATATTATCTGAGATGTGTCATTGAAATTCACAGTTGGATGGATATTGAGAACATGTGAAAATTTTGCATGGATTCTGTTTGCATTCATTTAATTTGTTGAGGCTGTCCTAGAAAAAAGTTGGTTTTCGGTTATGTGACCCAAATTTTCAGTAGTGGGTTGGCATTTTTTTGCTACGCTAGTACTGAAAAAACAAATGACTGGAATATCAATTAGAATGCATAAAATATTTTATAAAAAAATCACTAAAAATATTTGTGTCCTAAGATTTTTTCATGAACCACTAGCATAACTGCGAACTAGTATTTTTTTAAGATTGGCCTCATGATCTTATTTGTCATGGATGGGGAAGTAATCATGCAAAGAATTAACTTTTACCTTTGCAGAATATTGCAAACTTGTTTACCCCAAAATACTCATAATGACTGTTTACATCAAACATTCGAAGTGTGTGTGATGATACAAAATACTAAACATGATTATAGTTATTTTTATAATCAATACTGTACATGATGAAACATTATATTATCAAATTGTGTTAGTTTTGTATATTAAGGGCTAGCACTTGGAAGGAATGATTTATAAAGGTGAATTAAGGCCTATAATGGTTGCACAAACCAAATACCTCATCATCATTTACATACATAAACAAGGGTTAAGACACCCAAAATGACAGCTCCTCATCAGGTTTGTTGAACACCATAATCCATGTAACTGTTTTAAAGATAACCCTCTATTTCTAATAGAGGTTATAAAACTTAAGAATAGCCTCTGAGCTCAAATCTCAATTCTATTCTTTAAGGTTTATGGTTGAAAAGATGGAGCTGATTAATGTGTAAATACATACTCAGATCAATTAAGCTCTTGTGTCACTAATGTGTCAATAATATTATTATTGTCTGATCATAATTTACTTAGATTATATTAAAAGAAAAGGTATGAGATTTGAGCTTGTACACCATTCTCAAGTATTATAACCCTGGGGCCAAGTGTCTACAGATAGCTGATACATTATATGGCATTTATATTACAATTGCAATATAATTATATTGTTATACTTGTATCATTTGTTAGAATTTTAGTGTTGTTTTTTACATCATGAATTTATAATAATATAATAATTTATGGGTTAGGATGTACAGGGGAGGGTAAGCCCAATTTCCTTCAAATGCCCATTATAAAAGTGCCCAAGTGAAATTTTTCCAGCTTATTTTGGAATGTCAGGTGTTTAGACTTGATTTTACAGGTCCTTTGGCATCTACCTCATGTGTTCATGTTTTTTAAATTTTCAACTTTCACCCATGCAAGTGTTGATCCGCCATGATTTGTTAATAGATTTACAGGTGCTTGTAATTGGTCCAATTGTTCCATTTTTAGAATATGTTCAGGTTCTATTCCACATATATCTTTAGTATCCTATAGTCATTTATTTCTTCTTTTTTTCTGACTTTGGTCTACATTATTCAATTATCCTACTAAAACACTATTAAGATTAACATTATAATGATTATAACGAGGCCACCAAAAAAATGTTTGCCACTTCAGACCCATACTTTTTGGCTTGGGTTGGTAGGTAGGTAAATTCTTTTTTTATGTCATCCACATAAAAACATACGACTTAAATTTATGAATGTAATATATTTTTGCAACGCAGAAGGAATAAAAAAAAAATATTTTCTTATTTAGATAAAAAGGTTTTTGGTTAATTGGTCAGAGGTGGCAAGCCAACATAACTTTGATTTAGGCCTGATGTAAGTTCACATTAGGCTTGACAGAAAAATTATCCTGTTTATGGTAACTTGACAACATAAATTGATCAGAAATTTATCTTACTTTTACTTCGCTGTAGGTGTTAATTAGGAAAGCGATGATATCGTACTTTGTAACTAAGAAAAATATTAGAATATCTTGATTTATGATTTTTTTTGCAAATCATAAAAAATTGTCTTTAATTATGTGCTTTGTGTTTATCATATCAAGGCTGTAGAGTTTTCTGTTTTGGCAATATTTTATTGTGGTCAATATGTATAACTTTGTTTGTGTATTTGTTTAATTACATTGAGTTTTTTTTTAATTAGAAGTCAAAGGTGCTCGGTTCTTCTTCATTTTATTGTAGCCATTAATAATGTGAGATAGTATGTCACCTGTCTTTCTTTTAGCATATTTACAACTCTATAATTACCAATAGTTTATCTATTCACCTCTATTTATCTGTAGAATATTTTAGTTTACCGGTACATATATATATAGTGTTTCTGATAGACTGTATATATAGTGTTTCTGATAGACTGAATTCAATTACATGTAGTAAGCATTTGGCATATATTACCGGTATCCAAATTAAACTGAATAAAATTAAGTTAAAGAAAGAATTACGTATTTCATATATCTTTTTGAAACAAGTATAAATTTCAAATAAGTTGATATTCAAGTACCGGTACTCAATTCATGCTAATGATTTGCCTCTTTTAATTTTTTTAAAGCTTTGTATTTATAATATAGTGCTTGTATGTAATTGATATTCTCTTAATTTGCAATTAAATTCATTGCCTTGTAAATGATATGCTGACATTGTTTGACATTAATCATTTTATATATTTACAGGTATTTTTTGGCACAATGCAGGCACGTAACATGTTAACAGCTGTTGCATTAGGTATCAACTGTTCTACTGGTATGTCGTCCATGGTGCGTAAAGAAATTGTTGAACGTGCAGGCGGCCTAGATCATTTTGCCCAATATCTTGCTGAGGATTTCTTTCTTGCTCAAGTGACTGTTGATCAGTAAGTGTTGTATCTCTCTAGATAATTACTGTGGAATCATTCATTCTCGTTGGGCTTTTAATTTCATGTATTTCATGGATCGGCTCATCCAAGAAATCAAATCCCCATCAATTTAAATGCAGAGATAAGGCATTTCTTTTCAAAAATCAAAATCCACAAATTTATGTCACCACGAAATCGCCATTTTAGTAAAAACCAAGAAAATTGAGCCCAACGAAAAAAATGAAAATACAGTATTTAAGTATTTTTGACTTCACAAACACGCATGGTCCTTTGGAGACTTCCAGCTTTAACCGTGGAAGGAATCCCAGGTATACACCTTGTGTTACCTAGCCAGACAACTTCCTAACATGCAACATATCGAGGGTTCAACGCAACAGTGTCATAACTCATGTTGAAATAAGAACAAGTTACGACAGTGTTGCGCTGAGCCCTCGATATGTCTGGTCCTAGGTGGGATAAAAACTCACAGCCGAGGGACCGTAACTGCTCAACTGCAGGGACTCCCAAGCGCCGAGGTTATAAAACTAAATCAGTCTCCATGCTCATGTATTTCTGACATCTTGTCTTTTTAAAAAAATATCTAACAGAAAACAAAATAGGAAATTTTCTAATCAGGGAGAAATAATCAAAAAGTGGGTGAAAATTAGGAAAACTTAAAAATTAGGAAAATAAAATTATTCAGTGGTATATTAAATGATGTTTCATTTTATTTCCATTTCAATGCTTTGTTTAACGATTGCTTCTTTTTTCAGGGGATACAAGGTCAGTTTAAGTAACAAGCTAGCAATGCAGAATTCTGGTTTTTATAGTGTGGATAATTTTCACAAACGCCTGACTCGTTGGGGACAGCTGCGTATGGCCACCGTACCAACACTGCTATTGTTAGAACCAATATCTGAATGTATTTTACAAGGTATGTATACCCTCCCTTGTTTTGTATCAAGTAACTGTACATGTTCTTGTCTGATTTCATCTTGTTTATTCTAACAATGCTCATAATTGTACTGTATACAATGGCTTTGAAATTTTACATTTTTAATCATTTCACTTTATGAATCATTTCCTTTAAAATAAAAACATTTTTTAAAGAAAAGATATCTCTTGACTTTGTTTAAAGATCTTGATGAATGCACACATGAAATGTGTTCATTTCTTTATTTAAAAATGTTAACAAAGTGTTTTCCACTTTATTTTCAGGGTTTTTTGTGTCGTTAGCTGTGGAGTATGTCTTTGGGTTATCTGCTCTTGCCTTTTTCCTGATGCATGTTCTTGTCTGGTTCTTAGTGGATTATACATTGTTAAACATCTGTCAAAACTCTCCACTACCATTTAGTAAATTCGAGTTCCTTTGTGCGTGGTTCTTTCGCGAGAGTACTTCATTTTATTTATCAATTAAAAGTCATTTTCAACGAACAATTGTGTGGCGACATCGAAAGTACAGATTGCGGTGGGGAGGAACTATCGAGGAAATTTGAAAATATTCTCTAGTTACGTTTCCAAATCATTCTTTAAAATGATCACTCAGTGCTAACTTGTAGGAACTGTTTCAGCTTTATTCGTACATGTCGAGTCTTCCAGACTACATTTGTTGACTGTGTTGTTATCCATAAAACATTAGTGACAGGTGCTTGTGATATTCCATTGAACTTGATATTAACAGTAATTATTTCTCTCTTTTTTACGAAAATTTTTAATTTAACAACCTTTGGTTTGCAGTAATCTTATTTTTTTACATAAAAAATCTTAAGAAATTCTGACATGAAATGACTTCAAATTAATATTTTGAATCAAAGACTGTGTTGTACAAAACATTGTGCCTGTCACTATTTTCATCTACATTTACTAACGCCTTCTATCTGTTGTCATGGTAACTTATTTACTGTATTTCTTCTGTAAGTCATGTGACCTATATGTCTTAAAATTGTATTCTATACTTAAGAAATGTGTTCAGAATCTCAAATGTATTGTTTCTGTAAACTGTATATCTATAACATATAAGTCCAGTATATATTTTGCTTCTTTAATCAGATTTCTAATTGATATTTAATTGATAATTTTTTGTTAATTCAACGATTACACACTTATAAACTATAATTTTTTATTTTAAACTAATTAATATTTCGAAATTCTAATGATACATTTGTGTCCTGATTTTCATACTGACTTCTTTTCATTGAACTTCTATTATTTCGCAAACATTCCCTGCATTGTCCTTGTCTTAGACTCTAAACTTTCTCCATCTTTTGAATGATGCTTGAGTTTTTTATGCCCAATTATTTTTATGTAGATTTAGGTCATCATATAATATTCATTGCCATTCTTCACACAAGACATGTCTATGTCAAAAAGTGATCAGCTCGATGATAAAGTTCTCTTGCTTAATAATTTGACATCCTAAAATCTAGGTCAATTTGTAACACTTTTTAAGCCTGATTTTATACAAGATCTACATAAATGTACAAACACATGTTTATTTTTTTTTCACTTTTTACTTCATGAAAATGATTACAAATTTTTGGAAAAAGTCAGCTTCAGAATATTTATACAATAAAAAATATTTTTGAGGTCCTGGAGAATTAAGTGAGCATTATCCTGTCTCCGAGTGTTGTGGGGCATCATTAGTATAGCTTCACATTCATAAGAGGTATTACGTCTCAATATTTATGTGTCAATAACTTGCATGAAATGTAGTCATGACAATATGTGATCAATGCAAATTTAGAGTCATTTCTAACCACTATATTAAACTTGCCTTACTATCATTGATTAGTTACATATATCCTCCCCTAAGTTTCGTTTTTCGTTGAAGACATTTTTAGAAAGAAATTTCTTCAGTAGTAATTGGATGGTTGTTATTATAAAAGAGAGATTTCTATGAGTTTTAGTTGAATTGTGGTGCTGATTTGTTTGTTGCTAAGTTCACATTATTTTCTAACTTAAGATTTTCTGGCTATTTTTTTGCCTTAATTGCTTAATTTTTTGAAATTGCAATATCTTTTTTTAGAAGCACTAATGGAAAATTGAGGCCAAAACATATTTTCAATCCGTAAAATTCTGCTTCCACTTGGTGAAAACATGTATGTGAAGTGTACATTACTTTGGTCTTTATTACTAACTAGGTCATTTTGTTATAAATAACCAATGGAATGACCTTAATTCGCAAAGTGGTCTTATTTCCAAGGTGGCTTTTGTTTGACTGTATTTAAATGAAATTAGTGATTACTAAAATTTGTAAATTAAGTGCTTTTTGTAGCCGATTTGACTAAAAACAAAATCCTTTTGGTTTATTTGTCGAGCATGGTGTATCTGTATTTATAGCTTTGTGTCACATTTGTCTCGGTCATTATAAGCATGATGGCTTTTTAGCCTGAGTACTAATGTTAACCATGGCAGATGTGATCTATTAAACTGTTGCCATAGCAACACCTACCTGTCTGAACCTGTCTTGATTGGCAGTGGCATGACGACAGTCTAATGTTACATTGATTAATATGTTTTAGAATCGCATGTTTATGTGATAGAATTTTTTTTTAGTTTATTATTATTTATAACACAACTAAGATTTGACAAATGCTTGAAGATCCATTGTACATGTAGAATTGTCAATAGGTTTCTCCCAACAAAACAGGTACTCCAAACAGGGTGGATGTATTTTGAAGAATTTCTTCAGACAATTTTTTATCAAACTACAAAAATCTATGGTTTATATGGTGAAAAATATTGTTGTCTTCTAATATTGTAAAATATTTTTGTTAGAAATTTAGCCGAGACTTAAATTTGTTCACTTCTCAGTTTTGGTTTCAGTTGGATATAATTGTAAATGATAATTTTTTTTGATAGATAGGACCAAGTTTTAGGAGAGAATTCCAGTTTGGTTTTGTCATTGTTTGTGTCTCATAATTGTATGCTTAGTTTTGTATTTTTCAAATAATTAAATTTGACCACTTGTTTTAGTAACACTCGTTTTTGATTCACTGATAGTTTGAGGTGTTTTCTAAGTGTGGTACATTAACCAGGGAAAACCAGAAAGTATGTAATAAAAAGAACATATAAGAATTTCTTGATTAATTTTTAATTATTAATAAATAATTGTGATCCTATTAAGGATAGAATTTGTCATCAAGTAATGAATTTCCTATGTCATTGCTATGTTTGTTCTAAAAGATCGTGTCTATTGTTTTATATTCTCATGTGTTATATTTAAGCTTTAAACTTACTGTAAATTAAATAATTATTGTTATTATCAATATTAATATTACAAAAAAGGCTTAGAAGGAAGATAGTACCCCATACACGGCTAGTATTGAACTTGTATACAATTTTAGCAAAAGTTACTATTTCTTACTCTATGAATTGGTTGTCGTACACCCTAATGCTATGATAGTTATTGTTCACTATCTGTAAAATGTGTAGGGGAGACAGGAACCTTAATGTGGTTACAGTGTTAAGACTGCTTCATAAACAAACAATATCGAACAATTGTAGGTACATGTATGTTTTTACTCAGTATTGATTACATCATTCAAAGATGGTAGGACAGAGGTTAAAAAAACATACTTCAATGATACTATATTGTTGCTTTTTTTTATCTTGATTTTATTGAAGGCCGCAACAGTGGTTATTGCGCTGGATCTGTAACCCGACAATCCGGGTTCGATTCCCAGTCACAGCAGGTTATACCCTTCCATGAAAATTTGACAACACTGTCAATTTTCCTTCATATGTGGTGAAGTTGCCAGTTCCTTACAGGAGGATAAGTTAGTACCGGTTAGAATACAGTCAAGGAAAACTGGTTAGGTGAACAATATAACTGAGAAATCATTGAAAAACAGCCGCAAATACATGAATAGATCTAATTGAATTGTAATCAAGGTACAATGTTAATATAATTCAGTGAAACTTTCCATGATGCTTGACTGACCTGTTACTCCTTGATAAAAAATTATATCATTGTCTGCTTCAAAAGTTGAAAGTCTGATATCAACTGATGATATCTGTATAAAGTATGTTACTATTGGCTGACTTGTAGGGTAAACCTATCCTAGGTTATCTGAAAGTTCATTATCAGTCTGATTACAATGGTAGACATATACGTTGTACAACTCCGTTTAACCTTAATTAAATTGATCAAGTTCAAGTCAGATTATTCATAAGTTCACCAGACGTATTCGATCTGTTTACAGTCTACCCAGCCAACCACTATCACCTATAATACAGATAAACTCTACAATGTATCTTTAGATGTTTTCATTTATTAGTGTTAAATTAAATTTAATTTTGTCCTTTTTATGAAACTTATGTTAAATATCTATTGCTGATGAAGGTAGTCCACTGTGATAAAACATGAAATGGTGTGACCCGACACTATGTTCTTGGATATGATTGTCTCCCCTATATATGCAGTTATCTTGAATTCAAATCTTCAGTTCAAGTGAAAAGATTTTTTAGCAGATTTTTATTATTTTTTACTGATCTGTACACATATTTGAAATAAAAGTTGATTGAAAAAAGAGTGTTTTTTTTCTTATTCATGTTCTGTTGAATAGATAAATTTCTTTTCACTTATAGATAAACATCACACCAGCAGCCATACCAGGGTCATTTAGCTTCATTTCACCTTTAACTGGGTAGGAAGACCCCAGATGCTCACCTGGGTAGAACCACTGACCATCTGTAAGCTGGCTGAACAGCGTCATCACCTGTGAAGTTTGTCTGATCCCAGTTTGGATTAGGAGCTAATAATTACTACTTAAAGACCTTAATCTCTTTTAAAAAAAAATTCACAAATATAGTCATATAGATACATACATGGTGTATGTTTTTATAAAGTTGAATTTTGGGCAATCACCATGTTTGTTCAGGTATACTATAGTATAATACAGTGTCTTTGGTTTGATTTGTTATAAATAAGTGACTTGTATTGATTTCTATACTCTGCACACAAAAGGTATAATCGTATTACTCAGAAATCTGTACAATTTATATAAAAAACAAGGGAGTATTTAAAGGAGAATATGACAATATGTTAATAGGAGTTGATATATCGAGGGCTCAGCGCAACACTGTCGTAACTTGTTCTTATTTCAATAAGAGTTACAACACTGTTGCGCTGAACCCTCGATATGCAAATCAAGTCATACAATAGGTATGCAACTGTATACATCCATTCAGGTAACTCAATGGATCATATCTTGTTAAAGGGGCATGCCCTGGAACTGAAACGTCTCAAATAACAATCAAATTGGTATCATTTTAATGCCTAAATTAATTAATGAAAACCCTGTAAAATATTTACAAAACATCCCGCTAGTTTACTCAAAATACACATTTCAAGATTTACAAAACCTGCCGATTTCGGCCTCAGAAATTATTCGTCATTTTCACAACTCAACCCTTACGGTCTCTGTCAAAACCGAAATTATCGCGGAAAAAATGTTAACAAACTGAAATGTTAAGTATTTCTCATGTTATGTTCACTTGAAAGGCAGCGCACATGCTCAGTTAAACTCTCAGACGTATCGGAAATATCGTTGTCGTCAATAAAAGGCTGTAAGCCTTTTATTCAAACCGACATACAAATACCGACGTGCGCGTTAAAGGGTCATTTTTGAGCTGACATTCTTCTTTGAATTTTCAGTAATAATTGGTTTTACAAGTGACAAACGCATTTTTGGTGTACGAAAAAAAAGACACAGCAGTTCCTGGGCATGCCCCTTTAAGTACAATTATTCATTCACTTCAAATAACATTGAAAGAGATTTTCTGTCTATGAAATGAAAGAATATACAAAACAATGTATATAGTTTGACATACAAATGTACAAGACGTAACAAAGGGTACATGTAATAAGCCAATTAGGAGAAAACAAGCTTTTCAATGAGAAAGGTAAAATCTATGAGTGCTTGATACTAACTGACACAAACTTATGATATTTATGAGATGTTGCCTATTGGGGAGGCTAAGGTGAGCAAACTCGATCAATACTTGGCTTACTAAACTGCACATTAAAAACTTGTCTCTCCAATAGAAGGGTCTGGACTCTGCAAATTAAAGCGTTGGGTAGCGATCACATGATCGCGCGCAAGATGGCCGTCATTGTGAAACGGTGAAGAACGCATTGAAATAGATACCCTAATATTTACAAATTACTAAACATTATTGGTGTAGAGCTCCACGAATAGTTAGATCGTAAATATCCCCTTCTAATTTGACCAATTTCTTACGATAAAATCCATTTATTTATGTTGAAATCCGAAGTATATAATGGACGAAAACTCGTTTTAAGCCCAGATATATAAGTAAATATAACCCTTTTAAGTTATAGAGTGATGTAGTCGGGATTAACTCATGTCTTTTAAAGGTTGTTGAATTAAATCATGCGGTTACTTGTTTATATTGTTTCCGATGCTAAGAAATAATAATACATGAATTTGAGCATTTTTGACGAATTCGCCATTTTGAGTTTGACCAGTTGTAATGGAATGACCCTGCTCCAATAAACCACAAGATGATAATATTCAAAGAAGGACAAAGACATGTTATTTATATGTATAGTATAGGGATTTGATGAAAATTACAGTTTCCTTGAACCAGATTGTATTATACGTCTCTAGCTGCTTGGACATTCTATTCAAATTCTGTTGTTTTTTCTAATATCAAACTTGCAAAATTAATGTTTCTTCCATTGTGCTGGAATAAAACAAGAAAAATCTTTCAAGATAGCAAAGATCTATACCATACATATGTGTTGTACCCTCAAGTAACCTGTTTTCGTTAATTTAAGGAAATATCAAGCACGTTCAAGAATAGGTATATGACTTTGAAAATAGCTGGGAAAACCAGAAGTTTGTTATGCTATGTTGCATTCTTAAAACTTGTTGATCTAGAACAACATCCAGAGGTGACAATGTTCTGGATATTTCCGGATTTGTCTGTCCTGAAAGAACCATGATTTCTGAGTAAAATAAAAGTTATTTGATGAAAATATATCAAGTGGTCAATTTAAGAAGGGGGGCAACTACGTATATGATATGTAAAATAATTAAAAGAGTTGTTACCCTTATACAATATATAAAATGTCGTCTAACCTAAATACGGATAATGGAATTTATCCATGTCATTATCAACAACAACAATCAACATGGCTGACCAAGGCGATTGGAGAAGTGAAGCTTTCCGTCGAAAAGTCATCACACAGATGTAATTAAATGCTTTATTGTGACATTGATGAATTTTAATTCATTTGGTTGAAACGTTGCCATTGTATTTCTAATACTTTGAATATAGCATCTATATTTCATTGATATCCTATCGTCTTGTAATTTCGCGACTAAGTATCGTAAGATAATACGTAGAAAAGAACATAAGTCAATATTTGCCTTACATATTCACGTCTTTCGATCTGGTTGTTTATTAAATTATTTACGTCTGATGCAAAGTCTGTAGTGATTGTTATGGATTGTTTAAAAGTCTTAGTATTTATTTAATTCACATCAACATAAAAGGTTCACAATCATAATGACAATCATGATTATGCCCAACCTGTCAGACTCATAGATTCAATACTATTTTCAGTGTAATTGTGCATGTAGCCTGCTGTCAAGGTTTTATGAAATGAATATGAAAATCCTGTACCTAATTACCGACTTTGCTCTCATGTTCAGTGTTCAAATGCAGTATAGTGTAGGAATTAGCTGCGCAATTAGATTTAACTTCCTTGTTTAAGTTGTTTTCATTGAAGCTCACATTCAATGGGAAAATAATATAAAGCATTATTATGCACTGCATTTGGTATTCAGGGCTAAATTCAAAGACTGTTCAAAAAGTTCAATGGTCTTATGGTCCAGAAAATATTTCTGTGAAAATTTTATCATGTATTGTAAAACAAAAAATGTAATATTTTAATCTCTCAGACTCTTGAAAAATTTGGTTTGCTGTTTCGTGTTACCTTGGTGTAATTCCTGAAAGATATGTTTTTAGCTAAATTTATTACCGGGGTATATGAAATTTTGTGTGTACTTGTTAGGTCCACAAAAAGTTTGTTAGGTCAAGGACTTACATACTAATATACATGATACACATATGGATTTGCAACTGCTAAGTATAGCTAAATGATATCAAGAGAGTCCAACACATACATTGCGATACTATACTTGTGTATGACTTTCATTAGTTTCATACATTGCAAAATCGATATTATTCCTTATTACAGCAAAATTAGAAGGAAACAGTGTACATACATGTTACTAAAAGATATTTGCTTTTATATCCTGATGTCTGTATTGGTATTGATATACTCCACTGATAAGAAAGGGCTTAAATTGGACCATTTGTGTTAAGTTTTACTATTACCGTAAACACTCGTGTATATGTCGTACTTTTTTACATCCAAAATCAAGACCAAAACTTGGGTGCGACCAATACAAGGATGTAGAACTCAATCCCAAGTTTTCTACGACTCAAACAAAAAGTCAAAACGGATTTTCTTCACACTTACCTAATGTTGGTAAAACATAAAATCCACAACAATCCTTATATAAACTATTATTGATCTATTGTAATTAGACATAAAGCACTGAATCACAGCTAAAATCTCAAACAGGTCAGAAACACGTGTGGTCTTTAAACAGCTAGCCAACATCACACAAATATCAGACACCGACGGCGGCAGCATGTCTTTGATCTTTATAATTCACCGCCCTTTGATCCTGCCTCAGTGTTAGTCAATTTATGTGAGCTGATCTACTTTTTAGCTCACATGTCACAAAGTGAGCTATTAGGATCACTCTCCGTCCGGCGTCGTGCGGTGTGCGTCGTGCGTCGTCAAACTTTATGTTGTGGCCACACTAGGGGCCACATTTTTAGCTCAATTTTAGCAAAACTGGGCCAGAACGTTAATATCAACAAAATCTCGGACGAGTTCGATATTGGGCCATTTTGGGTAAAAAACTAGGTCACCAGGGCCAAATAAGGGAAAACCTTGTGAACACTTTAGAAATCACTGTTTTGACTGGATCTTCATGAAACTTTGTCAGAATGTTTATTTTAATAATATGTAGGTCAAGTTTGATAATGGGTCATTTCCGGTGAAAAACTAGGTCACTAGGGCAAATTGCTGGAAAACCTTGTGAACACTCTAGAAGTCACTGTTTTGATTGGATGATCATGAAACCTTTTCAGAATGTTTGTCTTCATAATATCTTGGACTAGTTCGAACATGGGTCATCTTGGATCAAAAACTAGGTCGCTAGGTTAAATCCTATGAAAAACCATGTTAACACTGTAGATTTCACAGTTATTATTGGATCTTCACCAAACTTTGTCAAATCGTTTGTTTTAATGATATAACGGTCAAGTATAAATATGGGTCATCTGGGGTCAATAACTAGGTCACCAGGTCAAATCTTAGGAAAACTTTGTTAACACTGTAGGTGTCACAGTTTTAATTGGATCTTCACCAAACCTTGTCAGAATGTTTGCCTCAATGATATGTGGGTCAAGGTTGAACATGGGTCATCTTGGGTCAAAAACTAGGTCGCTAGGTCAAATCTTATGAAAAACCATGTTAACACTGTAGATTTCACAGTTATTATTGGATCTTCACCAAACTTTGTCAAATTGTTTGTCTTAATGATATTAAGGACAAGTTCAAATATGGGTCACCTAGGGTCAAAAACCAGGTCACAAGGTCAAATCTTAGGAAAACCTTATTAACACTGTATATGTCAAATTTTGATCGTATCTTCACCAAACCTTGTCAGAATGTTTGTCTTAATGATATGTAAGACAAATTCGAACATAGGTCGTCTGGGGTCAAAAACTAGGTCACAAGGTCAAATCTTAGGAAAACCTTGTCTATGCTGTAGTTTTCATGGTTTTGACTGGATTTTCACCAAATTTTGTCAGAATGTTTGTCTTATTTATATGTAGGACAAGTTCTAACATGGGTCATCTGGGGTCAAAGACTAGGCCACCAGTTCAAAACAATGTTTTAATGAGTGAACAGTGATAGTCATGTGAGCGATATAGGGTCATCTTGGCACTCTTGTTTATTTGAGGTACAATGTTTAAATGGCATGGTACGCACAAGGGTGTCAATAATTCCGATTTTTGATGAAAATTTTCAAGAAATGGCACGGTTATAATTATTTAATCTGCCCTGAAAGATATTCTATAATGCAAACTGAATTAGATATGGAAACAATGTGGCTGAAGCAAAAAATGACGGCCATGTATAATGTTTTTAATTTGGCTATATTGACACCCTTGTGCGCCCTAAATTAACTCCAGAATCTTCGCAAAATTAGGTCAAAGTGTGTGTAAACTTCAAATCTGGCAGCTGAAGTATTGATTTTTTATCGTGTCACATGTTAGTTGTTAAGAAATGCAGGATTACTGGTAGCCTTGACACTTTGTTAATTGCATAAAATTGACACTTACAATTTCGCAGGTAGGTATGTAATTTGATGTTATACGTTCTTACACGAATTTTTTTCCCAGGATTTCAACTGTTTTTTTTGCCTGCATCCTATATAAAAGTGCGACATATACATGAGTGTTTATGGTATTTAGGGCCAAAAATTGTTTGTCTGAGATGTTGGATAAATACTAATACTAATTTAGCTGTTTTCCTACAATCACTACACAAGTTATGTTTTAAATAATTACATGAATTTTGTTTTACAGTGAGGAGGCTTTGCGGAATTCCAACACTCAGATGAACAAGTCAAGTGTTGAAATGGAAAACCATGTTTTCAACAAAGCAAAGTCTCGGGTTTGTGTCACAATTACAAGACCTTTGTTATAAAAAAAACTTAAATATTTGAGAGATTTGACAAAAAAATATTTTAGTTTTTATTTCTGCTTTTTGTGTTCAGTACAAGCATATAATACTTAAAATAAATGCTTACCTACCTACTCACTGTTCAGGTTGAGTTACTGCATACCAACATATTTTTATGCCCACTTTCAAAGAAAAGGGGTAATATAATTATTGCTTTGCTCATGTCTGTCTGTATCCAAACTTTGTATGACCAATACCTAGAGAACACTTTGGCCTAAGATCTTCAGATTTGTGGCTTAAAAATGAGGCAAAATGTCATGCTTTTTTTAGCACTATAACTTCAGTATGATGGTACAGTCTTTGGACCTTATTCTTGGTGTTAATTATTAAGAATCTCATGGGTAAATGTATATATATACAATGTATATGTTGTCATTATCAATAAGAAATAAAAAAGTTTTCTCTTTTCATACAGATAACGATATATAATTTTTTTAACTGAGCAGTGTTTAAATTGACATTCTAGTTTAAATCAATCATGAATGTACTAAATGTAAGATTTGGTATAAATTTGATATATTACAGGATGAATACCTGGCTCTGGTTGCTAGACTTATCCTTCATGTAAAGGATTACAGTAAGTTATTTCCCAGAGAAAAATATTAATTTCAATTACTTTTTATACGCCCGTTTAAAAACAGTGTCTGCTCTCTATTTCAAAGAGTTTTATTTGGATCCTCACTAAACTTTATGGTAATGTTTATGGCCATGAGATCTCAGTCAAGTTCGATGACCAGCCCAATTGGCCTAGACACTTCTGAGTTATTGCCCCTTGACGGGCGTATTTTGTGACCGGGCACTCTTGTTATATTTATAAGAGAATCCTCATTTCCTAGTCTTTTTGCATTCTTAGCTAAATGCTTGTAGAAAAATAACATTCAAGTGTAATACAGTACAAACTTTGGTCATGTTGTTTTAAGGTCAAGTTTTGAATGTCAAAATATTATTGTCAATATTCTAAGTAAAGTGGAGTCTGACATTAATCTTATTATCTATAGATAGTCAAAGAAACAAACAACCAATGCCACAGGGTATCATTGGAGGCATGCCTCAACAACAGATGGGTGGGGCTGGTATGCCTGGACAGATTGGAGCTATACAAGATCCAATCAATGCGTTACAATCAATGGCAATGACAGGACCTGGCATGGGACAACCTCAGTCTAGTGAGTACATTTATTTAGTTATTTTGTCATATCTGATTTCTATTAGAGAATATCTTGCTCTGCTAGTATTCATAAGAAGATTGAAGTTACATATGGAGAACAGGGTTTGTATTGATTACCAATGTTCAGGTAAACTGGTTAGATTAATATGTCGCCAGTGTATGACTGAAATGCTGTTCAAAAACTAATGTTAAACCGTGAAAGAATTATTTCATTTGTTATGCCCCTATTGAAGAAAATGGTGTATATTGCTTTGCACATGTTGGTCGGTCCCACCGTAGGTCAGTTGTTCCGTTGGTATCCAAACCTTGTCCGAGCAATAACTAGTGATTTGGTTGGGAGGTTGGTCGTCACATGTAGATGACCCCTATTGATTTTGAGGTCAGTAGGTCAAAGGCCAAGGTCATACTATCCAGTTGGCCTTTAGGGGGCATCCATGTTTCACAAATACTCCTTGTTTTGTATTTAATCTACCATGATTGTATTAATTCCATGTGATTTGCTGATGGTATATACTTAAAGGGAATCAACTTTACTGTTTTATCAAGATTTTAAGGCTTAGAATTTATCATCTTTCAAAACTGGTAAGATAGATAACTGCTGGTTCACATGTGTATGTTGAATATGTATAAACACGGTCTCAGGATTATTTCGCTTCCTGTACTTATAAAGGAAATGTCTTACATTAGAGACCCGTCATCAGTTTTCCAGTAACAATTGATTTGATCTGGTAACCTACTTAAACATTCTACTCTGACATGTTTGTTGTTCCTCTATTCTTGTTGCTATTTATATGTAAGAAATTTATAATAAGACTTAATCAGGGATGTAATTTTTTCCTCCGTTCTGATTTCATTTCTCAGACTTTATATTTTAAACAAAAAGTGATAAGATCTAGTCTAGATCTTCCTTAAGAAAGAAGTTTTGCTAATGTTTGTGCAATCACACCCTTATAATTCTTGATTTCTTTGGTACAGCTGGTATGATTGGAAATCAACAGATGTCTGCTCTACAACAACAACAGCAACGACAACAGATGATATCTCAAATTCAGCAGAAAAGATTAGCAGCTCACCAACAGCAGCAGCAGCAGCAACAACAACAACAACAACAACAGCAGCAACAACAACAACAGTCTCAGATACAGCGACCACACTTACAAGTAGGAATTCTATGCCATTGTACCAATAAATCAAAAAGTCATTCATTCTGATATTTAATGAAAAAGTTTAATTTAAAAACTTGAGATATTTGATAATTTTGTTGTTATGTAGTTTTCTCCATTCTTTGTAAATTTTGTACAGCCATTGGTATGCAGTATAACAAATGAGCTGGTTTGGTGCACAGTATAAGTTTGTAGCTTTAAGTGTTTGAGATCTCTATGCGTCTTCCATTTTTCATGGATTTTCAAATATTTTCCTCATACTTGTTACACATATCACATATCAAAAAAAGAGAGTTCATATCCCTTGTATTTCAAGTTCTGATATGTATCCATTGATAAAACATCTGTCCAGAATAAGTTACCTCATTGTGTTAGTTTATTGTACTTATTCAGTGCATGGTGATTTTATTGATATTTTATGTTATTACAGAGACAAGATGCTTTCATAGTAACAGCATCTCAGCCCACACAACCAATGCCATCAACACAGCAAGCCCAAGTACAACAAATGACGGTTTGTACATTAATTACTCTCATTATTGAAACTGTTTATATATTTATTTATCAAGGTTATAATACTCGTATAAATTCCTAGAAAAGCAACTGGTAATAGTTTTATATATTTTCTTCACTGTCTTATTAGTAGAATAGCAAGGCTTGTCTGTCACGTTACTATAATAGACACAGAATTATATTTTTATCATAAATATAATCAAAATTTTAAAGGAGGAAAAAATGTATTAGACCAACATTATTTTTGCCCAACTTTTTATACTGTTTGAGATGGTACAGTGAAAGAAAAGTGAAAAGAAATTTCGATATGAAGGGTGAATTCATAGAAAATTTGTTGTGAATATTTGTTGTATGAAAAAAGCATGTTTGTCGTTTTCCGCTAGACCACCGATCCACCCCGATTTCGCTTATCAGGAAATTTTCCTTAACATTCAGATGTTGTCCATTTTTCCTGTTTGGTTGACCAGTCCTTTGATTTGTGGAAGTTGAGTGAGAAGTTTTCGTATGAGATCTGCCCACTTGTCTTACTAGGTAGAGCAATAAGTCTGCTGAGCTTGTTTTGTGAGTTCGAACCATTGGGGCAGCACAAGCTCTGTGTAATAATTTGGTCAAAAACATTGCATTTTTCCACCACTGATTATTCACAAGAAGTTGGCAGTTACTTGTGGAGAACAATGTTAGACCTGGTACAGAATCCAGGAAAACTGGTTTAATTAACTTACTGCTGGTATATAAATGCAACACTGTTGAAAACACCCTGAAAGCTGGAAAAATTATTCATATTATTTATTTGTCTTTTTGTTTCGTGGCAAGTAATAGCTGTTACGATATCCATGTATTAAAGCTTCATTTTAGTTTATAGATTTGTTACCATGCTTTCATGGTAAAGAAGATGCTTTTCTATAAATTGGAAAAGAATGAGGAAATGTGGCATTAATTGTATTATTTCTATTATCATCTCATAGTTATAATTGACTTATACAGTAAAATCGTAGAAAACTGGACCTTCGTGGACTTGGTCATTTATGTCATGTATCCAACAATGTACATATGATTGACTCCCACTGTTATCAGAAAATTATGATCCTCACATTTCTTTGAGAATTAACAACATTTCGAGGGTTCAACGCAACAGTGTCGTAACTCATATGGAAATAAGAACAAGTTACGACACTGTTGCGCTGAGCCCTCGATTTATGAATTAAATGAACAACATTTCTCAGCAAACTATGAAAATCTTTCAGTTTTTTTTAATACTGAGGATCTCACATTAAGATAATTTTCTCCATTACATATAGCTCTGAATTTAGAAGATTCTGTTTTTCTTGGAGTCTTGTATTAGGGGTTTTATTGTAATTGTTTTGAAACATTGTTGTCCAAAAATCTTAGTTTGTTAAGTACTGCAGTGTTGTATTCTCTAGATCTAGTTTTATTTAAATTGAAATATGGTGTCTTAAGGAAAGATAACTGACTCAGTTCTCACAATATTTTTTATGTTTGACTCAATGAAAATAAAGAAATAGATCAATCTTGAATTGGATAAATATTGTATTTTTATGGAAGGGTATAACTGTATAAATTGTAACCCATGTCCATTTGTCCGTCCAATCAAATTTTGATTTCCGAGCGATAACTTAAGAAATATTTCATGGATTGGTTCCAGACTGGTTCAACCAAATTGTATGAACTGAAACTCGGTAATCTTCCCTTATAGATGAACCATAGAAATAGGGTTTCAAAGGTTAAAGATGTACACTTACCAGTAAGTTTGGTAAAAAAAAATTATTTGATTTTGGTTACATGCTCATTAAAAAAAGGGGAAGGTAGTTCGGGATGATTTCTTTTGGCTTTTGAATATGTGCGGAAAGATAAAATGTGAGAAAGTGGATAGTCCGTTACTCGGGGCTAATAAAATGTCAAAGGTCGCGGGGAGAAATTAGGGTAGATTGCAACCAGAAACAAACAATTTTTTTATGCCTTAGCATCTTTTACCATATGATTTACCCATGAATTTATATCTACATGTATTGATATAGTAGAACAAACACCATTATATTGTACCATTACTGATATTTTATAAGTTAGCACCAATATATGACATATTTATAATCTTGCAGCAGAGCAATTACCCAGGAACTGGTGTTGTCTCTGGTATGAGACAACCGCAGTATGGTATGACACAGGTAACAATTCTATTACTCTATGATTGATTCCTGTCTTGTTTACACTCACTTCAGTGTTGCCAGCCGACTTAAACTATTTAGTGATGTTTTTAGATATTTTTAAAACTTTTAAGTACTTAATCATGATAATTGATAAAAGTTATATTGATAAATTGTACTTTGTATTGATTACTTTGATTTTTCATTCGTTTTTTCTTATTTCATTGTCTGTGGAAACTGATCTTTAGAAATTTACTTAACTTATTTAGAGAATAATACTTTGTTGTTCATGAATTAATCAAATGAATATGGTATTATGATTGCAGTATATATCAATTAATCCTGTTAGAAGATTTTACATTTCTTTTCTGCGTCAAATATTTCATTTGCATTTTTTCATGAGCTGGCAACCCTGTACTCCGTATATTACACCCTCTGTGTCATGTCTGGGGATATGTTGCTGTATGTGTTAATAAATTAAAACTATCTCATCACTGCTTCATGTACTGTAAAATCTGAGTCAATGGTCGCCTGTGAAAGGTCACTGTGTGAATAATGAACATTCTTTAGCACACATTTATTAATATAATAGTCTAACCTGTGTAAACAGCCACCTCCGAATAAAGGCCACCTTTTGAATAAAAGGCATACTTTAAAGAACCATCATTTGTTATTATTTTAAAAAATTACTCCTAAATAAAGGCCACCTGTCAATAAAGGCCACAAAATGTCTTCATCAATGCAATGTTACAGTATATTTCCCGTTGGTGGCTTTTGTTCACATGTTTGACTGTGTATGTTTCGTGTCTACTGAGGGTATATGAGAGGATATCTGAAAGTCTTCCTACATGTTGCACATTTGTTAAATTTTGTAAACTAGTTCAGACCTTTGAATACGTTTTAGTACTCACTGAAAATGTGAATACCTAAAACATGGCTTCCCTTATTTAATGAGTTACCATATTATGCAAATGTATCATGATATCTGATTGCTTTATGAATATCAATTGACAAAGACAGGGTTAATCTATTCATGCATGAAAGTTTGTAAAATTATATTCAGTATGCATGAAGTTATCATGAAATTTGCAAGACTTTCGGATCACCCCTCATATCATGCTATTTGCGCATTATATTAAACCATGGTTTGTACCAACACAGCAATGCTGCTATAATATCAATGTTCTTTGTGCATCTTTTGTCAGATATTAATAAATTGCCTTTCAAATAGGTTGCCTGTATATAGTAGGACACGGTTACAGTGAATACCTCATGACCCACATATATAGTTCACTATATCCTAATTTCCTTTTTTCATTTCTTGAAGTAAGAAGGGCTTGGTTTGGGAAAAAATGTATTTCAAGTTATTTACTATTTCCCGGTTAACAATATACTAGTAGTTCTGTGGAACTGTGTTTTACTATAATATAACAGCTGTCTACTTGTCTGTGTCTGTAGAAAAATGCTGGACATGAGAAGAGGTGAATGTTTAAAAGATCAATGCTTGAACGCAAAGAAAGTCATTTGCTCTGCTTGTATCTTTTATTAAATCTATGCATTTGTTCTTGTTGCCTTGAATTTTTCGTCTCTATTTTTCAACGAAATGGAGGCCGAAAATTCTGTGTTCCATTATTTAATTAATGATTTCAGTTCTATGTAGGGATGTCAATTACTCAAGATTTAACTAATCAGTTAATTATAGAACTTCTATGTTACTATAACCAACATGTGTATGATGCTTACTGCTATTGTTTTATATCTGGTTTATGTGCATGATCTAAACTCACTAATTGTTTGTAATATGATGGTGAATGTAGACTTTCTGTGTTTGTGTATTTGATAATATTTGTGCATTTAAGAATGCAAAATTTTGCCCTATGTCCACATTAAGGGTGTATGGTCCTGAAATGACTGATCAGTCATTCCTTTTTTTCTACACTTCATTTTGCATTCATAATTGAGGTAGGTGTTTGATAAAAATCCAGTCAGTGGTAAGATCAATTTTGAAATGGGTAAAATTTTGCTTATAGTTTTGATACTCCAATCATTGAATCAAATTGTAATTTACGTTTAATTTACGTATTTGACATGAAAAATCTGACATGATATCAAGTTTTTGGGCTATGAATTAAATATATTTTGATTGAAGATGTTTCGACTGTTTTTTTTTGCATTTTGTATGACTGATTATAACATCAGTTCTTTTAAATTTTGTCTGTTTGATGATGGTTTATTATTATGTAACATGAAAGCAACCCAACTTTTTTTACCATGAGAACAATGAACTAATTTTACAGTACTGGGAATGAAATCTATGCTAAGAAGGGTATGTTTCTACCCACTAAAAGATTGCCTTATTTTGTTTCAGGTAAACCCACAAGTATCCAGCAATCCACCCAGTCAAGGTACACAGGCCTCCCCTGCACCACCTAGGTATGTTGTCTGTTTATTGTATTAGCTAACAACTTTTTTCCCATTGACTCAATGCATTTGATGTAAATCTTTTGTGCTGTAATTAAGATTTTGACTGTTTTCAGACTCATCAGAAAATATGTCTTTTGGATCGGGTCATCTGTTAATCTGTAAAATCTTTTAAGATTATATTTTTATGAAGTGATTTTTTGTCACAAATTTATGTAATACTGATTAGTGTATTTGTAAACCATAAATCTTAGTATTAACATATATCTTATCCTGCACTATAATGTGTTAGCACATTACTACTGTGCTAACCTGCCAGATAAGCTCATTACAATTTTAAATACGAATCCTGGGTGTAGCACATGGCTCTGTGATGATTTAATTGAAAAATTAATGTCTAAGACCATTCATTCTACACCACTGATCATTTATATGCTGAAGTTGACAATTACTTGCAGAGAACTAGGTTAGGTCTGATACACTATCCAGAAAAATTGGATTTTTTTTTATCATTTCAGTAACCAACAACAGCCTGTGGGGTCACCAATGGGTATGATGACATCACCCTCACCACAGATCGTACCATCCCCTGGGGGACGTCCCATGGGGTCAATGGGTGCTCCTTCACCAAGCACTGCACTTAACACTCCAGGTAAGAGAAGGAACTATTTTAGGGTATGGGTGGAGGAAAACTGGAATTTGGATGTAGATACAGTCACACCTGTGAACAAAGGCCACCCTATGTGAAAACAATGTGGCCTTTACTTACTCTTTAGCCAGAGGTCATTTTTTAAACAATAAGTGATGGTTTTTAAAGGAATGGCCTTTATTTGGAGGTGGCTGCTAACACAGGTTTTACTGTATTGAGTGAGCAAGGCAATTTCAACACTTAAATATCTGTTTAGATATATCTGAGTGATAGAAGCAAAAGTTCTGGTTGAAATTATATTAAATAAATATTTCTTGATACTAGCTAATTCTTTTTACGGTTTAATAACAAAAAAACGGATAATAAAATCTGTTAAAAAATCACAGATTTGTTTGTCGTGATTTACTGTTTTTTAGTGGCAAGCAGTCAACAACTTATGTCTGCATGTCCAACAAACTAGAAACTGCTACAAATACTTAATGATAATAATAATAATGTACCAACTATATAGAGTGTAACTCAAGTCCTCTATCTTCTCGCTAGGCAATCCTGGGCCTGTAGGGCCATAGCTAGTTCTGTTTACAACTTCTTTCAAATGTATATGTCATACCAACTAAAAGTTGTTGCAATGCTTTGTACCAATCATAAAATGCGTAACTTGAGTCATTATCTTCACTTCAGGCAATCCTGGGTCTGTAGGACCAGAGCAGAGTCCAGCAAGTCAGTCTGCTGAAGATCAAGCGTACATGGAGAAGTTAAAGTCACTGTATAAATATATAGATCCATTACGTAGAATGATCAAAAAGACTGAGGAAGGTAAGTTATGTATATTTGTGTTGACCAGGTTAGAAATGTTTCGGAAATATCAGGGTTTTGTGTCTGTTTTTTAACTTTATTTCAGTTATATGCCAACTTATAGTTAACTTGACCAGTTTTCCTGGATTCTGTACCAGTACTGACCTTGTTCCACGCACGGGACTGTCAACTTTCCTACTTACGTGATCAGCAGAGGAAAATATGTCAAAATTTCACTTGAGAGGAAGCTGTCCAGATAGCTTAACAAAGGTCAGCGGTTCTACCTGAGTGGACACTTCAGGTCTTCATCCACCATTAAAACTGGAAAAATCACAAAATTCACCTTGCTGTTAGTGCAGCGTTTAATCCTAGTTGAAATAAAAGAACGTCTGATGGTTGTAGTTGCTTTATTTTAATTACAAACAGTTAACTTATCTCTTTAATATTAGCACTGTATGATAATGTTATGGTTGTGACAATGTTTTAGGTAAAGCTGATCAAAGAAAAACAACAGACATTAATAAACTGAAGAATCTCTACGATATACTCACCAATCCAAACAAGAGGTAAGTATGTTATAAAATAGAAGGGGTAGAATTGGGACTGTAGATGGCCAGGCATGTAGTGATTCAATCATATCCACGAGTCAGAGCCAACAATTCACAGATCAAACTGCAAATCTTATATCAAAGAGAAAATACAGTATACTTCTTATTTTATGTTGCTATCACAGTAAAATGCTGATAAAACAGAGTTTTGTAACAACATAATTATGCCATATGTAATGGCTGTTTACATATTTTGATACTTTATCTTTAACAATGAATAGATGGAACATTAAAAAACAATATTTAAACATGAGTTATTGAATTGTGTGGTCAAGATCCTACAATCTCAGAGGTGGCAAAGAGTCATACTTAATGTTTAAATTGTGACTGTCTGAGCATTGGAATACTCACTACAGCTGTAGTAAGAATTCTGAAATTTGTTGATGTTTATTGATTTCACAGATCAAATATCAGTTTTGTGTTTTGAATTTTCTCAAGTCAGTTATAAAAAAATTCTATTGCTAGTTTTATTTTAAGTTCAATTAATCATGATGTCTGCTGATACACTCATGGCTAACATTAATATATACAAAATGTAGATCGGAAATAAGTCAGCTATGAGCCTGATGTCAAGTTTTATATCTGCTGACCTTGGTCTCCAATTTACATGATAGCTGGCTAACCTACAATAATGGCATGTTAGAAAATATCATACCTCCTTGGAATGCAATATATACTGCTTGTACATATTTAATAGATCCTAAGATTTGTGAAAATCATGTAATGTTGAAGTTCATAAAACTTTTCTGCTTAATAAATAATTAATTTGCTATGTATGAGACATTTATGAATCCAGCATATTAAGCTTGAAAGATGTGTTTGAGGTAACTACAGCACAGTCATTGTTATTTATGTTCAGCTTTCTAACTTCTAACTAAGTGAGAATATTTTAAAAGGTTTCTATGTGCCAGTAATAAAACTGAAAGAACAGCTAGTCTTTGAATTTCTCTGAATTTTATGTATGTACAGTAATTGTTTATTTTATTCAGAGTTCCCATGTCAACACTGGCCAAATGTGAGACTGTTCTTGAGAAAGTATCTGGGGCTAAAATTGTAAGTAATTCCTTATCTTTATATATATATGTGTATGTTAAATGATAAAACCATTATTCAAAGACTTCCAGATTTGCATTGTATTTTGTAAGTTTGCATCATAATTGATTCAACATAGATGGTCACTTTATAGTTGAAATCTTTGTTTGGGACCAAAAATCTACTTTAAAATATATGTCTGTATTTCTCTACCATATATCTGTAACAAGCAGATAAATAATGGCGTGAGTTTGGAAAAATAAATTCTTCAGTATATAAGATTGTAAAAACATTCTATTTTAACATACCGGTGTAGCAGTCTATTTTTTCCCCCGGCCAGTTTTTCCCCGGGGAAAGATTGGCCTAGGCTTTTTTTTTCCCCGGGGAAAGATTGGCCTAGGCCATTTCTTCCCCCCTGGGCAACTTTTTCCCCCCTAATAATAACATCATTGCATTATGATTCTAGGCCATTTCTCCCCCCCCCCTTGGCCACTTTTTCCCCCCTAATGATAACAGTATTGCATTATGATTCTAGGCCATTTCTTCCCCATCTAGGCCACTTTTTCCCCCCTAATGATAACAGTATTGCATTATGATTCTAGGCCATTTCTTCCCCATCTAGGCCACTTTTTTCCCCCTAATGAAAACAGTATTGCATTATGATTCTAGGCCATTTCTTCCCCATCTAGGCCACTTTTTCCCCCCTAATGATAACAGTATTGCATTATGATTCTAGGCCATTTCTTCCCCATCTAGGCCACTTTTTCCCCCCTAATGATAACAGTATTGCATTATGATTCTAGGCCATTTCTTCCCCATCTAGGCCACTTTTTCCCCCCTAATGAAAACAGTATTGCATTATGATTCTAGGCCATTTCTTCCCCATCTAGGCCACTTTCCCCCCCTAATGATAACAGTATTGCATTATGATTCTAGGCCATTGCTTCCCATCTAGGCCACTTTTCCCCCTAATGAAAACAGTATTGCATTATAATTCTAGGCCATTTCCTCCCCATCTAGGCCACGTCTTCCCCCCTAATGATAACAGTATTGCATTATGATTCTAGGCCATGTCTTCCCCCCCTGTGCAACTTTTTCCCCCCTAATAATAACAGAATTTCATTATGATTCTAGGCCATTTCTTCCCCATCTAGGCCACTTTTCCCCCATATAATAACAGTATTGCGTTATGATTCTTTGCTATTTTTACCCTCTTGGTCCCTTTACCCCCTGTCTTCAGAAATACTATACATTATTGGCTAGTTTTTTCTCTCTTGGCCACTTTTCCCCTTGTCTTCAGAAATACTATACATTATTGGCTAATTTTTACCCTAACTTAAATTCTGAAATAAAACTAACCATTATATTAATTGGTTACATTTTTGGTCACTTTTTCCACTCTTGGCAACTCAGAAATATAAACATGAAGACATAAGTATAAACTCAGAAATATGAACTTACAGAAGTAAGAATAAGCTCATAAATATGAACATTCGGAAGTAAGTATAAACTCAGAAGTATGAACTATAGAAGCAAATATAAACTCAGAAATATGAACTTACAGACTTAAGTATCAACTTAGAAAGTATAAACTCAGTTAAATGAACATACGGAAGTAAATATAAACTCAGAAATTTGTACATACTTAAGTAAATACATACTCAGAAATTTGAACATACAGAAGTAAATATAAACTCAGAAAAATGAGCAATTACATACAAAAGTAAATATAAATTCAAAAATATGAACATACAGAATTTAAATGTAAATTCAAGACTAAGTATAAACTCAGAAATGTGAACAAACAGACGTTAAGCGAAAGATGTAGATATACAAATAAAAAAATCAGGGGGGAAAAAGTGGCCTAGAGGGGGAAGAAATGGCCTAGGCCACTTTTTCCCCGGGGGAAAAAAAGGCCTAGGCCAATTTTTCGCCGGGAAAAAGTGGCCAGGGGGGAAAGAATGGCCTGTTACACCGGTACCATTGTTAAATATGCTTTGTGGAATCAATTATCGGTAAACAATGTTTCCTTTTTGCTTTTTCTTTAGATAAAATGTATTTGTTTCTTTCAGTATTATCAAGTTTGTTCAGAAAAGTATTTTTTGTAATTGTAAATGAGCTTACTTATTTTTGTTTTCATTTGCAGGCTAGGGAGTCAACACCAGCTGTAGCCCCGCCCCCAGCCCCTCAAGTTCATATGTGCCAGCCCTTATTGGACTCAGTTGCTAGTCATATTGTTTCACCATCGTTCAATCATACTTTACATCGTACATTCAGTCCTGCTATGGCTGCAATATTTGGTAATCCAATCAGGTGGGTGACTTTTTTTTAAAAAAAAGGAAAAACAAAAAAAATTGCAATTTGTATAAGAGACTAAAGTGTATATCACTATAGCTGACAAGAAATGCTACATAAACTTTAAAAAAGTGTAAGAACACATTGTTTTATAACCTTATAGTATTTTCTCATTCGAGTTTTTAAAAAACTTTGTAATTTAACAAACATGATTGTTATAAGTTATCAGAATAAAATATTCCCTAACATTTTATTACACTGTTTAACAATTCATGAATTCAAACATTGAGCTTATATTGATTAAATCATGATTAAATAAATGGAAATGCATGATCAATTATTAAAATGAATAATTGAATATATTGGAAAATGTTAAATGATTATGAACCAGTATGATTACTTTTGATGATTACCTCATGCCTGTCCTCATGTGAGTTAATTTTTCAAAAGAGGAAATCCAAGGAGAAAATTTAGGGATAGTATTCAGGGCCGGGTAATCTCATTCTCTCAAAATCGGTGTTAGACAGATATTGGTTCATAGCAGTACAAATGTCTATCCATTTGATCTATTTTGGATGATCTTGGACATAAATTTCAATATTTGACTTTCAGGCCACCTAGTCCCCCGACAGCTAAACGCCTGAAGTTAGACGATAAGAGCAAGATACCAGATATCTTACAGGGTGAGATAGCTCGACTTGATCGACGTTTTAGAGTGAAGATGGATCCGATACAACATGCTGGATCTAAAGATATTCACCTCGTTTGTAAACTTGGTAAGTTATCTAGTCTGTCTTTGTAAATTAAGGGGTGTGATTTTTCCTCCTTTCAGCTGATTTCCTCTTTTTTGTCCTAAAATCTTTGAAACAAAAGGGTCCAGATTCAGACTGATCTTCTCAAAAATGATATTTTTGTTAGCATGAAGGGGTGGGGTTAGGATATTTCAGCCTTTTTGCTCTTGGAGCAGTCACACCCCTGAAACTTGGTAAGATATTTAGTCTGTCTTTGAGGTTCTAAAACTTAAAATTGATATTAAGACTCGAATATTAAATTTGTGTTTTCAGATTTTTTGAAAGTTATTATTTATACCAATAAGATTATATCACTTTTCAAGCCATACGCTGTGTGCAAGCCAATTGATCTGGATGTTTATTTACATTTATTATATACTTGTCTGAAATAGACTGTGAACAAACATGAGATTTGAACATCATAAGACCAATCTCAAGTTTTATTACATTTGAGCCCTTAAAGTACGCAAGCACTCATTCATCTAATGGTTGTGTCTCTTAAAGTTGAAATCCTGGTGATAGATGGTGGTACATCATCAGTGAAGAGAAGGTGAAACATTTATGCATACAGTACTATATATTTACTGTGAAAATTACAAAAGAAAGGTATCAAGGGAGCATTTGTGGACGAGTGGTTGTGTTCTCTGACTGGTAATCATTAGTTTGAATCCCTCCCAGGACAAAATTTCAAGTTGTTGGTTCTACCAGGTGAATGCCCGGGGTCTGATAAAGCTGGTAAAGCCACCAAATGACCTTACCTGATGATGTAATGTTTCACCCTAGAGAAGAGAAAAGAAGGGCTCAGGGTTTTACTGAGTCTTTATATTTGTAAGTCAATTTATGTGTATTTTTTTAAAGGCTAGTATGATTTTTTCTATCAATGTCAACCAGCCTTATTTGAACTGTTAATCATGATTATTAATGTATCTTGAAATGAAGGAATTAACGTATTTCAACTTTATTTGACTGTACTTATATCTGTATGTATATGATTACAGAGGATGATAACTTACCTATGGTACCACCTATACTGATCACTATACCCTATGATTACCCAGACAACAGTCCTGAGTGTGCAACAAGTAGAAAAGATTATGGTGAGTTCTTCTTGATAGTTTGTCTTCTCTTACAGTTTGTTGGTCAAAGACAAGCAGGAAAAATCCATTGATTATTATTCCACTTTTAAAAGTATATATGATTCAAACATAACAAGAATTTGTCTTATTTAGGAAAAAAAGAACTTTGTCTGCCCCCACCACACACACACAAACACACATCATTCATTTATTATTCATATATTATTAAGATTACTGCATTGTTGAGTTAAAAAGGATATACTGTGGAATCATTAATTTTCGTTGGGGATTTAATTTCGTGGATTTCATGGGTCGGCTCATCCACGAAATCAAATCCTCACAAATTCAAATGCAGAGATAAGGCATTTCTTGTCAAAAATCAAAATCCATGAATTTATGTCCCCACGAAATAGCCATTTTAGTAAAAACCACGAAAATTGAGCCCAACGAAAATAAATGAAAATACAGTTGCTAATAGAAGATGAACTTGATATGTCTTGTTTAACTTGCCTCTGGTGTCTAACGCAAGTATCATATATGTTGACTTATAGATAGGAAATTATCATTCACTATTGTTCTCACTGCTGGGTCTGTGTCCCACAAAAACAATGATGTAGCTCATAACTCAGAAACTATAAGAGGTAGCAACATGAAACTTCGTAGATGATTATACCTGACTGAGGCTTCTAATCCTGACTGAGGCGATGAACGGAAGTGTTGGCACTGCTTGCAACACTCTTTGTTTTGTCCTCCATTTATAGTATGGTCTTATGTGTTGGATTTTATTTTGATTGGGGATTTTGGGAAGATGGATTATTTTGTATAAAAAATTTTCTTGGAATCCAATTCATTATGCCCCTGGCATCAACCGATGCAGTGTCATTATAGTGATTGCCATGTGTGTACAAGATTACATCGAGCTGTAACCAGGGTATATGCATTTATTGAAGACAGCTTCTTATCTTATCTTTGTTTATATGTTGGATCACTCCTTGTATTTTGGTCAAGATGTACTGTTTTATGTTACTTCAAATGTTGATCAAGTCAACTTTCAGCTTTGTATCACTTTGATACATCAGAAATGTAGATAAACTTATTGCTTTAAGTGTTGGTTATGTTTGTCGCAGTTGTTTCCCTTTGTACAATGATATGTTAATTAGGTCCTCAGGAAAGCTTTATTAAGCTTGACTCAAACTTTACTTAAATCTTTGTGTCAGCATTGCAACTACTGGTTGATAAGGGATTTTTGTGTCCTTATAAGATGTGATTTAAGTAGAGTTTGTGACAATTACTGCAAAGTGCACATGTACAATCATTGTTAGATTCTGAATTACTCTTGGTTGTTATAGAGTATAAAAGTGTTCATTGTTGAGTTACTATGATCACAAGCATTGATATTTGTTTAGATTTCTCATGCTATTTCACTTGTACATGATCCAGACTAGTTAGAGTTTTAGGTTTTTAGCTTGATGAGTCTGATCCAGTCTATTTATCTGCCGTTCAATGGCCCAATCGACAGCTATGGTCATTTCCGAGCAGCCCCAGAGAGCGATTAGATACAGGCTGAATCTTCATTTTGTTCATATCCTGGGCACCACACTTGTTCTCTGTACATAATTTGGTGGAAAACATTTCATCTAAAGCCCTTCGTCCACCCTCCTGATCCTAAAGATTCATTATGGCGAAGTTTACAGTTACTTGCGGAGAACAAGGTTAGTACTGGTATGTTATCCAGGAAAACTGATACAGTTGAACATCAATTTATAGCTGAAATTCTATTGAAAACATGCATAGAAATGAAAAAAAAAATGTTTGCACTCTGGTCCTAATTTGTACCAATGTGTCAAGCTTAGGTTGTTAGATGACCCAGTGTGACTGTGACTCATAATTCCTATTTTCAGTTTCTTCAGATTGCTTTCATATTTTTTTTGCATTCTGCCTGAGTGGTCAAGCTTAGGTTGTTAGATGACCAAGTCTGACTCAGAATTATTGTTTTAATTTCTTCGGACTAGTTTCTTTTCATTTTTAACTATTATAATAGCATCTGATAAAATGTACTTGGAAAAAATTGGTATTAAACTGGTTTGCGGACAGCATAGAAAATACTTGCAATTCAGTGGTAAAATCTTTTGAATATAACAATGGTTATTATTATACCTCATTCCCCCGTTTCCAATGTGAAATTGCCTATACCTGAGCAGGCAATAATTTTAAATAACACACTGTAATAATACATGCACAGAAATGATGCGTGTACAATTCAAACAGATTTTTGGTTATCAAATCATATTCCATTGATTTGACAAGTTGTTCATAATAAAATCTGTTCTAGGTTGTACATTCTACATGTACTTGAAAATACTTTTAATTAGACCCAAAATTTAGTTTATTGAGTTTGAAGCACTTACTTAGTAAAAAGCTTGATAGTCTATGTAATGTCATTGCTTATTAAAATGTTGCGACATTTTTCTTTTTATATTTCTATGCAATCTTCGGTATAATAAGATAAATATCACATTTCTGAAAGTGCGTTATTAAAAATCGCCAGCCCTCAAAAAAGTAATGTTATTCTCTAACCTTGATTTTGTTAAGTACATCATTATTACCTGTTAACTTAGGTTCTGTCGCAGTATGTTGATTTATTATTTTATGTATACAGGTATTTGTTTTTTTTGTCCTTGTCTTGTACTTCTAACATTCATAGAAAGATATTGTATTGTCTTGACATGTTGTGTCATTCTGAGATTTATACATCAGTAAATAACATGTTTTTATTATACCACAATATGTGGGCAGATTGTAACGACCAAAAAAACAGAAGTTGATATATTATTTGAGATGTTAAAAGCTCCAATATGTTTGTCAGTCTGGAAGAAAACTTGCTAGGTACAGTAATGTGTTCCTGTGAATTTACTATGGAATCAAGTATTTTAGCAGTAACAATAATTTGATGACTTTATATTGTATTTCAAAACTCTTGATAGTTATAAGATTGGATTTTAATTTGGACTGCTTTTAATTTTTATTGAAACAGCGTTTAACCTTGTTTGCAAATATTTTCACAAAAAGATATAGCCTACCCAAGGCGTTGAATTTGAGCTAAGACGTAAACATTTTTAATGGATCTGGTTACCTGACCTACTGGTACCCTAACTTTTCACCACTACCCTAGACTTGTATTTAATGTGTGTAGATTATGTCAGGAAATCTTAATCTATTGTATATTTGTACATATTTCTTAATCTCACTGGTTCCCTGTCCTAGTCTTGGAAGTAATACAGGAACCTCCCCTAGTGCTCTAAGACTATCTCATCAGTGATCTGGAACCATTCTAATTATAGGCTTGTTGTAAAGACTTTGAGAAATTGGAGAAACCCCTAAGTTGAAAAATATGAGGCAAAATTTTCAGTTTAATATTTTTGACTGTTTTTTTTCTTTCAAAAAACAAACATTTATAGCCAGATAGATGTTTCACAATATTTTAAGTCATATTTGTAGCCTTGAATCTATTGATTGAATAAAAGAATACATGATCTGTATATTTCATGTTACATACTAATATAATAGAAGGGTTTTACCTGAGATATGTTCAGTGTGATAAGATACATTTTATGTGACTTGTGCATGCTCAACGTGATAATTTTATGGTGTGATGTTGTATAAATCGTAATAGTACATCAAATACCCACTGTTTCTCTTGCCTTGAGAGAAAAATTCACAATCATATCTGGCAAGAAAATCTGGTACCTTGGCAGAATGTCATAATTTAGTCAGACTTGTATAGGGCTGTAATTGACATCAAATTGCTTAATACTGATGGCTTTACCTTGTCATTCTCTGGTAATTGTGAAAAATTCTTCACCACAAGATATAAGTCCCCTGTTAGCATATAGCATATAGCAATAAAGCTTTATCTTACCTTTATACATAAAGGAAGTTACAATGTTTTTCTACTGAACAAAAGCTATTTTTCTCAAACACAATATATTAAGCTCTTGTTCACTAGGAATTAATTTTAGCCCTTTTGGTGCTAATACTTTTATCTACTGATAAGCCCAGTAGGCTGATTGTTTTTGTTCCTGTATTGAGATGAAATCAAAGTGTTGCAGAATTTCATATTTTGTTAGATATAAGTATTTATGTTGCTTATTCAGCTAATACTGAACATGTAAGAAAAGGCAACATAAATATTAATTTTGATTTAGAATTGTCCGAGAATATCTTTGACTGACTGAGTCACTCTCTATATATCTCTCTCTGTGAGAAATGTTGTATAAAACTCTTGTATTGTGTTATAAATGTATCAGTATATTAGAAATCCTTTAAAAAAACATCCACAGTCTCTACAGTCTACTTTTTTGGTATAACACATTATGTTGAAACATTACTGGTATGTTGAAACATTATCAAGAATGTAGATGCTAAAATCTAGATAATGATCAACTGAATGTTTTATACCCATAATGTCTAAAATTATTATTTCAAAATGGAGCAGACATACTTTGGGAGCCTTTGTCATCTTTATAGGTTTTTATGTAATTAAGAGAATGAGAGAATGTTGTTGTTTTTTTAAACTATACCAATTCTTTAGTTTTTGTCTCTTTAAATTTGTATTGAAGGCTCTCGGTCACTGTGCAATTTTTTCTGCAAAGGCAACAATTTCAGCAAAATTTTCAAAATGTTTCATAAACCTAAGTATGGAGGGTAATTAATTACAAAATAACAACAACAATAATTGGACTATACTTTTCTTATAATAATGCCATTTTTTAGCAGCATTTAGCTATTATGTAAAACAATTTACAGTATTATGGTTCAAGTACCTTTAATTAGAGGGTAGTGTTTGGTGGCTTAGATATTTGTTAGTTATTCTTGATAACTGATGGTGGAAATAATCATAGAGAGGAAGACAGAAATTTCATACACAAGATAATTCAAGATTCTTATTCCTGCTAATCCTGTTTAATTTCCTGTCAAAAATGTTTACTTGTCATAACTAATTTCGTTTATTTGAAAAAAAAGATAAAATAAGTGTGACACTTTCCTTTTTGTATTTCTAACTAGCTATTTTAAATGTGTTTTTACCAGTTTTAACCAATTCATCTGCAAAATTAATGTGTAAGTTTTTATTATTTTTAATAAAAAAAAGTTCCTACCTGCATAATATTTTATGATTTATTAGGATTGAAATCCAAATGTCTATTTTCTGTACAGTTTATATTTTTTGCTTACAAAAACCATCTGGGTTTATTTAAGATTTTCAGCTGTTTGAAACATTGAATGGTTAATTTCCTGACATGTTGTTAAATAAATCTCAAAATAAGAAGTCTTATGCAGATGTTTGGCATTTAATGAAGTACATTTTATGTTTTTGTTTAAGTGGAAGTTCAATCAGGAAGTTTTTTCCCACTTTTCTAACATTTCACTTCTTAGAGGTTATGTAACACTTTATTTATGTTACATGTAAATTAACATCTTTTTTAATGTACCATTTGGGCAGCTGTGAGTGGTTATTGATTCCTGACTAGTAACCACTAGCCCCTCACACACTGCTGTTAATTTTAATCCCACCCTAGACCAGAAACCTATCACATGTGAGAAAGCTGTCCGGCAGGTTGTTGCATACTACTACAGTGTACACCAGGGATCTACCTCCACCATTAAAAACTGGAGATGTCACCCAGTGGCCTTGAAATGTTGGTACCCCAGTAAAAGAAGAATCTGCCACTCTAGGTGTATTGTGAGTGAAACTGTGAATAAATGAACAAGCTTGTTTGTGTGAAAGCCATACCTTTAATATATTGTTCAAGTCTGCTTACAAAACACATGATAATTGACTGACCTTAGGATATATAGTTAGATGGATACATACCGGTAGTTAGTACACAGGAGATCATTGTACTGAAACGAGTACTTCCAAAAAAAAATCTTGCAAATCTTGTCTACCTTTATGGTTGCCATGGTAACAAAAAAATGATAAATGAGAAAAATAGGTAAGATAGAACATAAGTATCTGTTTTGTTAATTAATTATGAAATACAGCATGATAACAGGCAACTCTGTGGTTCATGCATGAGGAGTAGGGTATGTTTAAGTGGAAAAAATCTTACAAATATCATAGCTTTGATGTATTGGTGCTTTTAGATTCACACCAGGAGATTCATCACATGAGACTTATTTTTATAGATTTCTGGATGAGTGATTGGATTGTCTTACTATGATGTTTATATATGGAGCCTCACAATTTTCCAGAATATATCCAGAATCCTCACAAATGTTCTTATCTTCATCATGTGATAAAGCAAAAAGAACCACAATAGCTCAAAATTAGTATTGGTTAGCAAAATTATTCTTTTTCTTAAAAACAAGGAGTAGCAAGATTTTTAACTTTTAGAAAAACCTTGGTTAAGGTATGCAAAAATGATGAGCCTCTGTTATTAATTCAATTTTTCATTTTTATTCGTTCTTTTCTGAGGCGAATTTTATTCTAGATGGCCGGCATGAGGTTTGTCCGCTTGCCTGCTTAGTTACAATGTAGATGTGAATATTATTAGGTTTACAGTCCTTGGAGGCATAAGTTTGAAACCTGTACACAGCATATGTTCTCTATAACAATTTGGCTTCATAATTGATAAATGTTTATGTGTGAAGAACTTGGCAACTACTTGCGTAGAACCAGGTTAGTGACTGTCCTCTATCCAGGAAAACTGCTTTGGTTAACTGCCCATAAACGCATGACTTGTTGAAAACCCTGCAAATAATTATATAAGTAAAAAAATAGTTATTAATCAGTCTTTGAACTAATTTTTTGTGACAGGTTGCCCGACTATATACTTCATGAAGGAAACTCTCTGAAACAAGGTTGTCCCCCAAAAGACTTAAAGAATGGCAACCCACTAATTCGAAGACTGATAGATTTATTTAGTTACTTATACGCACTTCAATTTTACAAAGCTATCACACAAGAGGTGGAGGGGTATAATGGAAGTTCTCTCATAACATTTGCTTTTGATCAAATTGACTGCTATATTAGTTTTAGACTCCTCTGTTTTAATGCTGTTTCAAATCTTCACTTCTATAATAGAGTATTGATAATGGCACTAAAAACAAAAAACCTGTCGCTATTTTCTTTCTAGATACTACGTAATAGACCATTGTCACTGTTGGTGTTCTGTTTATGTATTAGTAAAACAATGGTGTTTTTTATGTTACCATTATTCTATATTCATTTTAGTAGTTGTTAATGTTAGTTTATTGAATATTAATAATTGGGACAGTCAAGTTAATTACAGTCTCTTATATTGAAGACGTGTTTTATGATGAAAAAGTATTACATTTATTGTCCATAACTGATTTTATATCCGTTTCATGATTATAAGGGTATATTGAGTGTTCAAGGGAATTTTTATTAAATGTTCACTGTTGGCTTTGTCCCCACCCATTGATCAATGTGGCCCCTCCCCCCTTCTTGCTTCTTGCTTAATTGTCAAGAACATTTAATTCTAATTGCCATTCTAGAATATCTAGTTTGTGAACCAGTTCTAGTAATGAGGATATATGATTCTAGATATGCAACATTCTATGTATAATTAATAATTATATGGTTTAATTATGCTGTCTTATATCATATGATGTTTTCATATCTCTCATAAAACAGGTAAATGCCACAAAATATTAATTAAACTGCAAATCACATTACACAGGTTATTGTATCTGTTGTTATTATTATGTTGTTTTCTGATAATTGTTGTTTCTCTGTTGTCAATTAATTCTGATTTAAGATTGAATACATCTCAAGTCTGTGTAGGTAATTAAAATGATATTACTGTTCCAGAAACGAGCATGGTTGGCGGTCTACAAGTTATTAATTATTATTTAATTTGATGATCAATTTAGATTTTATCTAAGATAATTGATCAATATAACCTAGACAACTGCCATACTAGAAGAAGATAAGTGGTTTATTTTGAGAGTTCTTTAATTCTGGGTGCTTGTATAATTAAATTGATATTAAAAGGGTAAACAAAGTTCCCAAACGACCCTGTTCATTTCTGCTGACCTCAGCCAATTTTTCCTTGCTGATACTTCAAACCTCAAATGAACTGTAATTCCATTCGTTAAAGAAATATATTTAATAGAAGTATTTTTGAGGGATTTTGGTGGAATCATAGGGTTCTCAATGCGTTTGTGGCCAACATTGTATACTTGCCAAATAAATTTTACAAAAACTAGACTAACAGGTCTGCTAGGGTGGGGGAGGGTCCAGGCATTTTTCCTGCAATATTTTAAAAATTTTGTGATTTCTAACCAGCCCTTAACCCTTGTTTCTAAGCATCTAAATCATGTTTTAATGAATTCAATTTGAAGGGGGAGTACCATAATTATAATTATATACAGTAGGTCCAGAATAATTGAGAGATAATTATAATTGTGAGTTTGAGCTGGTAGACTGATATCAAGTTTTAGATATATCCTCCTGTTTCATCTCACCTGAGTAATATGATGACTGTGTGAATGAGGTACACAACTTCTACATGTTTTGTCTTCTAATCTTGTTAATTACACAAATCTATCCACAGCTTCTGTTGAAGAGATAACATATGTTTCATCTGTATGGTTTTCTATTTCTGTTGTAATAATAGCTAGTACTTCATTAATTAGTCTCACTAGCTGTCTTGGTGTGGATAGAAATATTCCATTGGTTGGTTTCAGGTGCTGTACAAGGGGGGGGGGTGCTAGGGGAATGCTTGGTATCCTCAATAATTTCGGCTGTAGTGGTAATAAGGCATAAAAGAGTTGTTTGTTTCTGTTTATCTTACTTCCCCTAATGTTTCCCGGGACCCTAGACTTTTTATTGGGTCAAGGAAGGGAAAATCCACTTTCTCACTTTTTATACACGCGTACAAGAGCAAAACAATCCCCGTCCTACCCCCTACTCCCCCCTGACAAAATCTGACATAAAGGTGCCCCTCCCCCTCCATCTGGAACTGCCTCCTATGGGCAAAGTATTTTATTTATAAAGTCATAGCTTTTATTGTTCAGGTACAAATTATGATCCGTGCTGACAGAACGATGTATGATAAATATTATTATCATTTTATCGTAATTACAGCAAAGATTTCAAGGGCACAGCACAACCCTTTTGTAACTTCAATATGAGTTACGGCACTGTTGCTTTGATCCCTCGATTTACAAACAGAATATTGGTAACCCAGGGGCACTGGCTGATTCAAACTACTTTAACTCTCACTAGTATGAAAGCGAGCTAATAACAATGTGTAGAACAAGACTGTTACAGTTTGCATAAAGCCATGCCCGTAGTCCAGTGGTTAGTGTGCTGGACTTGTTACCCGGTGTTCGGGTTTGAATCACCGTCAGGTCTTGTCATACCCTGTCATGAATATTTGACCAAAATGTCAATTATCTCCATATGTTGTGAAGTAGCCAGCTCTATGTTAAAGGTAAATTTGCACTGGTTAGATACCAGTCCAGGAAGACTGGTAAGGGGAACCGGACGTTGTATATAACTAAAATATCCTTGTTAACTAGTAACCCATCGAAAATAGAGAAAAGAGCTCATAAAGCAGTTTCAGTGTTCAAACACATTGTATTAGAGGAATGTATTAGTAAATGATAAATCTGTTGAAGCTTATTTAAACTAATAGTCCCAGAATGATAAAATCAGCAACCATGATGGTGGGTTATTGATAATTAAGTTATGCCATTGTTATTTTGCCAGTGTAATTATTACAAAATATTTTATGGGTGTTGTATTATGTCAGCCATGTCATGTGTGATATAAAAACAGTAACTTGATAGCATTTCTCTTAAAACCAACAGCATGATTCAATGAAATTACTTATGTCATAACTAATTTGTGTGTTACTGCACTGCTAATTTACCTAATTAAGGAACACAAGTGTAAAACTAAGGTATTTAAAGTGCTCAATAGTTAGCATGTCAAAAATTGAATCTGTCTATATATCTTGTCCTTCGCACATCATTCCAACTGTTGCACTGATGTGTTATGTATTATGAATAATGATACTTGGCTGTAGTTTTTCTGTTACTTTTGGCAGCATAATGCACTTTGGGTTGATTATACCTCCTTTGTTTCCTGTATAGTTTCTTAGAAAAAAAAGAGAAAAAGGTATCACTTCAGTTGTTTACCTGTTGCTATATTTCAAAATTCATAATTTTCTGTCAAAACATCATTTTATAAATATCAGACTGCTTATACACAGCAGTAACTGTTATTTTCTGATAAAGTGTTACTTATATTGACGTTTGTTGCTGATTCATGCATAAAAAAGCACATGTGTATGGTAGACTGGATCAAGGTTTTGGGTTTTCATTTCTGCATAATTTATCTTGTTACTTATTATTTATGTCAACAAGAACTGCATGTTGATATGGGATACTAACTGTGATAATGTTTCACATTATTAACTTCTCTTGTGGAATATTCTAATCAGTATAACAACAGAAACTAGCGGATGTATTTTAATTTTACTATTTTTTGTATACATACTTCATAATGCACTACTGGTTACATATTTTTTACTTATGACACACACCAGCAGTTCTGCTCCCATCCCCTTCTCAATAACAACCGGCTGCAGGCTGATATAGCTGCTTAGAAATGAGTTTGGGCTAGTGAGAAATCTCGAAGCTTTAAAAATATTGCTGGAAAAATACCTGGACCCCCCTATCTGGCCTGTTGGTCCAGCTTTTGGGCCTGTTGGCCCTACACGGATGTAGGCATTGGCTTGTTAGAAAGTATTGGGGAATAGCTCTTTAAGTGGTAGCTCCAACACCATTAGCAGCTTATTACAAAGCCAGATGACTTACAAACATGATTATATTAATATTCAAATGTAAATTTAAGATATGATGTTACTTATTAAAAAACTAACTAATATTTTAGTGATGATAATTTCACCACTTCGATGATGGCTAGTTTGACATTGCCTTCTTGCAACCAAATCCTTACAGTGAAGATTCACTGCACACTCAGGATACAAAATCTTAAGTCCATAGACCTTCAAACTCTACCCATTGATCTAAGTGGGCTTATTGTTGTAGTTCTAGACATGTTTTCGAGGTATAACTAATCTTACAGTTATATTTGAACATTCAACTCAGGTAAAATAGTACAAATGTTCAGCTACGTTTCATCCACTTTTCTACACACCTTGTCAGAAAGCAGTATTTGAATTAATAATTTCCTTCAGTAATTCTATTTGTTGGATACTTTGTTAAGTGTGCTGGTGTTCATAGTTACATTCTGAGTACATCTACACAACTGCATGTATTTTGCTATTACATGTTTTATACAGGTATATTGCCAGTTTCTCTCTTGTGAGAGGTGAGAACAAGTTCTGGTAATTATTCTGCTGAAGGTTTTTTTCGGCAATAAAGAAGTTTGAGTTATTTTTGCTTTCATGAAATACTATTTTACTGCTTCACTTCCACTGACAGCTGAAGAATGTTTGTGTTCAATAAACAAAGCTTGAAGGTTTTTGAATTTTGTCCTTTTTATGATTGTCTGTGTTCATCCGTCTGTTTGTAGAAATCTTTTCTATTCTTGTTTGATTTCACTCTGACAGATACTGAATGAAAGGCATTACATACTGTATGCACTAGCATTGTTGTAAAATTCACCAAAATTCTGGTTTCGATTGTAACAGTTATGAAAATCATTTAGGCAAACTAGAGTTCGATGTGCCGTGTTAATAGAAGCCAAAGTTGAACAATCCTTACTAATTAGTGCTAGCTGTTTGTGATAAAATTGATCAATTTTTAGCTCACCTGATTCATCAGGTGAGCTTTTAGGATCGATGAATGTCCGTCGTCCGTCCACAATTAGTTTGTTTACACTCTAGCAACTGCAACTCTTTACGAATCTTGATTAAACTTGCTCACAATGTATATGGCCACAATGTCTCGGCTAAGTTCGATTATGGGCAAAATCTGATTATAACTTCTAGAGTTATGGGCCCTTGAATTACAAAATTTGCTATATTTAGCTTGTTTACACTCTAGCCCCTTCACTTATTCACCAATCCTGATCATATTTTCAGTAAATGTGTATAACCAAAAGATCTTGGACAAGTTCGATTATGGGCAATATCGGACCAGAACTTCAAGAGTAATGTGCCCTTGACTTAGAAAATTTACTATATTTGAGTTTGTTTACACTCTAGCACATACATTTTTTCATCGATCCTAATAATATCTTCAATAAATGTGTATAACCAAAATATCTTGGACAAGTTCGATTATGCACGGAATTGGACCCAAACTTCAAGAGTTATGGGCCCTTGATTTTGAAAATTTGCTATATTTTAGCTTGTTTACAAACTAGCGCCTTCATTTATACACCGATCCTAATAATATTTTCAGTAAATGAGTATAACCAAAAGATCTCGAAAAAGTTCGATTATGGGCTAAATTGGACCACATCTTCAAGAGTTATGGGCCCTTGACTTAGCAAATTTGCTATATTTTAGCTTGTTTACACTCTAGCGCCTTCATTTATTCACCGATCCTAATCATATTTACAATGAATGTGTATGACTTTATGGTTTTGGGCATGTTAAGTTATGGGTGGAATCGGACCACAACTTCAAGAGTTATGGACCCTTGGATTAGAAAATTTGCTATGTTTTAGCTTGTTTAACAGTATTATACCTTCATTGTTGGTTTTGATCTCAAAATCTACGTAAAAATGAGTTTTACGAGTTGGAAACTATATTACCTGGTCATTGATTATTGGCCTTGGTTCTCAGGTGAGCGATAAAGGGCCAATGTGGCCCTCTTGTTTAAATAAAGGCCAATTCAGCATACAGGCTTTATTTTCTTCCCGTTCTGATTCCCTTAGTTCATAGGTTCCTCCCTTAGTACATAGGTTCTTCCCTCAGTACATAGGTTCTTCCATTAGTTTATAGGTTCTTCCATTACATTTGTAGTTCATAGGTTCTTCCCTTAGTACATAGGTTCTTCCCTTAGTTCATAGGTTCTTCCCTTAGTACATAGGTTCTTCCCTTAGTACATAGGTTCTTCCCTTAGTTCATCTATGTTCTTTCCTTAGTACATAGGTTCTTCCATTAGTACATAGGTTCTTCCCTTAGTACATAGGTTCTTCCCTTAGTTCATAGGTTCTTCCCTTAGTACATAGGTTCTTCCCTTAGTACATAGGTTCTTCCCTTAGTACATAGGTTTAACTGTACATTATATCTGTTCTCTCCAGTGTGTCAGTCAGTAATTTACCTCTTGCTAAAGGTATTAATTCAAGCAGATGTCTGGGTGTAAAACAACAATTAATTTTGCAGAGGTACCTACTACTATTTATCTACCATTAAAACTGGATGGTAAACCTTGTAATATTATTTAGGGTTCAAGGTGATATTTCAAGGTCATGTTTCTTCAGAACATGTGTTAAGAATTACTGATGAATTTCTTCCATTTTACCTTGTCAGGTCTGTCATCCTGAGACTGAAAAAAATATACCTGAGACATTTGTGACTAATAATCATTTTGCTGAGTTTCTGAATGTTCTCTGGGTTTATTTCTACTTTAGTACTTAAATACACATTACTTTCAGAGTATGTTGGTTACAGTTAATTTAAAAATATGTTATAAAAAATAATCATTGATGCATTTATTCCTATTTTGTTGCTTAATTTATGTAACCCAAGTACCATTATTACATTCATTGCTTTGAAATCTCTTGACTTACATTTTCTTTCGAGTAGGTGCAAAAAGTAGTTCCTGCAAAAAGTAGTTATTTCTAAAAAGTAGTCCTCATGTTTTCAAGTACTACCATACTTTAAGGTATTATCATGGACATTCATATTACATTTGGTGGCAATGAATGCCAAATTAGCAAAACACAAGACCTATGCTTGCAGGCAATAAATCTATACAAGCAATGAATATTACAATTTACCTTAGGCCTAAAATAACTGTTAGTTTCTAGTTACATGCTCATCAAAAATAGGGTAGGTAGGTTAAGACTTTTTTGCTCTTGAACGAGTGGAGAAAGATTAAGAGAGATACCATTCCTCAGGCCTAATAAAAAATCTAGCTTTTGGTGAAAATTAGCGTAAATCTGACAACCAGAAACAAACATTTTTTTTTATGCCCAAGTTAATAAAAGCTAAATCTTAAATGTGATTATTATCCTAGCCTTATCAATCTCCTTAAATGTATCATGCAAATATTCATTCTACTTTTGCAAATTTTTAATTTTTGATATTTTCATTTTTATACACACTACTGTAGAGCTGATTAGATAAAGTTAATGTGGATGCATCATGACTTTCAAATTTACCTTTTTGAATGAATTTAATGAAAACATGAATTTTTGTAGAACCGTTCATGCATAGTTGATGAAAAGTTCATGAAGTAAGAATAACTATTTGTCTAGGGTTAACACCTTATAAGAGTTATCGTTATTTTTTAGAACACTTACTGACCAATGATCATAAACCACAACAAAATATTCCGAACCCACTGATCTGTGGCCAGTCCCCCCCCTGCCCATATGATAGAGTATGCATACAATGTGGATACATTTTATAAAACAACCAAACATCTCAACTAACACAGAAGACAAAGAAATAAATTGTTTTGAAGAAAGCATTATTTCCGCCAAGTTTATTGTTTTTGCACACAGTAATTATGGAGAGACTGACATTCCATGGAATCTGATGGAAGACATGAAGGTATCATTTCTTGCCGAGATTTTCTTTTTGTTGGTTTGTTTTTGCTATAAATCAAGACATTCTTGATTAGTAAATGGTTTTAATTGCAGAACATTATGTCTTCTGTTGTTAAGCAAAGAACATAATATCATTCTGATTAGTTAAATGTTCTTAATTAGATTTACCTGCGGGGAATCAAACTGTTTGAAGTATTCCTTGATGCAGTTTATTTGGCTTCTAGCTATCAACAAATACTTACATTATTTGTAAATACAACTTTTTTTATTATTCTGTTTTTGTCAATAAATTGTCATAATATGGTTTTAATAGTCTTTGATGTGTTTTAACAGAGCTGTATCAGTTTCTATGGTAGAAAACTTCAAACATTCAAACTCCAATGATGTCTCTGATACACGAGATCACCTTGACATATCTAATATCATTCATAATGACTGATTTTTTTTATAAATTATATATCATTAAAGTTTGTGCTTATGGTTATTCTGCTGTTTATTGCTAAGACACAAATTGTTTGCTTTGATTTTTATCTGAATTCAACAAATTTTCTAAAAATCTAATTACCACCGTTATAAGTAACAGATAGACTTTTTTAAAATAAATTTTTAATAAAACACTTTGATTCAATGCACAGTTACATAGTTAAAGAAAATAATCATCTCAAAATGCTACCCTGCTTCTATTAGGTTGAATTTTTTTTTATCATTTAGATAACATTTTTTCACAGATTGGTTTGTAACATTTTGGCCTACATACCTAGCTGTGTTGACAGCAAATTGTGTCTACGGGTACTTTACCTATGAAATTTATATTCTTCAATTTTTCTGATTTTACTTTTGTGGAGAAAGTACTGAATATATTATTGTTATGGAAGCATTCTTGAGTGTTATCAAGTTATTAACATCTATTTTGTTTGATCAGAACCACAATATTGTAACTATCTTCTTTATATTTAGAGAGGTACTATGTTGTTGCAGTGGTGGGATGATTTAAGTTGTTTCTGTGTTATTGTTAAAGGTTTTGTTTTATACCAATAAATCAATTATGCAAGAATCCTGACAGGATCTTACCTCCTTACAGAACAGTCTCATCTCTTTAACTGCTAATTAATCATTCAAAAATCAAGGTGATTTGTTAGCAATTGTTGCAAGTAAAGCTATACTATGCTGCCTGATGCAATGATTTAAATATCTATGCATGCTTATAGTACCAATTTTGCTCTATGCCATAAAAATGTGATGCCTGTCTGATGTTATCTCTTAGAGAGTGAAATCAGTACATTTTAACTGGGAAACAGATGGTTGTCTTAGACATACGTTGTTGAATATACATTGTGCATCCTATTTATACATGTTTGATGAAGGTATCTCTGAATCATTGATGAATGTGGTAATTTCAGTGAAATGTTTTTTAGGTCGCAATATATATGATTGTACATGTCCATATTGTGAATGTGATAGTGTTTCCTTAGGTATAGTGTTGTTTGAATTGATCTTGGCTATGATTATCAGTTACCATACTTTGACCTTTTTATACGCCCATTTTAAAAACAGGTCATATTAATAAGGGAACACCCATGGCGGTGGGCACGCTCACAACAGTGTCCGCTCCCTTATTCATACAGTTTTATTTGGATCTTCACCAAACTTAGTGGTAATGTTTATCGCCATGAGATCTTGGCCAAGTTCTATAATCAGCCAAATTGGCTTTGGCATTTTTAAGTTATGTCCCTTGATGCTTTGAAATATTAATTTTGACGGGCATATTTTGTGATCTGGCATTCTTTTTCAAAGATATAGTTATAAATGTTAGCTAAGAAATCTAGCATTGCTTACTGAAGCACTTGAAGCAATGAAGTAAATCTGCTTTTTTGCAGTTATGAATACATTCTGCCATCATACAGTTACCATAAGTTATCTAAACAATTATGAAACTGGAATCTTTCTTTTTTATATTTTCAGAATCCACGCCATTTCTTCAAGCCATACAGAAATCATTAGTGACACATTTAGTAGATCTGCCAAGTAAATTCACATTTACATCCATGTTAGATATGTGGGTAAGTCTAGTGCAGAGATGTAAGCAAAAGTGCAACCTATCTCCTAGCATTTATCAATATTGGTTTATGTATATAGACTAGTGTCCGAATTTGTGTGTATCCGAAAATTATGCAAGATACTCTCTATTTTTTCTTTGATGCAAGTATGCTTACACATGTGCAGCTCTCTCTCTCTCTCTCTCTCTCTCTCTCTCTCTCTCTCTCTCTCTCTCTCTCTCTCTCTCTCTCCAAACATTTTTTTAGCAAGAAAGCAATTCAGGAAGATATTAGTAAATGTAATTTATGTTTGAGGCTAGGATTTTGCTGTTGTAATACCGTCATGGTCAATAATGCAATTACTTTGATGATATATATATATTATAATATCCAAGAATAATTTCACATTTCCACTTCTTATGATTGTAACCTTGTATTTTGTGGGACATGAAATCAGTCTTCAATTTTAAATCTCATTTTGGATCTCAACCATTTTCGGAGCAATATATTGCTATATGATATAAGTAAATATTTGTATGAATGAAATTACACACAGAATAATACTGTTTTAAAAGGCAATAATTATAATCTTATAATAAATAACATAGAAAAAAAAACAAAAAAACCCACAGAAGTTACAGTGATTTGAAGTGAGCGACTTTAATCTCTTGACAACATAGTTGGGATTTGAGCTTGGAAGATAAAGATTTATTTCACAAAGAGCATTAGTCATGTCCAGGGTTCAAACACATGATCCTGAGGTCTGTAGACCTGTTGCTCTACTAACAAGCTTAGTGTTGGGTCATCATTTCATGATTTCTGGGGTCGAAATTTAGCCCCTTTCCCCTCCTCAATGAACTTACATTTTCCCTTTTTTTCTGATAAAATTCCCCTCCTAGAGAAGCTTTTTTTATATCGAATTTGTGTCCCAGAAATACATGTGTAAATGTTAAACAGCAGTAACTGTTGTTGTTAAAGTTTGAAAGTGGCATTTTGTGAAGTAAGTATGTATTACTGCAGATAGTAATATTGTTGTTGAAACAAAATTCCCCTTTTTTCAAATTTACCTAAATTCCCGAAAATGAGGGCCCAGCTGGTCTCAGATCCCTAAAATGTAATCAGGCTAATTGAAGAATCTGCATTTCACAAAATATATTATACTTCATGCATGATAATATCATATATTCATTAATTCATATTCTGTCACTTAGTAATAAAAGGGCCTATCTGGCAAGTGTGAAAGACCAAGATAGGCCCTTCTAAGGTGAAGAGTATTACAGTTATTTCTTAGTTCTCACCATCTTGAAGGTTTGTATAATCTGATATAATATTTCTTGGAACTTGTTATTTCTCTTCTTGTATAATAATCAATTATAATGTTTACTGACTTTACAATTGTGGAAAATTTATGACTTCCAGATGGCAAATAATTAGAAAACATTTCATTAAATTAGTTATGACATATGTCTGTTCATAGCATTGCATTAGGAGTAAATATGTATTACCTGTGAAAGGTATGGGTTAAAAATGTGTACACAATTTTTCGTCTTGACATAAGGTATGTTCTCATCCAGCCTGACTGGGTTGTTTTTTGGCTCCATTACATTAGATAGTGGTCTCCATTTTAGATGGGTATAATTATGTACAGACTTAGTTTGTGGTTTGTTTGTTGGTCAGTTGTATAATTGAGTTATTTATCAGTTGGTTGATTGATGGATTGATTGTTTTATTCTGTTTTTGAGTTTTATGGTCAAGAGTCATATAAGGTGGACAGTTCACCTAACCATCGTTGCTGGGAAGAACCAGTACTAGACTTCCATCCTCCGTAAGCAACTGCCTACTTTCTCATTTAAAGAGACATGGTCGGTAGCTGGGGATTGATTGATCCATCAATTGGTGGATTGATTGATTTGTGAACAACATCCAGCTTTTGGTTGCAATGGTAATAAACAACATGTTTGTTTGAAGATTATTAAAATATTCATAAATAATCAAGCATCATCAAAATAAATCAATGATAAATTATTTATACCTGCCTTTGATAGATACAATATTTGAATCTTGGGAAAAATGAAAAATTGACAATAAATATCAATTCTAGGATAATAGGTGTTTCTTTTGTTGTGCAGTGTATGTACATGTAACAGAGAATGTTAATTGAGTTAAGTGTTTAATCTGAGGTTTTCTGGAGATTTTTCATTGGCAAGATGAGCTGTATAATTCAACAGCATGGTTAATAGCCTGGAAGTCTTGACTTTTTATATAATGATGTTGTATAAGTGCTTGTACTAACATTAATTACTATGATGCTGTTTTTAAGTATGTACTATCATACCTTTTATTTAATTGATTTATATTAGTGGATCAATTTGAGTTATAGGAATCTTTTTTTTTTTGCTATATATCTGTCATTAAAGACATCAGTGTAGGTTAATTTTGATTGATACATATTCTTTCAGTTTGTGTTTAATTAGAGATGATGCTTGGTAGATGATATCCAGCATTTTTTCTTATAAGTCAAGCAGGGATGAGAATTTTCTGCACAATCAGCGGATTTTCACTGTTTTCAGAGCCTCCCAAATCATTTATAGATCCAAAAAAGGGGCTTAGGTGTCCCCTTGACTCCCAGCCTTGAAACCTGTTTTAGCAGCCACCTCCGAATAAAAGACCTTTTTTTAAAAAGCCATCATGGATTATAATGAACAAAATGACACCCCCAAATAAAGGCCACCTGTCAATAAAAGCCAGATTTTGTCTTTCCTTGGGTGGCCTTTGTTCACAGGTTTAACTGTATATATTTAATGTTTAGAGATGAAATTCTAGAAAAATTTGAGGCTGAAAAAAGTCTAGGGTCGGACTTGGTGGAATTAGTAGAATTCAGGAACTTCTTCCATGCCTTAAATTGTAGTTGATTACCATAATATGACTCCATGGTACATTCTTTGTTCAATAATACCAGTTACCTGAACTGAACTAGAGTTTATTTGGTCATCCCCCCACCCATCCCATCAGCATTAGTTACCTGTATCAGAATAGAACTGATAGTGTATTAAATTTGACTACTATAGCTCTGTTTTTATTAGTCAAAAAAAAAAGAAAAGAAATTTTAGAGTAAAAAGAAAATATAGGCTGTTCTGGCAAGAAATGTGAAGCAACATTATACAACATTCTGTTGGCAAGCACATTGCTCATAGCATGTAAAAATAACTTGTTAATGTTTAAATTATAATGCAGAATATTAACTTTCAATATTTTAATCTATCAGACCCATAAACATTTTATGATGGGCAAAATCATTAGAATAATCAGCCATCATCTAAATATCATTTACCTCTTATAGAAATAAGTTCTCTTTTTCTGCTTCAGCTAACAGCGGGTAATCTAATATTTTATTCTTCCGAAGAATTAATCACACCAGTGCAATAATTTACTTTATCAAGATAAAACAGGGAAATTAAATGGTATTAAACTGGTTTCTTTTTACATTAGCTGCGTCATTGTATAATTTTGTTAAAGTTCAATTATTTTGAGAAATCAAATTAGTGAATCTGGTTTGCTTGTTTGATAATTAAAACCTTTGGAGATTGTCTGATTTATTGCTTGATATAAAGTTTAAATGCTTCAAAACTCTCTGGTTGCAATATTTTTTTCTTCTTTTTTCTGTGGTAGGAATGATATAACCATGATGAATTTGTAATTTCATGTGGGTTTAGTAAAATAAAGAGAGGATTGCTGTGGATTTCTTTGAAGAAATAAGTTCTATTTTAGACGTATTTGTGCATCTAAGCCTTCAAGCTTCTGAAATGAGCTTAGGCCAGAAAAGAATAGTCTTGTTTACTGCTCTTAAGTTTTTGAACAACAAAATCCAAGGTACGAAAAGACTTGAGGGACAGATTGTTCCTACGTAATGTGAAAGGTTCTTTTTAGAAAAGATTTGAAAAGGACAGTTTTGTGGTCTACCTATTAGTATCCATAAATATAACTTTTTTAGCCTTAAAGTGCAGTGTATTTTGTGATCATTCATACCCATTTGTCTGTAAGTAAAAAAAATTAAAACAGATATTGTTGTTAACCTTTTTGGTCCCTTTCTTGTGCAGTCATTGAAATGCAGAACAATAAGGGAACCAGGTACATACAGTAAATCTCTCATTGCAACCACATTTAAGTAAAGCTTACCTTAATACAAAAAAAATGTTTTATTGGACCACATTTCTTTTAACTACAGTATGTTTATTACCATCTTAATTTTAAGACTGATATCTACAAGGGTGACAATATTTTGGAAATAACCGGAATTCCGGATTTTAACCGTCCTGAAAGAGGTATGGTTTCTGAGCAAAATAAAAGTTATTAGATATCAAGAATATCTCAAGAAATGGCAAAGTTATGGTCAATTTTCTGCACAGAAGGATTTCCTTTCATACAATCTGAGTCAGATATGGAAACAATCTTGTTTGGCAATAAATGTTGGCCGCATTTTTTTTTCAGGATTTTTGATTTGGCTCTTTTGACATCCCTGTATCTAACTCTAATACTTTGTCTTAAAATATATTATTCTTGATCTTTGGAGATATCAGCAAGAAAAAAAATGGCCAAGACCAAAAAAAGGGTCAGTCATGTTAGTAAAAATCAGGATCTTTGTTTACACTTTGAAGGGGATGGGACACCATTTCTAATTAGCTGTGGGTAACTCAAGAGAACTTGTTAGGCCTTATTCCTGAACTGTTGTACTGAAGTACATGTATTTATCTAAAAGAACAATGGTCATATATGTCACATCAATGTATATAATCATTTCATAATAATCTACATTGAATGCCAAATTCCTCGGAAATTTGGCGTGTCCCCATTTTTAAATGGGATTATACCTGAAATTATAACAAGATATAAACATAAGTAGTTACTGTTTCCTGCCAGTATGTTTATTGTAAAACATAAAATCATATAATTGCATGCCGAGTTTCTATTGCCTTAATTATTGAATTATACTTTTGTCTTGATATAAGATAGACCCCAGTTGGAGCTTCATTCATTGTGCAGAGAACAGATGAAGAATATGCCACTTTTCTGAAAAATTGAATTTTTTTTCTCCAGTTTTTGTTAGTATTGTCTGTATTGAAATAATCAGGAACACAGTATTTTGCCTGTAAAAATAGTGGATGACAGAAGTCTTCTTGTTCAATGACTTGAATCTCGATGTATGTCATGAATTATGAAGCGTGTCAGATGTTGGCCAGTAGACTATTCAAAAGGTTGTAATCAGACTGCACTACTGTTCAACTGTCCTTGATTTTACTTGTTAACTCCACAATGGTTTTGAGTCTGACTCACTAGTAATGAATAGTATGTACAAATGAGAAAAAAATCAAAATTTTCAATTTTTTACTGTTTTATTTCTTGGTAATTATAGGGTTTACTGAATACATGTGTATGTGTATATTGGTCTCCAAGTCAACAAATTGGTGGTAATTAAAATTTTAAGTGCAAAACATGAAATCACAGGTGGGTGATAAAATTAGTCTCTACTTCACTAAAATTTTACATGCATTGGTCATGCACCTGGGCATGATAGTACAAGTGTGATACTTAAATGCACATTCAATACCAGTTATAACAAACCAAACAGGTATTGCACATTAATGTGTTTGAAAAATGATAACAACAACATATCAATGGTGATTTAGTTGATTGCTTTCTCTTTCTTTCACTGCAAGTTGATATAAATAAATATAAAATGATAATGGAATAATTTCCAAACTAATAGATCATAAAATTTTCTTGAGTTTATGAATACAAGCCATTTGAATGATAACAATAATGTAGGGGTATTTTTCATCAATTTGTCTAAGATTTTAATCTTTTAAGAAATACCATCACCATTTCTGCGTATTCATTGATATTTTGTTACTTCAGTGTAATGTTTCAGCATTAGTGTGGTTATATACAGGTATATCTTTCAGCTGTTAGACTAACAGTCGTCAAAATTGTTTCATTTTTTTGGCGAGTTCATGTCCTGTGTGATATGTTCTATCTTGTATTAGAATCTATGTAAGAATCTTAATAAGTTCTAGTCTTTTACATCGAGTTACCACACCTGTTCTTGATTATTCTCAATCTTATATTTATGTGATATTTTGTTTTCCAGTGAAAGATAATGAAATTTTATTGCCAGTGTTAATGATCACTGATAATGGATCTAGTATTTTTTTACATTTTACAACATGGAGTTTCATGTTTTCTAAAATTGCTATATATATATATTTGTTATCTGTGATATATGCTTATATTCTAAATCCATCTGTTTCACCCAGCCTCCAGTTGACCTTGACCTTGGGTTATTTCTGTTACCTTGATACTACCTTTTCCTCTAGCATCAGCAATGCTGACCTGTATTGATTTTGGTTATCACATATTTTTTGGTGTAGTTATGGGACTTGGTTATTTTTCCTTTATTATTTAAATTTAGCTTCTAACTTATTCTCATTAACATGATTTAGATTCAAGATTAAAGCATGCCCTTCTTACTTAGTAACATAAACCATGCATAATCTCTGTTATTATGTTGTTTTCCCTATTCTAATATTATGTAAGCAATATCTGTGATATAATCTGTTGATGGATGATGTATCAACAATCTACTTGTAGGTGGTCTGGTCTGCTTTATGTCAACACCATCTTAAATCATGATGTGTTAAAAATATCTTAAAATGTCCTGTTCAATTTGCCTGGTATATATTAAATAATACATTCACAGTTTATGTTTATTGATGTATTTTCAGGAAATGAGTGTACGGAAGGCTTGTTCTCCAGCCTGACATTCCAGTGTTGGTCTTCTGGAATCATCTGTACGTATCTAAGCAACTGTCTTCATGGAGACATGAACATAATAATGGAGGCAAAATGTCAACATTCTGTATTAAATCCATTTGCTTCCAGGAATGCCTCTTGCATTGGTCTTGGAGGGGGGGAACCATTGAACTTTGTTGCGATTTTCTCTGAAATGTTGTGAGAACGCTTGTCATTGGATGGAATAACTCCCTAATCAGAAGAAATTCCCATCAGTTTTCTACCATTGCAAGCATTGTTGAGACATTCTTTTATGTCAAGTTCTTGTTTGTAATGGTAATTGAAATATAATGGTAATTGAAATGGCTGTACTAAACCATTGGAGGTGTAGGGATGTACGAGTCATCAGTGATGGCTTAATTTTACACCAATTTGTATTTGTGACAAACTTTGTACATATAATGTATTTATCATCTTTGTGTGTAAATTTGAAAAATAAATGATACATTTTCACCGAATTGGCTTGTAACTATCTTACACACCACAAAGACATGCTTTTTGCTTCCGTAATTATATTTGTTGATATTAGGCTATTATTGTTGGTAGCAACATATTATTAATAAGAGATATTTATGGTTCCATCTCATGCAGTCATGTGAAGTAATAAACCAGAGATTGGACCTATGTCTCAAAGTGCCAAGAGCTGGCAGAATGGATGGACGTCTAACAAATATTCAGAATGAAGAATGAGCTGAATTACAGAGGCTATTGTAAAAAAGTAAAAGGTTCATTTTATGATTTCCAAATTTTTGTCCTCAAAATAAAAAATACCAGCAACAAACTACAACATTTCCACATTAGTTGTTTGCAATGCTTGAGGTTATATCACCTAGCCAATCAACAATTGTCATGAGAGCAGAAAGTATGTCATATTTTTGTCTGTTAAATAATCATTTATTATCATTAGGCTTGAAGGCTTAAATAATCAGGCTATGGAATACTCACCGTGTATAATGATATTTAATCATGTTACTAATTGACTCTATAATTAGTGCATGCATATTTGGCATTTCGTTCAATAACCACCACGATTATTGCTGTTGTTTTTTTAGTTCTTCAAATACTGACAAGGAGGGAGGTCTTCGTGTTATATGCATTATTATGGGATATACATCTAGTTTGCTCAGACTTACTGTTAGAATAGGTTTATGCACTACTTCATTTTCATATCCATGTAAAAAGATTGTAAGTACTTCTCTGTATACACTAAGTTATTGTCTTATAATGACAATCTGAAATGTGAAAAAAATGCTTACATTACTACTACAATTGTTGTCTAGCAACAATAATGAGATTTCCTTATATCCAAGGCTACTTAAACATGGATTGGAATTGTATATAATTCCATAGATACGTGTGAAGTAGTCAGTATGAAAATTGAAGTACTTGCATGATGTGTTAGTTAAACCATCCTGGCTTTATGTTACGTACAGGCAAGGTTAACCATGTGGCTGAATCAGAGAGACTGTGACAGTTCATAAATTGACAGATAACAAAAATGGTGATAGACTCACTGGTTCTTTTTTAAGTCCATTTGTTAATTTGGTTGTTTATTTCATTGTTTAGTAGCTTGCAGTTGATATTGTTCAGTTACACATCTTGAATGGTGATTACTATGCTGTCTTTGTCAATGTTAATTGTCCATTCCTGACTTTACATCTAGTCAAGTAGACTTTGTCCATGCTGTCCATTCGTGACTTTACATCTATTCAAGTAGACTTTGTCCATGCTGTCCATTCGTGACTTTACATCTATTCAAGTAGGCTTTGTCCATGCTGTCCATTCGTGACTTTACATCTATTCAAGTAGACTTTGTCCATGCTGTCCATTCGTGACTTTACATCTATTCAAGTAGACTTTGTCCATGCTGTCCATTCGTGACTTTACATCTATTCAAGTAGACTTTGTCCATGCTGTCCATTCGTGACTTTACATCAATGATGTCCATTCGTGACTTTACATCTATCAAAGTAGGCCTTTTCAATGGTGTTGCCAGGTATCTTAATGGTTACAGATTCATTGTGGTGAATACTGGTGATCCTTGTTATTTCTCAAGTCAGATTGCTCTACATTTACATTGGACCATAATTGGCTATTACATTAATCATGACAAAAAGATTGCTTCGACAAAGATTCAAATCAAGAGCATTCAAATGAAGTGGAACAGTCTCATGCAATCAGAGTCTTTATCTCGTCATGAACAACGTTTGCCAGCTAACAATACAAACACATTAAAAGCTCAAACAAACATTTTTGGCAGAACATTGTAAATTATTCTCTGTAATGAGGTAAGCAAAATGTATTTGTTCGAACTAAGATGTTACACCTGCCAATTAATATACTTCAAGACTTGCGTCATTATCTTACATTTTGTTATCAAAAATAGAAGTAATGGCGATATAGCATTTATATAAATCTGTTGCATCTTGGTGCTGTTTGTCTTATAACTCTTTAGGGGAATTATATTACAGCATTTGTATGTTTAACTGATTAACCTATGTTTATCTGTACACTATTCATAAAGTTAAAGAGAAGTTTTTTCTCTGGGAATTTTCATTTATCTTTCCTGCAATAACTCCCATGTTTGCACTTTTCTCGTGTATCCTGTCTAATTGTTATTTCAGAATGATAATGCGTTTCGTAATCAGAAATGTACATGTTTCCATGGCGATATAATATAACCATGGCAATATATTCTAGTATACGTATACGAACCTGATTACCTTCCTTACACTGAGAGCAATATGTCATTGACCTGTAAATAAGCATCGAGTCCTTACTAGTTCTTAATCTGTATATTTATTACGATTGAAGTTTGAATTTAGATCAAAAGGATGAAACGAAATGTGCTAATAAACATTATAAAATAATAATAAGATCAGACGTAACATTCTGTAGTCTTTCTGTCTGTATATAGCATTATCTACAGTCCTACTTCAGAGGACGGGTACCAGTTACCGCATGTGTTTACATCATTAAGCTAAGCGTTGTGTAATCAATTGATTCCTTGTTCGATTATTAGAATTCAGTAAAAAAATTTGGTGCACGCCCATGGTGTGATTTGAGTGAATTTAACAGGTGCGCTGATTTGGAGGGGGTATATTGTTTTAGCTTTATTGTTTTATAGCAGGACATTTAGGAAAGTTTTATACGATTATTCTAATCCGAACAAATAGCTCTACACTGTTTGCTTTTGTAAGAACATAAACATGTAATAAGAGTGAAAGTAATAAATAACAACATATGGCATTCATACAATGACGTGGAGATGATAATTTCTGGTACGGTTGTTAGACACGGACGTCACTGAAACAATATGTTAATTTTCCCACTTTGTCTACCAGTGCAGCCGAACTAATTATATGACTTATTAATAAAAAGATATATTGTATCGGCGGAATAGACTAAGAGGTTAACAATCAGGACACCCTCTAAATAATGTATGTATAATCTACCCTCTGTGATTTTTTCTACAATAAGACAATCCCGTTATAAAACGACTTGGCCTACCCCTTTGAATAGAAGCCATGAAAACATGAGTTTTTCTTGAACTATTCTTGCATATCTCATGAAAAGTTCATAAAGTATGAATAACTATTTGACTGGGATACTTATTTTCGCAACTGTTTTCAGTATTTTCCTTATATTTCAACAAGATAACGAAACACACTTCACTCGCTTAATTCCACGAAACTATACACGTGTTACGTTTAGAGAAGAATATTTAATTTTTTAGTACATTTGTGGGCTTCATGTGTAAACCGTTCATCTATCCGAGCTTCCGTGCTTCAGTCAATTCGAATGATTTGTGATCACCTTTAATGCTAATAATTCTGAACTGTAGTTTTTAATCACAATTTGATGTTATCATTCGCATCTTAATTTGAAATTAAGTTCGTATTTATGTTTGTCTTGTAGTTAATCTTCAGAATCAAGCTTGGAACGTAACGCTATTAAAATTAATTGTATAGTTTACCTTTAAAACCACGTTCAAATAAATGAAACACATAAATGCATGCCAGATGCAACCATATACGTCACACGTACTGCATTTTCAACATACGACGAATGATGTACGACTGATTAATGCTTAGAAATAATTTACAAGGTCGAACTTGTTGAAGTAAGTATTAGTCTTGGTGGCTTAAAATAATCATCTGGTTATAAAATGTGTAAGTCTGACAACAAATATCACGATAAGATACTGATTGTTCTCATCTCAAACAGGAACACTTAATTGATGTTAATTATCTGGATATTTTATGACGTCATTAGTACGATAATATTAAGATTCCGTACAAACGCCATTCATTCTATAGGCATATGTGTTAGGCAATGAAAGTCTTTTATCGTCTGAGCCTAGACAGACTCGCTGTATCCAATCTAACAAAGAATATACTAGTATATGCTTAGCATTTTATATAAATCCCAGATCACAAGTCCTTCCTATGATCTCCTATAGGTACCATGGTAATTATCATTTACACCAAAAAAACATGAACGCTATCAGCCATACAATGCATGAATAAAAGATGTCCTACCTTGATACAAGGTATTATATATTCTACGATCTAGCATTCGACGTAAATCAAGGTGAAACAATATTTCGTATAATTGTCATTCGTTGAATACCTTTGTTGTCTCTGTGACCACGTGAAGCCAAATTACGGATAGGAGCAATTAAGATTGATGGGGGATAATAACTATGATCAATGTGAAAATAAATTAGAAGCTTTTTTTATTAGGATAATGATACTGAAGTAATAGATGAACCGAATCATTTGAATAATACTATATAGACCAAGGTGAAACTGTTTTTTTACATTTGTTATGACTTGTAGCTGTTGTAATGTATCATGTGACGTTTTTTAATCATGCCTCTTAAGTTGTTTTCAACAGTGAGTTATTTAATTGACAAAATGAACAGGAATGGTATTATATAAATATCACATCCCACATAGGGTGATAGAACGTAATGTTCACCCGAGACAAGTAATTAGCCGAGGTTGACATTACTTGTCTCGGGTGAACATTACGTTCTATCACCCTATGTGGGATGTGATATTTATTTTATTATACCGAACAAAACAATATTAACAAACATGTTAACAAATATAACGAAAACTATAATAGAAATTGAAACGAAGCTTCTTTCTGACACCATAGTTACTTATGCTGTCAAAATGTCTACTGCAAAACCGGATGTCAAAATAAAATTATATTCTACTAAGTGCCTAAAGTGTCTAGAAAAGGATAGTATTCGATACGACAGAGACAGAATAAAACCTGACACCCGGTAATATCGCGTGAGCGCGTGAGGGCAGTTTCGTTATGGCAAGCGGGCCGAAATGTAATGTCAGAGGGTAACATTACGGATTGTCACCCTCTGACGTCACATGAGACTATAGATTAAATAAGTCACGTGAGGTATAATAAAAGTTAATGTCTGTATGTGTTCACCTCTTTGCATATTAAATCCCCACGAATTTAAATGCAGAGATAAGGCTTTTTTTCAAAAATCAAGATCCACGAATTTATATCCCCACGAAATAGCCATTTTAGTAAAAAACACGAAAATTGAGCCCAGCGAAAATAAATGAAAATGCAGTATATTGAATCTTGAAAAGAAATATATTGTTCCTTTCTAATATTCAAATGATATAATGTAATGGTAACCACAATCTTGTCAGTGTATGAAGGAAAAGCCATTCTATGACAGGTTTCCACAATATTGCTGATACCAATATACAATTGTGGAATATTTGTATTTTGATGGAAAAAATATAAATCCTGTTTGTTGAGTGTAACAATGAATATACGAAACTTTATTTTTTGTCGATACTAACTAGTACATTGTTTTATACAACTGTACTTTAACATTCGTCCTCTTATGCATATCTTGAGTGATTCATGTGAAGAAATTGGCACTTACTTGCCTGCTTACTTAGTACCTGTCCAGAATACAGTATAGCTGGTTACAGTGGTTTGGCTAACTGCCCCCCGCCTGGTTTATGACTGAAATATTGTATCATAGTAGTACGTAATGTGCGTACATTTCAAGACTGTGACCCAATGTTATAAAACTTGAGATCGGTATCCGAACTCAAAGTTAAACTCGTATCTTGTATTTTAATTAAGTTAATTATGTCCAGATATTAATTAATGGTAATATTAATATGTTATTCTGACTGCGTAATTGGTCTGAATATGTATTCAAACATCATAAGCTTTATCTTTTTAACATTAATACTTTGAGAATGGAATTGAGATTTCAGCTCGGAGATTGTACCTCGGGACCTGTTCAAATCCAACGAAATGAATATTGTCTTTGATTGTGCATCAGTCATTTCATAAAGACATTTTTCTCTCTTTATTATTTTTATTCCCTGTAAAACACGTACATTAAGTATATAAAAAATTCACGAATTGAACGAGTGTTCCGAAAATTATCTAAAGTTTATTTGATAGTTTGCATATATACAATATGTACGCCTGTTTGGTGTCAGATAGAATGTGCTCTTAATGGTTTAATTGATAAAAATAGTTTGACGTGAAGTTCTGTATCATGAACAGTTCACGTTTTAACAACATTCCTGGTGGGTTTGGCTGGTTTGTTTTGAAACACGGCGCAGTTAATTGATTTTGAATTATCTCTATCATTAAAGAGTCGCCTTTAGCCATGCCTTCACGAGCGGTGCGTGTATTATTGTCACTCTCGCTGTTTTCGTACCATTAAAAACATGATAAATTGTTTATGTATTAAGAGGTTGATACATATAAAATTATACATGTGCATTTTGTTGAGGGTACTTATTACCTCTGAGGAAACTTGTCTGTTTTCTTTCCGACTTGAATCTGAACATACGTAACCTCTTGTATTGAAGATCGTCAATATGGATCAAATACACCAGCCTACCTCCACCCTATGACGTAATCATCGATAATCACCGATAATTGGCAAGTTTTGTTTCCATGTGGCAAAACATATGCAAAACTCAAGTAAAAATTTACATCTCGAATCACGTGACTATCTCACCTGAAGCACGGCGAAGTTTTACATGATACAACAAGGAATTGTAGAAAAAGTTGTAAGATAGTTGTGTATTTATGTACTTACCTATGTTAAATCAACCGATTAATGTATTTTCGGAATATCTGTACGTAGTAACTGTTTATTTGTGCATTTACTCATTTTGTAAAAATGCTACATAGTTCATGTCATTAACCGTCATGCATTCGTGTGCATTACATACGTACATGTACTAGTAAATACGTGGTATATGTATTATTTGAGACTTCTATTGCGCATGTTAATGGTCTATCAAGGAAGCATATTGTAAATGACATAAAACGTAAAGAGGACATCCGATGAAACAGCACTTAAATTCTCCGTGGATCACACGGAACGTCCTCATTCCAAACGTACAGTCCGACATCTGTTAGATAGATTCCTTACCTGCATACATTTACTTACTAAAACGATGACGTTGAATATAGACAAGAAAAGGAATTTCAAGAAAAGAACACAAATCGTCCAATCTTCCCAAACGTTCCAAACCCCACGCCCTACAAAGAAAGGACCATACAAAAATGGCTTTATTTGTTCGTTTGTTTGTTTCGAGTTTTACGCCCCTTTTCAACATTCAGAGTCATATGAATCGGACAGTTCACCTAACCATTGTTCCTGGGAAGAACCAGTACTAGACTGCCCACTTCCTCACATTAAGAGGCATGGTCGTAGCTAGCGGGGCTCGATCCCAAAACCTTCTATCAGTGAGAAGTTACAGTGATTTTAAGTGATTCGACCACGGAGGTGGGTCACAAAAATGGAGGTCAAACATGGTCTCCCGGAGAGTACCGCCTTAGAATAGTCTGTTACAATTCTCGCTGAGTATAGTTTATAAGTGTTATTTAAATAACTCTCACATCTATTGTAAGCATGATGTCATTGCTGTTTTCTGCCGTACGCATGCATCTAGCCAACAACATTATATTAATATCAATAGATCTACTTCTGGGTGGAGCATAACTATTATGGTCAACGGAGGGGGGGGGGGCATAATTTGATATAATGATTTTGCTTGTAATGGTAATTAGAAGGGGCTAACACTGACTCCCACCCCTTACGTAAACTTAGTCCCCTCCCCACAATCTGAAATTGCTCCCTATGGGCCTGAATTATTATGAAACCCCTACATCTCAGCTTCCGTTGTGATCTTGATTTCTTCAATATAGCTAATAGCTATACTAGTATATAGGTTGTGACCTGAGATGGATCCGTCTAAAATTCATTGTAGAATGTGCTTATTTGTCTTAATGTCCCACAAATGTAACATTAACTGGGTATGCTTGTCACATTTCTCTGTTTTCATTAGTAAATAAATTCTATTCATTCAATGATTGGCATAAATCCTGTCTGTGGTGTTAAATGCATAATTTAATCACGAATACTAGTATAGATTTAATAGCATTATTGGCGACACTAATTCTATTGTCTGTGGTGCTATCGTGTCATGGAATCAGTCATGTCATCTCTAAGGTCACCTTCATCAAATTTTGATGATCGATTTGTGCCTACATCAATGTTTTTATTACTTGTACAAGTATCATAAGAAATGAATGCAAGAACACTATTCTGGAACTATTTCCCCCATAGAGCTTTTGTTCCGTGTTACGTTTGTAATTAGACAATACTATAATAGTGCGTCTTAGTCCAAAATGCTGTTCTTGTCCGGAGATGTCATTATGTAATGGTTGAATCTTGACATTAGGTTGCGGTTATTATTTTATTGCAGCTGGTCCTTAAATTGGGTCTTGGATAAGTGGCTCCCTGCTTAATTCGTGCATGTGTACAACCCTTTCCCTTGGTATTAAACGCTAATGTCATGTGGTTCGCACCCAGCACATTTTCATCACCAAGCGCCCATGCAGATAAAACATACGTAGAAGATACACTATAATCAGGGATGGCAAATAGTTCAGATCATCAAGAATTATGTTACCTCGCGGCATCGACATTGACACACATCTCAACTCCATATACCTAGCTGATTTATCCATTGTTGCTGATTCACCCATTAACCGTTAACTGTGTCTTCAAACTAATTAAGTATCTGACGTCAGTACTTACAATGAGCAATCATTTATAATCAGGGTACTTGAAGCCTCTAGAAATTTGCCGAAAACTTGTTCATTTCTTTTTTATTTCCACTCGTTGCAAGAATTTCTGTACTCGAAACAATAATATTAAGTGTAAATTTAAGTTGGTAGGTCTTAAGTCATGAAATTTGTAACATAACGATGTCGTCCCATAACAGTGTAACATCATGATATACATTATAAATGTGCAATGTATTTTATCTCTATACATAAAGCAAGAGATACAACATCATGATTGTTGTAATTGGACGAGCTGCCCTGTTTACTCAGTTTAGATAGGTGAAAATTGGCAACGGAAAAAATAGGCACGAAATATGAAAAGTTGTTTGCATTCTTAGTGTATCTTGCTAGCGATGATATATCTAGTAATGTCAAAAATGATTCGTGAAAAGTCTTTGTATAAACTTCATATTTCGTGTAAACCTTTTAACAGACCTCTTCGACTTGGTGTCCGGAATTTTGTACATCCATCACTGTCACCATGTGTCACGCAATGACTGAAAAGTGTAAGCAAACATGACGGAAATATGTTTGTTGAGACTGTTCTGAACGTGTTGTATGTTACAGATTTGATTACTGTTATGATTTCCTATCTTCAAAGACAGTCATTCACTGCATACTTGCGGTGTCGGCATTTTTCACCTTTGTGATATATTTATAAGATATTACGTACATTCCGATAAACGCTGATTCAGTCTAAGTCATTTTTGACATAAGTAACGTCATTCTATGCCGTCACCATGGTAACAATTAATGACATCATCATATGAAGAAAGGGAAGGAAAAATGAATTCAGCTGGGTCTTGCTTTCAAAAAACGCCATTTGAATACATATCTGGTTTTTAATTCAAGGGCTATAATTGCATTCATCTCATTCGCGTATTTATATTTCTTTTAATACCTACATCTATCTCATTCAAACACTACAAATAGTATTTCGAACACGGAACCCATTTTCTAAGATTCACAGACATTAACAACTTGAGTAGCTTACAGATAGATTTTAAGCGAATTTAAATTGTTAATTGTATCTGCCGTTTATTGTGTACCTTTTAGTGAGTTAACAATTATTAATACAATATGGAAGGCATTTTGTAGTTTCTTGAAATCAGAAATAGATTTATCATTAATCTTAGTCAATGTCATTATTTATAGAGCTTTGTAGAATTATGAGAATCATGGCACGTCTGGTGATGACGTGCGCTTGTCAATCTTTGTCAGTTGTGACGTCATGAACTATCGAAAATCAATTAAATCTGCCAATCGTATTTCAATCATTTTGTTAATTAAGCGTAAAGTTAAAACCGTTTTGGAACGCAGTATCATTGAAATTCCTCCGCTTTTGTCTAAAGAAAGTGCCTCGGACATAACAAACAGGCCGCCATAGTGTTGTTGTTGTCACGGGCTACTTCTCCATCATAGCTGACCCTCGGAATCAAAAGATGGAAACAGTCTGGTACGTACTAGATTTCAATGGGAATTTGATGTCCAATTTATCAATCACGAACGATAAACACGTTTGAAAGTCTGTAATTCTGAGAATGATTCTTGAAAACGAATGCCTTGTCAACAACGGTTGAAAAAGTAGTAACCGGAAACCGCATAACCAAACTTTGTAACCCTACATTAATGTACTTCTCAGCTACGGAAATGCCCGAGTAGTTACGACTGATTGGAATGAAACGGTATCTTTCCTTAAATATAATAAATTAATCAACTTGAAACGACTTTTTCCAGTAGAACTTATACTGCGTGCACTATATACATCCTCAGGCATTAAATGTTGTTAGCGTTTAATTAGTGTAGCAATTTGTCTGCAAGATGAGGAATAGGAGGAAATTAACTAGAAATTCTTGTATTTCCTGTTTTCTGTCGTCCTTTTTATCATGAGGTTAACGCCTTAATTTATGTAATGATCATTCAGGCTCTGTACCGGAATTCACGAACCATTAAATAACAAACTCGTCAGATGTACAGATTAATAGATGAATTATATGAACAACGATCTCCAGGTATATTTATACTGAACAATAAAATGAAATGTTTGTATTTGAGAGTCATCTCTACATTCATTGAGCCTTGTCAGTAAAGATAACATGTGGAGAGAGATAGAAATTTATTTATTCAGATTTATACCATTGCTTCTTGGATCATCTGTTAAGGGAAAAAATAACACGTGGAAAGGTACATACACCTTAATATAAGTCCTTGATGTAATAGAAATTTTTTTTTCTATCAATGCTTGTCAAATAAGCCTTTCAAGATGGCCACCAAGGGAGGTAATTATTGTATTTGTCGGACCTATGTATATATGAATAAAGGCCGTGATTTTAAAAACCGTCATTGATTATTTACAGCAAAATGATCTCCGAATAAATTACTAGTACCTGTCAATATTTAAGCTGCATTATGCATTTCGCGATACATGTACTAGCCATTGTTCACAGGCTTGACTGTACATGTATTTGCCAATATTGATTTCAGAGTTTTGTCGTAGATTTTTAACACATCTTTGCCAGCTTGCAGTGTCGATTTTCTATTTTCTGTCATCAATTTAGTATCGTTACGAAATTATTTCTGACAGTTAAAATTAAATCTGCTATGTCAGCATATTTGTAATAATGACCTAATATTGGCAAATAAACAAATATATGCTGGATTTGATCTATATTGCGCATGACACACTACTAGTATTATACAAGGAAGCACCTTTCTGTTTTAATCTGGTAACTGCCTCATCAGCTCAACAGTTAATACGTTAGTTAGGGTTGAGGTGTTCGAACATTGGGCGCAGCGTTTGCTCTCTCTCTCTCTCTCTCTCTCTCTCCCTCTCTCTCTCTCTCTCTCTCTCTCTCTCTCTCTCTGTGTGTGTGTGTGTGTGTGTGGCGATTTAATTGGTTAAAGACGTAACGTCAAAGGCATTCGTCCACCATAACTGTTTATCCATACGGAGAAGTTGACAGTAAATTGTGGAGAACAAGGTTAGGATTTATAGAGTCACCAGGAAACACACCTGTTTATACAAGTAACTCTAAGTCCAATTTAATATTTGTTACAATCCGCATACAAACAGCAATAATTGACCCAAAGATAGCTCAAAATAACATAGTTATGAGGTATGTATGAATTAAACTCAATATGTCAGCAAACTGGAGAATGTTGGACTTTATTTACATTAGAAACTAGCAGTAGTTATTTTTGTTTTGGTGTTACCATTACAAATTTATTACAAAACCTTGGAAAAAGGCCACCATTAAAGAATTTGGATGTGTGACCAACTCATTCCTAAATTCCAGAAACTTGAACTTTTAAGTGATTTTGACAAAAAGAAATTCGTTCTAAAGTTCACTCAGCTCTTTGTTTTTAGTACAAAAAAGGCTACTACCTCACCCATCGTTAAAAGTATGGGTCGCATAACCGTAAACCCATATTTTTAAGGAAGGCCTAATACTTGTATACAATTGTTTTGCCAAGAATCCCAGGTATTTTATTTCATTTAATGGTTGAACAATAATATGATGCTAAGTGCCAAGTACTGGAGATGTAACAATATTGTTTTAGAAATGATGACATAATTGGCACGTGACACTGTAATATTCAAACAATAATTTTTACATTTCTTAAAAAAAATTGAAATGAGGGTATTTTATTTACTTGCTAATAAACGCTTACCTTGTTCTCAAATTCTCTTTTGGTATATAGGCACTTTTCCAGACTGTTACAAAAACGGCGTAATTGAAATCTGGCGAATGTAGAAAAGATATTTTTGCTTGAGAAGGTCAACAAGCTTCTTGATTGGATAACAATGTTACGCTATGCCAAGATCTTGTAAAACTCAGCTTTTAATACCGTATACATATAGATGTGTTCATAATGGAAGCTTAAGATATTCCTCACACAGACATAGTATGGTTGTGGACCATAGAATATATTGCCAATGTACCACTATCCATACTTGTATAGTTCATATAAAATACGATCATATGTTTTGGCAAGAACAAAATGACCGCTACCGAATTAATACGATCGACCGGGTTAGGCCTAAAATATTTGCTTCTGATTAAATTAGATAGGTAGGTCGGGTGTATTTTGGCTCTTTAAAGCACGTGGAAAGTCCAGGGTCGCGGGATAAAATAGGTCGGTAAACCAGAAAGGATCTTATCAATCTTCTAACAACCTACTGTTGTCTTTAACCAATCTTCTAACAACCTGCTGTTGTTTCTAACCAATCTTCTGACAACTAACCAATCTTCTAACAACTAACCAATCTTCTAACTACCTGCTGTTGTTTCTAACCAATCTTCTAACAACCTGCTGTTGTATTTAACCAATCTTCTAGCAACCTGCTGTTGTTTCTAACCAATCTTCTAACTACCTGCTGTTGTCGCTAACCAATCTTCTAACTACCTGCTGTTGTCTTTAACCAATCTTCTAACTACCTGCTGTTGTTTCTAACCAATCTTCTAACAACCTGCTGTTGTATTTAACCAATCTTCTAGCAACCTGCTGTTGTCTTTAACCAATCTTCTAACTACCTGCTGTTGTCTCTAACCAATCTTCTAACTACCTGCTGTTGTCTTTAACCAATCTTCTAACTACCTGCTGTTGTCTTTAACCAATCTTCTAACAACCTGCTGTTGTCTCTAACCAATCTTCTAACTACCTGCTGTTGTCTCTAACCAATCTTCTAACTACCTGCTGTTGTCTTTAACCAATCTTCTAACTACCTGCTGTTGTCTTTAACCAATCTTCTAACAACCTGCTGTTGTCTTTAACCAATCTTCTAACTACCTGCTGTTGTCTTTAACCAATCTTCTAACTACCTGCTGTTGTCTCTAACCAATCTTCTAACTACCTGCTGTTGTCTTTAACCAATCTTCTAACTACCTGCTGTTGTCTTTAACCAATCTTCTAACAACCTGCTGTTGTCTCTAACCAATCTTCTAACTACCTGCTGTTGTCTCTAACCAATCTTCTAACTACCTGCTGTTGTCTTTAACCAATCTTCTAACAACCTGCTGTTGTCTTTAACCAATCTTCTAACTACCTGCTGTTGTCTCTAACCAATCTTCTAACTACCTGCTGTTGTCTCTAACCAATCTTCTAACAACCTGCTGTTGTCTTTAACCAATCTTCTAACTACCTGCTGTTGTCTCTAACCAATCTTCTAACTACCTGCTGTTGTCTCTAACCAATCTTCTAACAACCTGCTGTTGTCTTTAACTAATCTTCTAACTACCTGCTGTTGTCTCTAACCAATCTTCTAACAACCTGCTGTTGTCTCTAACCAATCTTCTAACTACCTGCTGTTGTCTCTAACCAATCTTCTAACAACCTGCTGTTGTCTTTAACCAATCTTCTAACTACCTGCTGTTGTCTTTAACCAATCTTCTAACTACCTGCTGTTGTCTTTAACCAATCTTCTAACTACCTGCTGTTGTCTTTAACCAATCTTCTAACTACCTGCTGTTGTCTCTAACCAATCTTCTAACTACCTGCTGTTGTCTCTAACCAATCTTCTAACAACCTGCTGTTGTCTTTAACCAATCTTCTAACTACCTGATGTTGTCTCTAACCAATCTTCTAACTACCTGCTGTTGTCTTTAACCAATCTTCTAACTACCTGCTGTTGTCTTTAACCAATCTTCTAACAACCTGATGTTGTCTCTAACCAATCTTCTAACAACCTGCTGTTGTCTCTAACCAATCTTCTAACAACCTGCTGTTGTCTTTAACCAATCTTCTAACAACCTGATGTTGTCTTTAACCAATCTTCTAACAACCTGCTGTTGTCTCTAACCAATCTTCTAACAACCTACTGTTGTCTCTAACCAATCTTCTAACTACCTGCTGTTGTCTCTAACCAATCTTCTAACTACCTGCTGTTGTCTCTAACCAATCTTCTAACTACCTGCTGTTGTCTTTAACCAATCTTCTAACTACCTGCTGTTGTCTTTAACCAATCTTCTAACTACCTGCTGTTGTCTTTGACTTTGTAAAAGCTGCGCTATATCGTGACCTCTCTGTACTCGTATTTCCGTAAGCTGTACCATGATTGTAGGATATGTAAATTTATACAACAGTAAAGATGTTTAACTTCTAGATTCTTAAATGATATTAAACTTATCAGTATAATTCAGCATTTGGTTTGCTTTGCATCGCTGACATTACATAATACGTTACATGATTCAATAATTTTAATAACTGTTGAGTCACCCAGACCCAGATCATCATCTGAGCAGTTATTCCATATTTAATTACTTTGCGTTTCTTTTTCGTTTTAGTGTATGAAGATATATATTTCTACATTGTATTTCAATTTCCTTGCAATTCCCTCTTCTGATATATTCGAATAATACAATTAACCCCTCATCCCGGGACCCTTCCTCCCCCGGACCCTTCCTCATCCCGGGACCCTTCCTACCGAGACCCCTCCCCAGGGGGCCGAAAGGGAAGACGCTCCTCAGGAAACCCTCCCCCAGGAAACCCTTTCCCAGGGTACCTTCCATGCCTCACCCAGGTCACCCTATGTCTCCTGTCTGTCTACTCTGTTAACTTACAGATGCAAACGGACAAAAAAGTAAATTATTGACGCAAACAAGCAGAAGTTTAAATTGGATAATAATTTTGGAGTAATAGCCAAATACGTAATCGGTAAAAAAAATACAAATTTGAAACGTTCTACTGAGATATTAAATGTGTACCATCGGTCAAAAGTGTGTAAATCTGAATGCAGATAGACGTAAAATATGGGCCATAAAAGATGCCAACAGACAATAATTAAGAACAAGATGACAACAGACAATAATTAGGAACAAGATGCCAACAGACAATAATTAGGAACAAGATGCCAACAGACAATAATTAGGAACAAGATGCCAACAGACAATAATTAGGAACAAGTTGACAACAGACAATAATTAGGAACAAGATGCCAACAGACTATAATTAGGAACAAGATGCCAACAGACAAAAATTAGGAACAAGATGCCAACAGACAATAATTAGGAACAAGATGCCAACAGACAATAATTAGGAACAAGTTGACAACAGACAATAATTAGGAACAAGTTGACAACAGACAATAATTAGGAACAAGTTGACAACAGACAATAATTAGGAACAAGTTGACAACAGACAATAATTAGGAACAAGTTGACAACAGACAATAATTAGGAACAAGTTGACAACAGACAATAGTTAGGAACAAGTTGACAACAGACAATAATTAGGAACAAGATGCCAACAGACAATAATTAGGAACAAGATGCCAACAGACAATAATTAGGAACAAGTTGACAACAGACAATAATTAGGAACAAGTTGACAACAGACAATAATTAGGAACAAGTTGACAACAGACAATAATTAGGAACAAGATGCCAACAGACAATAATTAGGAACAAGATGCCAACAGACAATAACTATAAGGGTCGTGCCTTACAGGAGGAGACAGACAGGGTATTTACAGTTACCATACTTTGGTGGCATTTTTATACGCCCAATTTGGGCCTTCAAGAACGAATCTAAAACAAGTATTGTGTCTTATTCAGTCAAAAGATCATTCTAGGAATGGTATTAACGCAGGAATTGTTGGCTTTATACTTAGACCGCTTTAATATCAATTAATATAATCAATACAATATAATTCAGTTAATTTATTTACGTACAAGTTACCTTTCTTAGAACGTCAGAGTGATTTAAATTATACAGAAACACACATTTTTAGATTTTTTACCATAATCCAAATAATAAAATTGAAAAGAATTGTAATACATTTGTATTATAATTAGAATAATTACTTCCCTGGATTTACTGTTGTTACTTCCAAGACAGCCCTCGTACAGCGTCGTAGCCACGATGAGGCACGCCGAGGTGGTTGCCTCAGCTAAAATTTGCAGAGAAAAAGAAAAAATAATTCGTTCAACTACTAACATCCATTCGATTGTGTTAAAGAATGAATAAAACGCATTAAAAATGTATATAACGCTTGTTTTTAACTCAGGTTCCTCGACCCTATCGCTTGTTGTAGATTTCTGCAAAGAAAGTTCACACATAAAGTATGGTAAAATATACCATTAACTTCATTGTTACAAAACTGTCATACGTAACGATCATGGTTCCGATAATTTGGGGTTAAAATATGGTTTATGAGGTCTCCAAGGAACCCGTCTGGATTTGAGACATAAGCAAAGATCCTGGCGAACGCCTCCAACACAGACTACCCCAGTTCAGTAAAATTTTAAGTTCTTAATTAAGTGAATCCAAATAAAATCTACTTCGGACGATTTTATATATGAGTATTGTTTTGGCCTGTCTGTCAGTTTGTTTGTACCAAATTTAAACCTTGCCTATAAAATCAAAACGCTTCCACCTACATTCATTATTATTAAAACTTCGTATGACAAGCCCTTCAGGACGAAGGTCAAGGTCACGGGGGTATTGTGTTTAAAGAAACACACCATGTTACCTTCATGGTATGTTGACTCACGAGCTACCATCTTGAACTTTCATGAAAGAGGGGTCCTATTTTCTACGGCTTCACATACTAGTATCGTCCATACATTTTAAAAACAATTATGCAAACTCCACGAACCTTTGAGACACTCCTCGAACACTGGTCAAAATTAATACATTTAAAAATCAGCTTCCATAGATAGCCTGTTAAGATTTTACTTCTTGCAATATTAGGGATCTGATGCCCTTTAAATACGGAACGTGAGGGGTTCTTAATGTAAGTCACGGTGACATGCGTGCATTAAATACGTAGGAGCAGCTTTGTCCATAAATGTCTGGTAATTGAACCATAATTGAAATCCTTCAGACAAATGATCACCTATCATTTTATATGAATACATTTTACATAATACATGAAACTGTTTCCTCAGAATCCGGCTATAAAGTACATTTGTAAGCTATTGTACAACAATTGCTTAGTAAGTAATAAAAGGTTCGCAGCGTTAACTGTTAACAAATTATCATCAACGTCACAAAATGCCATGTTCTCCGGAACTATCGTCAATGTGTCCGCTAAAATCTATTCCATAGCGATAACAATTCCCGGATGAGTTTATATTGTCATTTCAAATCGGACAATATTTGAATAAGCATCCTTTATTGTCGATATACTGCGTATTGTGGATTTGCGATAGATTTTCCACACCCAAATCGACCGTAATGTACTCAATGATCAATCGTAGATTAAAGCTCGTTAGATCGTAATATACAGCTATTTTCTCTCCATTGATATGCATTACTTGAACATGTTTAGTAACTGATGATGAAGGTAATTAATTGTCTGGTCTAATTAATGGAATAGAATAGAACAACATTTGTGCAATTTCGTGTAAAAGCGTAGATACTTAGAACATATATCGAAGCGGGTATCAGAAAAACATAACCCTAAGTTTATATCACTGTTCTGAGGCATTTGGCGCGAATGTTAAGAAAACTGTACAAATTACGAAGAAATGACAACTCTAATGTGGAACATACCACCCTTAGCATGCGCCGTGTGTCTTGAACATTGAAATCGGAATAAAACATGCAAATGTACTTACAGCTTCCTTTCTCCTGGCTTCGTGCTAAAAAAGGTGCTTCCCGCAATACATATTTGTGACGAGAAATGTCAAGTGGGTCATTAATACACTGGATTAAAAATTTACATGTCCGCAAAACGTTGGTTGTAATGGTAGTGGTTTAGTAACGTTATATAATACGTTGTTCTAACCTTCTTGTTCGGCTTTACGGTGTTTTCGAAGTTTTAAGATATCTGAGTTGAGTTCATTTAGTAATACTGGGGTTTCTAATTTAATTATGTACAACGACTTTGTGGATAATGCTGATCTATATCTTGGTCAACGTGGAGAAGAGAAATGTGGACGAAATTGGAATAGATCTAATAAACCCTGACAAAATGGCTTTTTCAGAAATTGTAATCCGTGTATAATTGAATTGTCATCTATACAAATTAGATTAGTTTATTTATTTATCTTAAATTACTGTACATAAGGTCAGGGTTGCTTACCAAGAAATATTTTCCCTGGTTGATGCTGTATAACGTATAGAATCTGTCATTCTTGCATTATTTCGAAGTCTGTACGGACGACAGGGTGAACGGCCATTGATTGAGTATGCGGATTTAACCCTGGCCTGGAACATTATGTACAAGATTATTATATAGTGTTCACACACGGCACTTTCAATCTTGATTCCTGAATTTTACTGGTGGCTTTACTTTCAGTTTAAGGCGAAATTTCAAACCGAAAGTAGTTGGCATAATCTTAGACATTGTACAGACAGTTCGGAATGCAAAATATAATTCGAAAGTACTTTGGATAAAAATGGGTCGTTGGCAAGAATGTATTGTCAAAGCACATGAAACAATGTACGTGTTTTAACTCCATAAAGCTGTTAGACGACGATATTTGTTCGCATGTTCCATATTCTAAAATAGTGGCTCACTAAAGTTTCACAGCATTTTAATATGCAAGCAAACGTTTCGGAACCTTTATTTATTACGGCTTTTATCCTTTTCTTTGTCTTTTACGGTATATTTATAGAAGATAAATAATGATTATTATTGATTTGATCATCAGGTCGCCATTTTTGGTTATTTTATTTTTGTTATCTACTTCAGATCTGTCTGGAGAGGCATTCTGTTATTACCTTCGGTCATGTTCGTGACGTATCGTTTACATCTGCCTCTAAAACAGATCCGTACATAATCTTCACATGCAACTCTTCTCTTTAATAGTGAAAGAGGCACGAGTTTTAAAATGCTAATGATGTCCATGGGGTGAATGTTATGACAATGTCTTATAATTTTAATGGTGATGTTGGTGACTAGTCTGCTTAATAATTGACACGTTTGGTCCTTATCGGGGGAGGGGGAGGCAATGGCATGACCACCCATGAAGATATCTAAATTTCACAGCCAAGAATATCTCCAATGTTTCATAAATAAGTATGCTATTTCAGACAGATATTGGCACGTGACTATATGTAGTGCTTCAGGGTTCTATGGTACTGGAATCCACTAAAATAGAAGTTCAGCTTTTAGATCCTCGCTAGCCAAAACAAAACAAAAATCAAGTGTATAATTCCGAAATAAATATTTATAAGCATTATGATATACATTGTATTAATTATATTCAACCGGTTAGACAAGTGTTTCTAGTTTCAGTTACAAACACGTCGTGTCAGTATTTTAGATCACGTAAAAGGCTATTACATGTACATGGCTTAAATAGTGTTTATTTCTGGTTACATGCTCATTAAAAATAGGGTTGGTAGGTCAGAGTTTATAGGCACTTGAAAACTTGAAATCGTGTGAAAAAGAACAGAACAGACTTTTATTAAGTAATGTATACACGTGAAAAGTATATTGTGAAAATATATGAAAATAACAACGACAAACACGTGAGAAATAAATACAAACGATTTCATAAAGAGAAAAAAAAGAAAGAAAAGAAGAAAAGAAAGGGGTATAACATAGATATATAAGAGGAACATTATTCATTAAGGATGAATAACAACATGAAAAAATCTGAAAAATTATAAAAAGGTAGGAAAGTGAGAAAGAGTGTGCTAATAAAAAGTTTAGGATCGCGGGGTAAAATTGGGTAGGTCGGGTAAAACGGGGGAAGCAAGTTTTTTAATTTAAAAAAAAGTCATCTTATCTATAATGCGTATCTCAATAAAAACACCCCTAGTTAATAATGAGTTTTATGGTGGACGGAATCCTGGGTGCGTAAGTTGCAATTATTGCGTTTATGGTTGACTGCTGGCCTGCTGCATCACTTCTACTTTACGAGGCACTACTCTGTGCCTCAAAGAGAATCTTCTACAGAAGTGGGGCCTACCTTTATAATCTTATATAATAGACGTAATGGCGTTCATAGACATTCGATCTCCATATGTACCTCCGGTTATATTTATCTCCACATACCACCATCTATGTCATTTTACTCCTAAAATGAAATACGTACAGTTGCATCATGAATGGCAGTAAAATATTAAAAGTATTTTTTGCCTAATCGTTTGTCAAATTGTAATCAAAATGTTAGAATAGAATTATTATCGATTTAGAAAACAGACGGATATATTAAAATACGTGTATTGAAATATGCTTGCCAAACAGACACCGTTTTATGTGAATAAATACATCATAATATTTCTATTTTAAACAAAATTGATACTAATAGAGGCCATGTTTATGAGTTTACGTAAGAGCGAATAAATACATGTACATCAAAATAGTTCTATTTTAGATCAAACTGATAATAATGGACCAAACTTATGAGTTTACGTAAGACTTATCAATGACTTATTTAGAACACATTCATGTAGATGGTGATGATGATGATGATACCACATGTGTTCTTGTTGAAGGTGTTCATGAAGATGATGATGATACCACATGTGTTCATGAAGATGATGATGATACCACATGTGTTATTGTTGAAGGTGTTCATGAAGATGATGGACTATGATACCACATGTGTTCTTGTTGAAGTTGTTCATGTAGATGATGATGATGTTGATACCACCTGTGTTATTGTTGAAGTTGTTCATGAAGATGATGATGATGTTGATACCACCTGTGTTATTGTTGAAGTTGTTCATGAAGATGATGATGATGATACCACATGTGTTCTTGTTGAAGGTGTTCATGAAGATGATGATGATGTTGATACCACCTGTGTTATTGTTGAAGTTGTTCATGAAGATGATGATGATGATACCACATGTGTTCTTGTTGAAGGTGTTCATGTAGATGATGATGATACCACATGTGTTCTTGTTGAAGGTGTTCATGTAGATGATGATGATACCACATGTGTTCTTGTTGAAGGTGTTCATGAAGATGATGATGATACCACATGTGTTCATGAAGATGATGATGATACCACATGTGTTCATGAAGATGATGATGATACCACATGTGTTATTGTTGAAGGTGTTCATGAAGATGATGATGATACCACATGTGTTCTTGTTGAAGGTGTTCATGAAGATGATGATGATGTTGATACCACCTGTGTTCATGAAGATGATGATGATACCACATGTGTTCATGAAGATGATGATGATGATGATACCACATGTGTTCGTGAAGATGATGATGATGATGATACCACATGTGTTCATGAAGATGATGATGATACCACATATGTTCATGAAGATGATGATGATACCACATGTGTTATTGTTGAAGGTGTTCATGAAGATGATGGACTATGATACCACATGTGTTCTTGTTGAAGTTGTTCATGTAGATGATGATGATGTTGATACCACCTGTGTTATTGTTGAAGGTGTTCATGAAGACGATGATGTTGATACCATATGTGTTCTTGTTGAAGGTGTTCGTGAAGACGATGAGGCTGACACAGATTATGTAAAGTACACCATGCTGTTGATGAAGAAGTGGCAGTGGCAATGATGATATCAATGAATATATGATAATGATGTTCTCGATGTTGATGGTGAAGACAATCATGAGCATAGCTATTTATGATGTTGGTTTTCGTGTTAGATTATTCCTCTGTTGTGATGTCTGGTGATAGTGTACAATCTTTTACAATCTTAATCATGCTACTGGTGTCTATCTCATCATTCATTGTTATATCCCTTTACACCTTAATTGAAACATCAAGCTTTTCTCAATGTATAAATTTGCGTGGGTCATAGACTCATAGTCTTGTGGTTTATCTGGACATAATCTATATTGCATGTTTTGGATAGCAATTCCATTTAAAAGAGCACACCACACCTGTTGTACATCTATAAGCAAAACTTGTTTGGCGAATGTTGGAAAATAGTTTATTCTTAGACGTGAAGCTGGCATAGATGATTTAAGTTACCCTAAGTCACGCATATCTATAAAAATATCTATGAAGTTTGCTTTTATTTATTGATATACGATATGAGAATACAACTGTAGTTCCTTACATATCTCCTAATTACCGTTCTTCTTTGTAAATTGCTGTCTCGACACGAAACTTGCCGTGCTATCCACGTATACGCTCAGGAACGTTTGAATGACATTCGCTTAAAAGAATCTTTATCAAAATGAAGACATCATTGTATTCTGTCACGCGAAATATGACAACTGTGGGCCTTTGTGGTGAATATTAAGTACATGGTTGTACTATCTTTTATATTAATTTGATATCTATATGTGGAGAAATTGTCAGCTCTTGGTGGAAGGGTAAGTTAGTTCTGGTTAGAATACAGTCCAGGAAAACTGGTTCTAGGTGAACAAGCTCTTGTATTTTCGAGTATAACTGAAATAGGGTTCGTAGAAAAACGGCGATAAACCCAGTGAAACGAGACCATGGTGCACTCGACCGTTTTCTAAATACAGCAAGAAACTCAAATACGATAGATGGGTTTTGTGTTGGGAGATTTTGGGAAAAGTGGTATTTTGGGAAAAGTGGTATTTTGAGGAAAAGGTGGTATTTTGGGAAAAGGTGGTATTTTGAGGAAAATGTGGTATTTTGGGAAGGTGGTTGTTTTGTATGTGCTTTCAAAGAATCTTTTTTTTTATCTAGTCCTACATGTATTTTATACAACGTATTTATGAAATGGAAATAGAGAACTACAATGTGTTTACCTTTCTGTGTGTACACCTCCGCTTCTGTGAGTTATTGGTCCCGATCTATTTATCATATGGCCCTTTCAGGTATACTATGTGGGATAGATGGTATCAAATATTAAATTCGGTAAAGTAGCAATTCAGACAGCCTTTATCTAGCTGGTATTGAAACTCCTGGAATCCTACATATTCAACAGTGGTTGTGACGAACGTTATTTGGGTTACAATTTTTTCCTGCAAAGCTCACAACATCCTTATAGTCCATTTAAATTTTGTATTTAGAGAAAGATTAAAGTTGACTTTCAACGAATAATTTTATGGCAAATTAATGCAGTATGTCATTTGTATTCATATCAAAACTGCGCTGTTAGTTTACCTTTATTAAGTGTTATCGTTTATAGCTAAATGTTGTATTAAATTCATTTATCGCAACTATTAAATGAGCGAAAGAATACAAATGCACAATTATTTCGATATTTATGATTCGAAATGTGCAGTTCATCTGTGGGATGTGAACAGACAGAAGTGAGGAAACCCTATATAACAGTAATACTATAGCCTTGAAAATACAGAAAGAAACTTGTTTACATCTAAAATCAAACAAAAATGACAACACTTTTTACAACTATGACAATATATATAACACCATCAGTTGTCGTGTATAACTTCCTATTTTAATTTTCTGATACTATGGTATGCGATACAAAACGGTTGTTCATTTGAAATTGTATCTATAAGGGTTCAGTCAACCCTGTGTTAGCAGTCACCTCCGAATAAAGGTCACTCTGTAAATAAAGACCATTCTTTTGAAAACCGTCATTGATTATTTATATCAAAATGACCCCTGATTAAATGTCATCTGTCAATAAATAGCACATTTTGTATTTCCCAAGGGCGATCTGTGTTCACAAGTTAGAATGTTCATAATTTGTGTTTGTTACATCTGACTGTTCATAATTTGTGTTTGTTACATCTGACAGTTCATAATTTGTGTTTGTTACATCTGACTGTTCATAATTTGTGTTTGTTACATCTGACTGTTCATAATTTGTGTTTGTTACATCTGACTGTTCATAATTTGTGTTTGTTACATCTGACTGTTCATAATTTGTGTTTGTTACATCTGACTGTTCATAATTTGTGTTTGTTACATCTGACTGTTCATAATTTGTGTTTGTTACATCTGACTGTTCATAATTTGTGTTTGTTACATCTGACTGTTCATAATTTGTGTTTGTTACATCTGATTGTTCATAATTTGTGTTTGTTACATCTGATTGTTCATAATTTGTGTTTGTTACATCTGATCGCTGATATTTACATCAGTGTACCAGAAAAGTTATATTTTAAGTAGGCATATCTTCCAGGCTATTGTATGTAGTCAATGGTATGCATTTTATGTACAATGTATGTATTTTTTACCCATATGGTAAACTTCATTTTATCTTAACATTACTTTTCAATGCCCTGAAGTATCGTAAAACATATACATTGTATAATTATATTATGTATTATGTAGAATTATTATAGTCTTATAAGGCGGTATATTTTGCATCGATTACATGGAATGAACATTGTACGTAGACATTATAATCATATAATATATCGTATGTAAGTATTTATGCTAAGAATGAATTTATTTGTCTTGATCGATGTATAAAATTTAAAAATACTCTGATAATCTCATTGAACACATGGTGCCTGATTTCAACCCGGAAGAATGCAAGAGAATGGGGGGGGGGCGCGAAAACTGAACAATACTTGGATGAAATTAAATCGACTATAAAGGGGATTGGGTCCTGTTACATTGTTCGGTAAATAATCACCAGTTTGCCAACTCATTCACTTTAAAGCCGTATATTTTAAAATAATAAGTCTGTTCAACAAAGGAAACGATTCATATAAAGGAAATGTGTAGAATATAAACGGTGTGTTTAAGTTTTAAATGTATTCGAGGAAATTGCATAAAAGAAAATTTATTGTGCATACCATTAATAAAATACAATGTACTGTAAAGAAAGACGTGATATTAATTACAACCATAGCTTACTATTGAGCGACATAACCTTAAACACTATTTTGTATCCTATTACATCTGATTACATGTAATATATTGTTGTTTTCCTTCTCTTAGAGTAGCTAGGCTTAAAATGCATCTTTTATTTCTGATTACCCGACCATGTACATTTGTATCCTAAATTTACTTTTTTTTTACTTTTCCGCACGCTTTCAAGAGCCAAAAAACTTACCTTCCCTATTTCTATTGAACATGTAACCAGAAACAATTAAACAATTTAGGCCTCATTTCTAACATTGAATTTAAATGTAAAATGTAGCGGAATATGTAAGGACATTATAATTGTGATTTGTTTATTAATTTGCAATGCACTTGTATTTGAAGCTTCGCAACTTCGAATATACTTAAAGCTACATAATGAAATACATTTTAGCTGACCACAATTTCAGAAATGGCGGTGGTCGCGTACCGCATTGATTGTGAACATTGCTTTTAAATAGCTTGTTTTAACTAATCAATGAACTTCAAACATATGTTTCTTGCAACAAAATAGACACGTGTCACTGTGGTGTCGTGTTTAATCATACCAACACCTGTGGCAAAACTTGTACGGTTTTAACATTTTTTATTGATTTCATTTTTAATAAGAATGCATGCACATTTGGCGTCTCCATTAGTAACATGTATAACTTGTTTATATTGTTTATCAGTTAGTTTTTAACAGAATTTTAAAATGGAACAATGTTCCTACAAATTGCAGGTATAAAGTCGAACAAAACACTGCCGGCTAAAATGAATATATGCAGTTATTTGTTGAATGGAAATAATGCTTAGTAAATCAAAACACTAGTAGTCTACTATGTTCAGGATTACATGTATTAAATGAACCCGATGACGCTATGTGTTGTTGTGTTGTATTTTTTGTTGCCTTTTTTATAGACAGCCGTTTAGATGAAGATCATAACAAATATTTCATCAATAAGATATCAAAATCAGGTACATTAACAGGGAATCTGACCATGCACTTATATTTTTTTTATCAAGCCAGCGTGGAAACCAATCAACAGTTGGACGTTGATCTGTGGTAAACCATGCAATGCTGCAAACGCAGCATTCATTTTTTTGTGTGGAAAGTTCTTAAAATGTATATGAACATATATTTAAGTATTAAAGAGAAAACAATCTTCATGCACTCAAAAATCCCTCCGGTATTGTTTGATTTGCATTCAAATTATGATCGATGAATCGCTCCCTGAAATTACAAGCATATGATTTTATTGCAAAAGTACCTAGGTATAGTTTGCTTAATTAAGACTGAAATCGATCGGATAAAATATGTAAAAGATAAATAATCGACGAATTATGATTGATCTTTCTGTGTGCTATTCGCTTTCCTATCTTTATTACTTGTAGACGTACATTAACTTTCCGTGCACCGTACAGTAAACCTTACAGTGTGATAAAAATAGACAAGCGATTTCCATTGATGACGTCAATTCACCAGCCAATCAAAAATCAACACATTCCATGCTCAAGATTGATCATTTTACCAATAATTTTCATCATTGTTTCGAAAATTGTACGTGGACAAGATCAATTCTGAATTTTATTAATTAATTCCAACGCGGTTAAATATTCCGCACGAACTTTTATACATACATGACTTTCATTGTAGAAGAAACTTGCCAAGTAACATTTCTACATCGGTCGATAACCCCCCGCGTGATATTGGACTCGCCCATCCATACACGGTAATCGACAGTGTTGATTATCGTTCTCTGCGTTTGAGAGGGTTTCTGGAAAACATCTAGGCTCCTAGCCTAGCCCTTTTGTCTCTATTCTTTCGTTTTCATCAGGGATTATACCCGGGGTTTAGGTTGTGTAAAAAGGGTCCAAATATTGTGTTATATGATTCGATTGTGATAAATTTTGGATTAAAAATTTTGATCTCCATTTGAAAATGGAGCAAGCGTATACAAAATCCGTGGAAGAAGTGTCCAGTTATTTTGGTGTTGATGAAGAGAGTGGATTGAACGAAGAGCAAATAAGGAAAAATAGAGAAAAATATGGACCTAACGGTAAGTTCCTTTAATATTTTCATTCATGAATTTAGATATTTACGCAGAACGCACGGTCGGCAATTTCACGAGCTGACATGCCACATAAACAGTCTAGCATATTCCATAAATTTTATTTCACTTTTCTTATAATTCGCGTTATTTTGACTGTGTTTCGTGTATATTTTACTTAAATCGACAGTTAATGACTTTTTCTGTTCTTTTATTTCAGAATTACCTGCAGAAGAGGGTAAGTTTTAACCTTTTTCATTAGTATTCGCGTGGGTTGAAATTTTGGAATGGTTGAAATGTGACTTCCGGTTAATTTTACACATGGTTTACTTTCACTTTTATTTTTAATCTATTCGTCGTATTTTTTCAGGTAAACCTCTATGGGAGCTTATTTTAGAACAATTTGATGATTTGTTAGTCAAGATTTTGTTATTAGCTGCCTGTATTTCATTTGTAAGTATATTTTCTAGAGGTGAGCTTATTTTTCATAATTTGACAGTGCATTTTTGTCCAAATTCAGGCATTTAAAGCATTGTTTGATTTGATAATTGTATATTTCCCATCCCACCAATTGACACACACCACTATGGAAACAGATTCCTTCATCCGTGTTGTAATAAATTACATGTTAATTGAATGACTTATTAATATATATTCTATGCATCCAGCATCAGTTCCAAAGTATAAAAGTCAGTTTATGTCTTGGAAAGTAGGATTGTTGAAAAAGTTGCCATTTTTAGATCAGTCACCTTTTGACCTTAGAAAACTTGTTGAATAATTATTAAAAACTGGTTTGACCTGCTGGTTATTTTATGAACAGAAGTTGTGCTAGAATATTTTCAGGTTTATGAAAATACTTTTGTATATCTTGACATGATCATTATGATAATATGAACCTCAGGTAATAACCAAACTCTAATGGTCATGATTTACATACTCAAACCAATTTATAATGACTTGGCTTTTTTATAATTGTTAATTACTGGATAGCTGTCATATTGCCATTTTGACCATTTTTTGTTGGTTCAGTTTAATCATGTAAATCTAATTTCTAAATGATCTTAATCGACTTAATGTCAAATTAGCGTCATTAGCATGTTTGAGAATTCTTTGTTACTGCCCCATTTCTCTCCTTGTGGCTTCAGGCCCACCTTGGCTTCATTTAACTTTCATATTGTGTGTGTAGCACTGCTCAGGACTTATCTTATTGTTTATGTAACTTTTGGTTGGAAAAGCTGGTAGTTTTAGTGATCTCCCAGATTGTGGTTTGAACGATGATGATCAATTAGAAATCTATTATCTAATCTGTATCATTACTCTTGGGTTCATATGATTGAATTAAACCAAACTTGGTAAATATTGGTAACTGTTTCACACATTGTTATGAATCTAGATTATATTCTATTTGTTTCAGTATTTAATGGTCACTCAAAGTGTCATAGATTTTTTCTGAGATGATCATGATTCACAATTTAGAGATAGTCTGAGACTCTTGATATATGGAATAGATGTTTAGAGTGACTGTCGCAGAAAAAGCAATCTCAGATACTAAAGATTGTAGTAAATTGCTTTAAGTAGAAATGTTCTTTTCTTCAGTGGTTCAGCAAAGCAACTCAGACTCTGTTTTTCAGAGAGAAATATGGCCAGGCAGGGAACAATATCACATATTTCTTCAATTCTTGGCATTGATGTTTGTAACAGTATACAATTGAGTGTTTTAAAGTATGATATGGTTTTCTAGATAAGCACCTGAGGCAATCTTTTTGTGATGATAACAATTAGACTTTGAGAACTTACATAATGTGTCAGTCACTTCAGTCTGGTAATGTATGCCAAAATTAAATACCTGGTTTCTGCTTACATCTGTCAAAATTTTGTTAGGCATCAACAACAATGGCTTAGAGTTAGACCCAAAAAAATCTAGGGTTGACAGAAAAAAGTATTAATTATATAAAAAACGGTCTTCTTCTATCACATTCTGTACCATATCCCTCTCTTGGGCATCTTTGCACGGGGTGTATTTACAAGATGATGTGCGATGTTCAAATGTGCGAGATAAAAGGATAAAAAATGTAAAGTTGTATTATATTAAAGATTTTAGCGATAATGACCCCATGACAAGGCTTACCTTGAAAGCCTCAGTGCTGTGGCTTGGTGCTGGGGTAGCTGGTTCCTCAGTTGGATCGCCGAGGGAACGAAAATTTCATAGTTAGCAAAAGCCAGAAACTTTATGAAAAAATTAAGACTTTGTAAAACTGTAAATTGTAAGATAAACAAAAAAAATGTTACAACATTTGTCAGTTTTAGCAATGATTGAAGTACTCTTTTGTCTTGAAATTACTCATGTAGAAACAAGATGGATTTGATAGGATAGATATACAACTATTGTTATAGTAATATACATATAGGTTAATGATAATGAATGATATGTACACCATTACAATGATATAAATTGATCTAGTCATGTTACTACGTAGTATACTAGTTAATCAAAGAAATAGTAATCAGTATGTTTTTAATTTTTGATTTATTATATGTTGTATTGTCATAATTTTTATATGATTAAATAAATTTGAAACTTGACATTTTTGGAGTCTTTGAAGGCTCTTTAGAATGGGGTAGTTTTCTTGGATTGAATTTGCAGTTTGAGGTGTGTAGAGTGACTTAACTTGACTGTGGTTTGTAAATAATTAATTAATGGTTGCCATCAACTCCTCAGTTTTAAACTCTGTCATTATACATCCATGCTGCTTGCCAGTGCAACTCTGACACCTAACCTCTAGTCTATTGCCAAGAATGTCTACATGTTGAGAACTAAAAACTGATCACTGTAGCAAATTTTGGTGATAAAATCCACATAGACTTAACATACCTTGTTACACATCTCTTGTACAGAAGAAGATATAGTTTCTCTCTCTGTTTCTGGAAGGCTCCGTCTCTCTCACTATCAAGGTATATTTATTATTACCTGGTTAACTGACAAGAAAACTTGCCATCTCAATGTTTCAGCTCTCACCTTCAAAAATCCTTGATACTAGTTAGTTTGTTAGATTACCTAGGATAGAATTATCCATAATCACAGAGTTTTCTGGTTTGTTCCTATGAGAATTTTGTTGTCTAAGCACATAATATACTGACTGATGCATACTGTTGTTTTGTATCAACTTAGGTGTATAAGATGATTATATTAAAGAGGTGTATGTAGTCTACCAAGCCCAGGTAAAGATTCCCTAAGATTCTTCTTGAAAATACTTCAGTTTTATTATCCTTTTGTAAATCATAGAACTTGCTACCTAACTGCAGAAAATTATTTTCAGTACACACTACACAGTACTGAACATTCTGAGTCTTATTTTGGGTTTTATGTACATTCTTATTTTTTTCACAAATTTGGGAATTTTCTACTTTATTTTTTACTATAGTAAGTCTGGCATTTTGAGCATTAAATCAAAACCTTGTGTGGTTCTAGCACAAACGTGAAGTTTGAGGTATTTCTCTATCATTGATTCATTCACTGAACTCGGAAGTATCAAATTAATAACCATGATGTTCTGAAATCAATTATTAATGATAGAGTAGTGTTTATCATTCTTTCTCTTTTGTCACTGTGATTGGTGGTTTCATATATAATAAAATCAGCTGAGAAAGATTTAATCAATGGTTTTATCTCAGTCTGTCAATCAGTGTGTCTATGACTCTATCACTTACTCTTAAAACAGGTCAACTATAAAGACATAGTGGTTGTTTCCTGTTATTACCAGGCAAAACTTTTATCCTGGTAGTGGTAATTGTTACACACATCTTTTCTCGGCTTCTGATGTTTCAGGGATGCTAACAGCAGCTTTTCAGTGCCCCCATCCCAAATACTGAGCCCAGTGCTATTTACTATCCATATTCAGTGATGATTTTTTCGCTATATTTACTGCTGAATATGGACAGTTTCCTCGAGCAAAATTTCCTTCATTTTTCCCCTAAAATGGCCAGACTTTTCCACTGACAAGAAGTGTTTTCATGTAAAAAGAAGACGAATACAACAGTTTTCACACCATGATCACCTATTACAGTGTAGTAATATTTATGATTTAAACAACTAAATAATCACATATTCCATAGAAATAAATGTTATTTATAAGTATATTCCGATTTTGGAATTTATTGCGCGAAATTTCCCCTTTAACTTTTGATGGGCATGGGTAGTGAGAAAATTTTGGAAAAAATTCACTGGTATTGAAATAAAGGAGATCTACATGTACATCTATAGGTCTTGTATCGACTTCCGATATTTATTCCATTGCAACCTCCCACGTACAAAAGTACTACAATGTCTCTAATCTTCATCATAATTTGCATCCAGACATCTTCCACTTATCATTAATGGAATCAGTCCTACCTTTAACATATTTTTTCAGTCTCTTTATGCCTGTGACAATTCTGTAGTTTCTTGGAAGATCTTTAGAACAATCCTGCATTTCCATGTATGGTATAATGTGTTTTATGACATTTATTCAAATGAATGACGCAATTGGAGATCTGTTTTGTTTGTTCATGTTTTGTAAACTTTCTCCAGAAGGATAAGAAACTGCATGGTACATGTAGTATGTATGGTAAATTTTTATATGTACTTATGTATAGTTTAAGTTCTCCTGGCTTCTACAAAAATGATAACATTGACATATAGATGAGAAATACATACATGACTTATGATTTAATGAACTATTATACATATATATAATTCCAATTCTTCCATTGTATACATTATTGTTACTTCTTACATTTGGAAGTAAAGATAAGTGTAGCTGTGTTTGAGACTTAAGATAAAGAAAGTTTTTAGTATTGAAAGATTCACAAAGTTTGTCTGCTTAGTGCTAAACATTGCATGGTTTTATGAGGACCTTGAATCACCTTATTGAAATTATTTTTGACAATCATACTTTGAATTAATCCACATTATGATAATCATTGTCAAATGAACAGGTCTGCTGCACATGAGTGCTTCTTTTAGTAGAATTATTGTCTGTTTATAGTGTTATTTTTTGCTACAAGTGTAAAATAGTATTTTTATACGCTCATTAGAAATAAGGTCAGTTAGGTACATTTGCAGGTTGTGACAATATCTTTATTAATATTATTATCTAAAGCTTGCGGAAAGATTAAAAAATTGAGAAAGGGGATGTATCATTCCTGACCATGGGCTGAATAAAGTCTAGGGCCGCAGTGGAAAAATTATGGTAGCTGCTGCTAGCTAGGTCAGATAACCTGAAACATTGGTCTGACTCTGTCCATTGTTCAATACTAGTATTTATAAAAATTAAAAGATACCACTGAGTACAAATCAGCAAAATAAATTTTTTTTTTTTTTTTTCTTGCCAATTTGGAATTGTATTAAAAGCATATTTAAACAATCTTAACGTAATTTAATACATTACTCCTGCTTCAAATCTGTGTATGATACATTCATACAATAACATACAGTACTAATTTAAGCAAAATCTAGCTTGAACATAATCTACCCAGGAGCTCATTTTTCTGTTGAGCTTTTTTTTTGGTCAGACATGTTAAAGAGTAGATAACTCTGTAAACGGACCTTTGATTCATGTTTGTTTACTGTTTTCTCATTTTCTTGTTAGCTGTGTTTATTTTCCTGAAGACAATGATGCTCAGAAGAGTATTTAAGAATGTTCATTATTACACCCACTGTAAGTTTATGAACTGCCTAACTTACAATTATTATTACAGCATCATTCATGGTATCCCATTAACCTTTGTTATAATAGTGTAACCCTAATATCAGTTAATACACTACACTTATAATAGATTTGGCCCAGAACTGATAATTATGTAATTATCTTGTATGATTACTGACTTGTCTGTTTGGGTCATGGATGTCAATATATTATTTCTTGAAGTTGATCAATTTCTGCATACTGTATGGGGATGGTAATACCTTAATGTTATTTTGGCTGGCTTCCTAGTGTTATTACTTTGGAAGATTTGTGTATACTTAACAAGAGCTTGTCACCAACCCGAGTGGAATGATAGATCTGTCTAAGGCCTCAGTTTGTCTCCTTTAATTAAACTAGTCATTTACTATCATATTATTTGGATACAGAAAAGAATAATGAAAAATCAGCGCTTGACAATGTTTTCACTGTGGCTACTTATCCTGCTGGGCGACTACGTAATATTTGAATTAGTTCTTATAACAGCGAGTCCAACTTGTCCTGAGTTGATTTGTTCTCGTAATTATGAGCGGACAATTTGATTTGTCTAGCCCTGAAAATATTCAATATTTTACCTTACCGTATAATTATTGTAGTAAATGATGAGTCATTTTTTTGTAATCCGTCTCTGATTTGTTAATCTCATGTCTGATGGTGTCAATAAACTTACAGGATGCCCCTCATTAAGTTAGTAGTTTTTTACAGGATTTTTTGCTTTATGAAAAAAACTTGCTTGCTTGATTGCTTTAACAGATTCAAGAAATTCTTGTTACTTGAAAGTAGATCTCACCTTTTGAACTAAACTTGGATCGATTGTTAAGTTAAACTGGATCTGGAAAAAAGATGAACAATCTTATTTTGTTCCGTTTTACCATATCTTGCCGAAAATAAAGTTTGCTGAAAAGAATTATCCATACTTTGGAGAGTGTTTTACTCTTTGAGTACTTATTCTTTAAATAGATATACTATTATTTTTCTCAGTCCAATATTAATTTGGTGATCTTGTTCATTTCTTCCTGGAATAAAAAGTTGTGAATTTAGTTTCTTGTCCAGACATGGTGCTATATTTAAACAATGCTGTAATTTCCTCTTAGAAGTTTTATTATGGATCCACAAGCCTTAGAAGTTAGATTGTTATTTTTATTCTATTTCTGAATTAAATTGATGTTGACTAGACTGGTATGATTGTTTTATTTACAAGTACATTATTATGGCCTCAAGTCCAAGCCGGCAAACCAGTCGACCAAACACTGATTTGTTGTTTTTTCTCTAAAGAAATGTAATAACCAATTATGGTTTGAAGGATTGTGTGAATTATTTGATTTATTTTTCAGATTTGTATTATTTTTGTATTATTCTTCCATAATTGTATGAATTTATAAAATAGCTGTTCTATTCCAGACATTAGTACTGTTTTTCTTATCAGAAATGACATTTTTTTGTGCCTATCCCTCCGCTCCCCAAAACATTAAAAAAGTAAGCCAGTATTTATGTGTATACTATAGAGTCTACTTTTTTTAAAATACATATATCCAACAATAAATGTTTTATTCATATGTCTTAGATAAAAATTCTTATATTCATAAATTATGACCCCCCCCCACACTTTTAAGACCTTTGCATCGACCTTGTACTGAGCTGTAGTTATTTGAACTCTCGGGGATCAAAAGTTCATTTTAAGTATCTACATGAAAATCCATCCTCTTATGAAGTTCTTGATGGTAGTAAATTATTGATAAAAGAGTTTTATTTGATTGTGTATGAATTATGAGTGTTGATCATAGATGAGAAAAATAGAACCACTATCAAATAAAATAATTCTGTACTGTTGGTGGCTTGCTGGGATAATTTTATTCAGGTACATTGGGCTGAATCTGTTCATGTATATTGATTTATCGTTTGAACTCTGTGTGAAGTTGCACATCTATTACTTCTAGGTGTGACTGACTTTATTGCACTCAAGCCTGTGCTATAGCTTCTTTGGGGCATTTTATTGAACTTCTGCCAATCACATTGTATATTTCTACTTACATATAATTATTTCTTGGGATATGGACATATGGTTATACTTATTTCCAGTGCTTTGATTCAAGCGTAATGATATGGCTGACAATGAAGTCTATGATACTTTTATCATCTGAGTTTCTTTATACTGGGGTTTAATTTCTGCCCCGAGTCATGTGGCAGGAAGACCCCAGACCTACACCTGGGTAGAACTACTGACCTTCTATAAGCTATAGCTGTAAAATATGTCTAGTCCTGGCACGATTTCTAGTTGCAGGGCTCAACTGTAACACTGGTCCTGCTGGTCTGAGACCAGTGGTTTTTGTGAGGACCATTAACTCATGAATGGAATTTGAATGGTCCGATGGACCACTGAAAATTCTAGGAAAAATATCAATATTTTATTGTAAATAAACAAATAGCATACTAATATGTGGAAGGACCACCTGAAATTCTGTTGGACCAGCAGGTTTCAAAAGCTGGTGATCCATTGGGCCACCATGAAAAATAAGTTAGTGTCGAGCCCTCAGTTAGGAGTCCATAACCAATGGAACACCATTAAATGATTTATAGAATTAAAATTTCCTTGATATTATGTCATACTTTAAGTCACCTGCTCAATGTGCAGACTAGCATAAATGGTCATTTTTCAAATAAATGTTTCTGGGAATGGAAACAATACAATTTGATTAAATCTGGTTTACAGGTCGCTATTTTTTTGGTCAAGTTTGGTAATTTCGTTGCTATATAAGTATGCGTGTATCATTTATATATGAAGTCAAGGGCTGTATTTTGGAGTGAAAAAATGGTAGTTAGCTTGACCCATACATAAATTATTGCTTATAGTTTATTTCAAAACAGAAATTTCATCAGTATATTTATGGTATATTTTTATAATTTCAGGTATTAGCTTGGTTTGAGGAAAGTGAAGAACAAGTGACAGCCTTTGTGGAACCATTTGTGATATTAGTCATTTTAATATGCAATGCTGTTGTGGGTGTATGGCAGGTAAGTTTTGTCTCACTGTACAATCTGGGGTGTGATTTGTGCCAAGCCCTTAATAAAAATTATTAATGTTTTATGGACTTATTAATAAAAGTTGATTATGTTTATTCAATGAAGTGAGTTGCAGACTTAAAATGACTTTAGATTTAAAAACTTAGGCTCTCCACATCTTAAGGAAATTTCTCATTTTCATAGACTGTTTTAACAAATTGACCATTGTAAAAATAAGCTGTCAAATAAATGTATTTAGTTCAATTATTTCATTGTGTCACTATTTGTAAAATACTATGTTGATAAGACACATGTCAACTTTTTTAAATGACATACTGTATGGCTACGACATTGAGTGATTTGGACCCTGTGATGTAACAAAAATATGTCCACATAACTAAACTTACACATAGTTTGACAATGGATTGAATGATATAACTTTCATTTTTATGGTGACATACATTCTGATTCATGTTAGATTTTGCCTAAAACAATTTTGTCTTATTATTTGTTGAAAATATTCTATTGTATGCTATATTCTTATTAGGCCCGAAGGAATGTTGCATTTATGTATGATGTGCTTTACAATGTGATCTAAAGTTAACCATTTGAATTGATAATATCAGAGTTGATACAAATAATATCATATTTGCATTAAAGACAAGAGAAAAAGAAAATAAATTATATTTTTTCTAAGGTATTGCTTTTCTCTCAGAAATGTTCTATAAAAACTTCACTAGCTGACATTGTCAAATTATAAAAAAATGTGACTAAAGTTTTATTTGTTTTACAAATTGAATTACTTAAATCCATGGGGAACATCAGTTCTCATTTGATCAGTTAAAAGCAGCTAAGAAAATGATTTCTACAAATTCGTGCAATTCAACAAATTGTTGGAACATTTTTTTTTTAGTGTTCAGTGAAACATATTTACTAAAGCCTGTTATTTTGTTGGGTATTCAAACTTTTCAGACAGCAATGAGCATACACCAATCTGTTGCTTTAAATAGTCTCTTGCCCAACTCCCAACTCATAGGACTTGGTTACATGCTTTTTAAAATTCAGTCTTTACAATGAGATCATATACTTAATGAAGTTTTATCAATTAAGTCACATGGATTCTACTTAATTAAATTTTACCCGATAGGTCACAGACTTAAATTAATCTTAACAATTAGGTCACAGACATACATAAATCTTTACACTATTTCGTAGTCTTTAACAAGCCTTATAAATTTAGTTGCCGACTTTATTAAGTTATAACAATTAAGTCACATACTTAGTCTTAATAAGTCTTTATAATTAACTCACTGACTAAACATGGTTGTATTAAATGAGATTTGTTGCCAATTGCTTAAAGTTTGTCACCTATGAAACAATTACTCTAAACTCTGTTGTATATATTGTCACCATGTGTCCCAATGTGTGTCATACTATAAATACTATCTGAATGAGCGTGTTTGGATTAAATCTACTATAAATCTTTGGTGAATTTGTAGTGCGTAAGTTATATGCTAGATTTAGGTCATGACGTCAATACTAAACTTCTATTAAACTCAAATGTCAATTATATGTTGTAAACTCGTTTAAAATCTAAAAATACTTAAGTGATGTAGTTGGTGCATTAAATAGATTTTATGTTATTCGTAATAAGTGTATTAATAACATCACCAGTATATTTATTGACTATTTAAAGATGTTTTCTACGCTTCACTGTCCCATAAACAACATGCAGCGTTTCAAAATTATTAGACATTAAATGAATGTACGCACTTAATGATATCTCTGTTATGTAGTTTGAAGTGAAATTTTGTTACTTTTATAATTGCTTTTTTTCTGAGGTTGTTATATAATTATAAAAAGATGAGAATATTTATTTTTAACTCCTAAAATCTTGGCTAACTTGAGATGGGTGGAGAAAGTTAAAACGATGAAGACATCAAATATTCATTTCATATTAAGGTATCTTAGGTTTATAAAACTGAATATTGAATTTAATCTTGTAAAAAGGGAATATTTCATCACATTAATAAGATTTATTCAGAGATGTAAAAATATTCATGACCCTTGTTTAATCCATCTAAAGGTAGTGTAGGCGTTCTATACCCAGCGAAAGTCAAGTGTATTATATTGACTCAGTGGATTTACAATGTGTGTTATTGTAAGTTAGTTTGAAAACTCAGGGTATTATTTCCATAAAAACATATATTACTACATTTTATAAAAACCTTCCTTATATATTAAAAAAAGTGTGGATCCATTGTTTTCCCCATCAAATTGAATTTTTTTTTTAAAAGACATCCTTAAAAATTAATTGGTATGCAGTTAGGCGACTGACTCATTTAAAATGCCCAAACCAAAAATAGTTTTAAAAGTGAATTTGACAAAAAATGATGTGTCATACTTTTCTCAGTGTAAGTGTAAATTTATATTTTGTTAACAAAAGAGCCTACATGTACATGTATTTACTCACTGTTAAAGTTGTGGTAACATTATCACTATAACAACATATTTTAAGGATGGCCTAACCATTGAAACATGTTGCCCTAAGGGATACAACATTAATTTTTCCTTCCTGTATAAAACATACTTGTATTGATTATAAATTATTATCTCCCTTAGGTCTTGTGAGAGTTAAATAATCATTTGAATTTGACGAGCCACTTGCCCAACATTTAGGACAAGCAAAAGATAATGGCAGTCAAATAGTAATACCAGATGGTGTTTGTAAAATGAAACAAATAGTTACAAAATCAAGTAGAAACAAAAAGGCAAACGTTAAGTCTAGGGTACCATCTTAAGTCTAGGGTACCATCGTTATATATACACAATGTAACCTTCCCCCTTCAGGTAAAATGAACCCACTGACTGGTGTTCTTAGAAATAATAATATGTGTACAGTAACAAATTTAATCCCTCTTGTTAGATAAGGTTACAAATGTAAATGAGGCCTTGTATCAGATAGCTTATCACAAGAAACAGAAAATTACAGAATGACTTTGTAGAAATTTGAGGCTGGTTGTAAAGAAAGCACACTGGGAAATTCATTATGTTTTACAATCAGTGTAACACTGTTGATTTACAAGGAAAATTAATTATTTACTGGTAAATAAAAATAGTATGATCCGATCTGTTGAAAATGAAAATTTCTCTTTAAGGAAAATGTTGCATGTTTGATGTTAACAGTTCAGCTAGGGAATGCAAAATAAGTTGAACATAGATCTATTTCTGTGAAAATGTTCTTTTGTTGAGTACAAATGAAATTTATCACTTCTATCAGGTTTCATAATCATAATGTGGAGAAACTTAATAACAAATTGGTTTCTCATTTATTGGAAGACGTGTGGAAATATTATACTATCATTGAAACCCTGTATAAATTTGCAATATATCTAGAATAAAGTACCGGTATGATATTAACAGCAGATCTGATGAACTGTGAAAATCATTTATTGAAAAATAATGGCATCACTTTGTTCTGGTTGATAAGGCCAGAGAAAAAATGTTTCTTGTTTCTTGACCAAAAATGAAATATGGGATAGGCAGGTCTCAAAACTTTCTCTAACATAACATAATTTATTTCCTATGGTGGAAGCATTATTTGTCCTAAATCTTTTCTAACTTAGGATACCAATTTCTATGGTTTTGTTTTATTTCAGGAAAGAAATGCTGAGAGTGCTATTGAAGCTCTCAAGGAGTATGAACCTGAGATTGCCAAAGTTTTTAGAAAAAACACTCGTGGCGTTCAGCGTATCCGAGCCAGTCTTTTAGTTCCTGGAGATGTTGTTGAGGTCTCAGGTAAGTGGCCCCTAATTAGGGAATTTCAGTCTGAAATTGTGTCACTTGAGATTAATATCCCAATTTTATATTTTCAGTATTCTCAAGTTAATTGAAATAAGATGATTTTACTGAATACAGTAGTGAATATTATTGTATTATTGAAAAAAAATGACTCTCTAAATAGTTCTATTATTATCAGTTTCATTCAGGGGTGTGATTCTTCCTCCTTTCAGCTGATTTCCTCTTTTTTGTCTTAAAATCTGTGAAACAAAAGGGTCCAGATTCAGTCTGACATACTCAAAAATGATGTTTTTGCAAGAGTAAGGGGGTGGGGGTAGGGTATTTCAGCTTTTTTGCTCTTGGAGTAATCACACCCCTGTTCATTTGAGAATGAAAATGAGATGCTTAGGGACCTAGCTCAAGTTATATAACTCGAACCTTGATGTAGTTCCTTAATTTAACAATTCATTTTAATTTGCATCGTGGATCTTGTAATTTGAGTTTCTGAAATTAGTTTCAAAAAAAGAAAGATGATTTACATGTGTCAGATGACATTGTGACTTGACCTTTAAGAAAACAATTTTATATGACAGTTAATTTTCCTCTGTTGTCAAGAATGTGGTATGTATATACACAAGATAATGCTAGCATCTTTTAATGACTCAACAAAATTTGAAAATTTTAATAACTTCTGTACAAACTAAACATAATTATGGAGTATTTAAGTGTATTGTTTTATAAATTACTCCTCAGTGTTGGCAAAATTCTAGTGGATAACTGTGCATCGTGTTTAATTAGCACCAATTCAAAATTCTTGAATTCTTGTTGGTGTTTTATGTGTTATAAAGTACTCTTTGTTTTTTAGTTGGTGACAAAGTACCAGCTGATATCCGTGTCACAACTATCCATTCCACAACACTGCGTATCGATCAGTCCATCTTGACTGGAGAAAGTGTCAGCATATTGAAGCATGCCGACCCAATTCCAGATCCACGTGCTGTCAACCAGGACAAGAAAAACATCCTCTTCTCTGTAAGTACTGGTTTCACTCTTTGGTTTAATGTCACAACAACAACTAGGTTCATCATGTGACCTTACAGCTTTAACGCTAGAGGAGGACTTTATTGGACAATACAAAATATGAATGTGACTATAAGTGTGGTAAAACGATAAATAGATGTAATTTGAAGCTTATCTTCTTGTCCTTTATGTATTCGCAATACACACTTCTACATTATATCAATTGATTTGAACTAAGTGTTATCCATACACGCCTAGTACATTGCCCCTAAGTACTTTTTTGTACATACATTAAATGACAGAACAGAGATGATCTTCATTGAAGATTAGGCAGTTATGTCAAATTTTAGGATAATTTATTACCAGGTGATAGTTTAATCACAGAATTTTACTGCTGTCATAAATTATCATGTTTCTCTAAATTCCTTAGAACCAAGACTGGTTGTCATAGTCATTTATTCTTTCATGGTAACAACACAGACTTTATTAACATCCTGAATGCTCTAATCAACCAATGATTCCTTTATTTTGCTGTAAAGAATGTAAATAAGTGGACATAATTGATGCAAATGTACATACACAGGCTAACCTGTGAACAAAGGCCACCTTTTGGGAAAGAAGTAATGTGGTCTATATTCACAAGGTGGCCTTTATTTGGAGGTGGCCGCTAACACAGGTTTGACTTAAACATTACACAGATAAAAATATACAGTAATACTTTACTTACAGACCACATAATGTCAACTTGATTGTAAGACTACATCAATATTTATACCAGTCCATTGGGTCTTAAGGATGGCCATGTTATCAATGTATTACCATCCTAAAAATTATATTCACATTTTGGTATTTGTTTAATTCATATAATGTAAACTATGACTACAGGTGTCACATGTTTTTAGTGTGCAAAGGTTTACTGTGAAATAACTTTATATTTCGAATCATGGTGTGCTGCATCTATATTCTGCAAAACTAATTTCATAGCATAATTTTAGTGGTACCGGTATATTGTATTTGTTACCTGCATGTTGAAGGTAAAGTTAAATTATACTATGTAAGATTGTTTGGCACACATTTTCATGGCCTGATACTGTATCTACTAGACAATGCTGCATACATGTATGACAAGTGGAGAATAAAACATATCAGCATTTTATTCTTCAACCATATTCAATTTAGGATGATAGGGTGTTACACGATATAAAACTTAAAATAAAAATAAATAGATAGATGCATAATTTGCTTTGATATTTGTAAATGGTTAAAAAATACAAATTTACACACTGATAAGATAAAACATTGCTGCACATATAAGTTATTAATATGTTTGGCACTGAATCAGTGCCCGCTGAGATGTTAGTGAGTTGTTCACAGCATAGTTTGCAGATTTCTTATTTTTCATGATTCTAAGTAAATTTCACTGAAGAAATAATGTATCATCATCGATATCCAGACCATGTTAATTACAAGCAGATTGTTGAAAACATGAAATCACTGTTTAAGGCGAATATTTTATTGCTTGTTTTGTTGCTATGGTAATGGAATTCTGTAGAAAGGGAGGAGAATTTGCATGACGTAACAAAATGTGATTATAAATTTTATTACCTACTTGAAAAGAGCAGTAGGTTAATGGCCTTGGAATATTAAATTGATGTTTATTCTAAACTTTAAATTATTTGTTTAGTGGTTGATTGATAATAGACACAAAGTAAATAGGAAGCATCTGTGTAGGATAAGCTTGGGTGTGAAGGGGTGCAAGGGGGGGGGGGGGTCAGGGGAGTTAGTAAAAATAAAATTAAAGGAAAATGCTGATAAATGTATTAAGTCATCAGTAGGAACTAGTGTACTTTAAGCTTATCAATTTAAAAAAAAATTCTTAACTAACCCAGTAAATCTTTTAACATTAAATTGTACCAAGGTATAGAGTTTTAAGACCAATATCAGAAGAAGCCCTGTGATTGGTTGATATAAAGACTGTCCTCCGAAATAACCTATCAGATCATTGGGTTTGATGCATACTTACCCTAGACTATGGATTTGATGTTATAAAGTCTATAAGATTATAGTATTCACATACATCACCACAAAACTAACTTACAAGCAGCAACAATTAGAAATTAATCATGCATCTAATGTTTAATTAGTTTAGCTTTTTATTAGGGATTAATTTGAACCTTATTGATTTTTCAGGGTACCAACATTGCTTCAGGCAAGGCTAGAGGTGTCGTTATTGGAACTGGTCTCAACACTGAGATTGGTAAGTACTTATATCATTCAATCATTCATTGATTTATCACAATCAGCGATATGGCTTCTCAAAGTTTTATCAGGCTACCCTAGCTGCTTGTTGTCCAGCATAGAATTTTAAGTAGTTCTACAGCTATTTCATCTCATCATGCTTTGATACATAGAATCTATTAGTAATTATGAGATGACCCTCAGGGAGGTGCTTTATGGGAATTTCCTTGGATTGGATGATCAGTCAGGACATTATATTCCGTTATCATTTAAGAAAAGTTTAAGCAGGTGTATAGTGGGTTAGCAGAGCCTAGTAAGCCCATTATCCTGAAATGCTGATGTATAGTGATGCTAATAGATTTACTGATACTCATATCTGTCATATTATTTTGTCTTTAGCATGTTTTCTAGCCGTATTAGAGCTTTGAAACGGTTCTGCTATGCTATGACAAAATTTTCTTTCCATCTTATTAGGGAACAATCCTACCACCCTGTACATTGCCATGTGGACATTGACTCAAGTGTTGTAGTCAGTTACTTAATAGATCGAGTATTAAATGGCCTTTGTTCCTGTGCACTGTGATGAGGCTTTCAATAACCCTTTTCCTTTATTGCTGTGTCTTTGTTGATGTTTTCATTTAGAAAAGCTTATCTTTCTCATTAAAATGTGTTCACTGAAAGTATTTGATCAGCAGATGATTTATTGCCTGACGTAGAGTTGTGAGATGAAAATTATTGACAATTACATCCTAATGATTATAAATGGAACCTGTAGGTCTTTGGTGTTGAAAGATTGCATCAGTGTTAGACTTTTGTCTTCCCTCTGTGTTGATATAATTCCTAGAAGCTGCATTATAAGCCTCTATAGTCCTGGTTGCTGAAAACCTCAGACAATAGGTACTAGGACTAGGTAATAGAGTTTTACTGTTGAAGTTTATTTTCAAAATCTTGATTGATTGACTGTTTTTTTAAACAGAAGGCTTAATGTTGCATTGTGTGTTAACTATAGCCTTTTGTTATAAAGTGTTATATATACTTGGCATGATCCTGGCGCCAAAAATGTCTTACTGTGTTGACATTATGCGGGTAACTACAATAAACATATGAAAGAATGATTGTTGATATTGAAATATTTTACTTTGTTCCAATCAGGGTCTGGTTTCAGGGAATACAGCACAGATGTTTTTTTTTGTATTGTGTGTTATACTGGGGGAACATATACAGTGCCATAAACTCCTGGTTATATTTGATATATTTATTAAGAATTTTCAGACTGGAAGGGGATTATGTAACCAGCATTTTCAGTTCCAGACATTGTTAAGCTTGACAATAAACATTAGGCCATGAAGAATTTATGGCGAAGTTATAGAGAAATACGGCTGCTCTTTGTCAATTAACAATAATGCTATTTTTTATGTCTTGTTTATTAAGCAGTTTTAGATCGATAGGGAAAAAAGGTGATGGAATTGACAGAATCTTGATTTTATGTCTAGTTGAGCTCTTCCTACAGTCTGCATCTCTGTCAATGATCTAGCATTTTAATCCATCATAGTTTTTTACGAGCTTCATGTAAACCTTCTACAGATTCTTCATGGTGGAATTTTCACCTTCAGTGTTTTGAATTGTTGTTTGTTCCATCAATATGTTGAGTTTTCTAGAATGCTTGAGTTAAAATGAAACCTCATTCCATTAGTTGCGAAGATAATTTATTGCTTTTCCAATAACTTGATTTTAACGATGAAAACAAATCTCATAAATCTGCTGCAGTAAGGAAAAAAAATCACTTTACTTTAAAAGCAGGAAAGATGAAGAATAGATTTAAACTAGGTCTAAACGTTGAATGTGCTGTGTATAGTCCTCTGATGATTGCTTGTATTGCAAAACACTCGGTATTCAGCAGAAATAAGGATATTGTTCTTAACCAACTATTGTATAATTTGTCAGCTTCTTATCCTCGGAGAGTTCATTGTCGGAAAAATATCTAGCAGCCATGAAATTTGCAAACTTGAGGTTTCAGGATCAAATTATAATTTAATTTTGTCACATAGCTGTCAGTTAGTATTAACAATTCTCTCACCGCTGAGAGTTCAAATCTCATCTTGGACAAAATTTCACTTGGGAAGAAGATGAAAGCTTACGGAGAATGGATGTTTCTGCTATGGTTTGTTCTGATGAAAGTATTCATTGTTTGTTTCTGAAACATTAGGGAAAAACACACCAGAAGAGCTAGTTTTTATTCACAAAATTGTGAAAACCAATTTATTTTCTTTAAAAAAAATCCTCGTTCATCTACAATAAGCCACTTGCATAACATCTTGAAGAAGTAAAAACTACCCAAGACAAGTAAGAATTGCTATTTTCGTTGTTGCCAAGAAACAGAATTGTTAGGCTTTGTAACTTAAGCAAACATTGCAACAATTTAACATACACCAAAGACTCATGCAAGATGGGAAGATATTGCATTGTAAGGAATTACTAAAACAATTTTCCACAATTTTCTTTGTATTATCTTGCAATTGTTTTTTAATACAAAATCTAACAAAAACATTTGATGTAATTTCCTTTTTTGATAGAATTATGTTAATTATTTTGTATTTCTTAGAAGATCTCAATTATTTCTTCAAGATCTATTTCCTCTGTACTCAGCTTTCCTCTGTTTAGCTCATTAGCGTGTTAATTAATTCTATTGCTTCGTTCCTTGTCATCTCATTCTATTGCATTGCATATTTTCTCATTAAATTACAGGTATGATTGCTATAGATATGTTCCTTAGCAACAAAACGATGAAAATAACATTCTGGAATAAAATCTGTTATGTTATGTATCAATGATTTTCCATGGTAATTGGTTCGAAAGAATTATTCTTAAGTCAATCATTATCTTGTGAAAGCTACTCTGTATCCTTCAAAAGCTTGTTGCTCACCAAAGTTTTAAGAAGCTTGCATTAATTTTAGTGCATAATGTTAAATTTCATTCTTTGATGCACTTTGAGTATCCATTGTTATTACTGCCCAGCTGTCAGCAGTAATTATGTAAAATTGAAGATTTACTGGATTTGTTTGAGATATCATTGATGGGGAAAATTGGACGTAAGCCTTAGCTTATCTTGGGTGGTTTCATTATCTACGTCATTCTCCTATACTTCAAACAAAACGTGTTTATTTTAGAAGCTGTAAAAACCTTATTTCATGGTCTGCATTATTGTGAATTATTTACAGATCTCCTACATAAATATATTACTTATTCTTTCAAACAGTAAGTAAAAATAAACAGATTTACCTTGACTGGGCCTGAGAAAAAATTACCTGGTTCATGTTAGTTGGCATTGTATCAGAAGAAAATATTTGGATAGAGCATTTTTTAACCATTTTATAATGACAGTGAATAAAGTGCATCTTGTCTAAAATGTCAGTTTACTTGCGTATTATGAATTTGAAAAACAATTCTACTTGGACAGTCCTAATTCAGTATAAACTTACAATAACTTTTGATTTGTTATCCATTCTGATTATGAAGAGATTAAAGCACATCACCGCTACAAGTTCAAATCCTACCCGTGACTTAATGATAGGGAGCTGTATTGCTAGCTTACAGGTTGCTGGGTCTACCCCAAAGTTTGCTCGGTGTCTTAAAGATGGAAAAGTGGCTATAAACCAGCCATATAGTTAGCAACAGAATTTTGATATATTACATATTTAAGAAGCAAATCTAGACTGTTGTTTTAAATAAATATTAAGAAATTCGTCAAAATTTTGAGTAGGTCAATTACATGCAATTAGATTAATGGTCTTCTGAAAGTGTATCATAATAAATGGTTTCAAAAGTCAGAAAAATATATTTATTGTAAGATGGATTGAAATTTAAATGGAAGAAATATGTTCTGTATAATGTAGTAATGTATATAGGAATGAATTTTTTCTTGCAAGAAAAATGATTTACCTGAAAATCTTGGTTGGTCTACTGACAGCTTCGGCGCAGACATTGAATGGTGTGTTTAGATAAGATTGTGAGGGAGATGTGAATTATGTGCAGATATTTACAATTGTTGTACAGTAGTTTGTATTATGATATATACATCCTGACTGACAAATCAAGTATTCCTGGCACAGTCTGTGAGGATGTGTATTGTGAGAAAGCGTTACATTTTACTGTTTGAAATGAATGAAATGTTCTAGCTGGTCTCTGGGTTAATGGGTACAAGATTGGGGTGATGGCTGATTTATATCACATGGCTTCACATGCACTTAATGGTCCAGGGGGGTGGAGGAGGCTGTATGGTTGAGTGGTTATAGTCTCTGACAAATCACTGACCCCTCACCACTGTGAATTTGAATCACATGGGATAAAAAACTCACATGTAATTTTACAGGGCTTGACACTAACTTTTTCAAGAGGTAGTCGGCAGGACTACTAGCATAGAAAATGAGGAAGTCCTTGCAAATTATTGGTAGTCCTCATTTTAATGCATAAAATATATTTTATGTTCTTCATTTTATTCCATTGCTTATCGAGTGTACTTTATTAGAATACAAGACAAGTATGAACTCAAATTTTCACGAATGTATTCAACAAAAGTTATACAGGTTACATCACATCAGATCTAACAAAAGTTTGCAAGCTTTATAAATTATTTGATTTACTTAGATTTATAGAATTCAGAACACCCAAATTTCAGATAGCCCAACAGGATACCTAGCTTGGAAACCTAGGTAGTCCTTGGAGAAAATAGGTAGCCTTGGTCTAACGGACCACTGTTAGTGTCGAGCCCTGGTGAAGAAGTCCAGCTGGGTTACATCAAGTTTTTTCTTCCACCATTAAAGCTCGAAAAGTCACAAAATAACCCACCAAACTAAACAATACTGAGCATCCAGCCCTATATTTTTTTGACCCAATAATATGAATTGACGAAACATTGGACTTTGTATCTATAGACAAAGATTCATGAAGATATCTTATCTGAGTCATATATGATATCAACATAAAATTCAAGTCATCTGATAAATGATGAATTAAAAATAATTTTCATAGTCAATTTATGTATTAAGTATTTTTTTACCATCTTTACTCCATGGATAAATCCCCTGTTATGAATAATTATGATATTGGTATGCAGGAAATATTTTGACGTGATAAATTAATTATCTATATAAATGAAATAAATACCCACTAAAGTCACCTATTGATGCGCAGAAGTCTTTAGAATTAATTTACTTTTCATTATTCGATACAGTTAATGCTTAGCATGATATAACTTTTGTCACTCTGTGGCATACTTCAGATACCAAATTGTATACTGGCATGTACAATGTATTTCAGTTGCTATGGTTACTATTCATTTCAGATAATAGGAGGGAAAGTAATTTGATAATTGTTTTTTTCACCTTCTGTTCTCCGCTTGCTGAGCGAGATATGCTCACCTGTGTCAGGTAAGACCAGAAAACCATGGGAAATATCGAAGAATCATGGGAAATACGGTGAAACTAAGCCTTTGGCCAGGCTATTCAACTCTAAGAAAATGATCAACACATTCTTCAGGTTACAGTAATGAGAAGTCATTCAGGGATGCTTCGAAATTAATTACTCTCAGGCAATGTTTAATGTATAACAGATATATCAAATGCCATTTTTTCACCGTAAGGTGCCCTTGGTATAGGAGCAGTTTTTGGTACCATGTGTTTTTTCTTGTGCTTGGAAAAATACTGATAGTTAGCTCTAGTCACCTGGTGTCTTCATTAGTTTTGGATATAGGTATATGTATATAATTAGACCTTGTACAATCACACATGATCGTTAGTCAAGTGTTAACACGTCATTCATTTGAAGTATGTTAATACAGGAATGATTGCCTGCTGTTTTATCATAATTGATGGTATAAGTGAAATATACCATAAACCTACAATTGTAATTCCTGTTAAAAAAAATCTTTTTCACTTGACAAAACTTAAGGTTCATTGAACATGACTAGGAAGTTATGAAAAGAATTTAGAGGTCTTTGACCTTATGTAATTGTTATTGAGGAAACTGAGTGAGATGTTTGTTTTAATATCTCAGTGAACAGAAAACAGTCATGCTTCATGCTAAGTCAATACACAGATTTTGTACCTTTCACTTATGTAAACTGTGTCCTATATTGACATAAATGGTGTCCTGTGATGAGATAACGCCCCAGGTATAGTGTGTAAAACTCAATACATTCATGTATGTTTGAACATGTTTCTGTCATCAGTTGACTAACATGTATAAATTGTCAATTGGCTTGTTAAGTTACGTAAATGGCCAATTAATATGTACAATGATTATTGTTGAATTCAATACATAAAAGTTTGTTATATCTCTTTATATTATATTGTAATAAAAGTATTCATTGTTTGAATGGCATGTAATATTGTATGAATGACCGATTAATTAACACTCAGGCTTTATTTGTAAAGTGAACGACTCTATAATTATAGTGTCACTGATTCGTTATTTGTTAATTAGGAAGTTAAACATCATCATTGATATTGTACTGTAGGCCAGACAAAGAATACTTCTATTTCTGGTGACCCCAACCGACACCATCTTTTTCTGCCGTATCTTCGGTTTATAAAAGCAAAACCCATAAAATAGAAACCAATTGTGTTGTTTCAAAGTTATTTGGGACAATTAATGCCTCAAATGTATGAGACCTGCCTCTTTGGTCGAGTGGTTAAGGTCGCTGACTTCAAATCACTGTAACCTCTCACTGATAGAGGGTAGAGGGTTCGAGCCACACTACCAACCATGTCTCTTTATGTGAAAAAGTAGGCAGTTGCTTACAGAGGATTGGAGTCTTAAGTACTGGTTCTTCCCAGGAATGATGGGTCAGTAAACTGTCCGCATCATATGACTCTGACTGTTGCAAAGGGGCATAAGACTCAATATAAACAAAAAAATCAAAAGTATTTTGATGAGTTATCTGCCCTTTTTTGTCAAGTACTTGGAAACTTGACTATTTCTTGTTAGCCTTTAGAATCAAATTCTCAAAACTGTTTACTTGCTTTTCTGTTAGATAAATAGACCCATTATGAGGAAATTGGAGTTAGTGATTATTTTGAAGATTTTTTCTAAATATGTTAAGTTTGTCTAGAGCAGTGAAAAGATTCTGGGCTCAGAAATCTCCTTACTACTGTGTGTATCAGACATCATTGCTTATTTATGAGAATTAACTATTTTAATCATTCCGTATTTCCATGTTTAGAACAGATTAAAGTCTGAGATTGTAGCATCATTTGGTATAGTGTAGAAATATTTACTTTATAATCGAGTGGATGTAAACTAGACGTGAATATATGTTTTTTTTCATAATTATGTCTAATAAAAAATCAGGATCCTGCTATTTTCGTTGTTTCACTTTATTGATCGTAATCTGAGAGGAATTAATTCTTTGGATTTTGAAGATTATTTTTAGAATCTTATGTCAGTTTAACAAAGTTTGCTTTGTTTGTTTTTTGTTATTTTCTCAGCCTTTATTCCTGGAATGAAATTCAATGTGGTCTCATAGTGATATTATCTCACTGAAAGGTTCATTTGTTTTAAAAGCTGCTACTAAGGGTTAAGGGGGAGGGGGGAGCTATCAAAGAGGTCATGTTCTCTGACTAGTGATCACTAGCCTCAATCCCATGTGGAGAAGGTTCTACCCTGATGTATGCTTGGGGTCTTCCTCAGCTATTAATACTTGAATATCACCAAATGGCCCCCAACAGTGTCATACTAAACTACTGTAAAAAAGCTACTACTCCTGCAGTTATGAAATAGAAGGTCTTCCCTACAGTTGGTGTCATACTAAACTACTGTAAAAAAGCTTCTACTCCTGCAGTTATGAAATAGAAGGTCTTGCAAAGGCATGAAATGAAATTTTAACAATTTAATACTCTTTTTTGTGTAATGAAAAGCTAAATTTTACTTAATAATATTTAATGTACAAAGACCAACATGGAGACTCTTCTGATTTTTTTAAACACAGCTTTGTGAGAATATGGGATGAGACTCATCCTCTAATGTGCTTGTACTTTGGACTTAACTGATACAGAATTTAGGGTCAGCACCAAGGAATGGAGTGGGTTGGGTTAATGCAGACAACTTTAATTTCTTACTTTATTCTTAAATACTTTATTTAATTTTATACTTTTGAAGTTCCTAAGTATAAACCAGACCATATAGTAGAAGACTTCTGTCATTATGACTGATATATTAGTTATCATTATTAAATTTTTTTACAAATCCTTGACCCAAATCTTTTTTTGCAATTTTGACAAATGTTTTTTGTTCTTTACTCCATCATTTAGTTTTTAGTACATTGTACAAGCATGTTATGTGAACACAAGATTGCCTACCTACTTACCCACCGTTAAAAGTTTGGGTCGCTCTACTGCAAACAGTATTTTTTTTTAAGTATGGCCTGACTAGATGTTACACTTATATCTATTAATTTATCAATGAATGATAACATTGATTTACATCCACTTGAAAGTCTTATGATTAATGTAAAGTGAAGTTGACTTTTGTACAGATTTTATATCTCTAACTCTCTAGTTATATGTGCATCAATCAATACTTAAATGTTGTCTGCTTGCAATTCTCAGAATGTAGAGTAATCTCCCTTCATGTGTATATGTGTAATTGTTATCAGCACTGATTATTTATTTATCATCTCATGAACTTAAAAGGCAAAAAGAGTGATAATTACATTGAACATTTTTTCTTACATTCAATGTCCTGATCTCAAATAACTGGGGAAAGCACTGCAGTATTTTGCTGTCTAAGATAAGCATTCATTTGATTGATGTGTACAGGCATAGTTGCTGCTGGCCACCTTGTAATCAGTTCAATGCCATTCCAATGCCATTACAATAAGTCTTCCCTTCCGAGACCTGTGCAAAAGGTTATTAACTTGGCTGTCTATGTCCAATCTCTGATCCAGTTTTTGTCTTTAATTCATGAAATTGATGATACAGTCATATACATGAATTTGTGAGCATAATTGCATGGAATATGTATTTGAACATTTATAGTTGATACTGTCTCATTCAGAATAAGAATGAAATTGAAATTTTGAACTCAGAGACTCTTTCAAAGTTTTATAACCTCAGGGCGAAGTTGCTGTTTCTGACTCTGAAATTAGAATATAAAGTTCTGTGCTTCTCTTGATATCAGGTGTCTTATATAGGATGTGGAAAGTTTTACTGTTTCGTTTTAAATGCATCTATATATCTATCATCAAGCAGCAGTTAATCGATCTGTAATAATGGCTTCTAAAATAGATTCTACCATATGGTATACATTCTCTTTCTGTTTTTGTTGTTTTGAAAGATTGTCTATCATTTGTCTCCCATGACTTACTAACAATCAACATCAGTCAGAGAAAATTACTGTGTATTGTCTTGAACCGAAAGTATGAAACCATATTTGGTCATAGCTTGTTTCTACACACCATGGCTTGTGGTGGCTAGTTACAATTATCTGTAATTGACATTTTTGTGTGGATGTTTTGATATTGGCAGTGCAATTTACTGACTAGTTTGCACATTTCTGAAAAGCTAGAGTGTTGATCTAGCGGCCCAGGCTGTTCTTGTTTTTCTTGACAATTTGTCTGATTACATTACATATGTCCAAGGTTTTTTATTGCCCTCTTTGTACCTGAGTTGTCTGTTGCTTGTGGAGTGCAGGACAGATAGGAGTGCAGGTCAGATAGATTGTTGAGTGCAGAACATACAGATCGTGGAGTGCAGGACAGACAGATGGTGGAGTGCAGGACAGACAAATGGTGGAGTGCAAGACAGACAGGTTGTGGAGTGCAAGACAGACAGGTTGTGGAGTGCAGAACATACATATTGTGGAGTGTAGGACAGACAGATGGTGGAGTGCAGGACAGACAGAATTTAGAGTGCAGGACAGACAGAATGTAGAGTGCATGAAAGACAGACAGGAGTGCAGAACAGACAGATTGTGGAGTGCAAGGCAGACCTATTGTGGTATACAGGATTGGCAAATGAGTACTGGTTGGAAGACACTCGAAGCACTTGTTTTAAAAGTCATCTTACTGTCTGACACACTATCAAAATACTATCACTAGATTGAAGTAACTGCTTGCTGCAGAATAAACACCCACAGAAAAACACAGTACAACATAATGCAGCAGCATTATTTGTTTATTTGCAAGAACTCAAGGTTATATTTGTCAGCATAAACAAAACAATAATTGCATGATGTGGGCAAAAATGAAACATCTTCTAAATTACCTGGAGAATACTGAACTTAAGTATATACCATCAGTACTGTGAGAAGGGATTATGCTGGATGATAAAAAAAAGATTGATTTTGGCAGCTGTTTGTTGTGGGAGGATTTCACACTGAAATCAGACAAGGTCAAAGCTTTCTTACAGAACCTTAGAGATGTAGGTGTTAATGAGAACCAATGATAATGTATGCTTATTGTTATATTAGACCAAAGGAACCACTGAATAAAGACCCAGATCAGGGTTTTTATACCAAGAAAGTGACACTGATAGTCAGCATCTTCCCCTTGGAAAATAAACTATATCCCCCCACCCCCCCAAAAAAAAACTTCATCCATTTGCATTTTGTATATTCCCAAATTTGTCTTTATTGTATATCCCCCCCCCAGTGTTTTCCCTTTTCCTAATTAAAACACCTGCAGCTGTACATACATGCCAGATTTCTCTATTTGATGGCTTTTGTTCTCAAGTTTGACTGTATGTTGTATTGAAACATTAGTTGCTGTTGACGTAGAAATTAGAAGGTCACATTGGCAACATATGGTGAAACTAATTTCTGATGTATTTCAACTTGTGTAATCAGCTATGGTCATTTAGCAACATGATACCTGTAACAGGTGGGAGATGATTGTTGTTCACAGCTCTGTATGCTAATGTGTATGAACAAATCTAAAATTATATTTGATACAAAACAATTATCATGATTTTGTGTAAAAGTCAGATGATGCTGTCCTATAAATTAACTTTACCAATTTTGGTCAAAAGCTATACATAGCTTGTGTTACTGTGTTAAAATGATATCTGACAATAACTAAATATTGATTTGATTTGTACTTGGAGGAAGTCCTTGGAACCAGAAAAAAGTGAAGATGTTAATTATCTCATAATAAAAGCTCGCTGTGATAATGGACTATAACAACAACAACAACAACAAAAAGTTTTTTATTATGTTATGTAAAAATAATGAAGAAATCTATAAGCATGCTGAGATTGGCACAACTATCTCATACTTTTATTATATTTTTGCACTGACACCTTCATAGGTACATACACTTTTTTATAGATACATAATATAACTTCACATAGATCAGCACAAACAGTTGCCACAAGAACTCTAGCTAAAAATAATCTGTAATTACACTTTCTTTGCCAAAACTTACAGTGCTATGTAGATTCCAGCAGTATCTTGGGATAGATTAAGTGGAATTTTCTATGAATCTCTGGTGCTTTGTTTTGTATATTGATACAATTGTACAGAGCTGATGATCCTGTTATTTTCATCTCTGAAATACCTTGATAAATATGGAGAATTTTCTGTAGTTGTGTACTTAAACATGAAACTAATGCTGTTTTATTCTATTTTGTACCAGTGCTTTAAGGCTATGGTAATAAAACAGTGGTTTTACTGTGTATTAATTTTAGTTTTCTAATCTAATGATTTGATTGGTTAAAATTAGTCAGCCAATCGAAATTGGGAAAACATTTGAATTCACCAATTGGCTAGCTTAAACCAGATGTCTGTATAATGATTGATGTAAGCACATACATTTACTAAGTCTTGATATTTATGTCTGTATAAACTTGACTTGGTACAAATATTTTATGATTATGATAAATAGAATGTAGTGTGTATGTCTGTTCCTTTCTGTATTTCCTTTGGTCATTACTTAGTAAACTCCTCAAGCATGATAGTTTTACTCAATGTCTATGGGCCAGCCTTGTGTTCTTGAGTTCTAAAAGTGACACATGTTCTCTGTACTGATTTAGTTAAAAATCTTGTCTAAAGTCTTTCATTCTCCACTGCTGATCATTTACGCAGATGCGGTGAACAAGTTTAGTACTGGTATAAAATCCTGTAAGATTAACCCACATAATGCTCTACCATCTTACTATTTGAGTTTGAAGCAAAATTCATCGAGAATATAAATGCCTTAGAATTCTAGGTGGAAAGTTCATAAATCGAAACTCTGATATAGATAAATTACCTCTGTGCTCTGTTGATAGTGTGTGAAAGTCATTTGGGATTTGGAGAATGAATTAGAGAGTGAGAAATTATTCTGAAGCATCCAGTTACTGCATTTGTATCTCAGTGACAAATTAGCTCATTATTTGGCCACAGTTTTTTTTTAAATTGATCTATTTTGTAGGAAAGCACTTTATGGTTACCTTATGCACCAAAGAAAGTGTTATATCCTTTCTTGAATATGATCAGTTCTAACTTCTAGGTCTAATTACACAATCATGTATTATTCCGTTCGTCAGAGTTACATTCGTTACTCAATCCTACATTTAATATTATTTTACAATTTCAGGTAAGATTCGTAACGAAATGATGGACACTGAAACTGAAAAGACTCCACTTCAACAGAAACTTGACGAATTCTCCCAGCAATTGTCCAAGGTCATCACCGTTATCTGTATCGCTGTATGGGCTATCAACATCGGACATTTCAATGACCCCGCTCACGGTGGATCATGGATCAAGGTATGACTAACTTTCCTGTATATATTAGACCTGTACCATACAAATATGTATCAAAATGTAAAAAAAAATGCTAATCTCCCTGCAAAGGTCAATTAGTTCTTCAAAGCATTCTAAAGGTTGACCCCTAACTGGTCTTTAATAAATTACTTATATAAAATTGAGGTTGTTACGTGTGATTCTACTCCTTTTAATATAGGGAAGGGACCTCCATGGGCGAGTAGTTATGGTCTCTGACTTGTTATCACTAGGCCCGTACCTATCCATAACCAGACTAATTCCATACATGAGGAAGCTAACCAGCTAGCTAACGGCAGGTTGATGGTTACGTCTGGTGTCTTTCTCCATCATTAAACCCGCAAAGTCACAAAATGACCGTGAAGAAATTGTGTCTTGTCCAGTTATTGCTTGAAGTGATTATGAAGCAAATGTATACCCTTTATCTTAACATAAATTGGTATTTAAAATGTTTATGGTAAAAACATAAAGATTTGTTTGTCATGTGATTGTTTTGTTTCTATCAATGATAAATTTTTGTCCTATTTGTATAGGGAGCTATCTACTACTTCAAGATCGCTGTTGCCTTGGCTGTCGCTGCTATCCCTGAAGGTTTACCTGCTGTAATCACAACCTGTTTGGCTCTTGGTAAGTTTAGGACTGACGACAATCGTTATGAAATTTACACTTGTTTGAGGCACGGCTGCTTCAATTTTTATTCGCCCATCTTGAAGGGACATAGTCTGGGAACACAAGTGATGGATGCTGAGCCTCCACTTCAGTTGTACCTTTTCTAAATTTGCATGGTTCCAATTCAATGTTCACTGAACTTGGTCTAATGTATATGGGCTTAATATCTTGACCAAGTTCTATAACTAGCAAATTACCCTGACTCACTTGAATTATGGTCCCTGATCAACTGAAAAATAGTATATATTGTCTGCTCTAGTTCAACCACTTACACTCATGAAATAATAGACAGCCCTCTTACCTTAACCATAAGGTACTCACTTGATGTTTAAAGTTTGGGGTCAAAGATGACCCTTTGCTGATGATGTTTTGAGGCAAATAAAATGTCCTAGTACTGTTTTAGCAAATTTGACCCTTTCGTACATATTCTTAAGAATCAGAAGCTTTATTTTGTTAATTTTGTGAGACAAAATACAATTTGATGGGTCAAATGAAAGCACTGTTATCAGAAACAAATTTTCAATGTCATCTCATCATGGTCTTAAATACATCTGACAGTTCCCTGTTTCGTCTCAATACAAGTACAACACTACATTAGTTACTATATTTTCATTGGGCTCAATTTTCGTGGTTTTTACTAAAATGGCTATTTTATGGGGACATAAATTTGTGGATTTTAATTTTTGAAAAAATCCCTTTTCTGCATTGAAATTTGTGGGGATATGATTTCGTGGATGAGCCGACCCACAAAATCCACTAAATTAAATTCCCAATGAAAATTAATGATTCCACAGTATTTGTTTGTGGGTATTAGGAACAATTATTGCTAGCTCAGGTTATGAGAATACTTATGGTAAATGTCATTGGCAGAAAAAGGATAGCTTGATGTTCAGTGCTATTTCTGCTTACAGTGAATTCATTATGTCTTCATTAGGTCTTCATTGATTTTGAATTCTGACTTATGACCAGTTGTTCTGATATTCTCTGGAAATCTATTGTTACTGCTTACTGATCTCTTGTACTGGCAATGATGATAAATTTCTTGCAGAAACATCAGAAAATAAATGAATTACATCTCAGCCTCTTCAAGATAATTCAATCGCATTCAGCATTGTCAGTGATAATTACGTTTATATAATGATATAGGCAGTTTCGACTGTGGTCTTATTAGCTGTTCGGGTGTTTTGTATATACTTGGCTTTGGTCCCACAGCATGAAGCTGCATTTAGTTAATTATCTTATTATCATGTTGCAAATTTCATTATGTTTGACACTAGGTTATTGAAACAACATTATTTCGGTGTTGTAAATTACAAAGACAATATCGAGGGTTCAACGCAACAGTGTCGTAACTCATATTGTAATAAGAACAAGTTACGACAGTGTTGCGCTGAGCCCTCGATATATTGCTTCTGTATAAAAGGAAGATGGTAGAGACGTTTGCATGCATGCAACCGAAAGTGATTGGGAAGTTTTAAGAGGGTTGTAAACTTATGTGAGAGAAGCTAGATGAATCTATGATGTTAAATATGTTGCATTCATGTAGAGATCTCATTCAGTCTGCAAACTCCATTTATTAGGAGATAAAAGTGATTGTTTTATGTACTCCATAGAAGTTGATTATTTTAGATCGAACCATTGCCAAAATGTTTTGATAATGTATACTTGTAATTCCACTGTTGGTATCTCCTTTCAAATTTTATGTCTTAGGTTTTGTTCATGTCCATTTATTTAAGCGATTTTGGTATCTTAACTTCACATTTCTTAATTGTTTTATTTATTTCGTTGCTTAGGAACAAGAAGAATGGCCAAGAAGAATGCTATCGTAAGAAGTCTGCCATCTGTAGAAACCCTGGGTTGTACATCCGTCATCTGCTCTGACAAGACTGGTACATTGACTACCAACCAGATGTCAGTCTGCAGGGTAAGTTTAAAAGGAAAAAATCTCTGACCCAGTCTATATTATTTACCAAGTCCCAAGGGATCATTATCAGCCACATAGCACCAAAAAATAGTGCTGTTGTGATCTTACAATAGCTGAAAAAATATTTGGATGTTAGGATTTTGGAATGATTAGGATGCATAACTGCAAATCGACTATTTTAAAGGATTTTCTGTCTACTTGTCCTGAGTTAATAGAATTTGATTTGGTGTGGTAAAAAAAGGAAAAATTATCTGAAAACCTGAAGGAAAAGTTTTTATTTTAAAGACTTGTGAAAAGTTAATGTCACTGTGAAATTCTCATTGATAAGCAAGACCAGATTTAGTATCATGTGATTTTTTGATCAGTGAATTATTTTCCTTGTATTGTAGATGTTCTTCTTCAACAAGATAGAGGGGGCTAATATTGAAACCCAACAATTTGAAATCACAGGATCCACATACGCCCCTGAAGGCGATTTGTAAGTTGATAAAGTGTTATGTTTGTATCTTGATCGTGTAATAGCTCTTCAAATGAACATCACTCTGGTTAGCATACTAAATCTATTCCAAATTCTACAAGTATCAAAGAGGCATAGACACTTCATGCCTTTTGAATTCGGTTAATATGATTAATAAAAATACATCAATAAAGCTACAAATGTTCTGAATTTGATGAAAATAGCGAAACAAATTAAGAAGTTATTACAATTCAATTGTTTCAAAACAAGAAAAGTTTACTCTTCGGTGCCACCATTGCAACACGTCTGACTTCAGTTTATATAGCAAAATATTTTAAAATTGACTACTTTTCTTCAAATTTATTTTCTTCGTAACTTTTTTTATTTTTTAAGGAAAACAATTCTGAAGTTTTGTTAAAGTTAATACTATGTCAAAAAAATAAGCGAGGGTTGCTACTTTATCCAGTGGGTGGAGATAATCAGTAAGAGCTGTAGCTCAGTATACATTACTTACAGCTACTTACATTTTCATAGTAGCTGAAGACTCCTCTGAATACAGAAATTGTTTCATTTGTTGTAAGACTTGATTCCTGATAATGAACATAATCTTTATCTGATCAGAAAAGATTTTTTCAATTTAAACTAAAATTCAATTTCATCAGAAAAACTCATGATTGTGCTAGAGATAATTTTGTCTTATGACGCTAGGTTTTGTGTCTTACTGTGCAAAGTAATCTACTAGTTGTATGAAAGCCAAGATTCCATATTTCATAAAAATTTATCATTTTCTTTCTCTATGATGCAAAGAGATCGGATGGGGTTATTGTATCTTCTATGATTTATGGTTTTATGCATGAACGTATTATGTAAGGAGTCTGGTTTTATGATGTATGAAGCACTTTAAGATTCCTCACTGATTTTATTTGAAGCTTTATCGTCGTTTTTCGTGATAGGCTGCGATTGATATAAATTGTTTCTTTTACATTATTATTCTAGCTATTATTCTTACTGTATTTTTTTTACCATCATGCTTTTACATGAAAGTTATGTATGTTTTCCTCGACATCTCATGATTTATGTGGTTGTAAGTGTAAACATTAATCTGTGGAACCTGCTGCTTAGTTCATGTTAAAGCTACCAGAGTGTTTGGTCTACAGACTTGGGGTTGGTGAGTTTGAACCCTGGGCACGGCACATATTATCATCTTGTTGAAGGCATTATGTCTTTATGTTATACATCCTCCATGACTAATCTGAGGGATTTGTGTGGAGAGGTTGTGTGCTGAGACCAGGGTTAGTATTGGTACAGAATCCAGGAAAACCTATTAGGTTAACTAACCGTCTGTATTTGACTAAAATCTTGAGAAAAAAACGGATTTAAAACCCCGAAAAAGATTAATGTAATTTGGTTATGACAAGCAATACTATCTTTTAGTTAGCCTTACTGACAAGTCATCCCTTTACTTCACTTTTAAAAATCTGTCATATATCAAAACATGGGCTATATTTAAACCTTTGTTTGTTTTACAATAACATTCAAGTTTTACTTTTTTGCCTTTGTATTTCTTGTCTCTGGGGTAAAGTAAACATTGAACATACATGGTGCTTGTATAGTATTTATTTAAGATTTATCATCTCTACACTTCTTTCTGTCATTGTGTGGAAGAAAATGTGATCTTTTTTTGTGGGACAAATATGATTTAAATCTGATGTGTTGAAACTTGAGGAAAGATTAGTAAGCAAAACTAATTAGCGTAAACTGATTTGATTTTCTTTGTTTTAAATGCAATTAAATTTTTTGACATGGTATTTTTTTAATTTTGAGAATACATGTTTGGGGGGGGGGGGGGGGGGGGGGTAAGATAAAAGCATGAAACAGAAAAATAATCTAGGCCAATTTTCTAGCTTTCCTCTGGAAACATACTGAGAAATTATCATGTTAAACAAATATCCCATACCGGTGTATTCTTATAGTGTTATCAATAAAAGGCTTATTAGAAACCAATAGTTTTATACTGTGTACTGATCGGGGCTACCTGCAAAGTTGTAAGAAATCTATACATACTTATATCATACGTGTCTTGCTCCCTAATTTTTCATTCATTTAACCATGACATGAATTTTTTTGGGATAGAAAAATAAGTGTTTTTTTTTTGTATTATAAAAATGAAAGATTTTTTCCCCATAAATGTATGGTAACTTGATTTTTATTTGGTAAAGTAACATGAATATTTAAAAATATTTTTTAAGTGGTAATAGAAACTAATAATTCATCTGTACATAAAAATGACGTGACTTTTGTATTGAACTATTTCAGGTACACAAATGGCAAGAAGGTTAATGGTAAGGATATTAGTGGCTTGGAGGAACTGATGACCATTTGTGCTATGTGCAATGATTCTAGTGTAGACTTCAATGACGTAAGTTTCCATCATAAAACTTATGTTACATTTTTGTTAGAGTGCAGTGTCTGAAACATTATAATAAAAAATGATGTGTCTTGAATTGTAACTCTTGTAGATAAATTCCTGTCAGTAACTTACATGATTTAACATGTTTAAAGAATTGTTTTTATTATATTTCATTCATTACATGTATTTTTAGGCTAAGGGCATCTATGAGAAAGTTGGTGAGGCCACTGAAACTGCTCTCTCAGTTCTTGCTGAGAAAGTCAACTACTATAGCACTGACAAGACTGGACTTAACAAACGTGAGATGGGTGTAGCTGCCAACCATGTTATCCAACAGATGTGGAAGAAGGAATTCACACTTGAGTTCTCACGTGACAGGAAATCCATGAGCGTATACGCTTCACCAAACAAACCAACACGTACCCCAGGTGGTGCTCGCATGTTCTGTAAGGTAGGGTCCAGTATTCTAAATGTGCCTCACATGTTAGTCTGTCTGATATGTTAGGTGAACTAATCATCTGGTCCTGAAAGATTTTTGCATTTAATGAATTTTGAAGAAAAGCACTGTTATGATATGTTTTTAGCCTCATTTTTAGAGGTCAGTTTATTTCGTCATGTGTTGACCTGCCTCCATGGTCAAGTGGTTAAGGTCGCTGACTTCAAATCACTGTAACCTCTCACTGATAGAGGGTAGTGGGTTCGAGCCCAGCTACCAACCATGTCTCTATGTGAGAAAGTAGGCAGTTGCTTACAAAGGAAGGGAGTCTTGTACTGGTTCTTCCCAGGAACAATGATTAGGTGAACTGTCCACCTCATATGACTCTGACTGTAGAAAAGGGGTGTAAAACTTGATACAAACAAACAAAACAAAAGATACCGTAATGCGTTACAATGTTATTGTCCAATTATAATTAGTCTTTAAAATTTGGACTTTGCAAACGTGATTTAATTACCCGTGACTAAATATTTGTTTCTCAAACCAATCATATGTATTTACTGTTACTAGAATCATATATATAAAAAAAAAATTTAAGAAGTATTTGTTCTTATGATTAAAGTGATGTATTCATGATTGATGCTGTTTATTGTTTTCAGCTTTTCTTACTAGGGTCTGCATGTATTGCAGTATAGACAGCTGTTGTTGAGATGCTGTTGGTCTCACTTTTATGGGGTGTTTTTATGTAGTCGTTTATGATTTGTATACATGTTTACCATGAATCTCACTTTAGGGAGCTCCTGAAGGTCTTTTGGATCGTTGTACTCATGTCCGTGTAAATGGCAACAAGGTTCCAATGTCCCCTTCAATCAAGAATGAAATCATGAAACATACAAAAGCTTACGGAACTGGTACGTTGATCATGACATGGTGGTGGTGGTAATTTACTGTCTGTTTGTTGTGTCTGAAGATTCCTGTTTTAAACACAAAAATGATGGAAAATTGTTCAAAATACTTCAAAGCATAATTACAATGTTCAAAGAGAAAATGAATTTCAATTCTTTCCAAAAATCAATTTCCTGTTTCGATTCCCAACAATATTTGAAAATGTCAAATAAATGAATAGTAAGATTTTATTGTATTTTTTATGAAACCAAACCATGAAATTTTACTGTAAAAAGACATTACTACCGTTGGATATTTCAACTTGTTATTCTTGTATCATTGTTCCAAACAGGCTTTGTCAGATGATATCAAACAGACAGTAGTTTATTATTGTACATGTATTAATTATTAAATGTAAATTCATATTACATGATATTCTAGGGTGCCCCAGAAGGGGTTTTGGACAGATGTACCCATGTACGTCTTAATGGGGACAAAATTCCCATATCTACTGCTATCAAGAACGAAATTATGAAACACTGCAAGGCTTACGGAACTGGTAACATTGTAGTTTACCCATCGCTTTACAAACGATGCAACACTTCACCCTCTGCTATAAAAACGAATGTGTGTCTATCCACTCTCGTATTGTCAGATCTCTGTACAATCCTCCAACCTGTGAACAATGGCCACTCATGGAATGAAGGATTACAGCCTTTTATGCACAGTTGACCTTTTTTCAGAGGGTTTATTTGGTGTTTAATATTAAACAGATGTGTTCTGTAGATTAGATCTTTCCCATGATAGCCTTTGATCACAAGTGGCTGTTTACTCAGGTTTGACTGTTATAAAAAGGTTGTAACTGATCTGAAATAAGTTCAACCAGTAAACAGCTCTTTTTCTGTTCAATATTGCTACAGTATTCTGTAAGTGAGAATCATACAGTAAAATCCCTGAGAACTTGACTTCCTGGAAACTGGAATTCCCTGAAAATCAAGACGATTTTTCAAGTCCCAATTTTTTGAGGATTCATCAAGGGTTCTTAGATTATCGGAATTCTCAGAAAAGCGGGACTTACAGCCAACTTCTGAAGGGGTTTGGTTGTCAGGGTTTTTACTGTATTTGAAATGCTTGTTTAAGAGTGGATGGACAAACAATGGGAGTGATAGACCCTTGCAGAATTATATAAGTGATGTGTGTTAAATTCATGACTGGTTTGCTGTTCACTGCATATTAATGACTGCATATCTGTTTGAAATCTTGCAAAAACTTGCTTTAGTATATCTAAATTTGCTATATAAAATATGAAGGGGCCACCATGGTACTGGTCTCTGTCCAGAAGCCCATCACTGCTGTGAGTTCAAATCCCGTTAGCGATTACACAAATTTCACATAGGAGGAAGCTGTCCATCTAGCCTACGGAAGGTCAGAAGTTTACCAGGTGTATATCTGGGGTCTGTAAAGCTGGAAAAGTTTCCAAATCACACTCACTGTTAGTGTGAGATTTAAACCCATAGTCCCATACATACATTAAGGAATGTGAAAATCTTACAGATTTAATTTGCCTATTGCATCCAATATCTAGTCATAATGATTGATCCATCAGAATATGCCTAGTGCCGAGATTCCTTGATTTATTTAAAAAAATTATACTAAAGTGAAATAGGTGTTTGAGGAATGCTTGTTTATAGTCCTTGATGTCTACTTCTTATTTGAACTATTTATTTAGATCTGAATTAGTTGTTAGAGTCATATACAATCTTAGATTCAGTGTTTTAGATATTGTCTGATTTCATTTACAAACTACTTGCACATTATGTTACAGTTGATATCACCAACAGTTTGAAAACCTGGCATTAAATCAATACTTTGCTATGATACCCTTTGCCTTCCTTTATTTAACATGATTTGGTTTTATGATAATTCTTTTTATTTTCATCTCTTAAGTTTATTGCTATATTCACACCCCGCTTTCTCAATTATAAGTTTGAATTACAATTATTAATTTTGACGCTTCTGTTTTCTAATCCCATTTGAAGTTCTCATTTAAAATGTTATTTGTTGGTTGTGTTACGACTCTATTGTCAATTATTTGACTCCAGTGAATGTTTCTTGTTATTATTAAAGGATAGAATACTTCATAAATTGGACAAATCAAATCTTAGCTGATTAGTAGGTTTACTACCATAATCACAATTTCCTTTAAAGTGGACAAAATATTTGTGTATACCAAACTATTATTTCCATTTTTTTGTCTCATTTATTTTCCTCATTTATTTTTTATTTGAAAACGGTAGAACGTGGATATAGTAAATTCCTAAGAAACTGATCAATCACTCCCATATTTTATTTTATCCATAGATAATAACAACAATAAAGGAGTGTAGTGGAACACATGACAAAGACAACGGGTGTTTTTTTCAATTTATTATTTCCAACTAGTTTGGACTTACATTAGTCTTCATCAAAGATGAATAAATTACAGTGAAGTGTGTTCTACGGAAAATAAGTACTTCACTGTATTAGATTCTTCAGTAAATCTTGAGTTCACTATAACCATGTTTTACTATATTTTGTTGTAACCATTCCTATATTAGTATGGGTATGCCTTTACTCACTGAAATGAGATTTTTACAAGCCATTCATTAAGTTTTGTAATGATCTCTTTAGGACGTGATACATTGAGATGTCTGGCTTTGGCCACCATTGATAATCCACCAAGACGTGAAGATATGGATCTTGAAGACTCCAGAAAATTCATCGAGTATGAAGTAAGTACAGATAGAATGTTGTATTACCTTAGTACTGTTGTAATTACTTAGCTGATATGATTGCCAATAAGTTAAGCTAGAAAATCAAAGTTAATTAGTTAGTTTAAAAGAGTACTTTTAAAGAGATCATTTTCAACATGTGCAAAACAATTACCACATAAGTTTTCACAGACTGGAATATGTTATATGAAAGTTACATAAATTAAATTATGGAGATTTTGTGATGCATTTTTATATCAGAATTGAAGTTTTAACTAAAAACACAATTTGAAATTTTGGAACATGTGCTGTTGCATTTAGTTAATATCTCAGATGTTTTAAGTGCTTGCTGTAATGATAACAAATGTGTCTTTGTTAAAAGCTCCAAGAATAACATGTTATGTTTCTAATGGTATAATATTTTTTGGCTCATTAGCGAAAATTTTTAACGAAATGTGATGCCATTCTGTATGTCACATGATTATTTTACAGACCAATATGACATTTGTTGGTATCGTCGGTATGTTGGATCCACCTCGTGAAGAGGTTATTGACTCCATTAAGAACTGTCGTGCTGCTGGTATTCGTGTTATTGTTATCACTGGTGACAACAAGGTTGGTACCCTGCTTGTATAAACGTCTTTGATGAAATTTTGAATGTGGAGTTAAATTGCATTTTGTCTTACAAATATTCAAGATGAATTCTGTTGCAAAACTTGTTGCAAGACAATGAAATAGCTCTTTGGTTCTTGTTAGTGACTTGATATGAAAGAACACTTTAAGTTAAGTTGTTATAAATACTCTCCACTTTGGAGATAATTGAGTTTCTTTGTCCTTATTTTACTTGTAATGTGCTTGATTACTTTCCTCTAGGCCACTGCTGAAGCTATTTGCAGACGTATTGGAATATTCTCAGAGACTGAATCCACCGAGGGCTTGTCATTTACTGGTCGTGAATTCGATGAACTATCTATTGAAGATCAAAGAGCCGCTGTGATGCGTTCCCGCCTATTTGCTCGTGTGGAACCTGCCCACAAGAGTAAGATCATAGAATACTTGCAAGGCGAGGGTGAAATCTCTGCTATGGTAAGACATTATACGAAATCTTACACGATTTAGTTGAACTGCAGTCTAACCTGTGAACATCCTATGACTTTTATTGACACGAGGCCTTCATTTAGAGGTCATTTTGTCCTAAATAATCAAACTCAGGTTTGACAGATCTATCAATTTTTTGTCATCTGTGTGACTTATGTTTTGCCAATATCTTAAAAAAAAAAGTTTTTAATTTAAGAAAATTTCCAACAAACTGTGTTACACTCAGTATATTTTCAAGTTTTATTTATTGTTCCCAATGCTTACAGCTGTTTATGTTGGAAATCAACTTTCTGATTAAATACTGTGAATTTTTTATTCTTTTACAGACTGGTGATGGTGTGAATGACGCTCCAGCTTTGAAGAAAGCTGAAATTGGTATTGCTATGGGATCTGGTACCGCTGTCGCCAAGTCTGCTTCTGAAATGGTGTTGGCTGATGATAACTTCTCAACCATTGTATCCGCTGTAGAAGAGGGCCGTGCTATCTACAACAACATGAAGCAGTTCATCCGTTATCTTATCTCCTCAAACATTGGTGAAGTCGTATGGTAAGTTGGTTAATTTTAATCCCTTTATGAATATTATAAAACTCCCAAGTTGTCATCCACTTTCTGCGTCATTCTGTCCCCCACTTAGCTCAGTCAGTAAAGCATAAGGTTTATGTACTCTGGAGTAGAATTTATTTAAACATTACTTTTGATTAATTCCTTTTATGATTTGTTTGTTGAAATTTTGGTTTTAAGTGACGTTTTTGTTTCTGAAAAAATTTCAGTCACAGACCTCAGGCTGTATTAACTAATTAGTATTATTGTATGATTAGCCATGGAATTAAATTGTGTTCTTTATGTATAATGACTAATGTACTACATGATATATATGTTATCTATATTAGAAAATTAAGAGAACTAAATATTAACCAGTATCACTTAATATTCAATATAATTTTCAGTATTTTCTTGACCGCTGCTCTGGGTATCCCAGAAGCTTTGATCCCCGTACAACTTCTCTGGGTCAACTTGGTTACTGACGGTTTCCCAGCAACAGCTCTCGGCTTCAACCCACCAGATCTCGACATCATGAAGAAGTTGCCACGTAACCCCAAGGAAGGCCTGATCACTGGATGGTTGTTCTTCAGATATATGGCTATTGGAAGTAAGTAACCTTTGTGGATTTAATTATTACCTGTTTGTATGAAATATTTTGGGTATTAGCAAGATTGATCATACTGTAGATGGATAGAAAATCAAATGTTTGAGTCTAGGTCAGAAAAATAAATGTCTGCCCAATAACTAGACTGCCCAATAACTAGACCACCCTTACTTGTGTTTTGTTGACCCTTTAGTTTCCAATAGTAAAATCCAAAGTTCGGAAAAATTCTTCGAGGAATTGTGCCTCCAAAGCATGGAAGTAAAAATCAAGTAAGCGGAAACATGACTTTTTCTTTGACATCAGTCACAAATTCAACTATCATATATATTTCACATTTTAGATTGTAATGTTGTTAAAGTAATGGAATTATGTAGGCAGACATTTAGTATGTCGGGTACTTATTGTATATTTTATTATCTTACAGTGTATGTCGGTTGTGCTACTGTTGGTGCTGCCGCCTGGTGGTTCATGATCTATGAAGAAGGACCCAAATTGAACTACTACCAGCTTGTAAGTTCCTCTTCAATTATCTTAAAAAATCCACTTGCGATGTCATGAGATTTTTTCTGGCCAGAATTCCAACTGTTTAAAATCACTTAAAGAAACAGTGTAATTAGCTTTCCACATTTTAAGTCCATTTGTTAAATGTTTTCAAAATTGTTGTGATTTTACTATTTTTGGCCCATGCCTTAAACTGGAGCTTACTTAATGACTGTGCCTAGTTCGTTTGTTTTTAGATATTTTACAAAAATATGAAACTTGAATACTTTCTCCACAGATAAAACTTCTCTTGTTATTTCTATTATCCAATAGAAAAAATATTTTATATTTTATGTCATTTCTGTATCGACACTAATTCAAGGACAAGATGTTTATTTTCTTGTCTTAGAAGTATGGCAAGGACTTGTTTTCTGTTCATTATTCAGAAATAATGTGTTAATTTGTTTTAAGATGCCAACCAATTTGTTGAAAGTGTGATGAAAATTGAATATAAATGACTTAATAGTCTGAAGGCTGTTATCTTATAGGAGTTGGAGGTGTTCTGAGACATTCTGTAGAAAATTAGGGATTATCTTTCAGTACTTAGTAATTTCTGATTGACGTCTTCAGTATAAACTAACTCTGTGTATTTTTTTCCAGCACTTTAAGTTAATAATATAATGTAAAAAAACATTCCAGTGTGCATAAGTATGACATCCTTGTTCATTATGTCACTGTATGTTACTAATACTTATTTATAAAAAGTAGCATATTTTCAAATTAGTGCTTAGAGAAATAATGAATCTTTTGGTTGTCATGGTTACTTGTTGTAATGTTTAAAAAAATAATTGAGGGTCTTCTGACTTTGAATGGTTACAGTCTTTTGTCTAGTAATCACTAGCTCCTTACTGCATTCCACCCGAGACCAACTTTCACATGTGAGGAAGCTGTCCGGCTAGCTTACAGATGGTTGTTGGTTCTATCCAGATATACACCAGTCCTGGGATTTACATCCACTGTTTAACCTGGAATAGTCAACGCATGACCCTGAATGTTTGACAAAAGAAAGAAAAGTCATTGATCGTATTGAGATATTTTGTTTGCCTTAGATGTTAGGAAAAGTGGGTCATTACATGTACATGTGAACTTATCCTACTTAATTTTCTGAGTGCTTATTCTATTGACTTGTGGTTGTTTTTAATGCAGTGTAGACCAAAGTTCACCTACGTTTTATTGCCATTGGTCTGTACGACTCAATTTGTTAAAGTAATTGAATGTGAAATGTTATTACTGTCGTCTGACTTGGTGTAAGTTTCCCAGAAGATGTTTTGGAAATTATCTTTTTTTTTACTTCATAGGTGAATTATCTCATAAATAATGTCTAATTGGTACTAAACGAATTTCTTTTATCTCATATAACATGAATTTGTACTTGTCTTGTTAGATATATGAGGTTGTACATTGATGCAGCATATAATTATATGTCTTTACTAGACTTTTGTTTTCAGCAATTTTATGTCTTTTATAACTTTCATTGTTAGACTCATCACATGCAATGTCCAGCTGAACCCAAGAATTTCCCTGACTTGGATTGTACCATTTTCAATGCACCAGAGCCCATGACAATGGCTCTTTCAGTGCTTGTTACCATTGAGATGTTAAATGCTTTGAACAGGTAATTGTGTATGAACATACCCCACCCACTCAGTTTTGAGGACGTAGTTGGTGGGTGTAAAAAGGTAGTGGATGGACTAATATCTTCTATGATTCTATGTTGCTTGTATGTCTAGAACGCAATTTTTTAATTCTATGATGAAAGTTCTCAAAAAAAATTAATGTTTAAAAACTTCCAGTAGTATCTATTTCGTACGAATTGGACAAAATGGATTCCAACTTCAGGTTGATTTATCTCAAAAAGGTTCTAGGCATAATTTGAAGAATATTTAGTCTTTGACCATGACAAAAATATTCTTCAAGGCACATACATTTTATTGTATCTTATTTTTTCAAAGACAAACATGTTCAGCTTGCTTTCCTTACAAACGGTCAAAATTTTCTCAAAGTTGGTTTGAAGAATTTCGAAACATTTGGATGAAATACCAAAACCATTCCCTTCACAGTGTAATAATGGAAGGAATGGCAAGTTGAATTATCGTCTGTCTGTTAAGTTCCAATATGTTTCAATGCAGACTCTTTAAATTTAATTTGTTTTCCCTATTCTCTACCATAGACCCATCATTCCCAATGTCTTGCCCAGGACGAACGTTTCCTCGGTGTAGATTGCGAGTTGTTTGACCATCCAGCACCTATGACAATGGCCCTTTCAGTTCTCGTTGTCATAGAAATGCTTAATGCACTTAACAGGTAAGGGGTCAACATTGGAGCTATAGTGTTCTGGAAGCAAAATATTTTAATAATTCTTTTTAGTTATAACGGAAAAAAATCCTGATTTTTCTTTTTGTTTGCGCATTTATTTGGCTAATTACAAAACACTTAACTGTGTCGGAACATTTTCAGTCATACTATGCCGGAACACTATAGTCGGCATGCAGGAAGTTTGATCTTGATGTCAAATGATCAATCACATGACACCAAAGCTAAGCTCCATGGATCATGTGACAGTCAGGTCATGTGACATGTTTGTAGATAGGCTGGTTTGCATGGTTGACCAATTCAGCACAGGGGGTTTCGTGTAAAATTCCGGACAGGCAAAGATGCATAATGTTGATGATAAACCCATTAAGCCTCGTTGCATGTCTGATCAGCAAGGGGGGATAACTGCTGGACTTCATTTCGAAAAGTTAATTAACCGAACAAAAAAGTTGAAATAATTAGTAAGAATTGACATAGATGGCGCTGTCAGTCCAGGATATACCCCCTCGTTGATTGGAAGCTATGTATGCTAGACTTGCTACATTGTTTGTACAATACTTCCTGAATGCTGTTCTCTAGCTTATGTTGCTACCCCTACACCTTCTACTGCTATGTTACCATAGCAACCATTTTGTTATATTAGCATTGTTATGTTAGTCTGTTTGGTAGGTAGTATTATTGCCTATTTTATCACTGTAAGTGATTCTTTGATACACCAATATAATCTGTTTTGTTGTGGCAATGTATGTTTACAAGTAAATTGCTATTGTGTATACAAAAGTGCAAACCTACGCAACTTGCATATAATGAGATTTTTTTCATAGCTTTAGAGCCTGATAGTATTTCTCTGACAAGTTATACATTTCCCTAGCTATTGCTGGTAGTTGATATAATCTGCTTGGATCATAGAATTTAACCTTGGGAACATTTAATGCCTGAGCAAACCTTGAAATAATGTAAAAATACAAATACCAGTATCTCATTGAGAATTTCTTCTCTGGAAAATGGCTTTCTTTACTTGCTACAAGGCATGTATTATTCTTTCAAATGAATTACTTGAAAATAAAAGACCCTCCTGGGTCAAATCTGATTTAAAATGTTTTGCTTTATGATTTATTGATCGATTTGAAAAAAATATATATTCAATTCAAACCTACTGTTAGTATCTTCCCAGGCAGTATCATAGATAGGTGAAAGTTTTCCAATCTTCAGTGTGTTCTTTTCTGCAGGTCCAAGCCAAAATTTTGTGTGTTTTTTTGTATTTAACTTTCACCTATGTATTCTACATGATAATAATAACTTGAGTAGAAAAAAGCTACTTCTGAAATTTTACAATATACATGAATGAATTTTTCGTAGCTAGTAGAAAATCGAATATAAACAACAACAAAGTATTTACTAACTATTGTACAGTCAGTCTTTGTGAAAGCTTATCATCATACATGATGCTGGAATTCATCCATGCTTCTTATTTGTTGATTAAAGCTTGCAGAAGAGCTTAAATATAGCATAATTCTTCTCAATTTTCATCTTTGAAAAAATGTTGCTTTATGCGCTTATGCGACCCAAACTTTGAACAGTAGGTAGTTTATTTGCTTTGAAATCAAAAAGCTTGAACAAATGTTTTAACTTTTTTTGTCAAAGATATATGCAAAATATTCAAAAATATTGAACATTGATAGCCGATAACAATTCTTCAAGCATTGATTGAGAGATAGAAATTATTTTGTATGCATAACTGGGAAGGCAATATTTTAAGACAATTTTAATCATTTAAGCATAAATAGAAAAGTGTCATTTTAAGATATTAATTTACATTTGAGCATTAATGTTATTTAAGGTATATGGTTATGAATGATATAATTGTATTATATAATACTTATAAATTTATATTGAATGTTTCAGTTTATCTGAGAACCAGTCTCTAATTGTAATGCCTCCATGGACAAACAAATGGTTGTTGGCAGCTATTGGTCTCTCAATGTGTCTCCACTTCTGCATTCTGTACACCTCCGTTATGTCGGTAAGTTATGATACCTCTCATACAGGGATATGATATTTCTGCAGATTTCTGCTGATTGAAATGCCTTAATGATACACAAATTATATGTATGTTAAGATAGCTCTGATTGGTTAATGTCTCTGGCTCATCTAATCAAATCAACTCTTTCAAGATTTTTTGTCTGTGCATTTTGTAAAGGCAGCTTCCTATATCTACAACAAACAATTCAACTACTAGATGGCTCTCAAACTCGTCACTGATATAGTTCAGCCTTTTAGCTTCAACCTCAATCATATCCCTGTGTATGGAAAAATAATCATTGTTTTGTGAAAATGTTAATCTACTATATTTATTCAGAACATATTAGGTCTGAAATAATTCAAATCATTTTCTTCCGTCTGCTCAAAGTTCTAGTGTTAAAAAAACGTGTGAGATTTGTCTATGGTGGCTGTTGTCCGGAATAGATGCGTCTTATTTTTTGCTCTTTTTTTCCAGACAATTTTCCAGATTACACCTTTGAACGTAACAGAATGGGTCGCTGTCTTGAAGATTTCTATACCAGTCATTATTCTGGATGAGACTCTCAAGTTTATCGCAAGAAAATTCACTGACGGTGAGACTTCATATTTAGAGTTGGCAGTAATTATGGTCGTGTGGGCCGTTTATATACCACTTGCTTCAGGTTTTCTCATTTGAAACAATAAGCAACCAGAATGAAAAACTGATCGAGAGAATATCGCAAATAAAACAGCCCCTTTTATCTCCTTGTATTTGGGGATTCATAGTGTGTGACTGTGGTAAATCAATATTCACAGAATTTTGTATGATATCAAAGGAACCAAGTTTAATATTGTCAGTTTAAGTGTAAGCTTGGGTACGTTACTTAGACTGTGTTCCAAGAAGAATAGTAAAAATGATATGTTTTCATTTGAGATTTGGAACTAGTCTGAAGAACTTTCTACTGATTTGAGTCCAACTATTTTATGTATTTGGAATCTTAAAACATTGTCAAATTTTGTTGTGAGAGCATAATTTAGGGGACTGTATCCCGCAAGTTGAAATTTTGGTTTCAATTTGGTGTTATTTAATCAGAAAATTTACTTTTACTTATTTCGTTATTCCCAAAATATCATTCTAATTTTTCTCAAGGTATAATGCTGCTTCAGTTTGCTAAATTAATTTTATACTCCCTGACATTGCTTTTTTCTACCTTAAACTGTTTATTCACCTTTCTTTTTAATAAGAGGGTTCATGGATGCACAGCGTTAATATAATGACAGCAACTGTCAGCCAATTTCCATTTCAAAATTTACCAAAATACCTTTGTATAAGATTTTCTCTCTTGCCTGTTTTTTACCTGGTTGTCATAGCAATTAATCATACTGCATTCTGATTTGAATATATTTATATGTATATATGTATGTATATTATACATATATATTTCATGAAATTAAATAGGAAAGTTTTTTTACTCAATCCCCTAAAATTCCTCTGAATGTTATCCCCTACCCTTCATAACTTTCCCATCCTTAGATCTAAGTGACGCAGCTTACAGTCTGTCATTTTCTAACATTATAGCCATAAAATATGTTTTGTTTGTTTATACTGTTTGTTAGTTGGTATTTTTTCTCTACAGTTCAAAATTTGTCAACAAATCTAAATTTGAGTAAATTGGAAAACAAAATTGAAATATAAAACCATATGAATGAAATAGGACTAAATTTAAACATTCAGACATTTATCTACATATATGTTTATATAGATATCAGAAATCTAGTTAAATCTATATATATATAAATATATATATACAGTCAAACCTGTGTTAGCAGTCACCTCCGAATAAAGGCCAGCATTTGAAAAAGGCCATACTTTAAAGAACCATCATTGATTATTAAGAACAAAACAGCCTCCAGACAAAGGCCACCTGTTAATAAAGGAGTTTTGTATTTCCCAAGGGAGGTATTTGTTCACAGCTTTGACTGTAGGTAGAAATCATCAGTATATTATCCATTCACATGAATTCAGATTTCGTTGACACAAAGTTTTGGGGGTCAGTAATCATACTTTTCATTGCTTATCATTGTGTATTTATCCCCCCTTTACATATGAGTGTGTCAAGGTCTATGCAATTTACTTTTTTTTCAGTGATTTAAACTAATGACTTTAAATAATTGCTATATTATTTCTTTGAATTGTTGTTAGAAAATGTTTTTTTTTTTTTGTAATTTATGAAATAAAGGATGACAGGAACATACTGAAGACCTTAAATTTTGTTTTCAGAAGAAATTGTTTAAGCTAGGTTTTGTTCAATGTTGAATTTACACATTAAATCTGTTATTTATTTATTTATTTTTAGTAAATACTTATAAATTAATGATAAGTATACAATTAATGGATTGGAGTACTAAATCAAGGGACATTTGTTCAAATTTTGAATATTGTTATATTCTTAGAATACCTGTCCAGTTGTCTGTGAGATGTTAAATAAACACTTTCGAAATGGTACGTTTAAAGGAATGATTAAATGTGATATGTCTTGATAACAACTAGTATTTCATTTCAGTCATGAACTAGTGAAAGCTTTAATTGTCCACTTGTTTTCTCGTTTTTGTAAAGTCGACCTTTTTTGTTATGATTTATCACCATTAAGTTGACCAGTCTCGTCAGATTATGTGTATTTTTAACCAACTAGGAGAATCTATTGTAGTTAATACTTAGTGAACTTATGTTAAGCAGAATCGCTCCACATTCTTTGTAGCAATACTATATGTATACATATATATGCATGCCTCTGTTAAGTTTTGCAACATATACATGGCAGAATATTAGTTATGAGTACAGATAATATCTATAAACTCCTACAATGTAGCCATTTCTATTTCTGAACTGTAAAACAAATTCTGCTATTTTTTTGTAATCAAAACATGGCTTTTTAAAGTTATAGGTAACAATGTTTGTTTGATGTATATTCACGGACCGAATATATACATCATAGTTAATGAAAAAATGTTAACAAATATAAAAGAAACTTAAAGTTAAGATGATGCTATTAAATTTACTCAATAAATTGGTTGTTCTTTAGTCATCTAATTCACATTAAGTTCTTAAGTATTTTATACAAAAAATGCTTTGAATGAATCCTCTCGTTTATGAAATATTTTTACTAGAATTTAGTACTTTTCATTAAGTTATAAAAAACTTTTTTTAATCTTGTACATATCATTAGAGTCATCCAACTATTTCTAGTATGTTACAGCAATTCTACATATTTATGTTGCAATATGTTATCATGCGTTATAAACTGGAGTCCACACACTAGAATGTTTTGTCTAAATGTGTGTTAAACTCAGATATCCAGGGATAAAATCGGAATGTGATTTTTTTGCTTTGTTCTCATTCAATTTACATTTAGTTCACCAGTGGACCATTTTCTGCTGTGTTAATATGCTATAGAAATTTTGTTTTTAAAAATTGTGTTTTAATCATTAAATGTTGATTTCCTCATTTGTAAGAAATTAGAATCAAGTTGAAGAAGTTGTTTTCATGTATCGACATGCTCTGTTACGAGCATCGTGACCTAATTTTATTGCATATTAGAGTTCAATGAAATATGACCTTGAATGACCTTTGACCCTTGTGTGACCTTCACCTGCATGTTTTTGTAACCATGGTAGGCATGACAACCACTCACTCTAGTTGTAGTGGCTTTGTTTTGTTCTTTCTAGTGTTGTGATTGATGGACAAAGATGCAACTTACATTATTTTGGCAAAACTTGTATCATTAAAAAAATTAACAGCTTAGTGTCGACAGACACACACATGCACATGTGTACTGCAGAAATCCATACATAAAAGAACCTGAATATTTGTATAAAGTAAGTAAAAGTGCATAAGCGAGGTAAGGGAACATGCTCTTTTTTCTTGCAAAACATCTCCTTGCCTGACCATGCACTCTTATTTGATCTTAGACACTGCTACCAAATTAGTCTCGTTGGGAATTAATGATATTCTCTTAGTAGACATTTATTTAAAATGCGAAAACAACTCAGACATATCAATATCATTAGAATCATAGAAATCACTATAAATTGGAATATTCCAAGTTGTATAAAGACTCATCACCAATAAACACTATCCCTAAACTTGCAGTAAGAAAGCCACATGAGAAGGTCACAGTGAGTCAAAGATTATTTGTAGAGATAAAATCCATTTTATAAATCAATGAAATCCATGTTTTTATATGAAAAACTTTCAAGTTTCAATTGAGTGAAAAAACGTTACTTTGACTTGGTTCAACTTGATTCAATTTCAATATCTTACTGTTAAGACCGGGTACCAGTGATTTTTTATGTACCTGTGACCTTTTAGGTCTTTGAACACCTAGGTGTAGGGGCATTTGTTGAGTGTGCTTGTCTGGTTCACTGTTTTTAAGTTGTCACCACTCAGTGAAATTTTCCAGATTAAAAGTTTCATTTTAAGACAGTTTATCAGTTATTGACAAAAAATCAAATTGAGTGAAAAATTAAAATGCACCAATTGATGTTTAAAATTTCAGTATTTTAATATACAAATATATAATGCCAATGAAAATTATACAAATGGCAATATTAAAAGAAATAAATTACCATAGTTTACCAGTAAAATATTCTTCAAAATTAATGCTTCCTTAGTTCCTACTTCATTGATTGCCTGGTCTTGACAAAAAACAACAACATGTAGATTTGTTTACATTATAGATGTATAGTACATTCCAGGCCTCTATCAACATTTCATATTCCATGTTTTCTGATGAGTGATAGGCTGTAATGTACAAAAAATTACGATTGTGTGTTTTTTTTAAATATTAGAATGAGATGTATTTATTACGTTATACATAGTATGTTGTCATGTATTCTAGACTTCATTTTCATATTTGCCATCATGTAAGAATATAAAGCTACTCAGAATTTTGTCGTGTGTAATTATGCAGGTAACTTTGTGCAATTGTGTTTCAACTATTTTTAAACACATGGATACAATGACATTTTTACAGTGACTCGTATGATGCAGCAAACTTTCGAAAGTACAAATTTTGATTGGCTTTAAATCTTTTTTAAATCTTTGTGGAATACTTCATGTTTTGATTTTTTTTTTTTCAAATAAATTCTGTTCCACTATTTGGAGTGTTTATAAGATATTTGTTGTGGAAGTAACGTTTGTGTATGGACAGCACGTAATTCTCGTGCCAATTATTTGATAGAACTCATGTCAATGTAAACCTATTCCATCATTATCTTTGTGTAAATTGAATTATTTGATATTAAAACGATAAAAAAAATCACAAAGAAATTTTGGTTGCTTGCTTTTGTTAAAGGTAAATTGGTAAATTTAACCTCTTTTGTAGCAGAAATGTATACATGTTTTCTAAATGGGTGCTTCAAATCCAGAAAGAAGATTCCTATCAAAGAATTCACTCTGTAAATGTTGCATTTTTAATTTGTCTGCAAACCATAAAATTGTATGGACAAATTATAATTTGATGACCTATGGTTTGCAATATGACATTACATGATAAAAAAAACAAAAACATATACATTTATACACTTTAAAATCAGGGACCAAAAATATGTACAAAATTGATCAAGTATGTTTTGTAGTGATCAAAAGTTGGGGATTGTGCTGTTTGATGTTTACCCCACCCACATGTGTGAACAATATCCATCTAATCATTTTAATACCTCAAGATCCTCCGTGTTTATCTACTGACTGCAAACAATATAAAACATAATTATTATCATTGTATATCAAAGTTAAATTTATAAATTAATTGAACAGAGCTTCTGGATTCTTTTCATTCTGAATTTGAAAAAAGACATCATTTTTTTTAGGACATTGTTTTGGTCTTCAAACAACATTGTCAATGATTTTATTCTTCCATTTATTGCTCTTGTCATGTTTTTAAAAAAGAAAGTTTGCAACTTAAGCCAATTGTGAATTCCTGGGTCAAGTAAAATTTGCCTGTTACAAGCACCATGCAATTAAATGTTTGTTTTTTCACATTTAGTATATACATGTAACAGAACACGGTTATAGTGAAGTCTTAGTGGCTCGAATAATTGCTTCGTTAAAGCTGTGTTTGGATATACCATGAACAATGAAATAAAGAAGAGTGTGTTTTAGGAAGAATAGAAATTTAAGTGTCAAAGTTCACTGTAACCGTGGATACTGTATTACTTTATGACTGAATTTTACTGATTCAAAAGCTAAAGTTACATTCTGTCAGTGTATAATTAGTCACATGACTTGATTAATAGTATTCTAATCATAAAAGAAGCACAAAAAGATGCCGGACTGGTGAAAATTATTATTTTGTTTATGGTAAGCTTTTGTCTGAATGAGATGTGTCAAGGAGCGATTGATGAACTGACAAACGCTAGACATATTGGTCAGCTTGGAATGCTGTGTTCAGATTGCTGTAAAAAGCGTAAGGTCAGACTGTGCTGATGTGCTTAGCTAATTAAATAGCTTTTTGCTGTTAGACGCTGAGTCTGCTTTTTGAATATGATATAAAGAAAAAAAGAACCATCATTCAAGATATTTCAATTATGTCCTCTGCGAGTGAGCTTTATTAGCTTAGAATATTGCTGGATCTACAAAAGATATCAGAGAAGTACATTTATTAAAGCATGGGAAGTACTCGGGCTGATTAAAATGATCAGTGTTTATATTGTTATATTGGGCAGCTGAGTCAAGAACCAGTATTTATTGGATTCTTTATTGATTGCTTTTGGTTGGCTGGTTCCCTTAATATAAAATGTCATTGACTGGTGGTTCTATGCTAGCTGAATTGATAAATACCAACAATATAGTGTTTAATTGACTGGTTCCATGAAGATATTTGTAGCCAGGTACCACTCAAACTATATAGATTTTTTATCAATGCCTGGTTCCCGAAATATATTTTTGATAAAATATAATGATGATGTAAGTAAGGTACAAACTAAACAGTTTAGAGAAGTATGTAATATCAACTTAGTGGAGGTGGTTGCTAGATGTACCTGTTTTCTGCTGTGTTCCCTGAAGTTTCCAAGGTTTGATATTACTAATTACCCCACCCACTGTATACAGAGTAATGCAGACATAAACATACCATGAAATATTTGGATGCAAACTTCATCTTTTTTTGAAAATTACAATGATTAATACTGTTTCCTTATATATTATAGAGAGGTGTATCTTCCGATAATTGTTCTTTGATATACCGGTAATCATTTTACTTTTTTACTGACTCAAAAAATTGCGTACTAAATTAAAGAAATGATGCGAAAGAATGAAAACATTTACTAAAATACTAAATTTATTTTCTATGAACATGCCTGCATCACTCTGTTTAGATATTCCAGTCAGTATATCATGTACAAGAATAAATACTGATTGGTAATTTTTGTATTTCGTGTACAAATATTCTTGTATTTCGTGTACAAATACTGAAAGTTTGTATTTTGTGTACAAATACTGGCAGTTATTTTTGTATTTTGTGTACAAATACTGACAGGTATTTTGTATATGCGTGATATTTTATGCTAATAGCTTCATGTTTTTACTTGCACATTTTCCTTTAGCTGATCATGATTCACACTCTAGGTAAATAACATGTTTTATATACATAGATACCCTGTGAACCAGACCAGCTGCAGCAGAGTCTTGGGGCATTGCTCCTGGCTAATTCAGATTTAAAACTACATAAAATTATTTTAAAATTCCTTCTGAATTTTTTTGGGGGACTCATGTTCAATTTTCTTTCATCCAGCTAGATTGGTCAGTATGATTAATCTTTACTGTTTAGACGTTCTTATGCTTGATTTATAAATTTAATGTTCAATATAGTTTGGCCTGAAAAAAATAGTTGTGTTTAACATAACCAGGCTGTAACTCCTTCTGTAGACAATGATCTAATAGCAAAATTCAAAGAAACAAAAATTTGGGGATGAATAATACTTCCAAAGGTATGTTAAGAAAAAGAAAGGTTTTACAACATACTGATTTGTAATATCAGGTAATCGTAAACTTAAGTGGTTTTTTTTGCAAGCCCTGTCTCTAATATTAAGTCTGATTTTCTGTAATGAAGCTTGGTTCTGTTAACTGGGGTGACTAACTGAGAGCCTGTCACAGCTTGTCATATTCAATTTTCTTTCTCATTTGAAGCATGAATTACTAAAAAGAATATTCTATAGTATTGATGCTTTTGGTATTGTTTTGTCAATTTTTTACTTTATAAGTCTCTTATTTTTTTTGGCTAATATTTATCTTAATGAAACATATATTTTTGTTACTAAATGATTTTTAATCAAACAAATGATGCTTAAATAGAATTTAACTTAGTTTTAGTTGTAAAAACATTATTTTTAGATGCTTATACTCATTTATTTAGATATAGATAGGTATGGGGTTAATATCTACATGTATATCATTATAAATTGTGTCAATATTCAAGCTTATAGTGTGTAAAGGGATATATGTATCGTCCGTCAAGATTGTTTTTAATATGTTCAAAAAAAAAAGGCCTCATAATGTTGAAGATGGATTTCTTTTTTTATTTATTGAATTTTATGAAAATCACTTTTAATCATTGGAATTCATTTGTAGTAGTTTGATAGAACTATCATCTTTGTTGTTAAAATAATCAGAATGTAATTAAAAAAAGTAATAAAAATAAAAAGGTGATATTTACTAACAGCTTAACAATCTGCATGCTAGGGACAACTAGTCTTCACTTTGATCAAATTTCTTCGCTATTACTTTAAAAATGAGTAATTTGAGACAGTAATGGTGATCTTTGCATATTTTTTAACTGATAGGTCACATTCAGGTTTTATACTCGTGTATTCAAATAATCACAAATTTTTCCCTGAGCACATTATTACTTTATTTTATATTTCGTCTTTATTTTCACATTCCATTGTTGTTGCACGTCGATATTGTGTATTTAATGATTAACGAAAGTTTTAGGAAATTATTTAAAAAACATAAGCTTATCTATTGCAACGGATAGTTTAGTTTCGAAGGTCAAGATCATTATGAGTTGATTGGCATCCCTAAAAAAGCTGGACTTGCCAAACAATCTGAAATTAAGTCTCATTTCTACTGTGTCATTGTTTTAATATGGAAAATATGATATAAAAAATTATTGTAATGGTAAATATGGTGGACGAAATCTTCAGTGGTGTGTACGGCTCTGAAATAGCTGACAAACACTTTAACGAGTTTGCCAGGCTTACTTACATCCTTCAGAATTTTCTGAATATCAAACAAGAAAGGAATGTTGTGTTTCTGGTGTCTTGACAAAAATAATAGGTTAGGTAGGTCACCAACATATTTCTATGTTTTTCTTGTAAGTATATTTTCATACTTAAGATGTGCATTCATCCTTAATATTTCCATAAAACCACAATTGGTTGTAATTATTTTGCTTTTGCTGTTCAAAACTAAATGGTTGGTACTTTAAATAGTTGTCAGATTACAGGAAACACAACTTTTTTTTTGGCTTTTTGATTCCGTATTATATAGTTATGCTAAAAATTCACAAATGATTGATACATTAAAAGAAGCATGGAAAAAGACACACCCCTTTATATATAAATCTTTTAATTCTGGTATTACTTCATTTTTCAGCTCGGCCTTGGTACAACTGAATTCTGTGAGATTCTCATTTCTGATACACGTACACAACAGCTACAAAAAAATGTGGTTACAACAATAATGTACCTTAAAAAGTCTTATTAAGTTAAAGTCTTATGAAATTATGTTTTTCAATTTTAAATAATTTGAATATCCAAATTTTTTTTTTGAGAAATCCAGATCAAATTGGCTGACTATCCTGTATTTGAAATGAGAATTTCTTTGTTATTAATTTATTTAATACTATTATTATTGTGATTTATTGTTTAAATGTTAAAATGTTGATACTTTTTTATCATATCATTCAAAACGTATTAAATGTTATTATGGCATGTTTTTGTCTAATTTATCCAAATGTTATACTTGATTGAAATAATTAATTGAATTAACATATTGAAATGAAGTTATTGATTAATAAATTTATCTATTAATATTCAATTAAAGAATTTGAATTTACTAATCTTTCTGCATGTCTTTCGTCTTATCTTTTGTTTTCTATTTATTAGCATGTTTCTTTCTGATAACTGTTTGTTTTAACTGCTTTTAGTAAAGGTCAACATAAATTGAGATTCAATGACTGACTAAAATTTCCTGATTAAAAAAAGCTGAAACCAGACTGACGTAGATGTTTAGAGTCTCACATTAATTGTCTCAAAATTCAAACAAGATCAGTAGCCCTTTTCACAAATAATCTTACGCCCGATTTTTATTGTTAAAGAAAAAACATAAGGTTCCTTTTAAGAAACTTGTAACTAAATGACAGCAACATCCTACTCTTTAGTGTGACATATTGCACAAGACCTACTGAAGTATCATTTATGTTGACCTGTAAATTGTAGATACTGCACCATTGGTATATTATATATGTAGTGGTCGATGGAGGCACAAGTGTTGACATGCTTATTCTTGCTGCTGTAAAATTACTGTTACTCTGTTTCTTTTATTTCTTTGGCAACAAATTAATTATTTTCTCCCATTCCTTGTTACGTTTTACATCACCAGTTAGGATTTTAAATGATATGTTGTTGTACATGCTGTACATTGGAGATTATCGATGGGCCTGGACTTAAAATTTGCCATCTTTGTTTGTTTATTGGCATGTGTCTCTTTAATTTCTTCATTCTAAACTTTTGCATTCTATGAATGAATTGTTCTTGTTTCATTTTGGTTTTCCTTTTGTTTGGTTTCTTCGACAGTTCTCCATTCTTCTTTTATTCTTGATCTGTTAGTTTTCTGTCCAAACTTTATTTTTGAATAGATTTTTGCATACCGTTTGTTTTAAGGAAACTCTTAGATATTTTGTTTTTCTGGAATGGAAAGAGCAGTGAAACATGACTTCAGCAGTGCTGTCTTTTGTGAAGTTCTTGTTCTGCTCAATGCTTATATCCAAGCATTTGGTTATAGCTGTTCTGTCAGTACCTCTTATGAATGAAGTTCATTTGAATGTTAAAAACTAAATGCATTTGACCACCTTTGTTCTGCGCTTAATGCACAAATCATATGTTCATCACTGAAGATAATGTTAGTCTGTCTTCAGTTTCAGACTTACGGTGGGTGTTTTACGTCAATGTTTGGATGTATGATTGCCATATGTCAAGCATCATGTCTTCTAAATGGAGTGTTTTGTTTTCCGTCCAGTTCCTATCTTGTGTGCTCTTCCCCTCTTTATCATTCCTTTATCATTTTCAACTTTTCTTTTGTAGGACTATTCTTATCTTATTTTTAGCTTCATATGAAGAGTCACCCTTTCACCTTGTTGTCATAGAAACTTTTCACATGTAGTAATTGTTGCCTTCTGGATTTCAGACCATCCCGGTATATTTTGAGTGACAGAAAGTGTTGATAGATGTAGTTAGATGTCAGTCTGCTGTAGAAAATACTACCCAGGATTCCATCTGATTGATCATTGGTTGCCTAAGCAACTGGTGTAAACTTTGTAACCTTGGTTACATTGTTGAAAGGATTTAAAACAAACAAAAAAACTACTTGACATTATTGTGCATGATATTGAAATCAGTTTTAAAAGAAAAAAACTTTTCGACCAGTGTAGGATGTTAAATATTGTCATCAAATAAGATACGGCAGCCAATTTTTGATGAGCGTAAACTTGTGCCTTGATATTTGTTTTATTAATTAAATAGCTTTTTGTTGATCTCTGCAAATTGCTTGTTTAGTGTTGTTTAATGCAACTCTTTAGTTTATTCTCGCTGTTTGTTTGAAAATCACTTATGATATTTATATATACGTAGATTTCGTGAAACGTTTAGTCACTATTGCTATTGCCTTGTATTTGTTGGCATGAAAGTAGTGAACTAGAAGGCTTTGCTGCCTGTGTAAACTTTTACATACATAAACTTGTGTTTTGTTGTCATATTTTACTCACTAAGTACTACTCACTTGTGATGACTATATGGTATTTGCTGATGTAACTGGCTTGCTACTATACACAATGTGACTTAAATTGTAAACTGATTAACTATTTTAACCTCAATACTTTGTGGTTAAATGATGAATCTAATTTTTAGTTCCAGTTGCACTTGAAGAAAAAGGGTATCCCAGATATCGGTAAACAGGCAACAACATGATTAATGCGGGCGGATAATATCTTTAGTGCATAAAAGAGCATAGTTTTCCACTCAGTGGTAAAAAAGGACAATTTATCAATAAAAATGACAGTTCATAGGTTAATTGTCAATATCATTGTCATGGATTGAAAAAGATCACATCTACATTTTCGGACTTGAATTTGGCCTTAGAATATTTTAACTGCTGTCAATATTTTCTTGTTTTTCGTCAATGTTGCCAGGCTGTAGTGTTCTTAACCATGCATTGTTGATTTCCTGTTAGACAATATAAATTTTACTGTCTGTTACATCTTATATTTTAAGAATTTTATTTACCTATTTGTTTCAATGTGTAGTTATGTTGGCTTCATTGCCCAGGTGTTTCCAACGCCAACGAAGTACTCTATTTCGCCATGCAGTATAAATTTATTCTTATTAATTTGCACTTGCCAAAAATGTGGAGTTATCCTACTTTGTTTTGAAAATGCTTGATACTGGGCCAAATACGGATCTATTTTGTAACCATAGAAACATGCCATCAAGAAGCGGGACTCGAGCATTTTTTTACATCGTAAACATTTTTAAAACCATGACATACTGTTGTGTAGTATTTGGCCCAGATCTCAACCAATTTTCAATTTGGCAATTATGATCATACATCAATATAATTATGCATACATTTATAATGCATATTCGTGTTGAATATTCACAAACCACTAATATATGCAAATTAGTCTTGTGAATATTAATGCCACCAATAAATCTATTGTTTGTATAATGGTTGTTTTTTGTGTGCTGCTTAGACACAAATCCTGGATTTAAGCTTGAAAGCATAATGAATTAAATAGGAAAAAAGCAAAACAACAAAAAACATTGTACCTCAGATGTAATCATTTGTAATTATGAAGCATTGAATTGTGTTTCTGTATGTCAAGCCTTGATCCATTTTATTTATTGATTGTAAATATTTATCCTATTTTACTCCAGTTAACTTAAATGTTATAATCATTGAGTGATATTTTTTGTTAGCTCAGAACATTTTTTTCTCTTTCTAGTGTGTATCTGTGGTTTATTTTTATGGATATTTTCATATCGCGACATTTAGCCCTTAAAAATACAAGATTGTTTCGGACAACTTGATGTGTTCAAAATGTGATCACTCGACTTGAGGTAATGTTGGAATAACGTGACATGAATTATTCCAAATAATGCTACACCATACAGTTTGTTGCTCGTAGCAGTTAAATATTTCATGGATTTATGTCCTTGCATCTCATTTAAGTGTTGTGTAAGCTGGCGTATAATTCTGACTTATTTCAATTGTAGATCATATATCGTAGAACATAATGTAGCGACAGGTTCATATGCGACTTTATGTAAATTGTTCCTTAAATTGATGTAATTTGTTGACAAAGAAATTGTAGTTGTATTATAGTCATTTTCAACATATTTAACTGAAAAAATGTAAAGTTTGTACCATTTTATCATGTAAATTATTATTACCAAACCATTCGGGAAGTTCGCTTTTTATTTGACATGTTTTTATGTAAATATTGATTTTTACATGAGTACGCAGCCCTTGTTGCAGCCGTATGTAAGCAGACGTCTGGGAGAGGATGTGACATTATAAGGTTTATGGATGAATAGTGAATTTCTTCTCAATATGTGACATTGACAATACCAGCAAGTCAATTATGACATTTTAGTGTGAGCAAATAATTATTGATCAAGTAAATTTGAGAACAGCTTTTTTGCAATATAGGTTCTCATTTTGAAGTGTAATGTTGTCAAATACACTGTTCTGTAAAGTTCGATCTTTTTAAACGAGATGATTAGTTGTTGAGTCAAATTCAGAAGAAACACTGTTTAGGAATATTTGAATTGATGCTTAGTTTGAATTTGAAATGGAACGTTGGTTGTAGATGTTTGAAGTTGAGATATTTTATATAAAGGTTGAACGAATTTTGCGAAAGATTTATGTTTGTATAAACCCCTGTATGAAAATTGTTTGGAAGAGTGAGACATACATCAATGATACCCTTTTTGAAGACTCCGACTTAAATGGACTAACAATCTACAAACGTTTAGATGTTCTGAAATGAAATGATTTATGCTGTATTTAAATATCGCGAACCATCCGCATACAATTATGTTTGTATTAATTGTATTTTATTTATTACTTTAGTAGTGATATAATCAGAAAATGGCTGCCCTTTTCATGTTATGCAAATGTTGTTTTATGTGAGGTGCATTAAATGTTTTGGCGAATCTGTGAATGAATGTGATGTTTATATTTTGTCGTTTTTTTCCACAATTAGTTGTACCATTTTTTGAGCTTAGAGCTCGATCGAGTGAGATACAGTTTACAAATTGGCATCGGTTCTAAATTTGAGTTATAGAACTTTCTATTTTTTGAATTGCGACCATGTTTGTTTACCATGTCTATAGTTTCGGGTCTATTAATGTTAACATGCTCCGGTGGTCAAAGTGGGACATTCACTTCTGTTTTACTCTGAGCATGTTAATACTTTTTAGAGTTTTTTTTATTTTAGTATTTCTCCTGTGTTTATTGGCATACGGCAGATTAGTCCTGAAAAATCTTACCATTAAAAAGCAAGGAATTTTGTGTGTATGACTTTAGTGACATACTTTCGTTTCTAAGATAGTGACACAAAGAGTAAAGTTCTACAAATAAGTGACTTTGAAGGAGGCAGATGTAACAACGATGTTTATGTAGATTGTAATTAGTGAAGATATTGTAGACTGCCACACTGTTAATAAAACACTTATGAAAAATGCCATACTGTTGTTTTTGTTGTCTTTTATTATAACCCCACCCACTATCAGTGGGGGTGGCTGTACTGGAATCACATAAAATGTTGTGTCCCTTCACATCCCATTTCTCTTTAAGGCAGTAACACTGTTATTTATCAAATGGATTTCAAAATAACTTTGTGTGATTGTTCACCTACATTAGATGATGAGTAGCGTGCAAAAACCAGGCCCATAACTCCCAAGGTCACACTTGAAGGTCAAATATGGGTATGTTTTGTCTGGGCTGTGTTGTTGAGCGCAAAACCCAGGGCAGTTAATACAAGGTCACACTTAAAAGGTCAAAGGACAAGTATGGGGCGGTAACACTGTCTTTGTGACAAACTAGTTTTATTTGATCAAATTGCTTGTTGTTTTATTGGCACTTATGGTAATACTAATAACTTAACAGTTTTCTTGTGTTTCTAACAATACTCATTGCAAACGTAATCTGTTGAGGGCAGGTTTGCTAATTATCAACTCTGACATATTGAAAAGTCAAATCAAGTAGAAATATTGTATACCATAATTATGGTATTAACTGCATACTCTTCAATGTAAGTACATGCTACTTTGATGATTTCACTTGCTATGACTTTACTTAGTAGTATGTATGTGCCACTATGGTACCAAATATCACAACAAACTTCTGAGTCTACATAACCTTTATGCATCAAATGCTTAGGGTGAGCTTTTGTGATCGGTCTTTGTCCGTTGTCATACGGCGTCAACTTTTGAATGGAGGCCACGTTTTCACAAAACTGTTTCAGAATGTTTGTATTGGCAAAATCTTGGAATGAGTTTGATAATGGGTCATTTGTGGTAAAAAATGAGGTCAAAATGAAAACTTTGTGAACACTCTAGAGGTCACTGTTTTAATTGGATCTTCACTAAACTTGGTCAGAATGTTTGTCTTATTGATATCTTGTACAAGGTCGATAATGGGTCGTCTGGGGTCAGTAATTGGGTCACCAGATAAAGTCTTAGGAAAACCTTGTCAACACTCTAGATTTCATAGTTTTGATTGGATCTTCACTGAACCATGTCAGAATGTTTGTCTTAATGATATGTAGAATAAATTAGAACATGGGTAATCTGACGTAAAAAAATAGGTCACCAGGTCAACACTAGATGCCACGGTTTTTATTGGATCTTCACCAAGCCATGTAATAATGTTTGTCCTAATGATGCAAATATGGGTCTTCTGGGGTAAAAAACAAAGTCACCAGGTCAAATCATAGAAAAACCTTGTTAACACTGTAGATGTCAGTCACAGTTTTGATTGGATCATCCAGTATGTTTGTCTTAATGATAAGTAGGACAAATTCGAACACGGGTCATTTGGAGTCAAAAAGTAGGTCACCAGGTCAAACCTTAGGAAAACCTTGTCAACACTGTAGAATTCAGTTTGGATTGGATCTTCACCAAACTTTGTCTGAATGTCTGTCTTAATGATATGTAGGACAAGTTCGAACACGGGTCATTTGGGGTCAAACATTTGGTAAACAGGTTAAATCTTAGATAAAATCTTGTTAACGCTGTAGATGTCACGGTTTTGATTGGATCTTCACCAAACCTTGTCAGAATGTTTGTCTTAAATGCAAGTTCGAACATGGGTCATCTGGAGGCAGACACTTGGTCACCGGATCAAATCTCAGGAAAACATTGATAACAACAGACCTCATGACACAGGCACGAAACAATGAATGTTTTAATCAGTAATCAATGATTGTCGTGTGAGCGATATAGGGCCAATTTGGCCCTCTTGTTAAGAATTGCATCATATTTATGTACTATAATTAGGCTTATGAAAACCTTCCTGGTTCCGACTAGCCCTTTTTCTGCTGACCCTTGAACTTTTCAGCATCAGTCGGTTATTTTTAATTTCTTGCCAATATTTTCATGTGAACTACGTGTTTGTCACCAAAACATATTTGAGAAATGTTACGCTGGCCTTCCAACCCTATATTTATGGGGCTTATAAATGTAAATGGCTTATACATGGATTCGCTGAAACTTCTTGCAAATGATATTCAACACTTGCATATATAACTTCTTTTAAAATCTATCTTGAATAACTTTAAGAATTGAACCTAATCTAATGTTTGTCCAATCTGAGTCCTTTCTTCGATTTTAATAAAGATGATTAATTGCTAATTTGTGTAAGTTAATTATTTCGAACTGAGACATATCATAAAGATTACCATTCAATACCATACTTTAAGATGCCTTGGCATATCAAGGTCTTAAAAGTTTATCAAGATGGACTTTCTAAATACATGTATATGTAAATTATTATTTAATGTTTAAAGACGTACTTGCGTACTTACTAATCACAACTTAAACTACGTGGTTTTCAGTACAATTAAAAATTCGTGATCATCTCAAAACTGAACTTCATAGGACCATAACCATGAATATATATATATAAAAAACAATGGTATACAAATAAAGGGTTAAACATAGAAATAGTGAATAGCATAATAATCTTAATCACTGATTATTAAAAGTTAGAACAATTAACACAAGTCAATCCTATTCTATGTAAAGTTCACATCTATAGACATATATGCAGAAAGAAAACTGTACAGTTTTTTAACTGCATGATCATAGAATTTGATAACATAAACATTTTAAGCTAAACAAATTAGGGGCTCAATGATCTCGATTTTGCGTTACCTGCAAGGACAGATCTCACTCATACATATAATTTCAAATACCATATTCCATATTCTTACTTTTGGTCTATGTTTTTCATTTTATTCTTCGTCAAAAATGCAAAATTTCATGCAAGTCCACGAAACATTTTTATTAACTTTTCCAGTTGAAGTTAAGAGACTGAATATTCTTCACTATTAGGCCATTTGTCAAGAAAATTGTTGTTGGTTTCGATAAAGAAGAAAAAAATTGAGCAAACCACTTTTAACCAATTCTTAAAATTGTGCACGATGACATGACACGAAGTCGGCTACACAAAAAGGAAAATAATTAAACATAGCTTTCCTTCATTGTGAATTATCTGCCTTTGAAATGAACTAAAATAAGCTACAAAAAAATCAAATTCAAGGGCAGATAACTCAAACACGAGATCAGTGACCCCAATTTTTTTTTCGCTTAAAATGTTTCTGCTGTCATATGCTATCATCATGCAAAGTTTTACTTCTGTTGCACTGTTTTATTCTGCCTATAATAGCAAGGACTTATATATAAGTCCTTGATAATAGTATGTGACTTTTTTGTCCGTATGTGAAATCTGCAGCAATGTCTTTAACAGCTGATAGACCTGAACTGATAATAAAATATTGGTTGTTATAATAAGGTAGGTATAAATTACTAGGGTGGTTGCTAAATGTGCCTTCTGTTACAACATACACTTGAAAACACAAACAGTTTGGGGACATGTTCTGCACATGACTGTCTTTTCATTGTTTTACAGAATTCAAATACAAAATATATAAAGGTATAAATATAAGGGTATAAATATAAAGGTATTGTAATAAGTTTTCCAATAAGGATTTCATGACATCTTGGAACTGACCATTACTATTTGTGAGGTTAATGATTGTTTGTTGTTTCCAATTTAAGGGATCCGAAATGTCTGGGGTCCGAGGTGTCCAGTTCAGATATCTATAAAGCCAGTAAACTGATTCCCATTGTAGTGCAATGTGTACAGCTGATGTCAGTGGGAACCAGTTATTAAATCAGCTATATAGGGAGTAACTGTTAGAGTTAAAAATATTTGAATAACTTTACAAAATATGCAATTCCAGAGCATCATCTTTCATCTAATACCGTATGGAGGATATGTTCATAAATATTTCATAACTGAAATACTTACCCGGAAGAGACCGGAAAACCGGAATTTAAGTACTAAGTCGTACCGCAGATTATTATCCAGTAGTCGTATGTTAGCGTTGCAAAATTAACAGCACATAGGGTAAGGTATATTGATGTTTTTTGTTTGTTTTCATAACTACATTGATGCTTGATTGTATGCCATTGGCGAATAAATGTATTTGTCTTATCGAGAAAACAAAAAATGCCTTACTCCCAATAATAACGTTTTGAAGACATTGTCTATTTTCGGATAGCATATTTTCGGATATTTGATTTCAGGCTATTGAACCCATCGCATTTCCAACTCACGATAGAACGAGTTTCTATTTAGCCAAACTCGACTCACTAATTTAATACACCTTGGACTCTCAGAACTGACTATATGTCGGTCTTTTGCGTATGACTTCGTATCAATGCTCGTATTATCGATCTTGTCCAAATAGACAGCATCAGTGCACAGGTACTTGACACAATTTCTTTTATATGTCTATAATATATTATAGATATTATATAGAGATATAAACATTTTTGTGTGTGTCAAGTACCTGTGGTCTAGACTTCATTTGTGTAGGATGTCAGAAGTTTCGTCAAATAGCAAGTTTGTCAAATTGGATATTTATAGTAGACTGGTTATTTAAAGAGTTTTCAACAAAAAGGTTTACTGTTTAGGTGCATAGATTATCGATAACACTCAGCACTTGATATAAGATATGGGAAATCACAGGAACCTGATTTTAGATAAAAAAAAAATAAAAAAATATTATGTCCCTTAAAAATATTGAAAAAAGAGAAATTTTATAGCACAAATAATTTATATGTGAAAACTATACTTAGTGATTATCTAACCACTTTTCCATTACAGACATATAGCATACATGTATGTATTAAAATCATCACATATAAATTATCTATGTAAGCTTATACTAAAACTATGTCATAATAAAACCAAAAAAATTTGCACATGATAATACGTACAGCACATATAAAGCATAAATATGCATGTATGCTAAAACAGCACATATAAAACATAAATATGCACATGATAAAACATTAATATGCACATGATAAAACAGCACAAATAAAACACAAAGGGAAAGAAAAAAACTTGATGTAAATTGAAATTTAGGAGAAAACCACATGATTTTAAAGAATTTTTCTGAGGGGATGAGGCCTGCTAAAGAAAGGGAAAAAATCCCTGACTTTCCTGTGTGTCTGTCCTTTTCTCTCAGGTTCCTATCTCTGTCATCTATGAAAAGATTTTAACTAAGCTTAGCACAAGTGTGTCCTATAATGACACCTGCAGAACCCAGACCCCTTACTCAAAGGCAAGATTACAGTTGGAGCTGGAAGGTCAACAGTTCTTTTTCCTGTCTGGTCCATTTCTCTGTTCACTTTACCTCATAAACAGTCACAGAATCTGATGCTATTGTGAGGCTGAAAACAAAACTGAAGGCTGTGAAAACTGAAAAACATTGTCCACTAAATTCTTTCCTATCTGGTAAGGGGCTTTATATTGATAGCAATGATCTATTCACTTTTTTTTTAGCGTAGAACATACGCAGATGGGAGAATTAAAGTAAATACCAGCTGCAGTCAAATGATCTAATAAGTGCTTACTGTTGGAAAAGACTGTACCTGTCTACTTCAAGTAGCCATGAGACCATCCTTAAAAAATATTTCATTTGCCGCTACGCTACCTACTCATAAAAAAAAACATGTTCGGATCAATATTATTATGCTGACAGACTATTGTATCAATAAAATCATTATTGTCTGATCATGTTTAATACAGAAATTTGAAAAGACAACACATAAGTTCGGGGCTCTTATTTCACAATTTCTGGGGCCGAAGTTTAGCCCCATTCCCCTCCACAACGAATATACTTTTTTCCCCTATTTCCTGAAAGAATTCTCTTCTGGAGAAGCTTTTTTTATGTTATTTTCAATTTAAGCAACTCTTGTCCTGGATGTACATGTCTAAATGTGATACAGAAGCTGTTGTTAAGCTTGAAATTGGCTTTTTGTAAATCAACATGAAATTCCCCTATCTGAGGACCCCTGGTTCCAGTCCCCCAAAATGTTATAAGGCGCCACCCAGGAGTTTTTAGACTGCGATCTTAAAGTTTATAACCTTGGGGCCAGTACTGAACAGTAACAGGTAAGTTGACTCTGTTCTTGTAAGCATATTGAAAAATATGATTACGGTAGTTACAAAATGTAGATAGTTTAGGATTGGACTTACCCATAATAGTACAGGCTTGATAAATAGCTGTGACTTAGTTAAGTGTAAAAACGTATCCAAAGGTTATTTCATTTCCTTGTTGGATATTTTCAGTAGATATACTTTTTGATTTTTCTATATGTTTATCTTTTCAGAATTGCTACCACAGTATTAGAAAGGAGGAAGTGATTGATTGGTATTTTCATGACTGATCTACAGTGACTGCTATTGAGCTTTTCTGTGGTGACAGATGTGAAATCCTTTATGGTGTAAATAACATGATGATTGCATAGGCATCTTATTTAAGACTGTTTTAGAATACGATCTTATATACCGGTATTCTAAACAGGAATACTTTTTCAGCAGTTGAATTAAATATGTTTTCCCGTATTGTTAAGTTACGTAAGACAGAGGACTATGAGGATTTGGAAGGTACTGATAGAGTCGAGATGGACATTACTGACCCAGCAATGAGAAATTTTGCTCGGATGGAATCCAGCGAAAACAAAGAACAAACAGAAGAACCTCCTGAAGGTATCTTATTTATCTTAGAATCAATTCAATCAAACATAACTTTTCTAGTGTTAGAATCTATAGGGTAGCTGCAACCTTGGTCAAGTGGTTAGTGCTCTGGTTTTGTTACCCGGCAATCCAGGTTTGATTCCTGGTAGCGACAGTTCGTACCCTTCCATGAGAATTAGAAAAAAATGTCGATTTTCTTCCACATTTGGAGAAGTTGACGATTCATTGCAGGTACTGGTTCGAATACCATCCAGGAATACTTATAAGGTGAATCGGCTACCGCATATAATTTGAAAATTTGTTAAAAAACAGCGTTTAACCCAAATAAATGTATTTTATCTGGCTTGGAACAAACTATCCATACTGGATGAATGATAATGCATATGTTTGGTCATGAAAATCTTACCAATATGATAGAAATATTAGATTATTAGCATTTTGTATTTAAATGTTATTTGTCTTTTTTTCATTTTTTCATCATAATCAAAAAGATAATCATAAATAGATTGAACATTTTTACATATTTCAGACACTTTCACCATACAAGAAGCAATAGATAATATTGGATTTGGCAAGTTTCAGATAAAACTATCTATACTCACTGGAATAGCCTGGGTAAGATTATGTTAATACAAGACTTGAACCAGGAAATAAATAGCTTTTAGTATGTCATCTAGGTAATGAAGCAACAAGGCACAACAATATTTCCTACATAAGTGAATTTTGTCTTATCTGTATTCCAGACTTAGTAAGACATCAGAATTGAGTTGTGAGTCTAATACAGACATTCAGAATAAGTTCAGCAATGAACATTTTTTATTACTTTTATACTAGAAATGGATTAATGAAGCAAGTTTATGTACTTTTGCGTTGAAAGGCAAACTTCAACATTAAGAAATTTTTGCATGCAGTCCTTTTTTATGCCATTTTTGGGTTTGATATTCGACCCTGTTCAGCAATTAAAAAAGGATATATTTTTCCCCTACACTGGGAGAAAAATTTCCCAATAATTAAGAAAATAGTTTATGAAGCTACCGTAAGAAAGTATGTTAGTCTTAAAAAATTCTCCGGTTTGGTGTTTCAAGAAGCAAATTGTTACTGCCATAGGGTCCTGATACCTGTTCCCCAAAAGAAAAAAAGGACTGGCATGTCACTAATGATGTCATAAATGTAATATTACCGGTACTTCTATTTGATAGATGGCTGACGCTATGGAGATGATGATTCTGTCTATCCTATCTCCTGCTCTACATTGTGATTGGCAGATAAATGAATGGAAACAAGCTTTAATCACTACTGTAAGTCATTATATGAAGTGCTTCGATATGTCTATATGTGCTATATAACTCACCAATATCATGTGTGTTGTGGGCAAAACCAACTCCCTAGGGCCAAGGTCACAGTTCAAGGTCAAATAGTTTGTTAATCTGTCAATATTTTGTCTCCGGGCCATAACTTGAAAGTCTCTTGGACAATGGTAAAATAACTTGCACAATTACTTGCAAACATTAGAAGGTGTGTCACACTTGCCGGCAAGCTCCCTAGGGTCAAGGTTAATTAGGTTGTTTGTACATATTTTCTGTATGGGCCATAACTTGGAAGTCTCTTGGCCAATTATAAAATATCTTGGCACTATTACTCACCACCATCAGACAATGTTTTGTGTGCAACATTCCCAGGTTTAATGTCAGGGTCATGACATATGTTTTCGTTCCGAAAACAAACATCTAGTTCTTTTTTGTCTTTCGATATGTAGAAAAAGAATATAAAGTCAATTTCAAATGTATAACTTGCATGTTTATACCATTGTTGTTTGTGGAGTGATTGATGGTCTGGTAGTAACATGTTTGACTACTAAACGAAAGTTTGTGGATTCGAATCTTGGCTCAGCCTTTTTCACCCCTACTACTTAGCCAAGTACTGTATACGTCTTTAATTCTGCGAGTGCAAAATTTGGCGTTTTTAAGATGTTCATGAATTGGCGGGTTCTATATTTGGCGCTTTCATATCCAACCGCCAAAATAAAACCATGTCCTGTCTTCTGAAGCGCCAAAATTAAAACACTTGTCTTAAGAAAATAAGTTTCCACCATTTTCAAGAGAAATAACTAGAACATTTTACTAAATAACTAAAGTGTTGGTAATTACTTGAGATCGAACAGGAGTTACACAATGGCTAAAAGTGATTATTTGTTTTGATAATTTATCTTAATTATTGTAAGTTATTATATCGGGTTTAATTTAGTCTGTCTGCATGTGCCGACGAATTAAATTTAATATGGTGTGACAAATACACTGTATTGTTTGAATCGTTTAGATTTTACATTGTTTCAATTAAGATTTACCCTAAGGCAATAAACGTAAAAAGGAAACAAGTAATAATACATGTACAAACATACTAAACAAACAAACAGTTACATAAAAACGTGTTAGTAACACCTTTTGATAACAAAAGTTACATTAATATTCTTTGACAAAATAATTGGCGGTGTTTATTATTGGCGTGGTCTAGATTTGGCGGTTCCGATCCTGACCGCCAAAATTGCCAAAATAAAACTGGCGCCAATATGAAGACGTATACAGTACTGTGTTAAGAAAATCACAGGAACAGGGTGAGGCATGTACTGGTTCTTACCAGGCACAATTAAGAACCAGGAAAAACTTTTTGGAATGAGAATAGGGATATAAATGCCCGATTCTCCTGTATCTTATGTGACATGATGTCCCTCTCTCTAGGGTGGCTATAAAAGGACCATAGCTGTCAAATAGGCCAATAAACAGCAGATAAATCAATGTTGTTCATCATTATTGCTCATCAAACATTGATGGATTTACTTATATGAAACATTACAGGTATCTCTTATGTGTGTACTTGCTGTATATTTGTTTACATTGATTCAAGGTGTAGATTGGTAAACTTAATGTAAACCTTGATTGCAACTCCTGAAAATAAAAGTTACACAATAAAACACACTTTTGGAGACTGCCAGTTGTTGATGTATGGAGGTTATACTGTTCTTCTGATCTCACTAACATTGGTCTCAAATTAAAACCCAACAAATACAATTTCCCCAATTTCCAGCTGGGTGATATTGTCCTATCTGTTCCTACTCTTTTAATGGAGTTATTTCTTAAAATGGTTGCAAGATCAAAAACTTATGTTAGTGATATTATTTGTATTTTATTAAACAGATGGTCTTTTGTGGAATGATGTGTAGTTCAAGTATTTGGGGAAGTCTTTGTGACAAGTATGGCCGTAAATCAGTAAGTATGATGCTAAATACGTAATAAGTATGATCTCATGTATTTATTATGTTAGATATAAGAGGTTAGCTTATAATGTATGATACTGAAATGATACCTAAATGATTATGATAATGACAATAACTGAATATCCTCAATGACATTGGTGAGAAGTATTTCATTCAGTATGATATAGATTCAAACCTGTCTTAGTGGCCACCTCTGAAATAAAGGGTCACCCTGTGAATAAAGGTAATACTTTTAAAAACAATAATTGATTATTTAGATCGATTACCTCTGAATAAAGGCCACCTGTGAACAAAGGCCACATTTTGTCTTTCCAAGGGGTGGCCTTTGCTCACAGGCTTGACTTGAGTTAAAATACTTTATTACAAATGTATCAGCGTCAAGTATGTGTTTTTATCTTTTTGCTTTTGTGTCTTTCTTCAGGAGCTCATTCTGTGTTCTGTATTTACCTGCTACTTTGGTTTTTTGAGTGCTTTTGCTCCAAATTTCATTTGGCTGCTCATTCTCCGAGGCTTGGTTGGTTTTGGGATTGGTGGAGCACCTCAGTCGTGAGTATATTAACATAGTAAATGAATAGTATTATTAACATTGTAAATGAACCCCTGAAAACTGGATTCCTGCGGACTGGACAAAAAAGTATGGTTTTCTAAAAACACCAGTATTCAGAGAACTTAATATGATATATTCTGAAAACAATTTGAAAACAATTGGACTTAAAATCGTCTAATTTTCAGGGAATTTCAGTTTTCATGGTGTCCAGGTTTAAGGGAGTACATGTTTAAGGGAGTCCGGGTTTAAGGAAGTCCAGGTTTAAGGGAGTCCAGGTTTAAGGAAGTCCAGGTTTAAGGGAGTCCAGGTTTAAGGGAGTCCAGGTTTAAGGAAGTCCGGGTTTAAGGAAGTCCAGGTTTAAGGGAGTCCAGGTTTAAGGAAGTCCAGGTTTAAGGGAGTCCAGGTTTAAGGAAGTCCAGGTTTAAGGAAGTCCTGGTTTAAGGGAGTCCTGGTTTAAGGAAGTCCAGGTTTAAGGAAGTCCTGGTTTAAGGGAGTCCAGGTTTAAGGAAGTCCAGGTTTAAGGAAGTCCTGGTTTAAGGGAGTCCAGGTTTAAGGAAGTCCAGGTTTAAGGGAGTCCTGGTTTAAGGAAGTCCAGGTTTAAGGAAGTCCTGGTTTAAGGGAGTCCTGGTTTAAGGAAGTCCAGGTTTAAGGAAGTCCTGGTTTAAGGAAGTCCTGGTTTAAGGAAGTCCAGGTTTAAGGAAGTCCTGGTTTAAGGAAGTCCAGGTTTAAGGAAGTCCTGGTTTAAGGGAGTCCAGGTTTAAGGAAGTCCAGGTTTAAGGGAGTCCTGGTTTAAGGAAGTCCAGGTTTAAGGAAGTCCTGGTTTAAGGGAGTCCAGGTTTAAGGAAGTCCAGGTTTAAGGGAGTCCTGGTTTAAGGAAGTCCAGGTTTAAGGAAGTCCAGGTTTAAGGGAGTCCTGGTTTAAGGAAGTCCTGGTTTAAGGAAGTCCAGGTTTAAGGGAGTCCTGGTTTAAGGAAGTCCAGGTTTAAGGGAGTCCTGGTTTAAGGAAGTCCAGGTTTAAGGGAGTCCAGGTTTAAGGAAGTCCAGGTTTAAGGGAGTCTGGGTTTAAGGGAGTCCAGGTTTAAGGAAGTCCAGGTTTAAGGGAGTCCGGGTTTAAGGAAGTCCAGGTTTAAGGGAGTCTGGGTTTAAGGGAGTCCAGGTTTAAGGAAGTCTGGGTTTAAGGGAGTCCAGGTTTAAGGAAGTCCAGGTTTAAGGGAGTCTGGGTTTAAGGGAGTCCAGGTTTAAGGAAGTCCAGGTTTAAGGGAGTCCAGGTTTAAGGGGTTTCACTGCACATATATTTATGATAATTGCTGAGGGCTTCTCAAAAAACAATGGTTAGAGTTGATAGTATTCATGTTTATACTGTTTTACAATGCTTTTATGTATTAAATCGCATTGCATCACATACTGATTTTTGTGATATTTTTCTTTTTTCAGAGTGACTCTGTACTCCGAGTTTTTACCAACAGCATCACGTGCCACTTGTGTGATACTTGTCGAGGTTATTTCATTTTTGAATTCTTTTAACTGTATTCTGACTTACCGAGTAACAAACTTATAAAAGCAGATATTAATGTTATGTGCACAAACCAAGCTCTGAGTCCTTATTGGTAAAATATGACCTAGATTATCAGCTTGGCACTTAAGCTTTAAACATTGATGTCTTCTAATTATTAAGAATCATTAAATTATGTCTTGTTAACTTATCATTTTCAGGTTGTTGTGAAATATGTTTCTATGCATTTAACCTTATCAGTTTGAAAAAAAATTGTTTTTGATATACACATGTATGATATGTTATAACACTGTATTATCACAGATTATCATTTGTTCTGATAGATATTTTGGGCTATTGGTGCGTGTTTTGAGGTACTACTTGCTCTTGTTGTCATGCCAACTCTAGGATGGCGCTGGTTGCTTGGATTGTCTGCTGTCCCACTCTTGTTTTTCTCATGCTGTTGTTTTGTGAGTACATTTGTATATGCCTGTTCATATATTAACTTTTAAAAGTAGGTTTTTATACTGCCCGCTAATAAGTTGTTATTTATTGCCCTCAAATAGGTTGTTACATGGCCCTCACACTATCTGTTTTATTGCCCTCAAATAAGTTTAGTATTGATGATAGTGATACAACATGAAACCAATGAGAGAGTCTGTATGGTCTGGTTGTAATGATTAATCACTGACTCATCACCTCTGTTAGTATGAATCTTACCCTGGATGAATTTTCACATGTGAGGAAACTTGCTAACTGAAGATAGATGGTTCTACTCAGATGTATGCTTGAGGTCTTCCTCCTTCATTAAATCTAGAAAATCACCAAATGACCCCATGTCTATTGATAAGACGTAAATTACCTACCGGTATACTAAAACAGAGATGAATCCTAGGGAGTGGCTGAAAGCTCATTAAACTATCTTACCTCTGATTGTTTTACTTACCCAATACCTAATCACAAACAGAAGAAAAATGTTGATAAATACAGGTATGTTTGAATTAACATTGTCAATCAATTTCAGTGGCTACCTGAGAGTGCTCGATTCGATATGACTCGTGGTAATCGAGCTCGGGCGTTAGCAACCTTGGAACGAATTGCAAATGAAAATGGAAAACCTATGCCTCTAGGAAAACTTATAGAACCATCAACAAAGGTTTGTTATATTCTTGCAGCATATTTTAGTAATTATTTGTTGCACAAATTATGTAAATGTATCAGATTTTTGGTTTTATGTTCTTGTGCACTTTTTTTCTTCTCCCTCTATGCCATTTTATCTCTGAATAAATTGGTCATGAATTCTGTGTATTCTAATTAAAAAAACAGGTGAACATGTGGCATTTTATTGTTTTATTTGTGTTATCTTGACCCATATTGTAAATACACAAGGAAAGTCCCTAATAACGATGCACTATTAGACTATTACTGTTAGTAAACTTAATATTCACAGGGGGAAGTTAATTTTTACAAAAGTGGTCTACGCAGGGCTTATTTGATGTCTGTCTGTGAAGGGATAAAATATTTGCCACAAGTGGTCACCATAATAGGACTAAGTGTCTAAGAACCATGTCGCGGATCTCTATAGCTGTAGCAAAATGACATTTACTGCAAATAATCATGAATTAATATTTTCAGGGAATAAAAAGAGGAAGTGTGAAAGATTTATTTATTCCTGAATTAAAAAGGACAACGATTATATTATGGGCAATATGGTAATTGTAATTTATCTTCTTAATGCTATGTTTACATAATTAAACTCTTACAAGTTGTTTATAGTCAGGGTTTTCCATAGAGCCAAATAAAAAAACCTGAAAATCATCTGCTGCTGAACATTTTTGCCAAACAAGATTTCTTTAAATGCATTGTTTTTGTGATCAGTCTTTGTCTGGCATCCAAAAAGAAAATCCTTCAGAGCAGATTAAATTGGCCATAACTTGATATATTTTCATCAGATACTTACACAGTTGTTGCTTTGGACCATTTCCAATGTACCCATATGTACTATATGACTTGTATATCTACTGTCATCATTAAGTAGTTTTACTACACATTCCACAGTCTGAACATAAGTGATGTCATATAAAGTTATTTTGTCCTATGCAGACTAATGCATGTACAGACAAGTAATCTGTCAAAAGTAAGTAAATAACACACATTATGGGTTTATTGAAGACTAACCAATACATTACACCTACAACCATCAAACTTCATAATGTTGGTTCCACATGACAACTTCTACAGGACCAGTGCATTTTCAGGTCAGAATCTCAAAGGTCAAGGTCATGGACCATTGCGTTTTAAAAACTATTTTTTGTCTTAGAGGTGATGCTAAATGAAATAATTTGGTATGGCTTAATCAGTGATCAAGTCATTATGTTTATGTTGATATGGTATTACTTTACATGTATAATAATAACATAATACTATCTATCTAACAGGTTGGTGTCAGCATTTGCTTATTATGGTATTGTTTTGATGACAACAGAACTTTTTGAATCTCCTGATGGTTGTCATGGTGAGAAATATTTTGTTGTTAATATTTCAAAATAAACTACACAAGATGCACATTTAAAAATCTTCTTCATGCTACTCTCTTTGACATTCATAGTTTATTCTTGACATCTGGTATATTTGATCTTGATTGATCATAGTTATTTTAAATATGTTCTGAGACCATCTTCCTCAAATGTTGAGGCAGAGAATTTGTTGACTGGATAAGACTGGCAAATATAGTGAGGCCGGCATATAGCGTTGCTTAACAATGGCTAGTGATAATTACTGGCTCTGCATCATCATGCAATGTCAATTAGGACACTTAAGTTATTGACTTATCATCAACTTTTTCAAAATGTCATCACAAAGGGGTTGAAATGATTGTGAGTGCATTATGTTAAATGACTTTGATCAATTAATATAAAATCATAATGGGATTGTAAAATTTCAAGCTGCCAATAACTTTAATTTCAAGTTTTTGAATACCGATTTTGGATTCAAAATAATTTGTTCAATCAATGAATACTCAAATATTTGTTGCCATTCCTAGTTATTAGTGTATATACATTATTTTTTAACTCTATCTACTAGGTACTACTAAAGATAAAAGTCCATCAGATCCTGGCTGTTATGTGCATTGTAAAACACTAACTAGAGATGACTATGTTGATTTAACATGGACTACATTAGCTGAATTTCCAGGTAAACATTCTTGTTTATTTATTCATTTATCAGTTCTGTTGTTTGAAGGCCCATTTGACAGCTATGGTCTTATAACTTGTTTATTAGCTGTTTTTTGGCCACCGGCCCATACAGAATATACATGATATAATAAATTTTACATTTAATGACAGTACGAGGTGTGTCCAAAAAGTTCGTAGACAAGTCTATTTTCGGAAACATTAACGTCTGTATACTACTATTTGCTGTATGAATCTTTCAATCAACACAATATACATGTGCTGAGCAAATTGTAAGAAAAAATATACATTTAAAAAAAAAATATGTCGTATATTGAAACATTATCAACGGTGTTCCGCCGCAGGTGATATTCATACACTATGGTGTTTGTTGTTTGGTCATGGTAATTTGACATTTATGGCGCTGAAACGTTACTTTTTAGGTAATAACGCCACAACGATTCGAGGCGTCATAACACATAAATATTGTTGTTCACAGTCACGCGATATTCTTTCAAAGGGCATTTATCATCAGCGCTACTTGAAATTTTGCTTGTACAAAAAACGTCATTGAATACAGAAGAACAAAGAACAATTATAAAAATGTGTGTCTCTTTAGATAAAACACTAACGCATACTATTCCAACGCTGCAGCCAGCAACAGGGAAATCAACAAATTGCAGATCTTTAATTTATAAATGGTAGAAACCTTTGCAGACGGTAGGATATCCAAAAAGATTGACCAAGGAGTGGTAGACTGAGCGTGATTGATGACGCCATCGTAACGCCGGTGGAGAATATAGTGAAGCTGGACAGGCGAGTTAGTGTGCAGGTTATTTAAGACAAGTTATGTGTGAGTAGAGGTACTATTAACAATGTATGACAGGACAAACTTGGTTGGAACAAAGTTTCCGCACGTTGAGTGTCAATATTACTCACTGAAAAAGACCGAAACAGACGGATGGAATGCTCACGAAAGAAGATGCTTTAATAAACCTTTCTATCCTGAAATAAGCAGGAGTCATCAGTTTGTAAACGGTCGTCTTCTTCACCAATAGTGAAAGTCAAAGTAGAGAAGTCATCGGCCAAAAGTGATGCTTATACCTTTTTTGATATAAGAGGAATACTGTTAGTTCATTCAGTCCCGGGATGTAAAACCATCAACACTAAATACCATGTTTCCTCGATTAACAATGGATTTATGTGAAATTCACCATGAAAACCATAAACACCTTATCCAACATGTACAAACAATTATTCAATCGTTTAATACGGGCTTGTATGACAATGTTTTTCAAACGTGAATAAAACTCATCGAAAAGTCATTGAAAAAATGTAAAAAACGACGGTTGTTATTTCGAAAAATTATAACGTAATTGACGTCGGCAACGTAACTACGTCCTGACCTGCGCCGTAGACGCTTACATGTATGTTTTAAAATAATTGCAAAAGTATTATTTGTCGCAAGGTCATAATTATTTTAAGTGCTATAATAGATAATAAATTGTAAACGTATGTAGCGCAAAAATGAAGATTTTATCTTGTTTAATTATTTAATAAGAGCATGTGTCTACGAACTTTTTGGACACACCTCGTATATACTGATGTTCTGTTGCAGAGGACGAACACCTCATGTCCTAGATTGTCCACCATTAATAGAATTCTATATTATTACTCTATATGTTTTATTGAATCCTTTCTAATTTTAAAAGCGTAATATAAACACATTGCCAAATTTCTAATTGTCTCGGGTTTCGTGCTTGACATTAGACTGGTCAGTTCAGAGAGGGGAGAAAAGATGCAGAAAAATCAAGCATTTATGTCCTTATTTCCTGACACTTTTCAAATAATTCTTCCTGGTTGTTAATCAGGCCTGATGTATAGCACTGATACACACCTGGCCCTTTTTCCTGTAGTTCTCTGGTTTAATTAGCAGACATACAAGTCATTTACTTTTGTTTGTTGTTGTTTAAATTTCAGGATTGTTTTTGACTGTGTTTATCATAGAGAAAATTGGGAGAAAATTTACAATGGCTGTGGAATTTTTCTTCTTTGCTGTGTTTGTTTTACTTGCCAATATATGTACCATAAGGTAATTTACCGAATCTTTTTGCGAATCTTTACATGATTGTTACTATAGATATTTTATGTTTTCTCAAATCTATATGCAAAGATATCCATTGTCGTTACTGTTTACTATGGAATAATTTCCCGATACATTTTAATACGTTTAGTACGTTGCATAAACAAACCATGAGGTAAATACTTACCTGCATGGTCAAGTGGTTAAGAACACTGACTTCAAATCACTGTAACCTCTCACTGAAAGAGGTTTGTTGTTTCATGCCCTGTAACTGACCATGTCTCTTTAAGAGAGAAAGTAGGCAGTTACTTATGGAGAACGGGAGTCTAGTACTGGTTCTTCCCAGGAACGATGGTTAGTTGAACTGTCTGCCGCATATGACTCTTGACTGTTGAAAAGGGGCGTAAAACTCAAACAAGCAAGCAAAACATAAGCTGAAATTTCATGATTACTTCATGTTTATACAGTTTACAAGTAGTCAGTTCATAAAGCAAGGAAGGCAAATAAGTGCTAATTACAGTAAAGCCTCTCCAGAGCGGCCCTCTGTAGAGCAACAACCTCTCTATAACAACACCTTCAAAATTTCCCTAAGTTGATATTTACTTTAAACTTAACCACTGTAGAGCAACAACCTCTAAACAACAGTCAATATTTGCAGCTCCCACAGGGTGTTGCTCTTCAGAGGTTATACTGTAATGTCTAACCTAAAAGCACTGGTCTGGTGAACTAGTCATGTAACCTATGTATACTGGTCACTATGAAGCTATGTCGTACAAGTTTGCCTTTTACATTTATTATCCTATTTAATTCATAATCACTACCTTCATTCTAATTCTGTGTTTGTTTAATACATTTTTCGTTCTTACTAGTACATGTAATATCATACCATTTTTCAGACCTGTGTTGACATTCTTCTTGTTTGTTGCGAGGGCTTTGATATCTGGTGCGTTCCAGGCTGCATATGTATACACACCAGAGGTAAAAATAATACAATGTGAACACTATGATTGATTTATTTCTTGTTCGGTAAATGACCTGATCAGATGAAGTATAGGATAGATCATGAGAAACCATTGTCTATGAAATTAAGAGACAAGTGCAGTGTACTGAGAAATTTCATAGACAATGGTAAAGTTAGATCTATCTGACTTAGACCACAGGTTTTAAATTCATGTTAATGAAATAGCCTAATCCCTCACCTGTTTGTCATGAGAACTTTTCTCCCATGGCTCTACATGTATATGGATCCACAGTAAAATGTTTAATATAGAATATATGCAACATTTTTTCTGTGTGATGATTGGTCAGTTGGAACTAACTGTGATCTAAGGAATGAACATGGATGGTTTTGCATGTGAGGGTATACAACACACCTGTGACAAGCTCTAGTTTTACTTGGTTCTTGTAACTACAGGCTGTTGATATGTAATACTAATTATAACTGCATACGTAATTAAACAATGTGGTCTTCTCTAGGGTTATATATATTATGTATATTTTGGCAGTAATCTGAAGGTTAACATTAAGGTATATTTATTTTTCCTATTATTTATCATATACAACAAATCTAACTTATACCTTGTGACACAGCTGTTTATATGTATGAATTGTACACTTTATTTTTATAGGTATATCCTACATCAATGCGTGCTGTAGGTCTTGGATCTTGTAGTGGGATGGCTAGGGTTGGTGCAATTGTCACACCTTTTGTAGCTCAGGTATGTAGTTTACTACAAATAAAATATTAAAATGCCATACAAATGACGAACAAAAACCTGGAATAAGAAGTGCAGTAAAACATCCCCTAACAGTGATCTCCCTTTGTTTGTCACCTCTAAAAAATGGCCATATTGATTTCAACCAGTTAATTATCTGTTACAGTCACACCTGTGTTAGAGGCCACCTCCAAATAAAGACCTTCCTGTGAATAAAGGTCATTCATTTAATTAATAATAATATTTTATATATATAATAATAAAAACCGTCATTGATAATTCAGAACAAAATGAACTCAGAATAAAGGCCGCCTGACAATAAAAGCCACTTTTGTCTTTCCCATAACATTACCAAATACACTGCATTATCAAATACACCATGTGACTCTTGATTTAAGGCAGTCTAAAGATTTATTTAAATTGCTAATTTCATGGTTTCAAAAATGCTTGCTGCAAATTACGACAGTAAAACCTCGAGTATCCGAACTCGGATTATCCGAAAACCCTGGATTATCCGAAGTAATTTTTCGGTCCCGACGACTTCGGATAATCGGGGTTTTACTGTATTTCAAATGCGTGTACAGTTAAGCATGATATGTAAATCCATCTGCATGTTGAATTAGGGGCTTAAGCCCATATTCACACAAACAGTCTCCAAATTTAGGCCCGGACCTTAGACTGAGTCCACCAAAATTGCCATCGGTCCAGTAAATTTAAAAAAGTCAGTGACCCGACAGTCCAGTAAATTTTTCAGTGATATGAACATGTAATTTTACCATGTTTCAGAACAAAAAAAATGAAATGTTTTAATCACTCTCATAAAGTATGTTTTTTCAGCCAAACTGTATGAAATTTTGTGTGTAATCTTCTTGGTCCGCTAAAAGTTCATTCGGTCCAGTCCAGTGCTTTAAAAAGTTTTTTTGTGATGACTGCGCAAGTATTTTAAGTATCAGATTACATCATAATTGATTTTGTAAAACACTGAGAAACAATCTATTTTGTATTTCAGGTAATGTTGAAAGTGTCAGCATATTTGGCAATATCTACTTACGGAGTTATGTCCCTTTTAGCTGCTGTTGCTTCCATTTTGTTGCCAATAGAAACAAAAGGAAGAGAAATGAAGGTATGTACAAAGTTTGTTTTATCTTTTGTGTCTCAGATTTGTGCCTTATTTTACTAAGTTGCTTCAACATACAGTCAAAACTCATTATATTGAACTCTCATACATTGAAATCCTGCTTATATCAAAATAAAGATGAAGTCCTAAAGTTGATCCTTCTTTTTACATTAAAAAAAAAATCATTATTATTTATGTTTCAGGATCATAGCCATGATGTCAAAATAGCAAAACCAAAGTAAAAAAAATACTACTTGACCATTTCCATGACAATATATTGAATGTTGTAGAGTGTAGAACTAATTATGACCTGTACATGTTTTACCAGTGTTCTATTTTGTATCATAACATCATTTACACTGCTGGGTTGTAGGAGCCATATATCAGATATACAAATTGTTATATGTGAGGATCATGTTTGGGTATAAGAAGGCTTTAGCCTACATGAGAGAAATGAAATTTACTTATAGTTTACCTACAATTATATGATAACTGTAACAATCTCTTACAACCGCTGCTGAGCAACTATTGGATTTATCTGAAGTCTTTATTCCTGTACTTCATTAAACATAGTAATACTAACATAGATTGATATTCTATGTTAGTACAATGAAACATAAAGTGAGATAATCTGTAAACATTGATATACATTCCATTTTATCCTGAGCAAATATGATTCCTGGTCAAGGCAGGACATCGAGGGCTCAGTGCAACACTGTCGTAACTTGTTCTTATTTCAATATGAGTTACGACACTGTTGCGTTGAACCCTCGACGTACTACATGAAAATTTGACCAAAATTTTGATTTTCTTCCATGTGAGAAAAGTATCAGTTCCTTGAGGTAGGGTAAATTAGTACTGGTTAGAATTCAGGCCAGGAAAACCTGGTAAAGGAATCTGCCACAGTGTATAACTATATTATACGATAAACGGTGTTAATCCCAAATAAACAAACATCAATCATTTGAATATAATCCATAAGTTGACCATACCTGATAATAATAATTATATTAAGCTAATATCAACCTCTGTAGACTTGTTTTCACGAATCTTTTCTAATTCCATAATTTATTATTGTTGTTAACTTAGTTTTGTTAGTTGTTCATAAGGAAGACACAATACCTATTGTTGTAATTGATTTATAATTGTTAAATGTTCTGATATTGATAAGTGTAGATTTAGTCGATGTAAAACATTTTCTGTTCTGTGTTGTGAGTAAAGTAGTTCTTTGATTTTACTTTATTGTTCATCTGAAGACCTCACTGTTCCTGTCTAGTGATGTATTAATATATTAACTTAGATTTAAAGCCAAAATTGTCAGCCAGTATAGTAAGTTTAGAATGTCTGACATCTTTGCCTGTGATATGTTTGGATTTAATACCTATCATCATTGCCTGTGGCATATATGTATTATGCTACATGTATATATCTTTCCTATGACACATATGATTAGTCTTACATCTTGGCCCATTAGAAAGTTTTATGTTAGAAATTGATTTTAAGCGGACTAACATATAATAGTTAAGATCTTTTACTTAGCTTCGTGATTTCAAACCAATTTACTGAAATCTGTGTTCAAGTTAAGCGTAAACTCACATTAGTTACATGTATTTGAGACATGTCATTGTGTAAAGGTAACAGTAATACTTTTTTACCAAAAGGAAACAAACTGTTTTTAGTCCTGCAATATAATTACGAACTCATTTAAACTAATTAGTGTTCTTATTTTGGAATTAAGATATTACATTCAGTCATATTTTTGTTATTTTTCCGTCAGTCTGTCCATCTATACATGCATAATATAATACTCCACAACCATTTAAATCCATATTTATTTTATATAAACAATGAGACGTGCAGGGACCATGACTCATAACTCTTCCTCATTTAGTGTTTGAGTCAAATGTCCCCTCTTAATGATAGATTCTTGTATGGAACTAGCAGGGCTGCCAATTTTCCACAGATTTGTGGATTTTTGCGTATGTTGAGACCTCAAGCACCATTTTTGAGATCCATGTAAATTTGAGATATTTTCTGGGGGAGGGATGGGGGGGGGGGGGTGTATTACTTTCACTGACACTGAGGACAACTTACAAAGGTTATTACTCGTTCTAATTGTTTTCACCTGTTTTTCATATTAGCTGTTAGCTGTTGGTAGCCTTGAACTAGAAAGAATTTTAATATATATTCTAATTATATAATATAATACAATATGGAACTTTTTACTTTATGAGCACAAATGAAAATGTCAGGGCTGAGAAAGGATATTTCTTTATATATTCTGTACAGTAATCAATCACTGATAGTTGTGTGGTGTAATAGTGTTGGCAAATGCTTAAAGTTTTTCTGAGATTAAAAAGCAACTACTTGTTCAAACTGATTACCTTCAACATTATACATTCCTGTTATTTATTTTTGTTGTAGACTCTATCTATAATTATACATGTGCAATTTGTTATTTATTAGTTTGAATCTCTTTATTTTTGTACATATCTATTGTAAAACTTTACATTGTGATAAATAAAGGAGTTCTGGAATTTAGTCGTTCTTTTTCATCTTTTTTGCTTAGTTAGCATTGTGTTACATTAGACTTACTATATTAACATTGTGGTGATGAAGGTCTACTGGTCATGTGCTGGACTACTGAATGAAATGTCATGGGTTTGATTCTCGACTCTGCCTTTTGAATTTCTCAGAGACACTTTCAGTTTCCCCATCCCAACAACCCAGCCAAGTACTTTGTCTAGAAAATCACAGGAAAAAGGGGCAGGGCGTGTATCGGTGCTTTACACCGGGCAGGATGAAGAACCAGGAAAAACTATTCGGAAAGAGTCGGGATATAAATGCCCGGTCCTCCTGTATCTTATCTCCCCTCTCTCTGGGGCGGCTCTGAAATGACCATAGCTGTCAAATGGCCCATTAAAGAACAGATAAATAAATTGTTTGCGGGATTCTATTCCAAGACAATGTTCCGGTTATACTTAAACTACTGTTAAGACATGAACTAATCACAAAGAAATCATTCTCTTTTTATGTCACTTGAGCAAACATGTGTTGATGTTTTATAAAGTGCTTATAGTTCCAAGAACTATACATTACATGCAAAGTCCCTAATAAAACTGAATATTGGCATGCTGTATCTAATCTCCCTCACTCTGGGACGGCTCCGAATCATTGATTGGGTTGTTTAATGATAAATTGTCATTACTGGTATTCTAAAAAAATTGACAACCTGTGTAACATAGCAGAATTCTTTTATAGATAATTAATGACAAAGTTCATGCCAGGCCAAAGGTTATGAAACTTGAGAATAGTCTCAAAGCTTAAAAGTATTTTGGTTACAAGAAACAATACAAGTATTGAGATCAATTTTGCTGACAGAATTATGTATTAAAAATGTCTTACTATTCTTTTATCATAAATAACTCATAGCATAGAAAGACAAAATATTAGTTATGAGATTGATCTCAAATTTTATAACCCTAAACTCAGGTCACAGGATATTATGGTATGGGTTATCAAACAGTCTTTACCTACTACACATGCTGCAATGCCAAAAGAGTGCAGTCTTTATCTGTACAATCATGAAAGTGGCGTTACATCTTTGCTACAATCATTAAACTGGCAGACTCATGAACAAAAGAAATAAAACCTCATTAATCATGATATATACAAAATTGCACACAACCTAGGATGGATAGAGAATGCAGACGCTTTACACAGACAATAGATGGAAAATGCAGACAGCAAAGGAATAGAACGATATCAGAAAATACAGAAGACAAAGATATAGAGGGATTCTAATAGCAGAAGATAAAGATATAGAGGGATTCTAATAGCAGAAGATAAAGATATAGAGGGATTCTAATAGCAGAAGACAAAGATATAGAGGGATTCTAATAGCAGAAGATAAAGGATATGAGTATTGTTGCTTATAAAGTAATCTTTTCATAAAAACTAATTTATGATTAAACAATCTTTTTATTCACATGAGTTATTCCATTTAGGTTGTGAATTCCTAGTGACCTTTAATTAATTATGATAACTTCATCATATTATCCCTATTTCAATAATACACAAGATTGTATTGGAGGAGCAGTGGTGTAAGGATAGAGCGTCGGACTCCTAACATGGAGGTTGCAAGTTAGAATCCCGACAGTGGCGGAATATGACAGCAACCTTCCATTGGCGCGAGTACTGGTAAGAATCCAGGAAGCAGTCATCAAGAGTAGTTAATAAAGTTGTAAGAACTTGTTCTACAATCAATGTGAAATGAATAAGTTTAAACTAACCAACAAAAACTGATTACAACCCCACCCCCCTCAGATCTGATTCTTCACTCTTGACTATACTGTATATGTCTGAATTATCTGTGATACTGAATTTTTGATAGGTATGGCTTAACAAGTAAAGATCTGACATACCGTAGCCTTGTGGATACTGTTCTACAAAGGAATCTCAACTGGTCGACATAATCAGACAGAAATTGGAGAGGAAAATGCTTTTTTCAGGTATGATAACTTTCATAATGTTTGTAATATATCTCTTCACCATTCATTTTGCTTGTTAACTATTTTATATACCTCTGTACCATTCATTATACAAAGTTTTGGGTAGTATACTGGAGTCACCTTGGCTGTCTGTGCGTTGTGTGAGTGTGTGCGTGTGGGGGTGCTTGCGTGCGTGCGTCTTTGGTGGATTTTAAAGATATGTGGCAGAAATGTTCACTTATATACGGCAATTTCTCCTATGCAAGATTCAGTTCCATACCTCCTAGGTCAAGGTCACACTTACGGGTTAAAGGTAAAAAATCAGTACTTCCTTTCATTTCTGCTCAGTAACTGCCATCTACGGTGGATTTCTAAAATAATAAGCAGAAATGTTCACCAATATGTGGCATTATGTCTTTCAAAAGGCGCAGGTCTGTTTCTCCAAGGTCACACTTAGAGACTAAAGGTAAAAAAAAGTGTATATTTTTCATATCTGTTCTGTAACTTCATCATCTATGGATGGATTTTCGACATATTTTGCAGAGATGTTCACTAATATGTGTGTGTGTGTGTGTGTGTGTGGGGGGGGGGGGGGTGTCATGCAAAAGACTCAGGTCCATACCACCAAAGGCACAATTAGAGTTTAAAGGTAAAAAATTTGTACTTTTTAGCTCACCAGTGCTCATGAGTCATGGTGCGCTTTTGTGATTGCATGTTGTCCATCTGTCCATGTTTGCATCTGTCCGTCAACAATTGCTTTATACAGCATCTCCTTTATAGCAGTTGGCCAATTTCAATGAAACTTCACAGGGATTTTCCTTGGATGAAGCTTTACCAAAGTTGTTCAAAACATTAAATTTCATTAAAGACTCTGGTTGCCATGGCAACTAATAGGAAAAACTTAAAAAATATTTTTGTCTGAAACCACAGGGCCTAGAGCTTAGATATTTGGTGTGTAACATTGTCAAATGGAACTCTACCAAGTTTGTATGAATTATGCCCCTTGGGCCGAATTGGCTCCGCCCCAGGGATAACTTGATTTTACATAGACTGATACAGAAACTACAATAGAGTTTAGATATTTGGTGTGTAGAATCATCTAGTGGATCTCTACCAAGTTTGTTCAAATAAATGCCCTGGGGTAAAAACTGGCTGCGGCCTAGGGGTCACATAATTTGTATATAGGCTTATATAGAAAAATTAAAAAAATCTTCTTGTCAGAAACTAGAATGCCTAGAGCTTACATATTTCTACAAAGAATGTTCAAGTTGTAGCCCCCAGGTCAGAATTGGCTCCGCCCCAGCATTTACTAGATATTATTATGGATTACATAGGAAAATTTAAAAAATCTTCATGTCAGAAACTGCAGTGCCTAAGATATTTTAATGACAAAGTGTATTCACATATTTTTAGCTCACCAGAACACAAAGTGCTCAAGGTGCGCTATTGTGACCGTGTGATACGAAACATTACTTAAAAACTATAAAAAAAAGAAAAAAGTATGGTCCCAGTGGGGTTTGAACCCACAACCCTCAGGAATTTGTCAATATATCAGTAAAATTCATGAAAATGAGTACTCTTCAAAATAGAGGTTATGCATGAGAGATCGAAATCCTTAAGCAGTTGGCCAATTTCAATGAAACTTAAAGAGGGATGTTCCTTGCTCTACCAAAGTTGTTTAATAAATTAAATTTTAGTGGACCTCTACTAAGTTTGTTCAAATTATGGCCCCATCCTGATAATATAGGAAAATTTAAAAACTCTTCTTGTCCTAAACCGGAAGGCCTAGAGCTTAGATATTTTGTATGTAGCATTGTCTAGAATCTGCTTTTCAGAAATCACATTGCTTAGACTTTAGATGTTTGTCTTTTAATGGTTTTCTTGGATTTAATTTTTTGTCTTTTTTAAATTCTAGGTTTGGAAATGCACCAGTTCTCTTTTACTGCTACCATTGCAACCAAATTCATTCTTGAAATCTTTTTTTTCTTGAAAAATAGTTATTTTTTATGAAAAATATGAATCCTGCAGTCAAAGGGAGGTAATAATTATCTCCCTTTGATCGTTGCTAAAATCTTCTGGTTTACAAAAAAAAAAGAAATATAATATTTGATTTTTTTTATTATTGTTGGGTTTGTTAATATGTTACTTGCTATGGTGTGAGTGGTGTACATGTTATGATGTGACAGGTTACTTGTGCACCTTTTAGTATGTGAGTAGTGTACATTGTTAGATTGCATGTTAGTGTTAGTAGTGTTCATGTTAATTTGCATGTTAGGGTTATTTGTGCTCATTTTAGTATGTTAGGATGGTTAGTGAAGTAGTTAATGTACATACATGTCATATTACAATTTATTCAATTTTTATACAATTTATAAATATTCTTACCTGAGTGGGGGTTGAACTCACGATCTCCAGGTTATCAGTCAGGCAGCTTATCCACTGCACCACAAACCCACACACTATTGTGTGTCCAAATTTCATATATGAATTTACTATTGGCTCTCAAAAAGAAATATAACTTTTTGTAACAGCTATTTTCATTGGTTTATGTCATGCCACATGATCCGCTTAACTGTAAAAGATGTTTTAATTGGCTAATTATTTTCCAAATCAAAATGGCTGATCATGTTTTACAAAATGCAGTTTATTACTTGTATTTTCTAAGCCTGTTATTTACCGCTTGGGTTATTTTTGTAGGTCTTATTGGATAACTTGTTGTTTATTTTTCCACCTGTAATGTTGTATATACATGTACGCTTATTCCGTAAATTTTTAACTTGCACTCATTGAAATTTTTTGAATAAATGATCATAATTACGTGATGAAAATGTTTAATTTCTTTTTTTTTTTTTAAATAAAGTCTGAATAACTCTCAAATTCTTCCATGAAATGATTCATCCTTGGAATTTTCGTCCCTAACAGATTCGTACTCAGATATTTCGACATAATACTAGGATTCATATACTCAATGTTCAGCTGTAGATGATTTATCGTCACAGCTTTCAACTCATTCTTTGTAACAAAGATTGGGTTGAAATTTCCGAGGACGAATCTTACAGGATAAAAAATTCCATGGAAGATTCTTATAGGGTCGAAAATTCTGAGGATGAATCAAACATAGTGAGTTATTCACATTTTTTTGTGTATGTCATATATTCATAACAATAACTAATCATCTTAAGCAGCTTTTATTGTTTTCTACAATAATACAATCAGTACTTACAATACAAATAATACCATGTCTCATGATGCTTGTATAAAAAGGAAGTATATTATGCATGCAATTAAGCAATTAATTTAATAACAAGTATCACAACAAATCAATATAAGAAGCAATGGGGCTCAATTCCACATCTGTGAAGTATAAGAAATAAATACAAATAAATTAATACAACTGATCTCACACATACATACAAACTCTTTCATGTTTGAGAAAATATATAACTATAAAACGTTATATTTTTTTCGCTGATCAATCAATTAATAACTTTACATTTGTTCAACTTTGAAAATCAGATAAAGAAATATCAAGAACGAAAAATCTTTAACAAAGAAATTCTGACCAGAAAATGTGTACAGTTAGCTTTGTCACATCTCTGTTTTGACTTAACACTGCAATAAAGTTTAGAACCCAAAGATAAAGGACAAGGATTCCAATTATACTAGGATTGAAAAAAAAATACTGCAAACTGCACCAGAAAGTGTGAAAAGATGGTCAGGTATCAAATAATTAAACAAAAATTATTATATCTCATGTATATCACCATTGTTATTGTCATGGAATTTGATGTTCATTTACAAGAAATTTAAAAAGTATTTAACAGTAAATTTTAAACTTCTCAAAATAATAATGGTTAACATTACGAAATAAAAATAAGTTTCAAGATGACTTCATTGGGTATGACAATTTATATGATATATAAAAAGCAAAAAATTAGAACCAACAAACGCTGAAGCAATTAAGACAACATTATTCTTACACAATGGAAATAAATAAATATCTTAATACATAATTCCAACATCTACAATATTTACCTCCCTTGGTGGCCATCTTGGTTGGCAAATTCAACAAGCGTTGATAGAAGATATTTATATATTTTTTGTTTTGATAATTCTAAGTATAGGATATTCATATTGTGACAACTATATTTTAAATTCTTAAACCTGATGTGCTTATGGCCTTAACAACTTCATTAAATTATCTTTTATAAAATAGTTGTTTAATAACCAATTTTCAGATTTTTTCTATTAAGCGCATAAGAAATTTGCCAACTAAGATGGCCGCCAAGGAAAGAAAATATTGTAGATGTGGGAACTATGTATAACTAAGCACTTCTTAGTTCTACATCTACCCTTACTTTGCAAGAGGTAAAACAATGTCTCTTTTGATTGCATTTTGTAAAACACTACCATAAATAATTTAGTATATTACTTAAGTATTACATGTAGTTATGTCATCATAAATTTAGTATTATTTAATTATTATTATTTAAGTCATGAAACCTCAAAATAATTATATCCAATCAAAACTGTGACATCGAGAATGTTAACAAAGATTTCCAAAGATTTGACCTGGTGACCTACATTTTGACCTAAGATGACCCATGTTGGAGCTTGTCCCACATATCTTTAAGAATAACATTTTGAGTCTGACGAGGTTTGGTGAAGATCCAATCAAGACCATGACATCTAGAGCATTAAAAGTTTTTCTTAAGATTTGACCTGGTAACCTATATTTTGACCCCAGATGACTCATTATCATTCTCGTCCAAGGTATCATTAAGACCAACATTCTGATTAAGTTTCATGAAGATTTAATTTGACTTTTTGACTTAATTTTAACCACAAATGACCTAATATCAAACTTGTCCGAGAGTTTGGCAATATAAACATTCTAACTCAGTTTTGTGAAAATCTTACTAAAAATGTGAGCTAAAAATTCAATAAGTTATTAATAAAAGGTTGCACTCTAAAATGTACATAATTTACTTATAAATATTGCACAATTTGTATGTGAAATGGAACAAATATAAGAAAATTGAAGTTTATAAAGCTATATTATTAGCAGAATTATTGTTTTTGTGTGATTTTACACTTTTTGTAATGTAGCATTTCTTGTCAGATATATATAGCTTTATACACTTTAAGGCATAAAAAATTGTTTGTTTCTGGTACCTGACCTACTCTAGACCTTTAATTAGGCCCAAGACACAGTACATTAACAGTCTAACTTTTTACAATAGTAAAATAATACCCTACCATCCACCTGATCTTTAATGAGCATGCAACCAAAAACAAACAATATTTTAGGCCGACAGATAAAACAGCATATATGAGCCTTACTTAGAAAAGCTAAAAATTTAAAGATAATTATATTCTTTCTGGCACAGCAGAAATTACAGACATCTATTATTGACAAACACTTGTCAGGATTTTATAAATCAGATACAAAAACGTTACACAGCATGTGTGAATTGTTTTCACAATGGAAGACTGTTAATGATCACAAAAATAATGAGTACTAAATTAATTTGTATCCTATGTCAAATTAAGTGACTCACAGGATGGGGCCAATTTTTACTCAAGGGCCATAAAATGAACAAACTTGGTAGAGGTTCACTAATCAATGCTACATTAGAAATATGCAAGCTCTAGGCATTGTAGTTTCTGACAAAAAGATTTCTTAAATTTTCATATATAGGCCTTTATGTAAAATCGAGTAAACCCAGGGGGAGTCAATTGTAACCCAAGGGGCATAGGACAAACTTGGATAAGGTCAACCAGACAATGCTACACACCAAATGTCTAAGCTCTAGGTATGGTAGTTTCTGAAAAGAAGATCTTTTAAATCTTCCTATATAAGCCTATATAAAATAGAGTTAACCCTGGGGCGGGGCCAATTATGACCCTGGGCAATAATTGAACATAGTTTCTGATTTTTTAAATTGATTTCATTAAAAATGATAATTTTTTTTCATTCAAGTTACCGTTGCTTTAAAGATGAAGAAAAGTTTGCGAACCACCCAAAAAACTTTGGTATCCTAACATTTGTCATTGATCGAGGATGCTCGAGAGTTCGGATATTGGTTACTACCCTATTGAATTGTACCAGGATTGTATTTTTTTGTAGGTATCAAGCACTGTGAGCAAGAGGAATCAAAGTTTATGAGCGAGGGTTTCTGAACAAACAGCCGATGTTACGCAAGGAGTATAACCAGTTGATAAATGTTTGAGGAGTCACTGAAAATAGTGAAACTAGGAAAAGAAAAGAGACTGATCGATGCAATTGTTAATCCTAGCTGGAAAATGAAGGCAGAAAGCTCTTCATTAAATCAATCATACAGAAATTCTTTTCAATGCATCATCTGTTGATCCCTTTGAAAAGTATAATACACAATATCTGCAAAAGCAAACTGAAATTTTAGACTTAGATAACAGATAGAGAAAAGTATTGCAGAAAAGGTGAAGAGATTGAAACAGGGTACTCTTGACCTGCAAGGAAAGAAAACATTTGATGACCTCATAACAATGAGCAAGAAGTGTCGTGAATGTCTTGACAGAGTCGGACACAATTGCCAAAAACTGGGATTCATCAATGAGAAAAAGGATCAGGACAGGGCCCCAAAAGAAAAGGGGAAGGAAATTAAATCAGCGGTTGTCTTCTAAACTGCAAAGAAGCTCAAACAGAAGGTAGTTGTTGAAATAACTTCAGTGAATGTAAATGAGAAATACTTGAAGAAACACACATGGATTTGGACACAAATAATGTTCAAGCAGTGAGTATGCAAGATGAGACAGTAACTGATAGAAGTAATCCAACGGTTGTGGAAAATAAAGAATTATTATAACTTTATTAGTCTAATTCTAACATGTGACAGTCTGTGATTTGAAAGCACATGAGCAACCAGTGCCTATATAGGTATTGCTGTAAAGACTTGTTCTGAACTTTTCAAAAGTTAACGGAAAAAAACAGCGCAGCCATATGTGAAAACAATGGCAGAAGTTTATGACATATGGGAGAGTAAGTGACTTGGGCCAAGTCTATTCCAGGAAGCTGCTGATGAGCTTGAAAAATCACACAGAAAAATGGAGGAATGACGACAGTGAAGAGATACCAGGGAAAAAAGCTGTAATGGTAACACTGAAGCCAGCACATACTTTCTTCTTACTGTTAGATAGAAAAAACAACCAGGTTATGTTGATTCACATATTCACTATGAAAATGACCAACAGAATTTTGAGATGGCAAAACAGGTGGACGGTGGTGTTTGGCATTAAAGGATGATGTATATAGTCTCCAAAAATATCTTGACATGATCAGATGTAATGGCTCGGGGGTGGGGGTATGATGATAATTGTTTAAACTAGAGCTTTGTCATAGGAGTGACGAATTATGGAATACCCCCACATCCTGCTTTAAAACAGATTGTTTAAAATCTGAGCAATAAATGTTTTTCATAAATGTTTTTGGCTATTACTTAAAGTTGCGAACTTGATTTCTTTTGAGAGGCAGTTTTACCCTTGGTCTAACACATGACAGACCATCACATCTGCCAAGTATTTCCAAAATCAATATGACACGAAAAAGACCCAATATTTTACCTTTAAGTGTGACCTTAACCTTGGAGGTACATACCTATGTCTTTTGACACATCCCTACATATTGGTAAACTTTTAAGTCAAGTATTTCTAATATACACCCATAGATGACAAAGTTACTGAGCGGACACAAAATAAAATACCAATTTTTTACCTTTGACCTCTAAGTGTGACCTTGACCTTGGAGCTACAGCCATGGGAGTTGTGTACAACACATCATCATCTGATGAATGAAGAAGTGACAGAGCTGATACGACAAAAAAAGACGATGACCTTTTAACTCCATGTGACCTTCACCTTGGAGATACGGAACTTGGTTTCATGGGAAACATTGCTTCATATCAATTTCTGCCAAGCATTTATAAAATCTACCCATGGACAACGAACATAAGACAACCAGACGGACGCACATGGACAGACTAGGTGACACCAGTGTAATCCCAAAACATCTTTTGTGGGGGGTATAAATGTTGTAGTGTTTAAATACTATGTACGCAATCTGTCCAAAATTATTCTTTTAGCAAATATGTTTCCATATTAATTGATAATTTTGTCCATAAATAATAAATGGATTTGAACTTAAAAATGTTCAAATCATTTTTAAGTTAGTGACTAAATATTTCTTATCAGGTCTTTAACAGTCTATGTTTGAACAACATAAGGTACTCAATAGTTAAAAATATATGAAAATTCAAGGATTTTTTCTTTAAAAAAAAAAAAACAATCTTGGATACATCATTGCTGTTAATTGATCAATAAAGAGTTTGTCTGTGGTTCATATTTTTCTTGTCACGAAGTAACTTTCTCAGAAAATCAAATTATCTTCATGTCCTACTTGGAGAATAATCTGCTGTGCTATGAGGGCAGACACCGGTAACATCACACTTGTCTTTATGCTGGAAACCCCAAGCTGAAAAATATTGAATAATTTGTTTCATTAAATATAACAGGAAGTTACAAATAAAGATGCCTTTATATTGTTTACAGAAGAACATCAGATTCTGCTTTCTGTTTTATACAATCATTAAGGTATTTCATCCCTAATTATATATGTACTGTTTTGACATATCTGCTCAACACTACACAGCAATGTTAATATTACAAAAATAGGATTGCCAAGTTATAATTATTTCTTCGATAGTTACCCTCGATGATTTAATTTTTTGTTAAAGGGTGCAGTGTATAAGGAGTTTGATGTTTTATTTCTCTAACACATAAATGTGAACTGTGTGTTGTACAAAGGACAATATTGCCCTGAATTTTTACTTTTATTTTTTATAATGTCAGTGTATCACAATACATACTGAAATATATGTTAACTGGCATGCAATGACTTCATTTGGTCATATCATTAAGCCTTTAATAATGAAGTGTATATCAAAGACAGTGCAGTTTTGTGTAAATCAGAAACATCTTTACCTATATAAAAGAAGGAAAACAACATAAAATTAATATTAAGGTACAACAAGAAGTGTTTGTGAAACACAAATGCCTACTTATGACCTTGACCTCAAAATCAGTATGGGTCATCTACATGTGATGACCAACCTCCCAACCAAATCTGAAGAGCTTATTAGGCCAAATCATTCTTTAGTTATTGGTCGGACAAGGTTTGGTTATTGACCAACTGGCTGACTGACTGACCCACATGTTCAAAGCAATATACTTCGAAAGGGGGCATAATAAAAGAATCAAACAATGAGATATTTTAAAATTACCTAGCAGGAGCCTTTCCCACAACACTTGAACTAAGAGAAGGTAACTGAAGCAGCACAGTATTCAGTGAATGTGTATCTAACAATAACTGAAAAATAAAACAAATTTCACCCTGAGCAGAGGAAAATCAGTATGTCACAGAACAATAGATACACCAGCCAAATGTGAACAAAATTGGGACATATTTGAGTAAAACATGGTACATTGTATAAAACACTAATACTTGAGATATGGTGCACTTGGGAAAATGTCAACATGAAGGATAAATAATCAACAAGTACTCATACTATAGAAATTAATGTTTCCTATGTTATAAAAAGAATAAACAAGATGTGTTTTATAAACACCATGCTTCCTCCGGTTGCCCTTTTTGAAAATGCACAGGTCCTGTAGAGGTTGTCATGAGGAACCTACATATGAAGTTTGATGGATGTAGGTGCAGGCGTTTTGATTTTATAGACACGGTTAAAGTTCGGTACAAACAGACAGACAAACAGAGACCAAAAACAATATGCCCCCGATCTATCGATGCGGGGGCATAAAAAATCGATAAAATATCAGGTTTAAACCAGTACAATTGTTTCATACATAAGGCAGTAAGTGTTGCAGTATTTTGGTATATGAAATACATGTACAGTATTGCGGGGGTTTAAATAGGTATTGGCATTATTCATCGTACATTTCATGCAAAAGAAATACCATTTCAAAACTTACATAAAATCTTTCCAAATAAGAATTTTTACAGGTAATACTGATTTGTTCATTTCTGTGCCGATTTAACTTGTATACTGCAGAGCAATTATTATAATTTTCAAGTTTCGGCTATGCAAACCATTAAAAGGTATCAATGAATACTATAATTATGTTACATATTAAAATCATAAATGCATTTACTATATAATGAGTGAGGAAAAAATGCTTGCTTGTTGAAAGGTCCAGTGCATCATACTGTATGGCTCATGGATGTATCAGAAGTGGCCTGGCAATACTTAGCTTTATTCATACATATATTGCATAAAACACAAAAACAGTCAAACCTGTGATCAAAGGCCACCTTTCAGAAATATAATGTGGCCTTTATTGACAGGTGGTCCTTATTCAAAGTTCATTTTGTTCTACATAATCATTAACGTTATTAAAAGAATGACCTTTATTCACAGGGTGGCCTTTATCGGAGGTGACTGGTTTGAATGTATGTGTAATATGTTGACTTACTTGTTCAGCAGACACAGCTGTTACTGGTTACAGACTTGCAATTAAATAGACTACCAATAAATTAGGAATAAAGGCACTGAAAATTGAACAAAAATACAAACATAAATACAAAATGTACAAGAAAGCCCAGAATTCTTAAAAATGTGACACATTAAATACACAAAATCCAGTAACCGAGTTAAACATCTGACATATGATCCGGCAATCAATTCTAGTAATAGTATGTCTTCAAAAATCTTAAGACAAAGTGAAACATCATAAACTAAGTGATAAATAACTAAAGCTGTCTCAAAGTGACAAATACCCCAACATGCTGCTAAGACAATGGAGCTACAACCATGGGAGTTGCGTGCAACACATTGTCTAGTGGTGGTTAACATTTGTGTTAAGTTATAACAAAATCCTTCAATGAATGACAAAGTTACAGAGCGGACACAATTCGGGACGTACGGACAGACAGACAAAGTGACTCCTATACAGCCCCTACTATTTTAGTGGGGGTATAATATTATGATACATGAGCGTATACAGATATACTGAAATCCTAGGAACATGACACATGTGTGACAAATAGCTAAAGACTTATTTAAAGTTATCAAATAAAATTTATTAGTTATCTACAATAAAGAATTTGATTACAGCGAATAACAATTAGTTTTCATAACTACTTTCTGATAATTACAGTGCTTGGGCAGAAAATAAAATAAGTTTGTTTGGAGTGCTCCGACACAGAATTTTAGCATTCTTCTTGTTAGAATCATCAATATCTAGAGTTTATTTATTTGGTATGTAGCATTGTCTAGCAGACCTCTACCAAGTTTGTTCAAATTATGGCACTGGGGTCAAGAAGAATTTGTGTTTAATTAATTTAACATACACAATTAGAAGTTACTTTAACCAAATACTTCATCTGACACCATTGTCAGTAAGACTGTTTGCTTTTTCTGGTTAATCAAAACATGAACCTCAATATCTCATCATCTGTCACACAGCAGAATGTTCCTTGGTATGATAATGTCCTGAAATACATGTATTTTGATATTTCCAGTAAAGATGGCACTGCAAACAAAGAATCTTTAATATCACATTCCTCTTAATTCATAAAACTTAGAATTTAGCTGCACTTGTCACATTGACATGATTAATTCAGATAGTTTACAGTGTTTGTCTACTGATCGAGAGGTTGTGAGTTCGAACCCCGGGCGAGGCTCACACTGTCCATGACAAATTTGACTGAAGATATAAAATCCTATGTTAAATCGTCCTCCACCTTGAATTATGTGGGGTAGCTTGGCAGAAGCTTACGGATAGAATGTGGTTAGTACTGGTTAAGGCCTGAATGAAGTCCAGGAAAGTTAGGATAACTGCCTGTCACGATATGACTGAAATAATGTTGAAAATGGCCTTAAACCCGATGAAACAAACAAACAAATAGTTCAGTTAGTTTATATACAATGTACTTACACTTTTTACTTGTTTAAATCACTTAATTTGTTCATGGTAATCAACAAACACCTTGCACTAACAAGAACTGTGGGTAAGACAGCATGCTCAAACTATTCTCAGTGATTGATAATAAACAAACTTTAGTCTATAATACAACAGTGTAACAGACAAAGGAATATTATCATAATAAGTCCAAAAAGGGCCATAATAAAATCCAACTAAATGTTATCTACTTGTCTGTCTGATACCCCTGGACACTTACATGAAGTTTCAAGTCATGCAATCCCATGAGTGGTTACTGAGATATGTGCATGATAGTAACTTGCATGCAAAACTTTAACAATATTCAATGCCTCCTGGGGAGCAAAGATATAAACAAATTGTTGAAAAATGGTGCTTTTTTCAGTATTTCAATATGCATCAATATTCCGTAACTGACTGGGATAGGGGGCATGCCTGTATGCTACCCCCCCCCCCCCAAGTAAATCTGCTAGTGTAAACATTAATGAATAATATTCAAAAGTCATCTACCTGTTTTAAATGATTTTCTTTGCCAGTTTCCATCATGAGTATATCCTGCACTTTACCTGCCAGGCTGCACAAATCTCATAAACTACAGACTGAAACATAATTGATAGTTATTGGAGATCATGTACCAGAAATATTTTACCTACATTAATATTCTCCAGAGTTTTCAGTGTATGAACTGAGCTTGAAACATTTAATTCAACATCATCAGGATATATTTATTCATATCCAGCGTCAATTAATCTACAGCCGTTCATACATACACCGCAAGGATAATGGTATGTAGAGCCTGAATAGGGATGACAGACATCTGAATGGGTGACCTTAATGCATGAATGCATAGTAACTTAGTTTGAAACATCTTTGAACGACTTGTTACGTTGTAGACAATGCATTACAATCATATTTGACGTATTTACTTACCTCCTTTTCCAGCATACACCTTTGGTTTGAGAAGTTAACATCTGTTTTCCAGAATCCAAAATGGCAGCCATTTGATATTTTAAAGGCCTTTTCGGTAATCTCTGTTTTGGCAGCATCGCCACACATACGCACTAGTATATCCAAATATGGTATGTGCCGGCCATGGACCATCGTTCTAGTGTTAATAAACAACAGCTTATCTATGTACATGTACCATGGACTATGTTCGTATTCTTGAGCCTGAAACATATCAGTTTGCAGCACATTTTCATTTTTTAAAAATATATTTACTGCCTAAATTATTATGTAAATAATTGATTGTATGTTAATGTCCATGTACATGAAATTAAGTGGCATAGAATTAATATTACAAGGACATACTTATTATTATATATTGTATAAATTATCTCAAAATCTGTAGCAATTCAAATGATTTTGGCTTTTCTGTAACGGTTTGAGACCATCAACACTTTTTAAACATGATAAATCTCATACCTGCCACTTGAAATTTCACCTGAATAAAGCTAGGTTCTTCTCCTAAATGAAGACCTATGACCAAGCATGTTTATGAGGCCCACATACAGGGAAAACCAAATGACTTTTTTATTGCATGACAGTACCATAAAATCGGACAGGTAGAGGTCAGGTTCAATAACTTCAATTGATTGCGATTTTAGCTTTAGAATTATAAGCCTTGTTTTAAAACAAGATAAATTATACAATTTTACGGTACTTCCAACTTCTTTTATGACAATAATGTGAATGATCTACAACAGATCATGAAAATAAATAATATTGGCAAGTGTACGAATATGTCCTGTTTGGTGGTAGTCCAAATTTGGTGGTCTCGAACCAGTACTGTAAGGGAAATAAACACTCCAATCGTCTATGCGTTTTCTGATAATGTGTTTATTTTAGAAAGTGGTAGATACCAAATAGAAACAATAGACTGGAAAGGAACAAAGAAAAAACAATTAATAATAAATCTCATGTATATAAAAATGTAACAAGAAATTTATTCAAGAAAGACAACTCCAACATGAAAATTTTGTAATGTTTTTTTTAGTTACCTCCCTTACAGTACACATACAGTGCAAGAAGGAAAGTTACATGCATAAAATTACGCCATAGCAAACTAAAAATATGTCAATTAATCAATGGTTATCATTACACGACGACAATTGTGATGTTCACAATGTGAAAACACGTGGGTGGGGACCATATAAGGAAAATAACAGCCCCATAATTTACATAAACACGGCATTGACAGTATAAATTTACCATCATTCACAATATAATAAACTGACTATTTTTTCTTACCAACCGTAATTAAGATTGTCCCTTGTAAACTCAGTATACATATGACATGACTAAAAAAGCTACACATGAAAGTTATTTTCCAGAAAAATGACACCGCCAAGTTAACATCCGGGATTCTAATTTCTAACGCGTTCGCGCTATGCATGCATGGTTACGCTTCACATAGCATGACATGGGCCTAGTCTAATTTTGACCGATCCCATGATAAAATGGTAAGTTACTTGAAATACCTTAGACCATTCCACAAAATCGAACCGTCCGTTTTTCAGAAATTCGTTTTCAAGTATATCAAAGCACTGAAGGTACTGATGGGGAGGCTTTATACAACTACAGTAATGTTGACAAAATAGTTTTTAGACATAATTATGCTATTATGTTAATATTTGAGGACTGTTCAGCATGCCAATTTGTAAGGACTGTGCATAATGTGAATATTTTAGGACTGCATACGTATAGGACTGTACATTATGCCAACATATTTGATGACAGTTCATCACTCCAAGATATCAGGATGGTTCATCAAGACAACATGAATTCAACAGTTCATAATTCCAATATGCACTGATTGATTGATTGTTTATTGTGTCAAATGTTCATAGGACTGCATGTTCATCATACTGGTCATAATTATAATGGTTCATAATTGTCATTTATGATTGAATGGCAATAACATATCGATCTATGCAGGCAAGTTGTGCAAAATTTTTATTCAACACAAACTAAAGTTATTTACACGGACCAAGAACTATATATACATGTATATATAAGTCCGTCCTTGTTTCAAAGTACACATAAAATCAATCGTTTTTGTTTATGTAAAAATGTATTTGTAAAAACTATCGTCGCAGCTATATGATTTTCGGAAATTCGGCTTTTAGGTCGGGTCATCCATTGGTATGTAGTTATAGATTCTGATTTTTCTTTTCAACAAAGAAGAAGCCAAAAAATACCGCAAACTTTCCAAAATGGCGCCGGTTTTTTTTACAAAATCGAGGAAACGATTTTTTGTCCTCCTTACAAATGCAAACGATGGAAAACGGCCACCATACAGATGATCTCGTTGTTTAATTCTTGGAGGCATTAGACAAGGTATACATGCCAGTCTCCTCTTCCAAAAGCTAGAACACTACGGCATACAATTAAGGGAAGACCCGGCCTAGCGGCTTGACCCAAGCATTTCTTGCAGAAAGGTCTAAGAAAGTTGCGATAGAAGGAAAACACTCAGACACGTACAGTACCCCAGTTTCACGAACAAAAATTGAGTACAGACTCAACAATGCGGAGTGTTTTTCTGTCTAGAAATGTTGCGTCTTTGACCAGAAATGCTACCATATGGCATTTATTTCATTATTTATTAAAAACATGTTAAACAGGCCAATATAAAACCAATCGAGTAAATTGTCAAATTCCCAATAACAGACTTAAATCAATTTCATTAAATTATACCATATCAAGAGATTATAGCTAGGTTAAATTGTGGGAAATTGTTATTAGACCGGCCATCTTGGAACCTTCTTTCAATACCACATTCTGAACTGCGTACAGTAAAACACAGAAATGGTTTATTTAATGAATACACATAAGTTGGGTTTAAACAAATAAACTTGGGCTTGATTCTCGACCCGTTCCTCTTCCTCGACTACATAAACGACAGCATAGATTGCCTTCGATCTATCATCTGTCTTTTTACTGATGACACCATATCGCATATCTCACCATACCAGAGGCACTACTGCATCAGACTAAAAAAGACCTTAACAAACTAACAGGAACTATGGGAAAATAAATGAAATTTCCCCCAGGAAAAAAATGAAGTCATCAGTAAACATATGTATCTCGCAAACGTAAAACCAACAACCATACATGGATACAAACTACACAACCATTATGACAGAACACGTCAAACCAACACAATACGTCGGATGTATCTTGAATAAAAACTGATTTTGGGCGAACACATTAACAATATCTGCAACATAAACATAAAGGAAACATCACGTGATCTCGATGTAAATAAGCCAAAGAACCGGCAAAGTGCTACTGCCCTGAGTAAAAGGACAAAAACTGTTTTTTTGCGGGTCAGGTTTTGGGATAAACTGAAAAGGGTAAATATAACTACATGTATGTCCATAATTATAGACTTGATGTTTTACTTATTGCCATATGTGATGAAATTACACCAATTTTACGTCTGTGTGCGTAAAGAGGGAAAATCTCGTAACATTGACGGAGCACCTGCATGCTAACGAATTGTTCAAAATGTAAACCGGCAATTAAAGAATTTTTTAAAGATAAAAAGGTACGAAATGTATATCAAATTTATCATTTTTTTTGTTTCAATCGTGTAAAAGACCTTTTTTCAGTTTACAAGTGCGTTGTGTCTTAATCAGGTGAGCTTTTAGGATCGATAAATGTCCGTCGTACGTCCACAATTTGTTTGTTTACACTCTAGATCCACAGCTCTTAACCAATCGTGATCAAACTTGCTCGCAATGTGTATGGCTACAATGTCTCGGCTAAGTTTGATTATGGGCAAAATCGGACAAAGACTTCTAGAGTTATGTGCCCTTGACTTAGAAAAGTTGCTATATTTAGCTTGTTTACACTCTAGCGCCTTCATTTTTTCACCAATCCTAATCATATTTCCAGTTAATGTGTATAACCAAACGATCTTGGACAAGTTCAACTAGAACTATCGCTAAAGGTGATGAATACCCCCAGATGCGGTCTCGACACAGTCATTGCTACATTTACAGAGGGAAATATAATGCATTTTCATTTTTTAATACCTGCACATTGTTGCTTAGAAATGTCCTGACCAGTTTCTTAATATTCATTATATAAAAAATAACAAAGGGCCATAACTCATTAAAATTTACTTGGACAAAACCTATGACTGTGAACATGCACAATTTGGCAAACTACTTATCACTTCTAAGAAGTTTTACTGAATTCCTGCATGTAGTTGCTGAGAAATGGTTTGGACAAAATTTTACCTATTGTGTAAAACAAAGGGCCATAACTCAGTGAAAATTAAACCAAACTAAACCTGGTTATTGCATGCATGTGAAGTTTCATTGAATTGCTATGAGTATTTACTGAGATATTGTATATATACACTGTATAAAAGACAACAAAGGGCCATAACTCAGTGAAAATTTAACCAACCAAGACAAGTTTAATGCATGCACAACTAGGCTAACTACTTATCACTTCTGTATATTCTATATACTGTAGAAAAAAATAAAGGGCTATAACTCAGTGAAAATCAATCCAAATGAAAAATATTTATGCATGCACAACTAGGCTAACTACTTATTACTTCTGTGAAGTTTCATTGAATTCCTGTCAGTAGTTGCTGAGAAATTGTCCGGACAAAATTTGCCTATTGTATATACTGTATAAAAACAACAAAGGGCTATAACTCAGTGAAAATTAATCCGAACGAAAAATGCTTTAAGCATGCACATCTAGGCTTACTACTGGTCACTTCTGTGAATTTCATTGAAATCCTGTAAGTAGTTGCTGAGAAATTCTCCGGACAAATTGTGTCTACAGACGCACGAACCGACCGACCAACCGACAAGCGTGAATCCAATATAGCCCCCATATATTTCATATCTCGGGGTATAATTACGGGCGGAATCGGACCAGAACTTCAAGAGTTATGGGCCCTTGACTTAGAAAATTTGCTATATTTGAGTTTGTTTACACTCTAGCGCCTTCTTTATTCACCAATCCTAGTCATATTTCCAGTAAATATGTACATGTATAACCAAAAGATCTTGGACAAGTTCGATTATGGGCGGAACCGGACCACAACTTCAAGAGTTATGGGCCCTTGAATTTGAAAATTTGCTATATTTGAGTTTGTTTACACTCTAGCGCCTTCCTTTATTCACCAATCCTAATAATATTTTCAGTAAATGTGTTTAACCAAAGGATCTTGAACAAGTTCGATTATGGGCGGAATCGGACCAGAACTTCAAGAGTTATGGGCTTTTGACTTAGAAAATTTGCTATATTTTAGCTTGTTTACACTCTAGATAGCGCCTTCATTTATTCACCGATCCTAATCATATTTACAATGAATGTGTATGACCTTACGGTCTTGGACAAGTTTAGTTATGGATGGAATCGGACCACAACTTCAAGAGTAATGGGCCCTTGTATCAGAAACTTTGCTACGTTTTAGCTTGTTTAATAGTATTATACCTTTCTTGTTGGTTCTACGTAAAAATGGGTTATAAGAGATGGAAACTATATTACCTGGTCATTAATTATAGTGCCTTTGTACTCAGGTGAGCGATCAAGGGCCCTCTTGTTTAAAAGACATCTGAGTCTATTAAGTATATGTTGTATGGTTATACGATATTGCTATCACCATCTCATAAAAATGCTGTGAAGTTAAGATAAACAAAAATTTAAAAGACCTATTTCAAATGGATAGAACAGCCAAACATCCGGCTACGCACGTGCACAGCGCTGTAACAATTAGAACAGGAAGTTTTCTGAAAACGATAAACGAGGGACATTTAAGAAGTACCTCGGAACGTTTTGAATGATCCTCGTAACCAAGGATAAGAATGTGTAATTTGGATGTTTTAATAATTATAAACAAACATAGATTTATTTGTATGGTGTAAAGTAGAAGTGCTGAACAAGCATTTCAGTAAATACAAAGTGATATAGCAAGTGTTTAAACGTGATGCATTAAGAATAATTAATGAAAACATTAAGCATCGATGCTGTCAACTAACGTTATTGCTTATAACCTTCCATAAAGAAAAACGTGATGTCCGAATATAACATATCCGAAAAATACAGAACACATAAAATTACCAGATAGAAAGTGATCCGAACATATCAATGACGACTTTGAGGGATTTCATGTCAAAACGCCCCCAAGTTAAAACTCCCCCAAGTCAAAACACCACCATTTTGGTCAACCTCCCCCACCCATCGATGGTCAAAACGCCCCCATAAAACACCCCCATTAATTTGAAAATATATTTTTTTATTCTTCGTTTTATTTGTGTATTTTTAGATTAAATTGAACATAAATTGCATATTTTGTGAACCAAATAATGGTTTTATTGATGGATGGGGGCGTTTTGACTTTTTGACGTTTTGAATTCTTTTGTGTGTGTCGGAGACAAACATGTATACTACCTGTATGCAATTGTATGTTTCAGGTGAATCAGATGACAAGTTGAATAATGTTCATGTCATTCGCTGTAGATAGAAGAGAAGACGTCAAAAGTTCAAATAATTGCAGAATATTCCCTTTAAATGTATTGATAATCCAACACATATTTCAATCAATGATTTACGGACATAAATTAATGTTGATTCAAAAGTAGTATATTGTTAACAATTATAATTAGCGCCCCAAATTCACCATATACTCCAACTACTAATTATGTATTATTTTTATATATCATATATGATACAAGTATTTTGTCAAATAAATAGCTAAGTAGGCTATATCACTGTATCGTGCTAAAATGTATGTGATATCTGACTGCTCCATTGTATCGCACTATATTGTATCATGACTGGATTGCACGGGTTTTTCCGTGTATCAGTTCTATCTCCTATATCTTGTATGAATGTGCAGACACTCTTATTTTTACTAAAAAAATAAAGGTACTCTTCATATTCAAATTTAACTTTGTGTTCTGATAGTTTTTATGATAATATCTTCTGTTTTTATTACGTTTAACCAGGGATGCTATATAGCATCCCTGGTTTAACCAAATTTTAAGTATATATAAACAAGCATAGATATAACTCTTTCTTCGATATCAAGTGACAAAGACATCAGATCAAGTTTGGTCATAACACCCCCAATACTTCAATGGAAATTAATAAATAACACAGTATATTTAAATATACGCATACATAATGGGGGCGTTTTGACCAAATGGGGTTCATCTTTTCTACCGACATTCCCGATCCAAGCACGGCGTCGATCATCGCTCAATTTCTGCGTTTGTTCCCCCTCATACAATCTAACTTTAGGAATCTTGAAAAAACTACGCTTCGCTGAACCATCAGCACGATTGCTACAACCTTTGACCCAACAAGAAACCACCATGACGGTTTAAAAATAGATTTCATTCAAGTGTACTGTACTGTGAACTGTTATTGTTTGCCTATTAAAATGGCGGATGAACTCTGGTAACCCGGATGTGTGACGTCACATGAAAACTATGTATTAAGCAGCATGGATCGAAAACTTAGTTTATAGATATATAACGTAAACAGAAATTAAAATGTACAGTTTTAATGGATAGTACAATAAAGTGGACAAGTAAGTATGTTTTCATACTTAGATACTACGTAGTATTCTATTAATGGCTTTTGTTCAAAGCTTATTTAAGATTTGCACGGCGGGTAATATATCGAACAAAAGATCTTCCTGTACCTGAGACCTAAGTTTTTTCTCTTCAGTGAGTCATTGTCAGCTTTACCACATTATGGTGTAGAGGATTAAAATTGTCAGGTAAATTGTCAGTTTACGGTTTACAACTCAAGATGGCCACTAGTTTTCGTAAAAAATATCGAATTACTCCAATTTTGATATATTCAGATTAAATTTATCGTTAAATGTGTGTCGTAAAGTGTATGTTTTAAAGTGTATGTCATACCTGCAGTGTATCTTTCGAAGTGTGTTTTAAAGTACACATTTTGTAAGTTTTAAAGCGTGTGTCGTAAAGTGTATGTCTTAAAGTGTATATGTTAAAGTGTTAGTTTTAAAGTGTGTGTCGTAAAGTGTATGTTTTAAAATTTAAAGTGTGTTTCTTACAGTGTATGTCTTAAAGTGTATGTTTTAAAGTGTGTATCTGAAAGTGTATGACATTAAATAGATGTATTCGTCTTCGTATACTGAAACAATTCCAAATGTGTTCTTGGTATTTAACATTTTCATTTAAATTCATACCAGTTGTAACATGTGTTACTCGGATATTGGAACAAATATCATAACTGCTTTGATATTTATTTATTTTGGTCAAACACCGTTTTTAACATTTTTTTCAGTGATACACCTTTCAAGTTAACCTGGACTTTTTGCTTACCATTCCATGTGGAACCGGTAATTTCTCCGCATATGAAGGAAAATGAACTTATTTGATTAAAATACTTTCACATCCTTTCAGATGGTAGGGAAAGAGATTCTTTCATATTGTAACATTATCGATTTAACAGACAGTTTCTAATGGCGAGCGCTTTATCCATTGTGCCATCAGAACAGAAAACATTCTGCTTCCGGCTTTTAGCTTTAGTAGTAGATGGTGGTACAACAGTTCTGAAGCATCAATTGGACACCTGTATTTCTCAAGATGACTTGAAAAATAAACTGAGTGAACAAACAGTTCGTAAAACGCTTAACGATTTAAAAAGGAAAAAATAATCAGACAAAAGCAATGGGATGATCTGTACCCACAGATCCCTAAACCGGACAAGCCAAGTTCAAAGGATTTTGATGTCACGCTCCTTGGTATATTGTTAAGATACGTCTGTGGAATTGACCAGACATCAAGCTATTGGTCACATGGTATACCACCATCCTTTGATGAATCACTTGTGGCTGACATATCTAGGCTGAGACATGTAAGAAATGAGGTAAACATTTAAAAATCAATTTTAACTGAAGTAAGTAAGAAAAGCTTGTTGAAATGGTATACATAGATATACATGTATAATATAATATTTCAATTTTAATGCAGAAAATAGATTCGCTTTGTTTGCTAAAAAATCATTTATCTAGCATAGACAACAAGAATACAGATGAACATCTACTGTGTAATCTTTAATCGTCACATGACACTTGATCGTTAGATTAGAACATGTAATGTATGTTCTTGAAAGAAAAACATTTAGTAGCAATGATTAAAAAAGTGTTTTATGAATGTGTTGATTAACAGATTTCTTAACCACATGACCATAACACTTCTTTTATCACAATCTTCCATTAAATTTGCAGTTCGCTCATGTGAAGTCGATACACCTTACTGAACAAAACTTCCAACAAAAATGGATCGAGCTGGAAAAGGTATTACGATATTTGTGATTGATTGTTTAACACATACAAATGTATATTACTTACCGACGGTATAGGTACTGACTTGTCTTGTCTGAACACATTCAAACACAAACTCATACTTTGCCTTAAAGTTCTCTTACTGCAAATTCTAAAAAAAATACTTACGTCAATTTAGTTCATTTATTTCAAAGAGAAACAATTTACTTCGCATTACGGGTACGTTTCTTCAAGGACTTGTATATAAGTCCTTGGTTTCTTGAAAAAAAATAAGAATGGTTGACCTAATACGTATATAGTTTTGTATATATAATACTTACAGGTGATTTTACGACTTGGGGAAGGTATACCAGATTTAACTGAAAGCATACAAAAGCTCAAGACGGGTACCATCGATCCAGAAAATGAATCAATTTACATAGCAGAGCTAAAGCGATGGAAAGAAAGTGAATATGACTTGCAAGCAGATCTCAATGAAACCAAAGAAAAGGTTACAGATATTGAGAGAAGCGTTACAAGCATCGCTAACACCGTCACTCAACAAACAATGAAGTTAGATGATGTCAAAACACAATTGACAAACCTAGCAGACAATAACAAAGAAACAAAAGAAAAACATGATGAAGTCATTAAGAATATCACATCCAGACAAAGGGATTTAGTTGACAGCATTACAGAGGAGAGAAATGTAAGAGAAAAACAGCAGCTCGTTGTAGCTAAGCGTGTTGAAGATGTAGAAGAAAAAGTTGAGCATTTTCATGCAAGTAAGATAGGAGGTAAATGTTAATCTTAATAATATGTGTAAGTGTATGTGTTAATTATGTCAGTGCATTATTAAAGATTGCCATGACACCACAATTTATATCTACACCATATGAGGGCTATTTGCAAGGGTTCGGGGGACTGTTTCGCTGTATTTCCATTCTAGCTGCTTTCATCAACTTAGTCCATTCTTGTTTGCTTCATATTTTATTTGCTAAGTTCGTGTTTCTTCTTTCAGTGAATGACACAGAAGACCCAAGTGAACTTAAAAGATTAAAGTGTATGTATTTACTTTATTGCTAAAATAATACACATAATTTTCACCAATTAACACAACATATAGAAACATTCGGATTTGAATTAATATTCCCTAAATAAATCCAGACATTATCTATAGTTACCCAATATGTGTCATTGTGACAAAATCGTCTTATACAAAGGTAACTGCAAATTAGTACAGATAGCTAATCTAGGAGCATGGTCGTGGTAAATTGTTCGTCATACATTGGAGAAAGACTGCTGACAAACGGCATTCTTTCATATCGAATGATCTATTTATATCCCAATATCACACACATAAACTGTCCATGTATGTAAATACTAAAACATTTCCTGGATGAAGCAATAGTACTTATTGATATTGAAAATATTAAGATTTCTTCAATGGTGCCACTTCAATTAAAAGATAGTGTGTAAAATCAAAGAAGTCTTTAAAGTAAATTTGCAGATATACTGAGTGAGAAGTACAGACTGTAATCATTGGTGTATATACGTTTTCAATTTTGTCTATTACAGCACTTGCAAATTTGATGATTGAAGACAAAGAACGTGATTTCTTGTATGTTACTACTGAAGCACATAAACAAGCTAAAGAAAAGTTAGTGAATTCAGGGTTGGTTATACTTAGCGGAAATCCTGGAGAAGGCAAGACAACAATGGCAACTAAACTGATATCAGAGTTGAGTAAACCAGGGTCTTGTTTAAAGCTGAATCACCCTTCAGATATGAAAAGTATAGATTTTCAAAATCATGGCTTCGAAATGATATTCATTGATGACATCTTTGGGGCTGGCACGCTGGATGAAAACTTACTTAAAGAGTGGTCCCGTTGGTATCAAGACTTACATAGACTTGTAAGCGTCAAGAAGAACAAAAAGAAACTGATCATTACTACTAGACATTACATTCTTTTAGAAGCTAAACGGACAGTAAAACACAAGCTATTTGACATTAGTAACACACAATTACTTTCATCGTCCGAACTCACAAAACAAGAAATGACACAAATGATTGAATCACATCTCAGCTACTTTAATCGGGAAATATCAGAGTGGGAGATAGATTATATCATAGAGACATACAGAGATGCTTTTACTTCAAAAAGACCTTTTCAATACATGGACAAAATCGGGAAATATTTTTCGACAGTAAAGTGGGAGAAATTGAAAACAATGACAGGATTCCCAGAAACAGTAAGATTATTTGCAAGTATCGACGAACTTTTTGATCAAGGTAGTTCTTTTTTTCGAAAACCTTACGCCTTCTTCAGAAACTGCGTAGAGGAACTGTTCTTGCAGGAGGAGAAATTTTTTGTCCTTTTTTTAATTTGGTCGATGCCCGAACAGAAATTAAAGCGGTCACAGATTGAACGAGGACTTTTTAATGAGCAGGATTTCAATAGTTTTTCTAAAGCTGTGAAATGGTTTGGATTTAACCGACCCGAAACAACGATTAAGTTACTTTCAAAATCGTTGTCACAGAATTGTGGTGGAATTATTGTTTATCATGAGGAAAGTGGTGAATTCTTCTTTTGCCACAATATTGCAAAGGATACAGTAGGACTGGTTGTCGGGAAGGAGTATCCGAATGTTGTACTAGAATTAGCAAGTAAAGATTTCCTCTTACAATACACTACGGTGAATGAAAAGAGAAACGATGACTTGCATATTTTCATCGAACCATTTCGCTATGATGAGTTGAATATAGCTATAATTCGAGCATTTAAAAGCAAAGATGTTAAATTTCTGTTCGGATTGCTCGGTGTTCGTGCAAAAGAACATGACGACTTTTACGACAATATGTACTTAGGTTCCTATGAAATTAACATATCTTTGTTGAAACATGATTGCTTTCACAATGAGTTATTTCTTCGTGTGTTTTGCAACAGTACAGAAGGGAAGAATCTCCTTTTTCAACCAATCACATGGATAAGTGGCGAGCTGAAGAATTGCGGTCTTGATTTTGGAGCGGCAGAAGTCCCTGTATATCTAGCATCTCGAGCACTCCTTGTTGGTAATGCAAAACTACTTGAAAGTTTCATGAAATTCCATTGGAAAACGTTTGTCGACAAAGAGCAGTTTCTGTATATTTCACTATTGATGGCTGCTCGTGTAGGTGAGGTGGATGCTGTTGAGTTGTTACTGCGATATGGGGCTGTGGTAAAGGAAGAAATTATATTCATCGCTACTTCAAAAAATCATAAGCATGTTGTCGAGCGGCTTCTTGGCAACCATACAAGTGGTCTTGAGTCTTACAACCGGATAATAAATCAAAACAGTCCACTCATTGAGGCTGCCAAGAAAGGATATGTTGATGTAATGAAAATTCTTATCAGACATGGTTTTGATGTGAATTACAAGAATGCAAACAAACAAACAGCTCTTGACAAGGCCCTTTTCCCTCACTCAAGCAGACCTAAGACATTGGAAATTTTATTTGAATATAATAAGAATATCTACAACAGAAAATTTGAAGTATATAAGTTACTGATAGAAAACGGGGCTTCTTTTAAGAACAAATCTGGAATATATAAAAGGACCCAACTGCACACAGCTGCAGATCTTGGTCATACAAAGGCAGTAGAATTACTTATTGAGAGAGGAGCCTCCTTGAATGTGAAAGATTATCGTGGCCAATACCCGGTTCATTGTGCAGTCATTAGAGGCCACTGCAATACTGTACAAGCAATTTTGAATGCAGATAAAACACAAATCTCCTTAAGGCTTACATCACATGGGACCAAGTCATTTTTTAAAGGCATGACATTGCTTCATATTGCCATTTGGAAAAATAATCATGAAATGGTGAAACTGCTCATTGAGAATAACGCTGATCCAAACATCCAAGATGCATTCGGCAGAACTTCTTTGTATTATGCAGCGTACCACAGTCGTTGGATGATTTGTAATTCCCCCCTACTTAACTGTTCAAATGTACAACAACCAGAAAAAAACGGCATGACACCGTTACATGCAGCTGTCTTTAAAGGACATAAACCCATAGCAAAGTTGATTTATGAAGTAGCCGTTGGTAAGGAGTTTACTTTGGAAGTCAACAAGAAACACATGAAACATAGAAATGTTTACGCAATGGCTGCATTGGAACTAGCAATATATAATGACGATGTTGAAGTATGTGAACATCTACTACAAAATGAAGCCCACTTGAATTACAACACTGGCAAATTCAAACGTACACCATTACATTTTGCTGCTGATGTTGGTAGTTCTCGTACTGCTGAGCTACTAATTAGTCGAGGGGCTTCATTGTATACAAAGGACTGTCGCGGATACATGCCTATACAATGCGCCGCAATAAGAGGAAACAATGATATTGTTAAGATTATTATACAGAGAGACAACACACTGGTACATGCCCAATTACCTTCGTGTGGTAGTTTTCGAAAGAGGACAATGGATCTGTATCACATCGCTGTTTTGGTTTGGAATGAAGGTCTTGTAGACATTTTGATACAGCATGGAGTCGATGCTAACACCAAAGACATCTACGGTAAGACACCTCTAAATGTTGCAGTACAAAAAGGTGCTAAAGTGGTTGTTGAAAAATTAATTCCAGTGGCTGATGTAAGTCTCCCAGACAATAATGGCCATACACCATTGCATACGGCAATACATAGACTTCAAACTGAGATTGCAAAACTGCTTTGTCCAGTCTCGGATGTAAATATCCAAGATAAATATGGTGACACTCCACTACACAAGGCATGCCTTAGACGAAATTTAGAAATCTTCAAAACTTTAATTGAAAAATGTAATGCTGACATGGACATATGTAACAAACATGGAGAGACTATAATGGATATATATACACGAAAACGACCTGGTAGTATGGTGACGTTTGACCTCAATCGTTTCCTTTGTGGTTCCAATCCTTTTGTCACTGAAGATGAATATGTCAAGGTGGTTATAGCTAAAAAGTTTGCAAGTAAATAAACTCTAGTAAAAGGTGACTGAAACTTTGTCATACTGTTACTAAAAGGTAGATAATGAGAAACGTGTGCCATGATCAGTAGCTATAGTTTTGTACCTTAAAACTGACTTGCGCATTACTTGTTTTATATCAGGTTACACTGAGCACTTCTTCACAGACTTTGATTTTTTTATATTATATATTATGTAATGATCTTTATCATTTAGATATATATCTATCGTGAAGTTGACACTTGATGAGATATTATTTCGTAAACAAAACGGAAGTCTACGGAAATGTTTACAGATGCTCCCGAAGTTTGCCGTAGTTGATTGTCTAAGAGGAAAGGTCATTGTTATCTACAAATTTCCGTAAAACGAACTGAGCATGCGCAAAATCATTTACAAAATCCCCTTAATTTGTATCTTAAAAATATCACTTATAACTGTATACACATTAATCTGAAATTTGAATATAAACAACTAACAAATTGCATTTTCTTACGTGTATGACTACTTTCCATGCCTTTAATCAGCCCACTAAGATCTAAAGGGACAGCATTAGACTTTAAAATACAAACCTAGGACTTGTGAGTTCAAAACTGGTTCATCTTTCTCTATGACTGTTTAGTGAAGACGTTGCAACTTATACCATCCTTCATCCACCACTATTTTGTGATTCATATTGAGAATTTTGCTGAATGTGATTTAAGTTGAGTTTATCAAAAGACAAGAATTGCTTGAAAGTCCATGCAGACAAACAAAAGTTCAGGAATTGATGTATTTTACCATCATTCAGACGGGGCTTGTTAGATGTCACAGAGTGTCCCAGCTAGAAGTGATCAAAATGTGTATACAACACGAGCAATGCCTCAAAGTAAGGAAAAACACACACGCGCACCATAAGATATAAACCATTGCAAGAATAACTAAAACGCAGGTGTTTTTTCAAAAGTATGTGGAGTTTTAACTGATTCAAATATCTACGGAATAAAGTTATTCACGAGTGAAACGTTTTCACTCGTAATGAAACGGGCGCTAATTCGAAGCGCGTGGAAGTAAATATGTAACACTTCATGCATTGTAAGGTATTTGTCATACTGAAAACATTGTGATGTTTAGAAAACATTTTTGAATGACATTATTTTCAAGACTCGCAAGGTTTACGCGGTCAGATTGGATTAAGACAGTGAACGACGCGTACAAAAGCGAAATGAAGTTACTTTGACAGTATGAATTTCTTTCAATTTCCATTCAGAATACCAGATTTTGTGAATATCGAAAGAGTAATAAATTCGATACTCGCGGAAAGTTTATACTTACAGAAAAAATATGGTTTGTCTAACGCATGCGGGTTAGTAAATATTATTTTGATCCATCGCATGCAGAAAGCAATCTAAAATCGTTTAGTGTACAGTTGTCATCAAAGACAATGTGTTTTCTGACGTTTGATTTAAGAATTACAGTAAAACCCCGATTATCCGAAGTCGTCGGGACCGAAAAATTACTTCGGATAATCCGGGGTTTCGGATAATCCAGGGTAAGGGAAATCTAGACAATTGAATGAAAATAAAGGGAGATCACTACAATATATATGGCGTATACGTATCTATATATGCGTAATAACAACAAGATTAATGTGTTACAATTCATATTTTATTTGGTAAGAAAATAATGTCCTATGATTGATTAGATCCATGGTACGTGTCATTTATCCATAATACGGTGGTTGCTATGTTACTTGATAACTACTAACTTGGTTGGCTAATAAATTTTGTTTTGACCAATTAAATTTGAGTATTGGTTGTTGACTAAAATGTTTGATTTCTCGTACATATCATTTCATTCAGCTTTGGGCACCTATGTTTACCAGCCGCATATCTATTTTTTTATGTTTTAAAACTGCTTTAGGAATCTTTAATTGTTTGTTCTGAACTATGCGGAGTTTAGGGTAAATAACATGTATGTGGTGTACATAGGAATTACAAACTGTATATTGTGTAAGTGTATTATGTAAATGGTTGTACGTCGCAAGCATTGTGCAGGTACTGCTTACAAATATAATTATGACATTAACTAATTATGTTGGGTTTGTTTGTTATTTGGATCTGGTGAGGTCAGAAAAAAATATATTCCTCACGTATGGCTGGATATCGATGGGCATATAGTTGACAACACAAGATCATAGTTCTTCAGAAATTCATGCTCATTTATTCCTCCTTTGGGGGAGATGCGCATACAACGTCATTGTCATAAGTTATCACGGTAGTTCAGCTTTTCGTTGGATGTTGCACAATTATGTAAAGGCCGTACTGTGCTAGCTTAAAATAAAGTTCATATAAAACGTTATTATCCAGACATATCTAGATCTGTGCGGTACAAGTCGGAATTTACACCGCATCAGTTACCTTCCAATAAACTATGCTGGACAGACAGTAAGATCGAAATATCTCTCTAATATTTTGGCAAGTCCAGAGATATTGTAGCAATAATTTTCTGATAGGCACAATGTTCATAGTTCTTTATGTTTACCAACTGTTTCGCCATGAGACAGAAAACAGTGTGAGGAAGGTAAATAGGCCTATGACTTAGACACTGTCCGTTCAGCTACCACATGCAAATTGTACAAATTCACGCATTGGGTTTTCATTCACAGTTTGTGAGTAGGTCCATACAATTAACAAACACACAATCAAAGTACTGAAAGTATTAATGGAAACTGAACTTACATAGACTTGCCCTGTTGCTTTTTACAGCTTCTTATAGAAATGGGAGCGTTTTATAGACACTAATAGAATGGAACGTTTTTATAGGCGATACTATAGAAGCGTAGGTTTTATTGGCACTTATGGTAAGGTAACGTTAGAATTTGTGTTTAAGTTCATTTTTGTTTACTTTCTGTGTTTTGAACCCGACCACTTTTCAATCAACTTGGTTACTGTCATACAACTTTGACTTTACACAGAATCTACATTACATGTAATGTAGAATCTCTGAACTACATAGATGATCATTATGATAAAACGGTTTATATAACGACATGCACATTAATTCATCTGAAATGTATGCAGTAGATCGTGATAGTACTGAAACAGGTTCTTTTTAATATGTACGACCTTTTTACAAAGTTATAGATACAATTGAGCAATAGAGACCTATTCATTAGTATGTTGGAACGTCGACAAATACCAGTAGGCCCGATCTGACTTGTGTGAGCAAATGTAAATGTTAAGGGGAGATAATTGTTGATGAATGTCCGGACAACTGGTTATTATCTGTTACTTTGTTATCGTGGCTTTATAAACTTCCGGTTATGGCAGAAAATATTTTAGTGTAGTAGACAACTACGTTTTCGCCAACAATTGTTCATAATGGCTCAAACATTTCAACAAGAATACCTGCAGATGCCTCCCATGACGAGGACCTACACGACTGCATGTGTTCTTACAACTTTGGCTGTGGTATGATATAAAAAAAGACTTGTATTCATTTTAAGAGTTCATATTTCGTATTTAATTTTAAGTAAACTGTAAAAAACAATAAAACGTCATAACAGGTAGTTGTACAGTTCGTATCATGTATGTATTAGTTTTAGTCTGTACAGGTCTATGTTTTAAAAGGTGTGTGGCATGCTGATTAATAATTAAAACGAGATCTATTGTGAACAAACTTCTTTAACAAGATAATTTGTTGTAACTAACAGGACATGTGTTATCTGAGCTTATCATCCAACTTTCATCCAAGAATATTAATTAATCTATGATCACTGCTTAGCATTTCTGTACATAGATCAATATTAATGTCTGAACATAAATTTTGAATTAATTTCTTGTAGATATGTTTTGTATAGTGACATAATTTTACTTTTTAATTTTATTTCAGCAATTAGATGTGGTAACACCATTTCAAATATACTTCAATCCTGATCTTATATTTAGACGATACCAGGTAATGTTTATGTACAGAACTTTATTCTTATTACAATTAAAATTTAAATGACATCGTATCTGTAATTGTTACAACTTACATAATGTAATCTTCATGTATAATTTCTGATACACTGGTTAGTCCATGTCAGAGTTCGATAGATTAAGAATAAGATCTATAGATGTTAAAGGTGTGATTTCCCCATTGTCATTTTATTGCACATTGAAATGGTAAATAATTATTCTGTGATTTGTGTTTGTTTATAAATTAGAATAGATTACCACCCTGAAACATGTTCTTGTTTTGAAGTCTAAGAAGCGTTCTATCTTCATAAATTCTTCTTTTTCAGGTATGGAGATTGGTCACAAACTTTCTTTACTTTGGACCAATTGGTTTCAACTTTTTATTCAATTTAATATTTACATATCGATACTGTAGAATGCTTGAAGAAGGATCTTTCAGAGGAAAAACAGCCGACTTCTTCTTCATGTTTATATTTGGTGGCGCATTAATGATTGTATCCTTAAATATAACAAAACTTTGATATTATAGTTTATACAGTAAGCTTACATTGATTTATAATATACAGCACAAAATGATTAACTTTGCCATAAATATAAATTTATTTAGTCATTATGGCATAGACATTACATTCATGAATTTTGATATAACAAAAAAAAATTATTTTTATCAATGACAATGTCCAAGATTTATGTTCCTATCAACCAAGAAAATTTAGTAGGCTTGTCTTTTATAGCTGCTATTTTTTTACAAATCATGTTTCCTTAACTAGTTTATAGATCGTTGCATTGTTTGTAAATCTAGTATTTTTAGGAAGTGCATTTACCATAATGTTAGTGTATGTATGGAGTCGAAGAAATCGATATGTGAGGATGAACTTTTTTGGTCTAATGAACTTTCAAGCTCCCTATTTACCGTGGGTGTTGTTAGGGTTCTCACTGTTGCTAGGCAACTCAGTTCTTGTGGATTTAATGGGTAAGTTCAAACATTTTTATTTATCCCTATTGTTATTATAAGGTACTGGTAGGCTTAATTATTTACAGATAGCATAATTGTCAAACATATTTTCTGAAAAAATCTTCTATGTGTGTTTTTTATATAATTTTGAGAAACTAACAGAGATTATGACTCTTATGATACATCTTTGGTTCATCTAACTGTTATAACTATTTATACCATTAAAGAGGTTCACTTGGAAGATAAGTATGTGAAAATTAATTCACTCATGATTAAAAAAAAAGTGATAGGCTCGAAGGGGTTTTCTTTATGTTTTGTGGGAGGCACCCTAGCCTTTAATATGAGGATGAAATAGTAGGTTGAAGCCTCTTTTGGGGAAAAAATTCCCGACTGAAACTAATTTGTGGAATGAAATTTCAAGGAGTGTATTGAAAATATGGGGAACATTGCATGATTTAAAAGAAATTTTCAGAGGGGAAGGCGATCTTTACAAGCTACAACTATATAATAAAGAAAACCCCCACTAGGACACACCTCACAGCTACACGTAGACACACCTCACAGCTTCACCAAGACACACCTCATAGTTACACCGAGACACATCTCTTTGCCTTTTGAAAGATTAAATATGCAGCATTTTTAAGAACTATAAGATACTGTTAATTTAAAAAAAAATATATATTTGAGATGAAAAAAATAAATACTCTTCTGTTTGTAGGTATAGCTGTTGGCCATATATACTACTTTTTAGAAAATGTGTTTCCACAACAGCCTGGTGGTTTTAGAATACTCAAAACACCAGGTTTTTTGTAAGTATTTATGCACAGAATAATAGTCTTTAAAAGCAGTCATGACAAATATTTTTAAAAAAAAGTTTAAAAAACACAGTGTTCTTCATCATATTTACGCATGGCAGTTTGAAATCAAACTTCAAACACATTATCAAGAATGAATTTTTTTTGTTAGTGCAATTCATGTACACAAGCATGTGATATAGATGTTAATGGTCCAATCAAGTGGAGATATTTGGGACTGTATATTCATGACAATGTTGTGTTTTAGCTGTTAGTAATCAATTATCAAATTATTATTAATTGAGTTGTTGACCAAGTTCATAATAATGTAACATTTTTATGTCTGATTAGATGTTTTATCAGTCCCTGGAGTATAGTTGCTGTAACATTCATTTGTTGATTTTGTTTTACATTCTAATGTCTAAGGTTTTTTTTTCTTCAGAAAAGCCATATTTGATGGTAGTGAAGAAGACCCTAATTACAATCCATTACCTGAAGATAGACCTGGAGGATTTAACTGGGGAGAGGGTCAGAGAGCTGGTGAAAGAGACGAACGAGATCACCAAGATTGATGTTTTATATGCTCCTACCAGAATCCTGCAATCTAACAGCTGTTTAATGATAAATTTATTCTTTGACAAACTGACTAAATTATTTTGTGTGAATAGTTTGTGCTGAAGGACGCTTTCTGTACATATAGGTTGTACAGTTAAAAGAGTGCAGAAATCTGGCAGATTTCTCTTCAGAGATTAAAAATGTATCATTGAAGACTTGTATGGTTTGACATGTTATTGTTATTGCTGGCAATAATGTAAGTAGGTTTAAAGAAGGAGTTCAATTTGTTCCTTGTGTATGTATAGTTTATTTAATAAAAGATGTAAATAATATTAATAGTTTCTTAAGAGAATATTTTTAGCTCACCAGAGCACGAATGTGCTCAGGGTGAGCTTTTGTGATCGCCCTGCGTCCATCGTGCGTCGTTACGAATACGTGGCGTCCATGTTTACTTAAAACAACATCTCCTCCTACACCGCTATGCCGATTGCAACCAAACTTGGCTGGAATGATCCTTGGGTGGTCCCCTTTCAAAGTTGTTCAAAAAATTAAATTTCATTAAAAATTCTGGTTGCTATGGCAACAAATTGAAAAAACTTAAAAAATCTTCTTGTCTGAAACCACAGGGCCTAGAGCTGAGATATTTGGTATGTAGCATTGTCTAATGGAACTCTACAAAGATTGTTCAAATTATTCCCCTAGGGTCAAAATTGGCTCCGCCCCGGGGGTAACTTGATTTTACATAGACTTATATAGGAAATTTAAAAAATCTTCTTGTCAAAAACTACAATGCCTAGAGCTTTGATATTTGGTGTGTAGCATAGTCTAGTGGACCTCTACCGAGTTTGTTCAAATTATTGCTCTAGGGTCAAAATTGGCCCCGCCCCAGGGGTCACTTGATTTATATAGACTTATATAGGAAAATTTAAAAAATCTTCTTCTCCAAAACCGCAAGGCCTAGAGCTTAGATATTTTGTATGTGGCATTGTGTAGTGGACCTCTACCAAGTTTGTTCAAATTATGGCCCCGGGGTCAAAATTGGCCCTGCCCTGGGGTTTATTCTATTTTATATAGGAAAATTTAAAAAATCTTCTCCGAAACCACAAGGCCTAGAGCTAAGATATTTGGCATATAGCATTGTCCAGTGGACCTCTACCAAGTTTGTTCAAATTATTGCCCTAGTGTCAAAATTGGCCCCGCCCCGGGGGTCACTTGATTTATATAGACTTTTATAGGAAAATTTAAAAAGTCTTCTTCTCCAAAACCGCAAGGCCTAGAGTTTAGATATTTTGTATGTGGCATTGTGTAGTGGACCTCTACCAAGTTTGTTCAAATTATGGCCCTGGGGTCAAAATTAGCCGTGCCCTGGGCTTTATTCTATTTTATATAGGAAAATTTAAAAAATCTTCTTCTCCGAAACCACAAGGCCTAGAGCTTAGATATTTTGTATGTGGCATTGTGTAGTGGACCTCTACCAAGTTTGTTCAAATTATGGCACTGGGGTCAAAATTAGCCCCGCCCTGGGGTTTATTCTATTTTATATAGGAAAATTTGAAAAATCTTCTTCTCCGAAACCACAAGGCCTAGAGCTAAGATATTTGGTATGTAGCATTGTCTAGTGGACGTCTACCAAGTTTGTTCAAATTATTACCCTAGGGTCAAAATTGGCCCCGCCCCGGGGGTCACTTGATTTATATAGACTTATATAGGAAAATTTAAAAAATCTTCTTCTCCGAAACCACAAGGCCTAGAGCTTAGATGTTTTGTATGTGGCATTGTGTAGTGGACCTCTACCAAGTTTGTTCAAATTATGGCCCTGGGGTCAAAATTAGCCCTGCCCTGGGATTCATTCTATATTATATAGGAAAATTTAAAAAAATCTTCTTCTCCGAAACCACAAGGCCTTAAGAGCTAAGATATTTGGTATCTAGCTTTGTCTAATGGACCTCTTTTAAATCTGTTCATATAATGGCCATGGGATAAAAAACGGCCCAGATGGGTCACTTGATCTTACTTAGACTCGTATAGAAAACTTCAACAATGTTAATCTCCAAATGACCTTTTCTCCTGGTGAGCATTTATAGGGCTATCATGGCCCTCTTGTTTTAAACCCTTAAGGCTTTTAACTGTAAACTTTATACAAGGTACAGTTTAGCGTCAAAATGATTTTTAACAGGGGGCGGTAAAGTCCCCAGGTTGTCCCGCAGCCTGTACAGACAAATGAAAATTTGCAGGATTTACCATATAAATATCATACGGATAAGTTGAGAAATGTTTCTGGCAAAACGGACAAATCAAAATCAGATTTTGTTGGCCCTGTTTCACGCATTGGTTTAGTTGGTAACTTATTCCATTAAAAAGGAAATAACTCTTACAAGTTAACTGTGTTGATACTGTCATATTTAACTCCCTTGTCTACTAACGTGCTCATATACTGACAACAGTAGAACAATCTTTCTGTGTATTAGAAATGTACAGAAAGTTTTCTTTAAAATGTTTTCAGGGCATACTTTATCTTATGAACGTTACCCAGGTTATTAAGAGTGAATGACAATATCTTAGTAAACAGAATTTGAACAATATCTATTAAGTATCTATATTTTCATTTAGACCTATGTTTTATTGATATCTAAACATTCATTTTCTGGTTGTCATTTTTTTAGTTTTTGTTTTCAATGTAAGCAAAACTGTAATGAATGCTCTTCAAGTAACTTCTAGCATTCACTATTTTAAATTAAGGGTCTAAGGTAGTCAGACATAATAACATCTCCACCTGCATTTAACTTCTCTGTTTCACAAACGAACAGAAGCCAATGGCATAGCCCAACTGAATTCACCGACCAGAGCACCCAATAAGCTTGTGTTGCGGTTCCTTTGGTGCATTGCAACATAACCTGGGAATCCGCTCATGTGAAAACGGCCAGAGGGAGATAAAACTCGTAGATGACACATCGACAACAAATCTGTCATAGACATATACACCCCCCCCCCCCCAGAATATGACAATTGTAACATTCCTGTTCGCTTACAAGTTTGATGGAAATCGCAAAAAAATGCAAGAGATGTTGCCAACAGAATCATAATTATAAGATCAAATTAAAACAATGGGCAATAACTCTGTCGTATATAACGAAATTGCCAAAGCCTGAAAATTAGCGCTTGCTAATGATCACAATGTAAAATTTAGATTAAGATATAATGGAAATTGTAGGAGAAGTTATCCGCAGAAGTATTTTATTGTAAAATTCAACGTAACTGGGAATATCCCCCCCCCCATCTCCTCCCCTCCAACAACACAGAATCGAGAAGCCTGCAAACATCTGGAACGGTACTTCATAATGATCAATACGTGAAACTTGAATAAAAATGTAGGAGGAGTTGAGCACATAAGCATTATAAGGTAAAAAAATTAAACAAAGGGCAATAACTCTGACCCAATCAAAAAGCCTAATTATGTTCACTACAGCACTTGATACTGATCTATTTGGTGAACATCGCATAGTAGAATTGTAGAATTAAATTATTCTGTTTATATCGGGTTTTACGCACCTTGTCATATCAGTGAGACGGACAGTTCACCTAAGCATCGTTCCTGGCAAGAACCAGTACTAGAATCCCATCCTCCGTATTCATGCAATGGCCTACTTTTTCACATAAAGAGTCATGGTCGGTGGCGGGGAGACAGACGTGAACGAAGTGCATTAACTCTGCCTGAATGACCGGATCATAAAAGCCTGTAAACGTACGCTACAGCATTTTATACAAACCATTCTGTGAAAAGTTTGGCGAAAATTGAATAATAATCGTAGGGGAAGTTGCGAGGACAAAACTGTTAGTGCACTGCAACATAAACTTATATCGACAAGAATTATAAGTGCGACTGCTATATGCCACACTACCATGGGCATAAAATTGTAAATTTTTAAAACTATTACAGATTCTTCTTTTCAAGGATATTCAAAACATACCAAGAAGGATAATTTTTGTTTTCACTTTGACGCTTCTTGATTTAGTATCTGAATTAAATAATTGACAACAAGACTTAGTGTCGCTGATGAATTTTATATTCAACTACTAAACTGATTGTTAGATTTTAAGCATTTATGTATAACTTTAAATACTCGTCTTGAAAACATTCAAAATTCATACCAGGTAAGAAACGACATGTAGATCTATATAATTTTGGCACGTGATTGAAATTCTAAGAATTTGAAGCTCAATGTAACACATACAAATAATATAGTAAAACCAAAGATCCCACGAAACCGGACCCCTTCCGGACAGGGCTAAAGTCCAGTTTTCCGAGAATTCAGGTTTTCAGAGAACTCTTGATGAATTCCTGAAAATGGAACTTGAAAACAAATTACCGGTTTTAATTTCAGGGAGTTCTGTTTTCAGAGTAATACTGTACAAGATTGTGTGTTGACTTCTTGAATGAAAATTGAATAAAGTTCTGCCTATGGTACACATAAAAGTACACTGAAACCAATATGTATAAACATGACAGAAACATAAAAAATACAAAGAAATATATTTGAATCAAAGTACTAGAAAGACTGGATATCGTATGAAAACATTTGAGGGTGTTAAACCTATCTCACACGTTATAAACATTTCATTTTTCATATATTTTCTTATTGAAAGCATGTGCGGGGAAGATCAGAAGGTGAGAAAGTGCATGTATCCTTCCTAGGGCCTAATAAAATTCGAGGGTCGTAGGGAAAATATGAAAGTTAAGGGCAACCAGAAACAAACCTTTTTTACGCCTCAATATTCATCTCTGAAGAATATTCAAACAACAGGTAAGTAATTATAAACAAATTGACCATCCTAAATAAATATAACATGTTGTTATGTATATGTTGTGTTTGATTAGTCTATCTTAATCAAACATCTTCATTTTAAAAATTATTACTTCAGATGCCATAAATAATCAAGATAAGGAAATTTGTAAACCATCAGAACATTCACATACGTATGGTCACCATCCTGTGTATGGTGGATACAGGACATTATGTCTACTAACTCTAATATGGTATAGTGTTGTTATGGATGTACTAGTCAGTTTGTTTATATTTATTATTGTTGATATTTAATTATTCACATTATATCATGATAATATACATGTATCAGAATGTTAGGATGAGAAATATATAATATATCTTTACAATAAGTAAGCACGAGTGTCATAATTTATGCAAAAATATAACATTTTATAAAATCCCTGAAGAAGAACACGAACACATAGAGTCCATACTCTTGCTATAGGTAGCTATGATTCAAAAAGTCAAGCTGACACTAAACATAAATACGAATAGGTATCACCTTACTGATGTGGCAACCGTAGTTAACAAACCTACTCACACTTCTATGTATGACAATTGTATACTATGATGAAAAAGTGAGAATAAACCTGTCTGTTGTTGCGTCATTATGTGTGATTTTGGTACAGTGTCGTGAATCACAGAAAGATGGCGTGCGTGGGTTGTTTTCAATTTCATGTGACTTTATTACAACGTATCATAGAATTTGTTTCATACCAAAGTAACAGACAACAGAAAGAGGAGCTTGATAATAAAACGATATTATTTCTATTTGTTCCTCAAAGAGAATCAGGCTGACTTATACTGATTATATTGCTTGTAAGTTAGTTATGACACTGGAATGCAGAAATATATTAGATACACCGGATTGATGGAAGTACTGTTGTTTTCATATATCTCGTATTGAGACAGACTTATCATTATGTCTCTCTGCGTGCTTTTCTATTGGTCAGTATTAGCATTGAAGAGATAACGTACAACAAAGAACTTAAGAAAAAAACTTAGAATGCAATACTGTAAAACTAGCCAACAATGGGCCTCTCAGTTCTTTGATTATAAAGATAACTGTAATTTGTAAACTTCACAAGTAATTAATTTACCACGTGTCGCTTCGAAGCAAAAGTAAGATTACAATAGAAGATACATGTTTGTAGTTTATTTGATCAGCAATATCACTTCGTCGTTTTTGTAAAACAACGCCTTTGATATCAGCGACAAATTCAACACTTGCATGTTTACCTAACAGAAATCTAAATTTACACAAGTTATAAGTATGAGGAGATAAAAAGATTTTCCAGATTTGACGTAATATATGATATATGTGTAAATATAAAAATTCCTCGGCTGTAAATACATACTTTATACAATGTTCGTATTGTCTATAAAACCAATTAAAACTTGGATCTGTAATTCATTGAAGTCAGAATCGAGTACATCTACTGTGCAATTGTAGAACACGTAAATTATGTTTCTGTTCAAAATGTTCAACAAAAATAATGCACGCAACGCTTATAACATGACACACATCTTATAAATTAATAACAAATGAAAAATTGATGTTTTTTTACTATATTTTTTTATGATATTTATTGTGGTTGATCAGACTTAATCATTGTTATAAATCACCTTATTATAAAACATTGCATAATTACTTCTCTTAATTAATAGCTTTATTTCTATACGATTCTATATTAGGGGGTCACTGACTTGATACTCAAATGTTAACATATATTATTCTTTTAATGAGGATGTAAACCACGTTTTCAAGATTTATTATTATTAAGTTCAACCGAAACATGGAGTTTTGATAAACAAAATATATCCTATGTGGTGATGTACATTATTTCTGTGATATGAATTATAAAACATTTCGGTCTAAATTAAGAATTCAAGAAGTCACAACAAGCAAACAACAGAGACGTCACGTGACATGCTTTCTGTTCAACTCCGCGTAACAAACATAATTATAGATTCAATCAAATCAAATTTAATGCGACACTTTAGTTTCCAAGTTTATAAAGTAAATATACCACACCGACACAAGACGATAAATCCAAGTGCAGAAATGGAATTGACGAATACGACACAGAGTCTTTTAAATAATTTTCAGATTTTTTTTGATTACAGAAATATTTGGACGATTAATCCTTCTCTATCGTTTTGGTCCTTTTTTTATTGTTGTTTCTTGTGGCTGTTGTTTTTGTTTTTCTCTCATATGTTGGTAAGCCGTGAGCATTGTTCCAGATGCACTTGGTGTGAGCCCGTACCACTTCTAAACTTTCTCGACGTGAAATAGTTATAGATTCTTTTTTACCTTTAGAACGACAAAGTTCTCCCAGCGGTGTAGAACGTTTTTTTATTCGTTCTTCTAAATCTATTTCAGTCTGCTCACGTTCGTATTCAAACATTTCCAACGATTTTTTCTTTGCTTTATCAATTTGTGCCAAAACTTTCTTCAAATTTCTACTTTCCTGTTTTAACCTCAAGGCGAGGAGAAATGAAACATCGTATTGTCTATTACCAGCAAGCTGATCACTTTCCTTTATATTTGTTTCACTGCCCGAGTATATCAACTTTACATCCATTAATTAACCTGTGATCTAAATTATGTTCTGTTCCGAAAGTGAATATACCAAGTTAATGTTGTTCAGCTTGTGGTCGTCAGCTCTTTACAAGATTGGATGTTATGATATGTTATATATATTTCAAGTATTCAAAGATGATTTAATTTACATTAAAGTTTACGACGTTTTTAATCTTTGCTTAGACTTCTCGTAATCTCAAAAACCTATATAAACAAAAGAATGTCCTTATTTACACAAAGGTCATAAAATTGGGTACGTATGCTAATTGGTCATAAATCTTATTTACAATTGATTATAAAAAGCGTTTGTCACAGAACGTTTGCTCAGTTAAATTTCGAAAGAACACTTGACCTGCAACTAAATTAAGACAAGCCCTTGATTCGTACTAACAATTTTCATCCCCACTAAGACACACCTCACAGCAACACTTAGACACACCCCACAGCAACACTAAGACACACCTCACAGCTACACTGTGACACACATCACAGCTACACTTAGACACACCCCACAGCTACACTTAGACACACCCCACAGCAGCACTTAGACACACCCCACAGCTACACTAAGACACACCTCACAGCTACACTTAGACACACCTCACAGCTGCACTATGACACACCTCACAGTTACACCAAGACGCACATCATAGCTACACTTAGACACACCTCACAGCTGCACTATGACACACCTTACAGCAACACTTATAGACACACCTCACAGCTACACTTAGACACACCTCACAGCTACACTAAGACACACCTCACAGCTACACTTAGACACACCTCACAGCTACACTAAGACACACCTCACAGCTACACTTAGACACACCTCACAGCAACATTAAGACACACCTCACAGCAACACTTAGACACACCTCATAGCAACACTTAAACACACCTCACAGCTACACTTAGACACACCTCACAGCAACACTAAGACAGACCTCACAGCTACACTTAGACACACCTCACAGCTACACTTAGACACACCTCACAGCAACACTTAGACACACCCCACAGCAACACTAAGACACACCTCACAGCAACACTTAGACAGACCTCATAGCAACACTTAGACACACCTCACAGCTACACTTAGACACACCTCACAGCAACACTAAGACACACCTCACAGCTACACTTAGACACACCTCACAGCAACACTTAGACACACCTCACAGCAACACTTAGACACACCTCACAGCAACACTTAGACACACCTCATAGCAACACTAAGACACACCTCACAGCTACACTTAGACACACCTCACAGCAACACTAAGACACACCTCACAGCTACACTTAGGCACACCTCACAGCTACACTTAGACACACCTCACAGCTACACTTAGACACACCTCACAGCAACACTTAGACACACCTCACAGCAACACTAATGAACACCTCACAGCTACAGCTACACTTAGACACACCTCACAGCAACAATAAGACACACCTCACAGCTACAGCTGCACTTAGACAAACCTCACAGCTACACCAAGACACACCTCACAGCTACAATGTGACACACCTCACAGGTACACTTAGACACACCTCACATCTGCACTTAGACACACCTCACAACAACACTTAGACACGCCTAACAGCTACACTAAGCTTACTAAGCTACCGTAAGACACATCCTGCAGTAAAGTAACAGTACTATAAGCCACACCTCGATCATTGCTAGTATATACCACAGCTCGTATAGCTACATAAAGACACACATCGCAGCTAAGATATTTTGAAGCATATCTAACAGCTACTCTAAAACACACCTCATAGCAACAGTAAGACACCACCCACAGCTACCGTCTGGGACAAACCTTACGGCAACACTTCGGCACCACCCACAGCTACCGTCTGGGACATACGTCACAGCTACACTTAGACAGCACCCACGGCTACATACATATATAGGACTCACGTGTAACAGATAACATTTATGCTGCTGAATAAGGAGACTGTCAATAACTTTGAACCCAAAAAATCAGTCAGCGGACCCGACAAAAACAATAAAGAATTGGCTTTCAAAACAATTAACTAATTTTTGTCAATATTCATTTATATTTTGATTCAATTAATTCACCTTGTATGAATACACATGTGTATAATATACATTATATTTTGATCAGAACATCTAATACACCGGACTGAATATAGTTCCTTAATGTACCAGATACAAACACTTGCCTTCACTTAATCTCCTCTAAGAAGAACTATAATCATTGACTGTGTCTTAAAACTGTAAAGTTACCAACAAAGTAATTTAACTTGTCAAATGTAGACTGTTGCTCATCGTTTTTTTATCACGTTTCAGACAATAATGATTAGTTCAAAAATATTTTTATCTCCACGAGGTTAATTCTACAGACATTGTGACATATGAAGACTATGCGAACATGTTAAAATATTGGCTTTACCAAACACATGCCAAATTAAACTAATAAACAACCCTTTATAGTCTCTAATTAATAAATTGTAAATCCTTTGAAGAAGAGTTCTAATGTTGACCTCTACTCCAGGATTGGTACCTTACTGTTGAATTTATTTGTAAATGTGATCTGTTTTTTTTTTCTTTTCTCAGTTCAAAAACCACGATGGTATTGTTTGGATTGATCTAGACAGACCACGTGATACGGACGAGTATGAGGCTGGTATTTAGGTTGGAACCTGGTAACCGTCTCCCTTACAACAATCAGATACATTTAGTGAAATACGAACCTTCCTATGTCTGATACGGAACAGAAAACTGATGTATTTTATGTAAGAAAAAGCAACATTATTTATGTACTGTTGATTACAGTACACCGAGAATACAAAAAGTAGGAAGTTTTGAAGAAAGCAATAGACACAATGATAGTATTGATGCTAAACATAACCATGAAATCGTTGTTTCTCGTGTAATTAAAATCTAACTAATACAGTAATTATGAGTTTATGAGAATAACATTCAAACATCTGTAATAGAAATGAATTCTCAGATTATGTAAGTCAAGATCGAATGATGTCTTCAATGAATGTGCCTCACATAATTGCTATTTATGGACCTCGGGACTGACGGAAAGATCTGTATTAAGAAAACAAGAAAAACATCAAGCACGAAATGCTTGCAATAAAACTTAAGTTTTGTTAGAAAATTTCAGATTTATATTTCCTATTATGTGGTTTATATACAATGTATATCATCAAGATGTATGCGAAGTCTACGAGAATACAAAAAACATATACAAAACAAAGTACTGCAAGTACTCAAGGAAACTGATCTTGCATAGACTTGCACAGCAACATGAAACGGGAACTAGTTTAACAATTGCATGGCGTATGTAGATACACGTAGTAATTAGGTCCGCATAAATTTTCATGCGCACAAGTGAGTGACGGTTAATAAGAAAAGCTGAACTATCGATCAGTTTTCAAAAAATGTCTAATAAATCATTGTATGTTGCCTGAAAGGAAATTCATAAAACTTTAGAATAATGTTGAGGTCATTTGGCTGATGTCAGGATTAGAAAAAAACAGCTTTTAAATCACAAGTATGTCTTCATGTAAAGTCAAGTTTCAGATATAATCATACTATTGACGGGTCCAATAATCAATATAATCATACTATTGATCGGTACAATACTCAATATAATCATACTATTGACCGGTCAATACTCAATATAATCATACTATTGACCGGTCCAATACTCAATATAATCATACTATTGACCGGTCCAATACTCAATATAATCATACTATTGACCGGTCCAATACTCAATATAATCATACTATTGACCGGTCAATACTCAATATAATCATACTATTGACCGGTCAATACTCAATATAATCATACTATTGACCTGTACAATACTCAATATAATCATACTATTGACCGGTCCAATACTCAATATAATCATACTATTGACCGGTCAATACTCAATATAATCATACTATTGACCGGTCAATACTCAATATAATCATACTATTGACCTGTACAATACTCAATATAATCATACTATTGACCGGTCAATACTCAATATAATCATACTATTGACCGGTCAATACTCAATATAATCATACTATTGACCGGTCCAATACTCAATATAATCAAACTATTGACCTGTACAATACTCAATACTATCATACAATTGACCGGTCCAATACTGAATATAATCATACTATTGACCTGTACAATACTCAATATAATCATACTATTGACCGGTCAATACTCAATATTATCATACAATTGACCGGTCCAATACTCAATATAATCATACTATTGACCTGTACAATACTCAATATAATCAAACTATTGACCTGTACAATACTCAATATAATCATACTATTGACCTGTACAATACTCAATATAATCATACTATTGACTGGTACAATACTCAATATAATCAAACTATTGACCTGTACAATACTCAATACTATCATACAATTGACCGGTCCAATACTGAATATAATCATACTATTGACCTGTACAATACTCAATATAATCATACTATTGACCGGTCAATACTCAATATTATCATACAATTGACCGGTCCAATACTCAATATAATCATACTATTGACCGGTCCAATACTCAATATAATCATACTATTGATCTGTACAATACTCAATATAATCATACTATTGACCGGTCAATACTCAATATTATCATACTATTGACCGGTCAATACTCAATATTATCATACTATTGACCGGTCCAATACTCAATATAATCATACTATTGACCGGTCCAATACTCAATATAATCATACTATTGACCTGTACAATACTCAATATAATCATACTATTGACCGGTCCAATACTCAATATAATCATACTATTGACCGGTACAATACTCAATATAATCATACTATTGACCGGTCAAATACTCAATATAATCATACTATTGACCGGTACAATACTCAATATAATCATACTATTGACCAGTAAAATTCTCAATATTATCATACTATTGACCGGTACAATACTCAATATAATCATACTATTGACCGGTACAATACTCAATATTATCATACTATTGACCGGTACAATACTCAATATAATCATACTATTGACCAGTAAAATTCTCAATATTATCATACTATTGACCGGTCAAATACTCAATATTATCATACTATTGACCTGTACAATACTCAATATAATCATACTATTGACCGGTACAATACTCAATATTATCATACTATTGACCGGTACAATACTCAATATAATCATACTATTGACCAGTAAAATTCTCAATATTATCATACTATTGACCGGTACAATACTCAATATAATCAAACTATTAACCGGTACAATACTCAATATTATCATACCTTTGACCGGTATTATACTCAATATTATCATACTATTGACCTGTACAATACTCAATATAATCATACTATTGACCTGTACAATACTCAATATTATCATACCTTTGACCGGTATTATACTCAATATTATCATACTATTGACCTGTACAATACTCAATATAATCATACTATTGACCTGTACAATACTCAATATAATCATACTATTGACCTGTACAATACTCAATATTATCATACCTTTGACCGGTATTATACTCAATATTATCATACTATTGACCTGTACAATACTCAATATAATCAAACTATTAACCGGTACAATACTCAATATTATCATACCTTTGACCGGTATTATACTCAATATTATCATACTATTGACCTGTACAATACTCAATATAATCATACAATTGACCTGTACAATACTCAATATAATCATACTCTAAGTTTGACCAGTATCAATCTGACTAAAGTACTCGATCTTCCTCACGGTATAGCGTAGCGGGTTTGAGGAAATGATTTTAATCAGATTGGACCAGTATCACATTGCACTAGAAGATTAAATTTCCGCTGTTAAATAAAGTCGCTTCGGTTTATAAAATCGTGTCCTCCTAAAACGTATCTTAACATTCATTTCTGTTCCCAGATCGATCTCTTGTTGTGTGGTAGGAAGGAAATGACTTTTTTGTGTTCAATTTATTGCTTTATATTGTGTAGTAGGAGGGAAATGTGTTCAATTTATTACTTTATATTAAAAAGACGAGATAAAGGTGACGATTTGAACAAGTTTAAGTTGTTTTTCAAGTGCGATTAAACACAACCCCAAGCGAATTGTTTTAAATGAAAAGTTGGACAAATATGTTCGGAACATAGTAACAATAAACTATGTTTTAGTTCAGTTACATAATAACTTTAGGATACAAAACACAACTTACTATACAGTGAAACATGATTCATATAAATGAAATATTAATTAAGTTCACCGACGGTTGTAGGGTAAATAGTTTGGCACAGACTGTAAACAATTAGCCACGATTTATTTTCAGCTTAACAGAGAAATAAATCAGAGAACTAATCCCACAGGGGGAAGATTTACACCGTTTTAAAGTTCTTCCTTTCTTATCTCCAGTTTATTCCAACCTACAAGCTCGGGTTTTCTTCATTTCCGGTTGCCTGTAAACAACCTTAACATTATGTTAGTTTTTTTATTTTAATTACTGAGCGGATGAGGAACACATTAATAGAAGTGTGTACAGTACAACCTCTCCAGAGCGGCCCTCTTTAGAGAAACAACCTCTCTATAACAACACCTTCAAAATATTCCTAAGCTGATATTTACTATAAATTTAACCTCTGTAGAGCAACAACCTCTCTATAACAACACCTTCAAAATATCCCTAAGCTGATATTTACTATAAATTTAACCTCTGTAGAGCAACAACCTCTCTATAACAACACCTTCAAAATTTCCCTAAGCTGATATTTACTATAAATTTAACCTCTGTAGAGCAACAACCTCTCTATAACAACACCTTCAGAATTTCCCTAAGCTGATATTTACTATAAATTTAACCTCTGTAGAGCAACAACCTCTCTATAACAACACCTTCAAAATTTCCCTAAGCTGATATTTACTATAAATTTAACCTCTGTAGAGCAACAACCTCTCTATAACAACACCTTCAAAATTTTCCTAAGCTGATATTTACTATAAATTTAACCTCTGTAGAGCAACAACCTCTCTATAACAACACCTTCAAAATTTCCCTAGGCTGATATTTACTATAAATTTAACCTCTGTAGAGCAACAACCTCTCTATAACAACACCTTCAAAATATCCCTAAGCTGATATTTACTATAAATTTAACCTCTTTAGAGCAACAACCTCTCTATAACAACACCTTCAAAATTTCCCTAGGCTGATATTTACTATAAATTTAACCTCTTTAGAGCAACAACCTCTCTATAACAACACCTTCAAAATATCCCTAAGCTGATATTTACTATAATTTTAACCTTTGTAGAGCAACAACCTCTCTATAACAACACCTTCAAAATATCCCTAAGCTGATATTTACTATAAATTTAACCTCTGTAGAGCAACAACCTCTAAACAACGGCCAATATTTGCAGCTCTCACAGGGTGTTGCTCTACAGAGGTTGTACTGTATATGTATGTAACAGCGATGGTGGACTTTTACAGACGTTGATGTACTTTTGTTTACGTAAATTATAGCAATGAAATTAAGACAATGACGATAGCTATATACATTTGTATACTACATGTACTATTATAATACATATATAATTATATACATGTATTATAAGAAAGATACATAATTAGTTTGTTTTGATTTGTCTTGTTTATTATAATGATTAGGAAACAATTTACACAGCTATAATAAAATTTATATTTAACTTAAAATTACTCAGCAATGAAAAATGACTTTTAACACCAAGTAAATTAATTATTTACCGAGGCGAAGTCTATTTATCAGTAAACAGGTGGTTATTTATTGTTAGAGGTAAATGATAAATTCTAGCGGCTGAAAATAGAATAATGCGTTCTACTTCATGTCGCCGTTTTACTTGTATTACAAATAACGTACATGATATCTATTGTTTATATGACTGTATAATCATATGTATTGTTTATATGACTGTATAATCATATGTATTGTTTATATGACTGTATAATCTTATGTATTGTTTATATGATTGTATAATCACATGTATTGTTTATATGACTGTATAATCATATGTATTGTTTATACGACTGTATAATCTTATGTATTGTTTATATGACTGTATAATCATATGTATTGTTTATATGACTGTATAATCATATGTATTGTTTATATGACTGTATAATCATATGTATTGTTTATATGACTGTATAATCATATGTATTGTTTATATGACTGTATAATCTTATGTATTGTTTATAGGACTGTATAATCTTATGTATTGTTTATAGGACTGTATAATCTTATGTATTGTTTATACGACTGTATAATCTTATGTATTGTTTATAGGACTGTATAATCATATGTATTGTTTATATGACTGTATAATCTTATGTATTGTTTATATGACTGTATAATCACATGTATTGTTTATATGACTGTATAATCATATGTATTGTTTATATGACTGTATAATCATATGTATTGTTTATATGACTGTATAATCATATGTATTGTTTATATGACTGTATAATCATATGTATTGTTTATATGACTGTATAATCTTATGTATTGTTTATATGATTGTATAATCACATGTATTGTTTATATGACTGTATAATCATATGTATTGTTTATATGACTGTATAATCACATGTATTGTTTATATGATTGTATAATCACATGTATTGTTTATATGACTGTATAATCATATGTATTGTTTATATGACTGTATAATCATATGTATTGTTTATATGACTGTATAATCTTATGTATTGTTTATATGACTGTATAATCATATGTATTGTTTATATGACTGTATAATCTTATGTATTGTTTATATGACTGTATAATCTTATGTATTGTTTATATGACTGTATAATCATATGTATTGTTTATACGACTGTATAATCATATGTATTGTTTATATGACTGTATAATCTTATGTATTGTTTATATGACTGTATAATCTTATGTATTGTTTATATGACTGTATAATCATATTGTTTATATGACTGTATAATCTTATGTATTGTTTATATGACTGTATAATCTTATGTATTGTTTATATGACTGTATAATCATATGTATTGTTTATATGACTGTATAATCTTATGTATTGTTTATATGACTGTATAATCTTATGTATTGTTTATATGACTGTATAATCACATGTATTGTTTATATGACTGTATAATCTTATGTATTGTTTATATGACTGTATAATCTTATGTATTGTTTATATGACTGTATAATCTTATGTATTGTTTATATGACTGTATAATCATATGTATTGTTTATATGACTGTATAATCTTATGTATTGTTTATATGACTGTATAATCTTATGTATTGTTTATATGACTGTATAATCTTATGTATTGTTTATATGACTGTATAATCTTATGTATTGTTTATATGACTGTATAATCTTATGTATTGTTTATATGACTGTATAATCTTATGTATTGTTTATATGACTGTATAATCATATGTATTGTTTATATGACTGTATAATCTTATGTATTGTTTATATGACTGTATAATCTTATGTATTGTTTATATGACTGTATAATCTTATGTATTGTTTATATGACTGTATAATCTTATGTATTGTTTATATGACTGTATAATCTTATGTATTGTTTATATGACTGTATAATCTTATGTATTGTTTATATGACTGTATAATCTTATGTATTGTTTATATGACTGTATAATCTTATGTATTGTTTATATGACTGTATAATCTTATGTATTGTTTATATGACTGTATAATCTTATGTATTGTTTATATGACTGTATAATCTTATGTATTGTTTATATGACTGTATAATCTTATGTATTGTTTATATGACTGTATAATCTTATGTATTGTTTATATGACTGTATAATCATATGTATTGTTTATATGACTGTATAATCTTATGTATTGTTTATATGACTGTATAATCTTATGTATTGTTTATATGACTGTATAATCTTATGTATTGTTTATATGACTGTATAATCTTATGTATTGTTTATATGACTGTATAATCATATGTATTGTTTATATGACTGTATAATCTTATGTATTGTTTATATGACTGTATAATCTTATGTATTGTTTATATGACTGTATAATCTTATGTATTGTTTATATGATTGTATAATCATATATATTGTTTATATGACTGTATAATCACATGTATTGTTTATATGATTGTATAATCATATATATTGTTTATATGACTGTATAATCACATGTATTGTTTATATGACTGTATAATCTTATGTATTGTTTATATGACTGTATAATCATATGTATTGTTTATATGATTGTATAATCATATATATTGTTTATATGACTGTATAATCACATGTATTGTTTATACGACTGTATAATCATATTGTTTATATGACTGTATAATCATATATATTGTTTATATGACTGTATAATCTTATGTATTGTTTAAATGAGGTAAATGATAAAGTATATTTCAGTACTTAACTTATAATTAATCAAGGAACAAGACTGACACTTAATATTCTGTAATTGTAAAAGCAGGAAACTATTACAATTGACACAAGATGTTATTTTAAAGTGACACTATTTACAAACTGTACACACCTCAGACTGCAAACAGTATTAAATATGTGCATGTTTAATTTCTACTTTACAAGGTATAAATCCTTTGAAGTGGTTTAACAAGTCAATTCAGCGAAATCGTTATTGATCAATTAATTTGAAACACTTATGCCGTAATCTTAGATTACTTGAATGAATTATAACGAATGTTGTTGTATTAGATAACCTAATAATGAACATATAGAATGTCGCTAGTTGTAGGACTGAATTATTTATACACACCCTCTGTGTCAGGTGGACTTTAAATTAATTTAAATACGTCAGTTAAGAGTATTAATTGTAGTAAAGCTTAGAGAGTTGATATATAGAAGTCTGTTATCTGTACGAGGTATACCTGCGTGTGTTGTTATAAAGTCTGTCTGTAACACTGATTCAGAGCTTAACGTTGGAACGTTTACGTTGTCAGTATGAAATGTAACAGTATTTGAATTTGATGTGATTATAAAACTTTTATTTGTATACACATCTAAACGATACAACATTTGTAACGTTTTGTATTGTAAGTTTATTAAGATACATTGATAAAGTGTGTTTATGTTGAAAACATAATAGAACGTGTTTTTCTCATCATGGAGACTAAAACATGCCGAAAACTATTTAGTTTAAAATCTTGTATTTGGACGATAATTTATACAATAGTGTTATTCGAAGTTAAAGTTGAAGCGACCGGATATGGTCAATTTGTACCCATTAAGAGGTAAGACATATTTGTGTCGTTTTGTTGGAATTGCATTATATGATAATATTATAACATTTAGTATATAGGTAACATACATAGTAATCATAGTTGATTTAAAGAGAGAGTTTATTTAACGTAACGTGACATTTTTACAATGTGATGAATCACTGAAAACTAGACTATACTTAGAACTCAAGTAGAACAGACTGTACCATATAAACATCAGATGTAACTTACATTTTATACATTTGCATCTTTACATCATTAATTTCACACCACGCATGAATATATTCAACAATGCAGTAAGCATTTCATGTCAAATAAATTTAGTGGATTTCTTTAATTTCGTTAACTTGTCTTTCATAATTTTCATATTACACCAAGGATCATGTTTCCGTATATAAATGTATATTATATGGTTATAAAATCCAGTTATCAAATTTTGCATGAGGTTTTTACACCAATTTGAATTTTAAGTTTAAAACTACGCGACAAGATGTTTTATTATACACGTGCTATGAAACTTCAGCGGTATTGTAACTTTGTAAATTTTCAAAATTAATGACAAATTACTTTGAATCACTCGATGAAGTCGTTTACAGGTAAAGTGAACACTAAGCATCGAGGTGGTATATTTATATACATTGTACATATAATGTATTATCACACCATGGTACAATAAAATACTACTGCAATTAATAGTTCCATATTTATATGGTTATATTGTACATGTAGTACCTATTTGTGGTTATATTTTAAGTAATATATAATTGAAGTACTTATTTATGGTTATATTAAGTTATATTTATGATTATAAAGTCATATATTGAAGTCCTTATCCAGTGTGGTTATATTAAGGTAGATCGTTAAAAAATGTATAAACCCCACTGTTCAAAAGACATACACGTATCACTATAGTTAAACATATATATGATACTTAATGAAGGTGTAACATCAGTTGACACTGTTATATATTAGTTATCATAGTCAGCTAATGATTGATTATTGATTGTGTTTATAGAAAGGGTTTGTAAATATTTACTTTTAGTCTTTGTATAAACATTATTGGTGGTTTACCAGACAGATCACTTAACTACATGATTATAAATTATGATTTTATCTTAAATCTCAGTTTTATGAATATAAAATGTGTTTGCAGGTCTCACTAATATGTCAGTGGTTTGTAGTATATTGTCTGTAAATAAATACACTTCACGTGATAATCTGCTTTCTATTGAACAGTTGAAAACTTGACAATGATGTGTTAATGATGGGTCGTAAACACAAAGCTAAAAACTATAATATACTGAATAGTTACCTTTATTTCTGCCTTCTGCCTAAAGACCAGCCACTGTTATAGTATATATACGATTTTAACATCACCTGCAATTCAGTTATAATTACAGATATGCCGTGTTTTAAGTTACACTTGCAGTCACAAATGAAATGTTCTTATTTATTACTAGGTCTGTAATGTAAAATATACACCAGTAACACCTACATCATTCTAATCAGTCATTACTTGAAAGGCATTCTTTAGAAACAAATGTTACTTTCACATTTTATCAGACATTACAAACATACAATTCTATAGTTGAAATCACTAAATACAGGGTAAAGTTCTCCCACTTAAATTGTTATCAAAATAAAACGGCATTTGTTCAATATTTTTGCTGAAGGTATTTGAGCGTTAAATTTGATAGTCTATGCCTTATGTGTGGATTTACTTGTTATTGCTGTAAATTATAAACTGTTATATAATAAAACATGTTCTATTACTTACAGACGATATTCTGTTCACACGTTTACTAGAAGTCGTGAATTTTAGTTAGCATTAACTTTTCATTCAGCCCACATTTCTATCTATTGGCTATATCGTATTATATTGTCCGATTGTCTATGTTACTAAGTATCTTACTGTGTCATATTCATCCTCTGTCTATGTTATCTAACTGTGTCGTATTCATCCTCTGTCTACGTTATCTTACTGTGTCGTATTCATCCTCTGTCTATGTTATCTGACTGTATCGTATTCATCCTCTGTCTATGTTATCTTACTGTGTCGTATTCATCTTCTGTCTATGTTATCTTACTGTGTCGTATTCATCTTCTGTCTATGTTATCTTACTGTGTCGTATTCATTTTCTGTCTATGTTATTTATCTTACTGTGTCGTATTCATCTTCTGTCTATGTTATCTTACTGTGTCGTATTCATCCTTTGTCTATGTTATCTTACTGTGTCGTATTCATCTTCTGTCTATGTTATCTTACTGTGTCGTATTCATCTTCTGTCTATGTTATCTTACTGTGTCGTATTAATCTTCTGTCTATGTTATCTTACTGTGTCGTATTCATCTTCTGTCTATGTTATTTATCTTACTGTGTCGTATTCATCCTCTGTCTATGTTATCTTACTGTGTCGTATTCATCTTCTGTCTATGTTATTTATCTTACTGTGTCGTATTCATCTTCTGTCTATGTTATCTTACTGTGTCGTATTCATCCTTTGTCTATGTTATCTTCCTGTGTCGTATTCATCTTCTGTCTATGTTATCTTACTGTGTCGTATTCATCTTCTGTCTATGTTATTTTACTGTGTCGTATTCATCTTCTGTCTATGTTATCTTACTGTGTCGTATTCAACCTCTGTCTATGTTATCTTACTGTGTCGTATTCATCCTTTGTCTATGTTATTTATCTTACTGTGTCATATTCATTTTCTGTCTATGTTATCTCACTGTGTCGTATGCATCCTCTGTCTATGATGTCTTACTGTATCTTCACAACGACCAGTGTGTATTTTTGGGTAAGGTTTTATCATAGCCCTTGTGTTGTTGTCGAATTGGTTACAAAGTTACATGTGTCATTGTACAATTCTGTCTAATAAACATATATATTATGTTTTACAGTGGTATAACCCTACAGTTTCAGACGGCTTCAGATTGCTGGTTTTAAATATAAATGTGATTTTTCATACAACTATTTTAGCACGATTAGAACATTCACTACATACCTGTTGTGTTTGTTGTCACAACTAAATACATCAGTGTCAGATAAAGCAAGTATTTGTTACACATATAAAATTTTACGCAATGAGCTGTACACAGTGCTAATCATATTTAATGTAAGAATAATTTACACCATTCTAAAAACGACAAATCTCTTCCCGAGTGGAAAGTGAGATGGTCACAGGATACAAATACATGTAGATATTATCATGTATTCCTATTTGCTTTACAAAGTTATGAGTATTTTATAATAATTTATGAGTATTTTATTTTACAGATATGTATAGAATTTATCATTTATTCCTATTTTGTTGACAAGGTATCACAGATTGACGTACATGTATTCAAATTTAAGGAAAATTTCATTTTGTATCTTTTTATAATGGACATAATGCTTATGTTAAAATTTTATGTAATTACGGACAAACCAGTGTTTGTAGCCATCTGCAAATTCAGGCCACCCTGTGAATATATGCCACTCTTTTAAAATCCTTCAAATCCTTGATTATTTAGCACAAAATGACCTCAAAATAAGGTCACTTGTCAATAAAGGTCATATTATGTCTTTACCAAAGGTGGCCTTTATTCACAGGTTTGACTGTACATGAATTATTTATTAAAAGGTCTTGGCTTGATTTTAACATTAAGAATAACTAGAATGATAATAATAATAAAGAAACTAATTTTGACAATAAATGGTACAAAATGTAATCAACATTAATATTTATAGCATGCTGTCTCTCGGTAGGACTGAACAAAAAATAAATTATTTACCACTGTCTTAATGGATGACGTTGGCATATTTAATAGGGTTTCTTTCACATTTGACATGGAAATCATATAAGAAAAAATAATGAGTTTTCAACTTGATATTGCAATATGCATTAATTAATGGTTCGTAAAATACAGTATGCATTCATTAATGGTTAGTGAAATAGAGTATGCATTCATTAATGGTTAGTGAAATAGAGTATGCATTCATTAATGGTTCGTGAAATACAGTATGCATTCATTAATGGTTAGTGAAATAGAGAATGCATTCATTAATGGTTAGTGAAATAGAGTATGCATTCATTAATGGTTCGTGAAATAGAGTATGCAATCATTACTAGTTAGTGAAATAGAGAATGCATTCATTAATGGTTCGTGAAATAGAGTATGCATTCATTAATGGTTCGTAAAATACAGTATGCATTCATTAATGGTTAGTGAAATAGAGTATGCATTCATTAATGGTTAGTGAAATAGAGTATGCATTCATTAATGGTTCGTGAAATAGAGTATGCAATCATTACTAGTTAGTGAAATAGAGAATGCATTCATTAATGGTTCGTGAAATAGGGTATGCATTCATTTATGGTTCGTGAAATAGAGTATGCATTCATTAATGGTTCGTGAAATAGAGTATGCATTCACTTATGGTTCGTGAATAGAGTATGCATTCATTAATGATTCGTAAAATAGAGTATGCATTCACTTATGGTTCGTGAATAGAGTATGCATTCATTAATGATTCGTAAAATAGAGTATGCATTCATTAATGGTTCGTGAAATAGAGTATGCATTCATTAATGGTTCGTGAAATAGAGTATGCATTCACTTATGGTTCGTGAATAGAGTATGCATTCATTAATGATTCGTAAAATAGAGTATGCATTCATTAATGGTTCGTGAAATAGAGTATGCATTCATTAACGGTTCGTGAATAGAGTATGCAGTCATTAATGATTTGTAAAATAGGTTATGCATTCATTAATGGATCGTGAAATAGAGTATGCATTCATTAACGGTTCGTGAATAGAGTATGCAGTCATTAATGGTTCGTGAAATAGGCTATGCATCCATCAATGATTTGTAAAACAGGTTATGCATACATTTATGGTCCGTGAAATAGATTATGCATTAATAAATGGTTCATGAAAAGATTGTGCATACTGTTCAAGGAGAGTATTCCAATACTAAATAATGCATTCAGACATATTGTTTCTTTATTATATGTGTATTCTATCGTATTGTTTGTTTATAATATGTGTATTCTATAATTATGTGTATTCTATTGTATTGTCTGTATACTATAAGTGTATTCTATCATTTGTTTGTATACTATAAGTGTATTCTATCATATTGTCTGTATACTATATGTGTATTCCATCATATTGTTTGTACACTATATGTGTATTCTATCATATTGTCTGTATACTATATGTGTATTCTATCATATTGTTTGTATACTATATGTGTATTCCATCATATTGTTTGTACACTATATGTGTATTCTATCATATTGTCTGTATACTATATGTGTATTCTATCATATTGTTTGTACACTATATGTGTATTCCATCATATTGTTTGTACACTATATGTGTATTCTATCATATTGTCTGTATACTATATGTGTATTCTATCATATTGTTTGTATACTATAAGTGTATTCTATCATTTGTTTGTATACTATAAGTGTATTCTATCATATTGTCTGTATACTATATGTGTATTCCATCATATTGTTTGTACACTATATGTGTATTCTATCATATTGTCTGTATACTATATGTGTATTCTATCATATTGTTTGTATACTATAAGTGTATTCTATCATATTGTCTGTATACTATATGTGTATTCCATCATATTGTTTGTACACTGTATGTGTATTCTATCATATTGTTTGTATACTATATGTGTATTCTATCATATTGTTTGTATACTATAAGTGTATTCTATCATATTGTCTGTATACTATATGTGTATTCTATCATATTGTTTGTATACTATATGTGTATTCTATCATATTGTTTGTATACTATATGTGTATTCTATCATATTGTTTGTATACTATATGTGTATTCTATCATATTGTTTGTATACTATATGTGTATTCTATCATATTGTTTGTATACTATATGTGTATTCTATCATATTGTTTGTATACTATATGTGTATTCTATCATATTGTTTGTATACTATATGTGTATTCTATCATATTGTTTGTATACTATATGTGTATTCCATCATATTGTTTGTACACTATATGTGTATTATATTGTATTGTTTGTATACTAGTATATTATATGTGTATTCTATTGTACTGTTTGTATACTATATGTGTATTCTATCATATTGTTTGTATACTATATGTGTATTCTATCATATTGTTTGTATACTATATGTGTATTCTATCATATTGTTTGTATACTATATGTGTATTCTATCATATTGTTTGTATACTATATGTATATTCTATCATGTTGTTTGTATACTATATGTATCTTCTATCATTTGTTTGTATACTTTTCATATTGTTTGTATACTATATGTGTATTCTATCATATTGTTTGTATACTATATGTGTATTCTATCATATTGTTTGTATACTATAAGTGTATTCTATCATATTGTTTGTATACTATATGTATATTCTATCATATTTGTATACTATATGTGTATTCTATCATATTGTTTGTATACTATAAGTGTATTCTATCATATTGTTTGTATACTATATGTGTATTCTATCATATTGTTTGTATACTATATGTGTATTCTATCATATTGTTTGTATACTATATGTATATTCTATCATGTTGTTTGTATACTATATGTATCTTCTATCATTTGTTTGTATACTTTTCATATTGTTTGTATACTATATGTGTATTCTATCATATTGTTTGTATACTATATGTGTATTCTATCATATTGTTTGTACACTATATGTGTATTCTATCATATTGTTTGTATACTATATGTATATTCTATCATATTTGTATACTATATGTGTATTCTATCATATTGTTTGTATACTATAAGTGTATTCTATCATATTGTTTGTATACTATATGTGTATTCTATCATATTGTTTGTATACTATATGTGTATTCTATCATATTGTTTGTATACTATATGTATATTCTATCATGTTGTTTGTATACTATATGTATCTTCTATCATTTGTTTGTATACTTTTCATATTGTTTGTATACTATATGTGTATTCTATCATATTGTTTGTATACTATATGTGTATTCTATCATATTGTTTGTACACTATATGTGTATTCTATCATATTGTTTGTATACTATATGTATATTCTATCATATTTGTATACTATATGTGTATTCTATCATATTGTTTGTATACTATAAGTGTATTCTATCATATTGTTTGTATACTATATGTGTATTCTATCATATTGTTTGTATACTATATGTGTATTCTATCATATTGTTTGTATACTATATGTATATTCTATCATGTTGTTTGTATACTATATGTATCTTCTATCATTTGTTTGTATACTTTTCATATTGTTTGTATATTATATGTGTATACTTTTCATATTGTTTGTATAATATATGTGTATTCTATTGTATTGTTTGTTATACTATAATGTGTATACCAAATCTTTATTACACAGAACTCAGCATTAATTACCCATAATGCAACACTTAAAGTCTAGTAATTAATTTTGTCTTAATGAATACTTGTACAAAGTAAAGAGGTATATTTATATAGTGTCCTTCAAATGAAGTACTTTTATATAAATACACGTATTAATCAACGCAACTAGGACATCAACATACATACCTTTACTCTGAATTGACCTATATTAAAATATTCTGAGAAGAAATAAGGTATGACTAAAGTTATTTTAAGTGAATCATTTTCTGTATATAAATTGTAGACACCATGCAGTGATATTAGACCATACAGTCCTTATTGTTGGTTCGAATCTGTACGTACAGTATAAAAATGTGGATAAATAGCCTCTTAAAAATATAATAAAGTGAAGTAAGTGATTGTTTTGTTAAAACATCACAGATTTATGTGAACGTGAATATAGAACAAACTATATTGTGTGAACGTTTGCAGGAGACAAGTAGGGTGCCAAGAATATTGTTTCAGCTCACTCATATTTCATGTTCAAACTTGTAACACGTGCAACATGAGACACAAATAATACTGACATGTGTCATGTGGTTATAAAATGGATGATAACTGAGTAACACATTTCAGCATTTCTTATTTGTAAAAAAGTACTGATCATATTACAATACATAATTATGTGGTTGTCTTATATCAGAACCGATCACATATCAGTATATTAGTGCAGGCCTTAAATTAGTACATTAGTACTTATCACATATCAGTATATTAGTGCAGATCACATATCAGTATATCAGTACCGATCACATATCACATAGCAGTATATTTAGTGCTGATCACATATCAGTATATTAATACCGATCACATATCAGTATATCACATATCAGTATTAGTGCTGATCACATATCAGTATATCAATGCTGATCACATATCAGTATATAATTGCTAATCACAAATCAGTATATAAGTGCTAATCACATATCAGTATATCAATGCTGATCACTCACATATCAGTATATATCAGTACTGATTACATATCAATATATCAGCGCAAAATTAAAGTGACAATAACTCAAAGCAATGGCTTTGTTGATGTTTTTTTTTCAAATATTGGTTATGAATTTCCTACCTAGGAAACCTATGTTTCAAAATCTGTCTGCTCCATTTTGAGATCATAATTTTGGCCATCAGGCATATGATTCGGCATACTGCAGTATTATTATTTTATCAAAGCAAATAGTATTTTGCTGCAGCAAGTTTTGTTTATCAGCAACTGAAACCCCAGCATGAATTCATTTACAATATCTGCAAAATGTCTACGTTTATTTTGTCTGCCAGGTTTTGTTTGGCATTTTATTGCAACAAGCTTCGAGTTTTATCTTTGTATGATTTACGCTCGTTTTATTCAAAACATAAATCTATATTAATCATTATTTATGACAGAACCTGGTCATGGAAGCTAGATTTATATACAATATGACTAGTGTTCACAATAAATATACTTCACCATAGTTTCCTCAACAGAAACTGTTGTATACGAACTTCTTACAACCATTTATAGTCCGGCTAATTGAATTTTGTCTTGAGTGTTTCTAAACATTTCACTGACCTCAAATAAAATAACTAACAGATGTTTCATAGGAAATGAATAGTATTCATGATAGATGTATAAACATATCACTTATAGATATCAACACATGAAAGCTATCCTGTGAGAATCATTGCATCACACGTTCACTTGATAGCAGTCATGTTGTGTTAATGAGGTTAGCCTTATTTGTCAGTTAATTAACCTGTAATGTTAGGACAGACACCTTATTTGTCAGTTAGTAGATCTTTAATGTTATGGGGTTAGCCTAAGTTGCCAGTAAGTCGACCTTTAATGTTATGGGGTTGGCCTAAGTTGCCAGGTTTGAATCACGCTGTCCATACTGGTATTTGAATATGTTGCGGCTGTCGACAATAAAATCATGGCGAGCAGTTTATTTTATAAATTATGTAGCACGGACTAAATATCATGATAATATTGGATTACACAACTTTCACTTTTACATCAGATCTTTTCCAGGCTTATTTTCATAAAAAAGATCAGAAAAATAGAGCTGTAAACGACAAGAACTTGATATGGTAGAATAATGCAAGATTTGCACCAGGTATATGTGGAGTGATGTAATCTGATACAAACATCTATACATGGTATATTCATTAGTTACACAATACATACAGATATCAACAGTTAGGGTGGATCAAAGTAATGTATGATATTACACTACCATTAAGATGGAGATAAAATAGTTCATGAAAAACTTGACACTGCTCGCAATTAAAGTCATTCTGAATCATGAAATAAGCGTTTTATGTTTTAGATAGTTGAATGATGTTGTGTTATAATTGTTGATGACCAATTATGTACAACACAAAATAATGACCTTATTTAATCAATCATTTTTATCTTAATCTATAAATGTGACTGAAGCTAGTTTTGACCAGTATGTACACATCGTCTTGTCCCAGACATAGAATCCTCAAACTTTGTTGTGTCTTTAAGTTACCATGGTAACGACGTTTCTTGATTATTCTTTGAGTACGAAACATATCGGAATCCAGTAATTACAACATCTTAAAGTTTGATATATACCAGACAACGTATCTTGAAGTATTATAAATATTTTACTTCCTCATTGAACAATTTAGTGTTTACTGATATAAATCCACAAAAAACATTATTAACCTATCCACACAAACAGAAAAAAAGTTAGAATTGAATTCAGCAACTTGCATGTTTTATAACAACAAACTTACCATTCATACAATGAATTATTTGTTATAATAAACTATTATATTCATTATATGGCGGAGATAAACTTAGACTTCATATTTTTGCAAACGGAGCATAAAATTGTTGGCAATTTACGAAGTTCTTACACGAAACTAGAAGATGTACTTTCTATATATACTTCAAACAACATTAAATCATTTTGCAAGGTTCTAAATGGACCAGAAAAAGCTATTTGCTATTTTAAAATTAGTTAATAGAGGAGAAAAACACTTCAGCAGTCAGGAAGAGCCCTTACAAAAATCCACACGATTGTCGAACAATCATAAATAATTTACGATAGTTTTACTGTTTGGTAATCATCGAGTATTTCGTTTTTTACGATAATTGAATGGAACTGTTTGATCTGAAAAAGTTAAATGAACTTAACGCACTGATATTAGAAACTGGATTTCCCGACCATTATATAAGATGTAGTAGATTATGATTATCATAACAGATTAAAGGAATGTTGTACAGACAGTACCTCCTAAATATGATTTTAGAAATAGAATAAACAGATCAAAGGTTATCCTGATAAAAACATGATAATAAATTAAGACCCTCTCCCCATATATTAGCTAATGTATGTACAACGTTTAATTGACCTGTTGTACGATATAACAGTCAATCCTGCGAACAAATGCCAACAATGGCAAAGACAAAATGTGGTCTTTATTGACAGGTGACCTTTATTTGGAGGTCATTTTGTTCTAAATAACCAACAACGTTGTTTAAAAGAATGGCTTTATTCACAGGGTGATCTTTATTTAAAGGTCATTTGGTTCTAAATAATTAATGACATTTTTTTCAAGAATGGCCTTTATTCACAGGATGATCTTTATTTGGAGGTCATTTTGTTTTATATAATCAACAACGTTTTTTAAAAGAATGGCTTTATTCACAGGGTGATCTTTATTTAGAGGTCATTTGGTTCTAAATAATTAATGACATTTTTTTCAAGAATGGCCTTTATTCACAGGATGATCTTTATTTGGAGGTCATTTTGTTTTATATAATCAACAACGTTGTTTAAAAGAATGGCTTTACTCACAGGGTGATCTTTATTTAGAGGTCATTTGGTTCTAAATAATTAATGACATTTTTTTCAAGAATGGCCTTTATTCACAGGATGACCTTTATTTGGAGGTCATTTTGTTTTATATAATCAACAACGTTGTTTAAAAGAATGGCTTGATTCACAGGTTGACCTTTATTTAGAGGTCATTTGGTTCTAAATAATTAATGACAATTTTTACAAGAATGGCTTTAATCACAGGGTGACCTTTATTTGGAGGTCATTTTGTTCTAAATAATCAACAACGTTGTTTAAAAGAATGGCTTTATTCACAGGGTGATCTTTATTTGGAGGTGGCCGCTAACACAGGGTTGACTGCATATGGTTTTTAGTTTTTAATAATCCATAATAAATGTAACAGTCTCTCTTATATATATTTTTTTATATTTCAACGCTTGAGTAAAATCAAAATGGATGAAATGCTTTTCAAGCCAAAACGATCACGCTGAGCCAGCAAAAAATGCGAGTTCCAGGCAAATTCAATTAATCTTTGTTTACGTAAATTGATTGCTGTTTGAAGCTTGTCTATTTCATACAAAACACAGAAAATAGGTCTAGAATAAAGCCTGATGTCTGTTGAGCACATGTGTGGATCTATGTTGATGTATACAAACCATGTAAGAGCAATCCACATAAAGATCATACATTTCTTACTTTAGCTGAAAAAAAATCTTGAGCAAAAAATTTCAAACGAAATGCAAGATATTGTTTATGTATTTACAATTTATAACTATATACAGCAACAGTTCACATGTTTTGGATGATGATGTGTATCAACACGTGAATATAATTATACGACACGGTCATTTCAAGAATACACGTGTCTTTGTGTCACATAGATACATATACATTATTATATACATATCAGCGTATGAATGGTCAAATATACATAAGTGCGATATTGACACGTGTTTGCAACAAAATTACTCAACTATACGTATCTGCACCAATAATGCTTAACAACAAGTGTTTATATAAATAATGCTCGACTTCGCGTGTCTGCATCAGTAATGTTCCTCTACACGTGTCTGCATTAATAATACACAGCAACATGTGTGTTTATCAATAATGTTAAATTACACGTGTCTGCATCAATAATACTTATATACACGTGTCTTAGCCAATAATACTCAGCAACACGTGTGTATATCAATAATGCTAAATAACACGTGTCTGTATCAATAAAACTCATCTACACGTGTCTGCATCAATAATGCTCAACTACACGTGTTTGCAGCAACAATGCTCATCTGCATCAATAATGCTAAATAACACGTGTCTGTATCAATAAAACTCATCTACACGTGTCTGCATCAATAATGCTCAACTACACGTGTTTGCAGCAACAATGCTCATCTGCATCAATAATGCAAAATTACACGCGTCTATATCAATAATGCTCGTCTACACGTGTCTGCACCAACAATGCTCATCTACACGTGTCTGCATCAATAATGCTAAATTACACGCGTCTATATCAATGTTGCTAAACTACACGTGTTAATATCAATAATTGATGTATCTTTTTTAATTTTATGTAACATAAGTTTTATGTTCATAAGTTTTTAGTGACTGAAAAACGTTAAATCGGTACATTAAGTTCTTACTTTTCAAACGCAATATAATTACTGAATTTTTGCAGATTTTTAGGTATACAAGTATTTTTCAACAACAACTCGTGCATTGTAAGTATCCAATAGGAAGCTTGATGGAAGAAACACATAACCTGTCAATCAAATAACCTACAATATACTTAATTACCCAACATATAAAGTATAGTAAATGTTGTGTAGTACAATTATCTTAGAAAACAGTTGGTACTATTAATTTGTATGTATACGTTGTAAGGGAATAAAGATATATAAGTTTTGGTTGAACTTCAAAAAAAAGTAAGTCCATATGTAACAATGCTTTTGAATGCTTTCATGTGCTTTCATAAAATCTAGATAAATAATCTAGGATATAAAGTGTAGGTAATTTTCCATGGTTAATTCAGAATTAAGGAATTGCGATGACTCCCTACATTAAATGAAAGGGGCGTGTATGAGTCCAAGGCAGCTCAGTCGGTCCAGGGAACGTTTATTTAGCAAGAGGTATACCGGACTTAAACACCGGCTATCCGGTTTATATCCCCGGCTCTCTGATATCAAATGATGCAAACAACGTCAACAACAATGGTCGTCCCGTCCAGACAAAATGTAAGAAAGATGTATCATAATGTAGTGTGTTCCATGACGTAATTGATATAATCCTTACTGGTGCCAATCTTATAATCGTACACTATTAGTAAGGTACTAGTGTTTAAAAACAGTTTTATAAAACGAACATATCTTAGGATCAACGCTATCGTATCACAGTTAAAACACATTAAAAAAAAAGGTCTGGATCAGATTAGAGATTTGTATCATAATGTAAGCCGCAATAACTACAATTAAATAGACATCATTGAAATATGTTTTTATTTATTTTTAATTGAAGCAGGTCATTTATGCTGTATTGAAAACGTTTTGATAATACAAAAATGTAGTCTATAAAATAATTCAAGCGCACGTAAAATGCCATTGTTATTACAATGCTGATACAATAATGCACGCATGTATAAATGATATATATTATGTGTGTGTTTGGAATAACTTGAGTCAAGCCAGACACGTAATACAAGGTTCAAATAACCTATTATATTATAGATACAATCTGTCTGATAAGAAACTATAAAACTTTCTTAATCGCTAACTTTTTTTTACTTTGAACGTAAATTAAGTAAATTGCGCGTAATTAAACAGAAATATTTTATCTCGCGCAGATGTACATACAACGTGTGAATGTATGAGATGTGGGTAATGTATAAATCAGGGAGTGCGTAACATTTACAGAAAGAAAATGGTTACAAGTATAAATCAATAAATGAATTCTGATTGCACGTAGAGATTTATCAGTATACCGCACGTAGAGATTTATAATAAGATTGCACGTGCAAAATCACTTTTCTGTAAAATCATTAACACAGTATCTATAAACAGATCGCAATATAATCATTACATTAAACTGTTGATTTAATATCAATACTGTAACGTTCAAGGCATGTTCCCCCAAAACAAGACAACGATTAAAAAAACACCAAACTTTAAAATACGCAACTAATCAATTTCAAGAAAGCAGGAATCCGGAAATATAGATAACAGTTGCTATATTTATAAATCTTCAAGTTATGTATTTTCAGAAATATTTGTTCACAGAACTGCACCAAATGGAAGCCAAAACACTGCTGGGATGGATATTTAAAGAGGTAGTGCCTATAATAAGAAACAATTTAACACATACAGTACAGCCTCTCCAGAGCGACCCTTTCTTGAGAAACAGCCTCCATTCAACAACAGCATGATGTTTTTCCACTCTACGATCTAACAATTAATTTAACATCTCTAGAGCAACAACCTCTTAACAACAACATACTTTTGCTTCTCCCAAAGGTGTTGCATGCTTTGGAGAGGTTGCACTGTATATATTTGTTCCAATCAAAATTACTTTAAAAATGGACAATGTACAATGTAAAATATTCTTAAAATGATTTATACAAAATGTACCAGTACGTTCTGCAATTTACAAGACATAAAAATGATGTTCGGTAACAGGACTGAAACATCCATTATTATTTGTTTGATATTAAATATCTTAATATTCCTATGATAATTTACTGGATATAGTTTTATGATTATATTTACATTCTTATAAAAGTATTTTTATGTTATACACAAATCATAAATTATATAACTGTTTACTTGTTCGTATACAGAAAAATCTGGAAAATGGTTTGCGAAAAATACGACATACAATGTTGCCCCGGTTACGATGGCCCAAAATGTGAAAATGGTGAGTTGTTCATTGTAATAATTTATACATCATGGAGTATTATCTATGTATAATTATGGACGATAGATATAGATCAATAGCAAGACAGGACAGAAAGTATTGTATGATTTGGGTTTCGATGTTTTATTCTTTAATTTTCCCTGTTTTGAGAAGTTTGGTACGATTACTAGTACATGTATATACAATTGCTGGCAATCTCCTAAAATATTTCCCAGATTCCTGTGGATTTTATAAAACAATGTCTGTCAGTTGTACAAACATTCGTAAACTTCTGATTCAATTTCTGAGAAATGGCGAGTATTCCAAATGGCAAGTAATCAAATAATTTTGTATTCTGATAATTTGGATATATAGTTAAAAGAAAAGTTGGTTACTAGGGGCGCAACGATATGGCATAACCCGTATTGCGGTATGTTGCAATAAAGTCAAACCATATTGAAATACATATTGCAATTCTGTGATGTAATGACGAAAACCGTTATTAAGCCAAGTACATAGAGATATTTATGACTGTATAAGGTAGTTTTCTCATCAGTACCAGTAGATAAATTATCAGTTTTACACACTGTACCAATAAAGGTTTATTGCAAAACTGCAAATAATCAATAATTTGTTAACCGGAGGGACTAATCGGTCTTTGATGGTGCAAAACAACACTAAAATGTGTCTGCATTTATTTAATTCAATTGATTATGAGCTCAATGATTAAAGAGAATATCGCGGTACATGGATGTCGTAGCGCGGTACGTATCGACCTGATACTGTATTATAATATACTGGTATATCGTTGCACCACTATTGGTTACTACTATGGTGATTTCTATATTTCAGAATGTTTCTCATGTGACAAAGTGAATACAATTGAAAGACGTATTGTAGACATTTACGGCAGGGTAAGAACTAAATTGTAACTGTATTTAGTGTAACTTCTAGTATTTAGCAATTTATCCTTTCCATCTGTACAAATGAATAGATATGCCATTCAAAACATCGGGCACTCAAAACTTGTCTAAGGCATGTCATTCAAAACATCGGACACTCAAAACTTGTCTAAGGCATGTCATTCAAAACATCGGACACTCAGAACTTGTCTAAGGCATGCCGTTCAAAACATCGGACACTCAAAACTTGTCTAAGGCATGTCATTCAAAACATCGGACACTCAGAACTTGTCTAAGGCATGCCGTTCAAAACATCGGACACTCAGAACTTGTCTAAGGCATGCCGTTCAAAACATCGGACACTCAAAACTTGTCTAAGGCATGCCGTTCAAAACATCGGACACTCAGAACTTGTCTAAGATATATGTTTATTGTCATCGGCTCCTAATGAAAACAATTGTCTAATAAATACATTAATCAAATAAAAATGTAACATTTAGATCTTAGAACGTTAACCAATTAAAACTTAACATGATTTCAGATACAAGCCGTGGAAGATAAGTGTACAAACAGTACGGTGATCATACACGGAGGAGGAGGTTCTGAGAACACTGATGATAAATACACGAAAGAGTGCACGTGTCCAGCAGGACCACGTGGTGACATGGGACCTCAGGGACCAGCGGGACTACGTGGTGAAATAGGACCTCAAGGACGAGCGGGAGCCCCAGGTCAGTCTGGAAACCCAGGACGTCCAGGACAGAAAGGTGAAAGAGGTGAACAGGGATTTCCAGGTGAACGTGGTCTCGATGGGGAATACGGAGCTGATGGTTTACCTGGACTTCCTGGACAGAAAGGTGATCCCGGACTACAAGGTTTACCGGGTCCTCATGGATTAAGAGGTGAAATAGGACCAGAGGGACCAGCTGGCTCTCCTGGTAGTCCAGGTCGTGTTGGTAGACCAGGACTTCCTGGTTCTGCTAGTGCTAAAGGTGAGCCGGGATTACCTGGGAGAGACGGTCTTGATGGAAATCCAGGGAGACCTGGGCGGAATGGAGAACAAGGAGATAGCGGAATCCCCGGACTACCTGGACAGAAAGGTGACAGGGGTATCCCAGGACCTGATGGAATTGTTGGATTACCTGGTGGAAAGGGTGAACGTGGAGAAGCTGGTATACTTGGAAGGCCTGGTTATCCGGGGAATGATGGGGCAACAGGACCGATAGGGCCAGAGGGACCGAGAGGGGAACCAGGTCGTCCAGGGCGTGATGGTAGGCCAGGTGACATCACAAAAGGTATCTATTTTAAAAAATAACACAAGCGCTTTCTTGAACGTTTAATTTCTATTATTAACACGTTCTGTTGGGCTTGTTACAGTTCACATCGAGCGTACTTTAAAGGTGATCAAGCAACAGTTACAAACCTCGTGGCATGAAGCCCAGAGTTACTTTGAGATATTGGCCGTGTTGTAGTAGAGTAGTCTAATGGATAATTGACAACCAATAGAATCAAAGTTATGCTTGCTCATTCGTAATATAATATGAGACAATATTCTCTCTTTCTCGTTTTCATATTGATAGCAAAATTCAGTTCACTGGTTTATGGTACAAAAGCTACAGTCAGTTCCAAAAGAAAGTGTGCACTTTGTTCTCAGTGATTTTTCATCGACAATTTTACTCAAAGTCTATAGGCTATATTTGGTACAAAACTTGAGATAAGTTCACGTACAATATGGCGGATATTTTAGATTTTGAGTTGCTCTCGTTATAGGTTGTTTTTGAACGAGAAATGACGAGATATTATAATCAAAGTTACAAAGTTACCCTGAAAATCAGAGTTTGTTTAGTTTTAAATTTTACGCTGATTTAGTTGCAATCCTGGTGTTCCTTTTATTTAGTATCGTGTTGTTCCATCTCTGTTATTGATGCAAGCGACAGTGCGACCTCGCATAGACATTGCGTAACGTCTAATAAAGACGTTGTAACTTGGAATGTTGTCCCTGTCCTAAATTAGGTTGTTTGTTGATTTGTTACCACAGTACTACCAGGAGTTTAAGACCAAGAAGAAGAAAATAGAATATTGCAGCATTAACACATAAACATCTCTCTTGACTGTTGGAATTCTGCTGAGTAAAGATAAGACCGTAAATACACCATGAACAACTCAATATGCCAATCATTATAAGATGTTTGTTATCATTTTTACACTGACAACATTCATTACGTTTCCTATTTAAAACTTTCTTATCATCCAAACTGATCAAACAAGAGCTAACCTGTTCTATATCAATATTATTTCAGTAGAAGAAAGCAGAGTTATTCAAACATTACAGAACACTATCCAGGTGGGGTAATTTTACCAGCAAATTTTCTTCCCTAATGAGAAGTATGATAAGAGGATAATATTTTGTCTGAATGTCTAGACACAATTTGAGTTTCGCACTGTCAAACGCTTGTTTTATCAAGAATTAAATACGTTAATGGTGGCGAACATCTGCCATTGTGCAAATGCATTCATACTTTGACAGGACTGAGCTAATACATCGTGGTGTGATAATAAGATAAAACAGAATTGTACACTAATAATTATGATAGTTCTTGAATTAATTAGTTGGATTATGAAACTAACTTTTATTTCATAAAATCTTATCTCATTCTAGAATTTAGCGACACGTCTTGAGACAGTGACGAAGGAAGTAGAAGAACTAAGAATTGTTTGTAATGGTATAGCAGGTACGTGTGTGTGCTTGTCATGTTATGTTAAAATTTAACATTGTCAAAAAAAAACAAAAAAAAAACACGGAGATAATTGTTGAAAAAAATATAATCATTTGAATGGTGACGCATCGTATTCCATTTTTTTGCCGTCATACTGGAGTGTCCTTTCTGCGCTACTATGGCGACAGAAAACGGACCAATTAAGGGCGTGTTAAGAACACCATAAGCGCGGTATAAGTGAACGTTCCTATGGCGACAATATACTTGCCATTAACGACCTGATATAAGACTGGTATTTTAAAGTTCGTACATTAATGTGGCTGTAATTTCAAACGCAGGAGTGATGTTCATCATTATGGCAGAATAAATCCAGAACTTGTTTTTACTAGAATTATTGATAATTGTTCAGCAGCAACAGGTGGACAATGATGCTGCAGTTGTGAGCATAAATAGACGTCGAAGAAGGACAACATGGTAAAGACTATGTTAGGTTAGATCCTGACTATGTGAAGTCCGAACATCTCGGTTTGGGGACTTTATCTGCCTCGTGCCAGAGATGAGGCACGAGTATCCTACATTTTCCTTAGAAACCCACCAGATATATTTGATGAGCTGCTCACCAGACATGCTCCAAGAATCACAATGCAGGGTACCAGATAGTTTGTTGTTCCATGGTTAAGCTTGCAGCCACCCTGTGCCATCTGGAATCAGGTGACACGTACGGCCAGTATGAAGTTTGACTTCAGAATCCAATTCAATGTCATTCGACCATGGCTTCTTCATCTTCAATACCAAGTTCACTCAAGACCCTAGACTTGCTGCTTTCAATCATTCCTGGTTGGACCATCACGCCAATTAGTGAATGACTGCGTGTATGTCAATCTCTGTATCACCATTCCTGGTTAGACCATCACGCTAATTAGTGAAATGACTGCATGTATGTCAATCTCTGTATCACCATTCCTGGTTGGACCATCACTCTAATTAGTGAATGACTGCATGGATGTCAATCTCTGTATCACCATTCCTGATTGGACCATCACGCTAATTAGTGAATGACTGCATGGATGTCAATCTCTGTATCACCATTCCTGGTTGGACCATCACTCTAATTAGTGAATGACTGCATGGATGTCAATCTCTGTATCACCATTACTGGTTGGACCATCACGCTAATTAGTGAATGACTGCATGGATGTCAATCTCTGTATCACCATTCCTGGTTGGACCATCACTCTAATTAGTGAATGACTGCATGGATGTCAATCTCTGTATCACCATTCCTGGTTGGACCATCACTCTAATTAGTGAATGACTGCATGGATGTCAATCTCTGTATCACCATTCCTGGTTGGACCATCACTCTAATTAGTGAATGACTGCGTGGATGTCAATCTCTGTATCACCATTACTGGTTGGACCATCACGCTAATTAGTGAATGACTGCATGTATGTCAATCTCTGTATCACCATTCCTGGTTGGACCATCACTCTAATTAGTGAATGACTGCATGGATGTCAATCTCTGCATCACCATTCCTGGTTGGACCATCACGCTAATTAGTGAATGACTGCATGGATGTCAATCTCTGCATCACCATTCCTGGTTGGACCATCACGCTAATTAGTGAATGATTACATGGGTGTCAATCTCTGTATCGCCATTCCTGGTTGGACCATCACGCCAATTAGTGAATGACTGCATGTATGTCAATCTCTGTATCACCATTACTGGTTGGACCATCACGCTAATTAGTGAATGACTGCATGGATGTCAATCTCTGTATCACCATTCCTGGTTAGACCATCACTCTAATTAGTGAATGACTGCATGTATGTCAATCTCTGTATCACCATTCCTGGTTAGACCATCACTCTAATTAGTGAATGACTGCATGTATGTCAATCTCTGTATCACCATTCCTGGTTGGACCATCACGCTAATTAGTGAATGACTGCATGTATGTCAATCTCTGTATCACCATTCCTGGTTGGACCATCACGCTACTTAGTGAATGACTGCATGTATGTCAATCTCTGTATCACCATTCCTGGTTGGACCATCACTCTAATTAGTGAATGACTGCATGTATGTCAATCTCTGCATCACCATTCCTGGTTGGACCATCACGCTAATTAGTGAATGACTGCATGGATGTCAATCTCTGCATCACCATTACTGGTTGCCCTATCTGGTGATAAGGCCGGAGGTGACAAGATACTGGCAGGGATGCTGATATCTGATGGTCACAGCCTTGGGCAGCTTTCTTCCGAAAGTCTGACTGCCTTTTATAGACGCCGTAATCACGTCGTCGCTCAGTCAAAACTCCATAAACGTGATGAGAGCGCTGCGGTATTTCCGTATCCGGTGAATGCCGTTTCCAAGTTCACATATTTCTATATAAACGCTATGAGCTCGAATAAGTCCTTGCAGGTGCACGGAATGATCGCATAGATCACAGAAAGAGCCCAGCGTTTTGTACTCCGGGGGAATCTTTCTCTTCAGTTTGCCGGCGAGTAGTACATTTAATGGTCGTCGTAAGATCGCGGATGTTTGCGGTCCAGTGTGACAGTTTAAATGATCAAACTTTAGAAATAAATGAAATAACTTAGTTACCAATTTTATATTAGTGTGATTAGAAGTGATACGTGTTCAACAAAAAAGGGGAAAACACTTCATGGAATAATAAAATTATAAGTAATATAATAATTTTGTAGTACAATATATGTTTAATGATATGACTTATGTAAGTATTGTCGTTACTTATGACCTATTTAAGTGTAAGCTGTATACAAAACATATCCATTTATCCTTATATACATAGGTTGTAGATTTAACTGTACAGATGAAAGTTTTAAGTGTAGCTGTGGTATGTGTATACCAAGTAGATTCCGCTGTGACGGATTCCCACAGTGTCCTGATGGATCAGACGAGCTGGAGGAAGAATGTGGTATGTAACGAGCAATTCCTATCTATAAGATCGTGCAAATCTATATCATACGCATAAATATCATACTTGTTTAAATTACACATATCTACATCATACATATATAGATCATACATATATATATTATACATATCTTTATTATACATATCTACATTATATAATTTTATTATACATGTCTACATCATACATATATACACAATACATATCTATATTATACATATCTACTTCAAATATCTCTACATTATACATATCTTCATCATACATATATACATTATATACATAATACATATCTATATTATACATATCTAATAATACATATCTATAATATACATATCTACTTCAAATATCTCTACATTATACATATCATCATCATACATATATACATTACACATATCTACATCATACATATATACATTATGCATATCTACATCATACATATATACATTACACGTATCTATATATATACATATCTACATTATACATACCTACATCATACATATATACATTGCACATATCTATATTATACATATCTACATCAAATATACATACATATCTACATCATACATATATACACTATACATAACTACATAACTACATCATACATATATACATTATACATATCTACATCATACATATCTACATTATACATATCTGCATCATACATATATACATTGCACATATCTACATCATATATACATACATGATACATACCTACATCATACATATATACATTACACATATCTATATTGTACATATCTATATTACACATATCTACATCAAATATATATATATTACACATATAAAATGTTAAAAAATATCCGAGTCAAGCAAATTAATAATGAAAAATAACTAACATTCCATAGGTATTATATATAATTCAATAGCCGACCGGTTTCGTCTATTATACATATATACATTATACATATCTATATCATATATATTATCATCTTGTGATATATACATGTACAATTATCATCTTGCGATATATTATACATTGTATATGATATTCTCATGAGATGATGCCATATTGTGATACATTACAGATTATATTTGTGACGCTGGAGAATTTAAATGTGAATCCTCAGGTTTATGTATACCTGTAAGCAAACAATGTAATGGTGTCATTGATTGTTCAGATGGTTCAGATGAGAGTAGCAGATATTGTAGTGATAGTAAGTACTACTTGGAATCTTTGTTTATCTCGTGTTTACGGCCCATCCGACAGCTAGGGTCATTTTAGAGCCGTCCCACAGAGAGGGGAGATAAGATACAGGAGAACCAGGCATTTACATCCCAACTCGTGTTTCCAATAGTTTTCCTGGTTCTTTATCGTGCCTGGTGTAAAGTATTTGAATGTATTTCTATGGAAACCTTTGAAGGTCTGTCTGGACTGTTGTCATGGAAACCGTTGCTGAGTTCTTGTTTCTGTGAATCCGTCCACACACCAAGTAACGTGCAGTTGCTATCATAACGTTACCTTGGACACGACAATATCTACAATTTTTTTATATTTTTTATAAATTTTGTAAGAACATTTACTAAATGTAAATGAGTACATGTATTATATATCAACTAGTTAACTTTAATGATGATTGTAATTATTCATATTTCCTGACCCTTTTAAATTCCACATTCACCATTCATTAAATTATTGATAAGTTTATATTGTTTTCATTTAGCCATAAATTGTAACGAAGGGAACGTGCCATGCAGAGACGGATCAAAGTGTGTGGCCAGAGAAGAAAGATGCGACGGTAAAGCCGACTGTTCTGATGGAAGCGATGAAGAAAGTTGTGGTAAATAATTCTTAGTTTTATATTTATGTAGATAATCTACACATCGTCCCTTAATGACAAATTCTACACAAAACGGATTAATTAAACTCCTTAATTATATTAATTGTTACATGTTTAAAATTATGATGGACATCATTTCTTGTTCGCCATTTGTACATAATGGAAGATGAATATTGTTGCATACCATATTGAGTGACGTATTTAAGTATTTCATGGTTTGACTCATTCAACTCAAAGATCAAGGCCTTCAAGTTACGGATAAAACTATTTTCCCCTTAATTAACATTTATTTATATAAAATTAATTTGCTTTGAACTACTTATTTTAGATTAAGCAATATTTGTTTCCAATTTATTAATTTATTTATTTTCTGCGCATGTTGTTTACTTTTTCCTGATCATGATTTAGCGCATGCGCAAATTACATATGTATGTGTATTTGTCCGCGCATGCGCAGTAAGAATAGCACATGTATACAGATTCCCTGTACATCTTTGACGTCATATATTTTGTGTTTACTCTACATTTCGTATAGATGTGTGATACAATGTAGATGAATTAAGTCTTGCCTATTATGTTTTCTGTAAATGTTTATGTAAAAGTATTCTTCTGTTTCTACAGATATGGGTAAGAGGTTAAACTCCATCCCTAAACGAAGCAGAAACACTCGCTTTATGTATGTTAGTGTAACAAAAGGACTAAAACATATTATGTAACATTTATTTATTAGATTATGTCTTACCTTTACCTTTATAAAACGATTGTTAGAAGCCAATCCGTGATCATGTTTATTTATTTCTTTCATTTTTCTTTTTTATTAATAATTTCTTAATAATACTGACACTTCTTAACTAATCTTTTAACACTGATAATATACATTTCTTATCACAGCAAGTGTTTCTGCTTTGAACGTTACAGTACCTTTATCTCGCTTCTATTACGCCGCTGCTATTGTTGTCAGGCCTATGTAACATTATATTGTCTGTAATTATCGTCAATCTGTCATCTGTTTTATTTTATTCCTGCTACATGTACAAAGCAATTTAACAGTTAAAGATTAACCATAATAAACTTGTTAAATTGAATCTGAATTTTTATTCAATCTTTAACCTTGCTTTCTATTTAATAAAATCTGATACAAAATACGTATATCTAAATTTACTACAACCTAAACATGTATTAACAATCTGCGACTTGCATAATCAGCTTTACTCGCTGTTTATTATTGTGTACCTCCCTCTTCCAACTGTTAGTATATATTCTCTGTTAACCTCTTTCTAACTAAGTCGGTACATGCATATATATATTCTCTGTTAACCTCTTTCTAACTAAGTCGGTACATGTATATATTATCTGTTAACCTCTTTCTAACTAAGTCGGTACATGCATATATATATTCTCTGTTAACCTCTTTCTAACTAAGTCGGTACATGCATATATATATTTTCTGTTAACCTCTTTCTAACTAAGTCGGTACATGTATATATTATCTGTTAACCTCTTTCTAACTAAGTCGGTACATGTATATATTCTCTGTTAACCTCTTTCTAACTAAGTCGGTACATGTATATATTATCTGTTAACCTCTCTCTAACTAAGTCGGTACATGTATATATTATCTGTTAACCTCTTTCTAACTAAGTCGGTACATGCATATATATATTTTCTGTTAACCTCTCTCTAACTAAGTCGGTACATGTATATATTATCTGTTAACCTCTTTCTAACTAAGTCGGTACATGTATATATTATCTGTTAACCTCTTTCTAACTAAGTCGGTACATGTATATATTATCTGTTAACCTCTCTCTAACTAAGTCGGTACATGTATATATTATCTGTTAACCTCTTTCTAACTAAGTCGGTACATGTATATATTATCTGTTAACCTCTTTCTTACTAAGTTGGTACATGTATATATTATCTGTTAACCTCTCTCTAACTAAGTCGGTACATGTATATATTATCTGTTAACCTCTTTCTAACTAAGTCGGTACATGTATATATTATCTGTTAACCTCTCTCTAACTAAGTCGGTACATGTATATATTATCTGTTAACCTCTTTCTAACTAAGTCGGTACATGTATATATTATCTGTTAACCTCTTTCTAACTAAGTCGGTACATGTATATATTATCTGTTAACCTCTTTCTAACTAAGTCGGTACATGTATATATTCTCTGTTAACCTATCTCTAACTAAGTCGGTACATGTATATATTATCTGTTAACCTCTTTCTAACTAAGTCGGTACATGTATATATTATCTGTTAACCTCTTTCTAACTAAGTCGGTACATGTATATATTATCTGTTAACCTCTCTCTAACTAAGTCGGTACATGTATATATTATCTGTTAACCTCTTTCTAACTAAGTCGGTACATGTATATATTCTCTGTTAACCTCTTTCTAACTAAGTCGGTACATGTAAATATTCTCTGTTAACCTCTTTCTAACTAAGTCGGTACATGTATATATTATCTGTTAACCTCTCTCTAACTAAGTCGGTACATGTATATATTATCTGTTAACCTCTTTCTAACTAAGTCGGTACATGTATATATTCTCTGTTAACCTCTTTCTAACTAAGTTGGTATATGTATTTATTCTCTGTGAACCTCTTTCTAACTAAGTTGGTACGTGTATATACTATCTGTTAACCTCTTTCTAACTAAGTTGGTACATGCGTATATTCTCTGTTAACCTCTTTCTAACTAAGTCGGTACATGTATATATTCTCTGTTAACCTCTTTCTAACTAAGTTGGTACATGTATATATTCTCTGTGAACCTCTTTCTAACTAAGTCGGTACATGTATATATTCTCTGTTAACCTCTCTAACCAAGTTGGTACATGTATATATTCTCTGTTAACCTCTTTCTAACTAAGTTGGTACATGTATATATTCTCTGTTAACCTCTTTCTAACTAAGTTGGTACATGTATATATTCTCCGTGAACCTCTTTCTAACTAAGTCGGTACATGTATATATTCTCTGTTAACCTCTCTCTAACCAAGTTTGTACATGTATATATTCTATGTTAACCTCTTTCTAACTAAGTCGGTACATTTATATATTATCTGTTAACCTCTCTCTAACTAAGTTTGTACATGTATATATTCTCTGTTAACCTCTTTCTAACTAAGTCGGCACATGTATATATTCTCTGTTAACCTCTTTCTAACTAAGTCGGTACATGTATATATTATCTGTTAACCTCTCTCTAACTAAGTTTGTACATGTATATATTCTCTGTTAACCTCTTTCTAACTAAGTCGGCACATGTATATATTCTCTGTTAACCTCTTTCTAACTAAGTCGGTACATGCATATATTCTCTGTTAACCTCTTTCTAACTAAGTTTGTACATGTATATATTCTCTGTGAACCTCTTTCTAACTAAGTCGGTACATGTATATATTCTCTGTGAACCTCTTTCTAACTAAGTCGGTACATGTAAATATTCTCTGTTAACCTCTTTCTAACTAAGTCGGTACATGTATATATTCTCTGTTAACCTCTTTCTAACTAAGTCGGTACATGCATATATTCTCTGTTAACCTCTTTCTAACTAAGTCGGTACATGCATATATTATCTGTTAACCTCTTTCTAACTAAGTTGGTACATGTATATATTATAACCTCTTTTTAACTAAGTCGGTACATGTATATATTCTCTGTTAACCTCTTTCTAACTAAGTTGGTACATGCATATATATATTCTATGTTAACCTCTTTCTAACTAAGTTGGTACATGCATATATTTTCTGTTAACCTCTTTCTAACTAAGTTTGTACATGTATATATAATCCGTTAACCTCTTTCTAACTAAGTTGGTACATGCATATATATATTCTATGTTAACCTCTTTCTAACTAAGTTGGTACATGCATATATTTTCTGTTAACCTCTTTCTAACTAAGTTTGTACATGTATATATTTTCTGTTAACCTCTTTCTAACTAAATTGGTACATGTATAATAAATTTATATTCTCTGTTAACCTCTTTCTAACTATGTTTGTACATGTATATATTATCTGTTAACCACTTTCTTACTAAGTTGGTACATGTATATATTATCTGTTAACCTCTTTCTAACTAAGTCGGTACATGTATATATTATCTGTTAACCTCTTTCTAACTAAGTCGGTACATGTATATATTATATGTTAACCTCTTTCTAATTAAGTTGGTACATGCATATATTTTGTGTTAACCTCTTTCTAACTAAGTTGGTACATGCATATATTTTCTGTTAACCTCTTTCTAACTAAGTCGGTACATGTATACACCCCTCTAGATAAGTCTTTAACCTACTGTTGGTACATGTATATATCCTCTGTTACACCCCTCTAGATAAGACTTTAACCTACTGTTGGTACATGTATATACCCTCTGTTACACCCCTCTAGATAAGTCTATAACCTAATACTGGTACATATATATCCTCTGTTACACCCCTCTAGATAAGTCTATAACCTAATACTGGTACATATATAATAAATATCCTCTGTTACACCCCTCTAGATAAGTCTATAACCTAATGCTGGTACATATATATATATCCTATGTTACACCCCTCTAGATAAGTCTATAACCTAATACTGGTACATATATAATATATATCCTCTGTTACACCCCTCTAGATAAGTCTATAACCTAATGTTGGTACATATATATATATCCTATGTTACACCGCTCTAGATAAGTCTATAACCTAATGATGGTACATATATATATATCCTATGTTACACCCCTCTAGATAAGTCTATAACCTAATGCTGGTACATATATATATATCCTATGTTACACCCCTCTAGATAAGTCTATTACCTAATACTGGTACATACATAATTTATATCCTCTGTTACACCCCTCTAGATAAGTCTATAACCTAATGTTGGTACATATATAATTTATATCCTCTGTTACACTCCTCTAGATAAGTCTATAACCTAATGCTGGTACATATATAATTTATATCCTCTGTTACACCCCTCTAGATAAGTCTATAACCTAATGTTGGTACATATATATATCCTCTGTTACACCCCTCTAGATAAGTCTATAACCTAATACTGGTACATATATAATTTATATCCTCTGTTACACCCCTCTAGATAAGTCTATAACCTAATGTTGGTACATATATATATCCTCTGTTACACCCCTCTAAATAAGTATATAACCTAATACTGATACATATATATATCCTATGTTACACCCCTCTAGATAAGTCTATAACCTAATACTGGTACATATATAATTTATATCCTCTGTTACACCCCTCTACATAAGTCTATAACCTAATGTTGGTACATATATATATCCTCTGTTACACCCCTCTAAATAAGTCTATAACCTAATGATGGTACATATATATATCCTCTGTTACACCCCTCTAGATAAGTCTATAACCTAATGTTGGTACATGTATATATCCTCTGTTACACCCCTCTAGATAAGTCTATAACCTAATGTTGGTACATGTATATATCCTCTGTTACACCCCTCTAGATAAGTCTATAACCTAATGTTGGTACATGTATATATCCTCTGTTACACCCCTCTAGATAAGTCTATAACCTAATGTTGGTACATATATATATCCTCTGTTACACCCCTCTAGATAAGTATATAACCTAATGCTGGTACATGTATATATCCTCTGTTACACCCCTCTAGATAAGTCTATAACCTAATGTTGGTACATATATATATCCTCTGTTACACCCCTCAAGATAAGTATATAACCTAATGCTGGTACATGTATAATTTATATCCTCTGTTACACCCCTCTATATAAGTCTATAACCTAATGTTGGTACATGCATATATCCTCTGTTACACCCCTCTAGATAAGTGTATAACCTAATGTTGGTGCATGTATATATCCTCTGTTACACCCCTCTAGATAAGTCTATAACCTAATGTTGGTACATGTATATATCCTCTGTTACACCCCTCTAGATACGTCTATAATCTAATGTTGGTACATGTATATATCCTCTGTTACACCCCTCTAGATAAGTCTATAACCTAATGTTGGTACATGTATGTATCCTCTGTTACACTCCTCTTGATAAGTCTATAACCTAATACTGGTACATGTATAATTTATATCCTCTGTTACACCCCTCTAGATAAGTCTATAACCTAATGATGGTACATGCATACATCCTCTGTTACACCTCTCTAGATGCGTCTATAACCTAATGTTGGTACATGTATATATCCTCTGTTACACCCCTCTAGATAAGTCTATAACCTAATGTTGGTACATATATATATCCTCTGTTAACCTCACTGTAGATAATTCTATAATCAAAAATAATAGCATAGTTATTAAGATCCGTAGCTTTTAAGAGACATTCATATTCCTCCCGTCTATTCTCCAACAAATGATTGAAGTTATTTCATATTTTGCTTTTTTATAATCGTTCTTTTGAAGACGTTGCTATGCTAGTAGTATACAAATATTAAACAAGATCAATGTAGTTATATTTACAGTTGTGTTGTATCTATGTGAATCCTGTATAATTCTCAAAGTAATGATCGCTATATTGTACACTTAATTACAATTCATACGTTTTATCTTACTAATTCAAACTTTCGTTCAATGACTGGTACAATTAAACAAATGTATTAAAATGATTCATTATATTGGTTGTCCACATAAATCGTACAGTTACGTTTATCATAACTCTCAAATGATGTATTGTTATTAATTCTAATCATATATACTCGTACATGTATGTGTGACAAAATAATCTTGATTGACTTGCATAATTATATAATTAACACATTAATTAATACATTGTCCTTGATAGTATGCATGTAACACACGTAACACAATATCTAATCATGAGTTATGTTTAAATTGTCCCTATATTAACATTCCATATATTTGTATGTTTAATTTTGTTTATCAATCAGATTGTGGTAGAGAAGAATATGAATGTGCGTCCCAGGATGAGTGTATACCGCGAGACAGGACATGTGACAATATCCCGGACTGCACAGACGGAAGTGATGAATCCCCTGCTTTGTGTCAAAGAGGTAAATCTTTGAAAACGTTTAAGAAACGAAAGCAGCACTTGTTTAAGAAACGAAAACATTACTTGTTTAAGAAACGAAAACATCACTTGTTTAAGAAATAAAAACATCACTTGTTTAAGAAACGAAAGCATCACTTGTTTAAGAAACGAAAGCAGCACTCGTTTAAGAAATAAAAACATCACTTGTTTAAGAAACGAAAGCATCACTTGTTTAAGAAACGAAAGCAACACTTATTTAAGAACTAAACAACATCACTTGTTTAAGAAACGAAAGCAACACTTATTTAAGAACTAAACAACATCACTTGTTTAAGAACTAAAAACATCACTTGTTAAAGAACTAAACAACATCACTTGTTTAAGAACTAAACAACATCACTTGTTAAAGAACTAAAAAAAACATCACTTGTTTAAGAACTAAACAACATCACTTGTTAAAGAACTAAAAAACATCACTTGTTTAAGAACTAAACAACATCACTTGTTAAAGAACTAAAAAAAACATCACTTGTTTAAGAAATAAAAAAACATCACTTGTTTAAGAACTAAAAATATCACTTGTTTAAGAAATAAAAAAAACATCACTTGTTTAAGAAATAAAAAAAACATCACTTGTTTAAGAACTAAAAATATCACTTGTTTAAGAAATAAAAAAAAACATCACTTGTTTAAGAACTAGAAACATCACTTGTTTAAGAACTAAAAATATCACTTGTTTAAGAACTAAAAATATCACTTGTTTTAGAACTAAAAATATCACTTGTTTAAGAAATAAAAAAAAACATCACTTGTTTAAGAAATAAAAAAAAAACATCACTTGTTTAAGAACTAAAAACATCACTTGTTTAAGAACTAAACAACATCACTTGTTTAAGAAATAAAAAAAACATCACTTGTTTAAGAACTAAAAATATCACTTGTTTAAGAAACGAAAACATCAGTTGTTTAAGAAATAAAACTATCACTTGTTTCAGAAACGAAAACATCACTTGTTTAAGAAACGAAAGCAGCACTTGTTTAAGAAATAAAAAACATCACTTGTTTAAGAAATAAAAAACATCACTTGTTTAAGAAATAAAAACATCACTTGTTTAAGAAATAAAAACATCACTTGTTTAAGAAATAAAAAAAACATCACTTGTTTAAGAACTAAACAACACTTGTTTAAGAACTAAAAAAAACATCACTTGTTTAAGAAATAAAAATATCACTTGTTTAAGAAACGAAAACATCAGTTGTTTAAGAAATAAAAATATCACTTGTTTCAGAAACGAAAACATCACTTGTTTAAGAAACGAAAGCAGCACTTGTTCAAGAAACGAAAACATCACTTGTTTAAGAAATAAAAACATCACTTGTTTAAGAAATAAAAACATCACTTGTTTAAGAAATAAAAACATCACTTGTTTAAGAAATAAAAACATCACTTGTTTAAGAAATAAAAACATCACTTGTTTAAGAAACGAAAACATCACTTGTTCAAGAAACGAAAACATCACTTGTTTAAGAAACGAAAACATCACTTGTTTAAGAAATAAAAAAAACATCACTTGTTTAAGAAACGAGAACATCACTTGTTCAAGAAACGAAAACATCACTTGTTTAAGAAATGAAAACATACTTGTTTAAGAAACGAAAACATCACTTGTTTAAGAAACGAAAACATCACGTGTTCAAGAAACGAAAACATCACTTGTTTAAGAAATTTAAGAACTAAGAACATCACTTGTTTAAGAAACGAAAACATCACGTGTTCAAGAAACGAAAACATCACTTGTTTAAGAAATTTAAGAACTAAAAACATCACTTGTTTAAGAAACGAAAACATCACTTGTTCAAGAAACGAAAACATCACTTGTTTAAGAAATGAAAACATCACTTGTTTAAGAAACGAAAACATCACTTGTTTAAGAAACGAAAACATCACGTGTTCAAGAAACGAAAACATCACTTGTTTAAGAAATTTAAGAACTAAAAACATCACGTGTTCAAGAAACGAAAACATCACTTGTTTAAGAAATTTAAGAACTAAAAACATCACTTGTTTAAGAAATAAAATCATCACTTGTTTAAGAAACGAAAACATCACTTGTTTAAGAAATTTAAGAACTAAAAACATCACGTGTTCAAGAAACGAAAACATCACTTGTTTAAGAAATTTAAGAACTAAAAACATCACTTGTTTAAGAAATAAAAACATCACTTGTTTAAGAAATAAAATCATCACTTGTTTAAGAAACGAAAACATCAAGTGTTAAGAGTTCTATCATACTAGTAACGTTTCATAAAACAGAACGATCGAGCGTGCACTATTTAATGGATCCCTGTATTTCATCTTCCAGCTTTGGTTTGTTCTGAAGGAAGAAAAGCTTGTGATGATGAATCAGCTTGTTTGAACATTGAACAGTTTTGTGATGGTATAAGGAACTGTTTTGACGGTTCAGATGAGAAAAACTGTGGTAAGATGTCACATGTTTTATTACGTACATGTATATAGCTGAATTAACTTACAGACAATTATCAAAATCACTGGAACATTACTGACGAAATATTCAAAATTTACAAACAATACCATAAAAATCTTCTACATAATAGCTGAATTACATTTACTTGCATACTTTCTCAGACCCATGAATTATTCATCCATTCATTTATATTAACCGATTAACAAATTTTATTATTTGACAATTAATGTGTGAGATAAAGTAAGATATGCAACTAAACGATTTACTAGAAAAATAATGCTGTCGGCCTGAATGGTATGAAATTAAACCACAGATGTCTCTCTTAACTTAAATCCGACTGTATCTCGTTGAAGTTATATATCCAGGGTGTTGGAGTTTCCTGTAAATAACATTAGTAATCACTATATTTATAAATTATGTTTACTAGAGTGAAGATATTTTCCAAAAGGAACAGCTAGTAATTATCAAAACTTTATTCAGTCATAAAATAATTCTTCGGCAAGATTTCCCCCCAAAATTACACAAAATAACCGTGAACGTCTTCGGAATTACGCTAACACAGCAAAATCTGGGTAATATTATTCAAATGTTTGATTATCAGCCAAAATAATATTGATACATTTCAAGTATAAACTGAATCAAAATCTCTATGAATATGTTGATGACTATACAATCATTGTGAAATTATTTCTAGACAGACTGCTGCTATAATGGTGTAATGTCTGTAAATGTTGATAATGGTTCAGTGATTGATTTAACACATATTTCGTTAGCTTTGTAATAAGTACTGTAATGTAGTTTATTTATAGAAATTATTAGAACATTTTTTATTGGCATGTTCTTTCGTTCATAATTTAAAGTTATTTTTATTCGTATCTTAATTGTGACCAGGTAGAAAAACCTGTTGTTTCATGTGTAAATCATCCAAGTTCATTCTTTCCGATAGGAAGTTGATGTTTTGTATTTTGTAAAAAAATAATAGTCAGTTTAAAAATATCACGTATCCCACAGAGGGTGATAGAACGTAATGTTGATCCGAGACAAGTAATGTCGACCGAGGTGATATATAGTAAACTAATCATGCGAGGTATAATAACATTAGATGTCACTAATTGATCGCATAATTTATGTCGAAGTACAAAAATATGCTTCAGACAAATTTTCACTGTTATAAATAATCACATTGTTTCTTTTTTTCACCCATTTTTATGATATTGTTTTCATGCAAAATTTAAAGAAACATGAATGGTGTGTTGTTCACTAATCTTGGATGATTTACTCAAACCTGTTTATTGATTGTGTATGTTATATGAATGTTGACACTCGTGATAGAATATTTTGGTGATTCAGTATCATACATGTAGAAGGTTTCTAGTTTTGTTTACTTTGTAATTAATTAAGAAGCACTTTCGCGGAAAATGAATAAAATATGAAAATAAAAAAAAACACGCCAGTTGTATCAACACACATAGATGTCAACATTCAGAACAGAATCTTGCATTTGTAGATATTTTATGTTTGCTTACCATTTTTTAAGAAACTTTCAGTTGTAGCAGGTGCTTAATTTTTATCTAACTCTGCAAAATGTTATATTTGCTATACTAGGAACTTGAAGCATACAAAAATTAATGAATAATGAAACATTTATATTGTCGCCAGGACACGGGGGCCTGTTTCCATAGTAACATACACCTTATACAAAATATGTTCTTTGGGTTGGAGAGTTAAACCATACAATAACAAAAACTTTATTTTATTATATTATATAATAAAATTATTATCATGTTTTCATAAATTGGTAAAATTGAGTATAAAATTCACACGAACGTTTCTTATTTAATTTCGGTATTTCATGAAGGTTTTTACGTTACCCCTGTCTTACTCTGAGAAACCTCTTGGTGTGATCAAATTCAGTATTGACACAAAATATACATTCAAAACTCAGGTGATTACCAGGAATAATGATTTCAAACCACTGCCATGATAAGATTGCGAAACGGTTCATTTAAGTCCTGAATATTTTCTTTCTGTACATGTGAGATTCTGTTGTTTGTCTTGTACTGTCAGTATTTATAAAACTTCTACCCTAGCTGCCCGCTCACGTTTACAGAATTAAGACCAACACAGAAACCCACAACTAGAGTAGATAATAGAACAGAAACCACGACACCTTCATCATCAACAACAACAACAACAATATCACTGATCACAGAAGAGGAGATAGAAGGATCCGGAGATCTGGTGTTTGATCGAGAATTATGTAAAGAGCTACACGCTAAATGGAGTGATCCAAGGTTTCCCGGGGGTGATGCCCCACCCCTTCACCCTGGGAGTGAAATCAATCAACAGTTATGTAACTATATGTTATTAATGGCCAAAGAATCGTGTGGAACTGGAGCCGGAGAAATCTCACAGAACGTAGAATTGTGTAAACTTGTAAAAGACCTAGAATTACCTTCAATGAATACACGACAGAAAAGACATAAACATCATAAGACTACAGATGATGAAGAATTGTTAAATGACGGACATTACGACGCGTCTACTAAAGAGGAAGATATCTCATTTGACGAGACAGACATTGATCTTATAAACAAAGTGGAAATAGAACCTGTAGCTTTGGCCTATAGTAGTTCCTCGTCCTCAGCTGTCTATGTGACGTCATTATCACTTGTGTTCACATGCATTTTTGTAGCAATGGTAAATTAATGTTTGAATGTCGGTAGTCGGTTATAGGGTCAATATAACACGTACACGCATAGTAACAATCACTCATTTAGTATTTAAATAAAACAAATAATGTTCAATTCTCAAAATACATAAATGACCGTGAAGTAAGTATTGTTTGTTAAATAATATACATTTGTATGCACGTTGTATCATGTTATTAGTGTTCTTGTAAATATAAATCTGTAATGTTTTAGTGTCGACTCTTCTAAAGATAGTGAGTTTTATAAATAATGTTAAGTAGTTTATATGCATGCCATGTGACATGAGAACATCCGTTACATTCTAGCTGGTGTAGATCTACTATTTACTTTTTTAATTTGATATAAACAATCATACGTACATAATATATGTTTTTATTTCTCTAATTTTTAATTCTCTAATCAAGTTCTGTTTAAACACGATAATGATAAAGATCATTATAAAACCATACATAATATCGATACCACTGGTATACTAGTATCACAAATACCATAATATTCAGTTAAGATCTGTCGAAGAAACGAACTCATAAAAACCAACATACTTAAAGACTGTACGTGTTTATAGTTGATATGTTTCGTGTGTATGATAAAGTTTGAATTCTCAAGCGTAGTAAAACATGGAAATTTAACTATATTCGTGTACATGTACGTTTGGATATTAAATAAGGAGTAGGCACAGAAATAGCTTGACATTTACAGAACAACGCAAATATGTTGGTTTACTTTGTCTGTTATTTCATACAAATCAAAATAAGAAATGATGTCGTTAATACAAGTTTGTTATCTTTATAAAACCAGTTAAATAAATAGTACATTTACCATTGTATTCCAGTGAGCTATGTACATGTATTATCACGTGACGTTATTACCAAACATACGATAAAAACTACATTTGTATAATAAAAACTCCACGATACAAATAAAAGATGCATTTATTAAGCAACTTGTATAGACAGTGAGACGCGCATCATAAACATGGCTTTAGTTATTTATATATCAGTATAAAACATGTATTCTTGTAGGTTTTCATAAATTTGTGCAATGTTAACCGACCAGTATTAGTGTCTTATGTACAAAGTTCATGGTTTATATGTTGCCTATTTTATATCTGATAATGCTTACGTACTTATTCAAAATAAATACAAATGTATATAACTAATCCTTTGTTGTTTTTATTCTTCATGATCTGTCCATTAGGTAAAGCGTTAAGTGCCTGATTTTATTCTACAAGATTTCTGACCATTAGGTAAAACGTTAAAGACATTGAACAGCTCCTATATAAGTGACACCCCAAAATCCATTTTATATCACGTAACCTTAATCAACGAAAGTCAATGACACATCCATTAATTGTTATATCACATAACCTTAGTCAACGAAAGTCAATGCCCGGATATATCCATTGTTATATCACATAACCTTAGTCAACGAAAGTCAATAATATATCCATTGTTATATCACATAACCTTAGTCAACGTAAGTCAGTGACACATCCATTGTTATATCATATAACCTTAATCAACGAAAGTCAATGATATATCCATTGTTATATCACATAACCTTAGTCAACAAAAGTCAATAATATATCCATTGTTATATCACATAACCTTAGTCAACGTAAGTCACTGATATATCCATTGTTATATCACATAACCTTAGTCAACGAAAGTCAATGATATATCCATTGTTATATCACATAACCTTAGTCAACGTAAGTCACTGATATATCCATTGTTATATCACATAACCTTAGTCAACGTAAGTCAGTGACACATCCATTGTTATATCATATAACCTTAATCAACGTAAGTCAATGACACATCCATTGTTATATCACATAGCCTTAATCAACGTAAGCCAATGATATATCCATTGTTATATCACATAACCTTAGTCAACGAAAGTCAATGATATATCCATTGTTATATCATATAACCTTAATCAACGAAAGTCAATGATATATCCATTGTTATATCACATAACCTTAGTCAACGAAAGTCAATGACACATCCTTCTGTTATATCACATAACCTTAATCAACGAAAGTCAATGACATATCCTTCTGTTATATCACATAACCTTAGTCAACGAAAGTCAATGACATATCCACTGTAACATCACACAACCTTAGTCAACGAAAGTCAATGACACATCCTTCTGTTATATCACATAACCTTAGTCAACGAAAGTCAATGACATATCCACTGTAACATCACATAACCTTAGTCAACGAAAGTCAATGACACATCTATTGTTATACCACATAACCTTAGTCAACGTAAGTCAATGATACATCCATTGTTTTATCACATGACCTTAATCAACGTAAATCAATGATATACCCATTGTTATATCACATAACCTTAATCAACGTAAGTCAATGATATATCCATTGTTATAAGTCAATGATATATCCAATGTTACATCACATAACCATTATCAACGTGTGTCAATGTATCAGATAGAATGGTGCTAGGTACAGTAACTATTAAGATAATAAGTCGACAATACGCCGCATTACAAACACATGCGAACTGAGCTTTATACAAGCCAATCAACAGTCAGTCACTAGTCAGAAAGCCAACCATTGGAATTCATCATAGGTGCAAAGTGGTAAAGGCGAACAAAGTGATCACAACCATACATGTATATTATACAACAAGATAAACATGTGCTGATAATGGTATTTATATAACTAACTTACCTCTGTCTTATACGTCTGTACCAGCTGGAGGAATACATTCAGCATAACAACCAGTCTAGTTATATACTACTTAGAAACATCACAGTTTATAAAAGTTGGATAGAAATATCAAGCTACACTTTACTATATTACAAACACAATCATCCAAGACTAACAAATCAAAGGTCTCCCACGTGCCTGGAGTCTCTTTACCGTGCACGACAATTTACAGAGTCCACCGTACTGTGTCAAGTATACACATCTATATACTGCAACCGCACACAACAGACAAACTAAAACAGTCGACTAACACACCAAACTAACACAATCAGTTCAACCTAAGCATGGACAAAAACATCACAGAACCAACACAGCAGCCCTTATTTTTAAAGTTAAAACACGGACCTTCAAGAGAAAGCCACGCGTGTTATCAAACATAAGAAGTTTCAATCAAAACAACGTTTAAAAACACGAGACCCTGGACACGATTATCAAGCGGACTCAGTGGACCGAAGACGAGGTGTTCACTTTAAGGCCCATCAGTGGACCAGCGACAAGGTGCTATCTTTAAGGTCAATTTGTAGACCGGAGACAAGGTGTTAGCCTTAAGACCCATCAGTGGACCGAAGACAAGGTGTTAGCTTTAAGGCCAATTAGTAGACCGAAGACAAGATGTTAGCTTTAAGGCCCATCAGTGGACCGAAGACAAGGTATTAGCTTTAATGCCCATTAGTGAACTGAAGACAAGGTGTTAGCTTTAAGGCCCTCAGTGGACCGAAGACAAGGTGTTAGCTTTAAGGCCCATTAGCAGACTGAAGACAAGGTGTTAGCTTTAAGGCCCATTAGTGGGCTGAAGACAAGATGTTAGCTTTAAGGCCCATCAGTGGACCGAAGACAAGGTATTCACTTTAAGGACCATCGGTAGACCGAAGACAAGTTATTCACTTTAAAGCCCATCGGTAGACCGAAGACAAGGTATTCACTTCAAAGCCCATAAGTAGACCGAAGACAAGATATTCACTTTAAGGCCCATCAGTAGACCGAAGACAAGCTATTCACTTTAAGGCCCATCGGTAGACCGAAGACAAGGTATTCACTTTAAGGCCCATCAGTAGACCGAAGACAAGGTGTTCACTTTAAGGCCATCGGTAGACCGAAGACAAGGTATTCACTTTAAGGCCCATCAGTAGACCGAAGACAAGGTTTTTACTTTAAGGCACATAAGTAGACCGAAGACAAGGTGTTCACTTTAAGGCCCGTCAGTAGACCGACGAAAAGGTGTTCACTTTAAGGCCCGTCAGTAGACCGAAGACAAGGTATTCACTTTAAGGCCCATCAGTAGACCGAAGACAAGGTGTTCACTTTAAGGCCCGTCAGTAGACCGAAGACAAAGTATTCACTTTAAGGCCCAGCAGTAGACCGAAGAAAAGGTGTTCACTTTAAGGCCCGTCAGTAGACCGAAGACAAAGTATTCACTTTAAGGCCCATCAGTAGACCGAAGACAATGTATTCACTTTAAGGCCCATCAGTAGACCGAAGACAAGGTGTTCACTTTAAGGCCCATCAGTGGACCGAAGACAAGGTGTTCACTTTAAGGCCCATCAGTGGACCGAAGACAAGGTGTTCACTTTAAGGCCCGTCAGTAAACCGAAGACAAGGTGTTCACTTTAAGGCCCAGCAGTAGACCGAAGAAAAGGTGTTCACTTTAAGGCCCGTCAGTAGACCGAAGACAAAGTATTCACTTTAAGGCCCATCAGTAGACCGAAGACAATGTATTCACTTTAAGGCCCATCAGTAGACCGAAGACAAGGTGTTCACTTTAAGGCCCATCAGTGGACCGAAGACAAGGTGTTCACTTTAAGGCCCATCAGTGGACCGAAGACAAGGTGTTCACTTTAAGGCCCGTCAGTAAACCGAAGACAAGGTGTTCACTTTAATTCCATCAAGGTCGACTTTTCTTGAAAACAAATCACAAGGATAAGTAGACATGTAATCTATAATTTGCCCGTTCACAAAACACGCTCAGTCAAGATAAATTATTTATTTGAAGTTATAGTTACCATAAAATGTTGATACATAAAATAATTGATTGCTGGGCCTCTATTAACAATTTTTGCAGCATAACTTGCAGCTGTGTTCACAATTTGTTCATTTTTCACGTGCTAAACTTGTATAAATACTCAAATAGAAACACAAAAATATGATTAAACATATATAATGTATATAGTATGTGATGTTTTCATTTATCGTCGGTACAGGGGCCGTCCAATGACTATGATCACTGTTTATATTTCAAAATACAAAATTGTATTTATAGTCAGTTTTTGATATCGTAACAACTAAAACAGGGTATAATACACGATACAAGTCACATCCGATCTACAAAAACTTCTTTAAATCTGTCAATATTGTACCCCGACATGGTATATACCTATCTCTAAAAATTCATACAAAACAGCAACAATATTATTTATCACTTGTGTGTGTTTGTGCAATCCTTTATATACAATAGACCAATTCAAGCACGTGTGTTTTCATAAGACCACACCCCGTCATCAAGTGACTGATAAACGTTGATTTCAGTAGTTTGTAAAATTATTACAAGAAAAATAACTCGAACGCACTTATTTACAACGAAAATAAATATTCAGGTATTTGGTTGAATATTACCAGAGAATTATACATTAATGCTTCAATAGCATTGGCGTAAATCGTTAAATGGTGAAATCTAATTTGACCAATTAGATGGAGAAGTATTTAGATTATTTATCTAATGATTAATTTGGATGGAAACCAAACATTTCCAGGCGTTTTGTGATTTAAAAGAACTATAAATAACACAAGAAGAATGTTAACAAAAAGATTTTATTCTACAGGTAGAAGAATTCATTTCCAGTACAGATTTCACGAACGCTAGATATCACATTCACATTTATTTGATTTATCAAAGAATCATTGTCTATGCTCCTGGGTAAGTTATAGAGTCGTAAACACTTGATGTTGCTAGAAACATTCACACAAGGGAGCAACTGTTCCCCAGCTTAAGTTACATTCTACGTTAGATAGTTTATAATTATAGTTGGGAACCAATATGATACATTGTTTAATGAATGACTTATCATACACACCGCTAGGATCTTGCGGATGCCAGAGGCTGGGTACCAGACTAGTATTGTCACTGACCCACACAAAGTCTTCAAACGGTCTGCTGTATTTAGCGTACAACCAGAATCCAAAAGTCTGAGCATGCTGTCCAAGAGATGAAGTAACCAGTTTCTTGACTTCGTCCAGTACGACATTGGTCTTCAGTGTTGCTAAGCGACCACCATTCTCCTCACAACGTTGAGATGCTGTAGTCCAGTCAGTGGATCCTTCTCTGATCACCATAATACATTTATCCACTGTGCGTAAATACTTGTAGTCTGAACATCGTGTTTGACATAAAGAATCGTCCACTGTATGATAATACAAATATGTACCAGAGCTTGGATACACTTTACTAGAATGATGCATGTTCCGTGAGTTCAGTACACAGGCACGTGTTGCTTTCGTGAAGAAAAATGATCTACATTGTTTATTGTTGAAACATTGTTCTGCACACTGCATTATACTCAAAGTTTGAGATTCTTTTAATTGATAATCAGACGAACAAACATTATCATAATTGTGATCAATTCTCCAGAATGAATCCAAAGTAAATACGTAACTCCCACATAATGTTATAATCAACAGTTTGAACATCATGTCTAGTTATAACACTGCACCAATGACTTATACCTTGACTAAAACATGGTCTTCATGTGATTCATGATCTTGGTCTGAACTGAATGTGCTGTTTCGATATTAAAGATCTATGATGCAAGTTTGGTGAATGAAATCAGCAGAATTTTTTAACAACCAGAGAATTCACCAGGCAACAGTAAGGCCAAGTCTCAGATATTAATACCTAATGTTTGTTCAACCATGCTGACGTTTAAATTAACTTCAGTTTATTAATAAAAATGTGCAATATTAAAACTATTTAGCAAATAGTCAAACCTTATATCAACAGTCGCCTGTTGAGGTGCAATCCTTCTTTAGTATTCTGAAGTAGGATTGTAATTAGTACTAGTATGAACTGAGATGCAATTTGTAACATAAGATACAGTTTGTGAAACATGAATGTCCCCTGAAGGCCAACTGAACTTAAAATCAATATGGGTCATCTACATGTGATGACTAACCTCCCAACCAAATCTGAGGACCTACAGCCAAATCATTCTCTAGTTATTGGTCAGGCAAAGTTTTTGTGCTGAATATCACTGTGACCTTGACCTTTTACCTCAAAATCTTTAGGGGTCATCTACATGTGATGACCAACCTCAAAACCAAATCTGAGGACCTAAGACCAAATCGTTTTCTAGTTATTGGTCTGACAAGGATTGGTTACGGACGGACGTAAGATATCAGTTAACTATTCTTGAATTGCATGTTAAGGGCATAAGATTATAACGGTATAAGACTGACAAGAATGGTAGAAATTATCACCTCCTGAGTATACAAGGGAAATTGCAGTTATGTCATACAAAACAAATATTTACATAGGATAAAAATTTAATAAAATTGCTTCAATTTTGGAATAATTTATTGCCACTGAACAGAACTTAACCAAATCAACTTCACTGAACAAATAAATTAGTTACAAATTCCAAGATAAATCAATGCAATGAAATTTTTAAAAAAGATTTCTGTGACTTGCTATTTTATCTTATTTATACCACAGGTACTTGACTCAATTTTTTTCATATATGTTCGTAGTATCTATAATAATGAAAGAGAATTGTTTGTGTCAAGTACCAGTGTAATTTATACATTTAAAAAGTACAACTAAATGGATTACCACCATACTCAGAGCCAAGGATAAACTTGATACACATCAATTCCAACTGTTACTGTGCCAGGCAAGAAGAAAAATGGTATACTAGTATACGATAAATAATAAACAAGAGTGCCAGGTCACAAAATACGCCCGTCAAAATTCATTTTTCAAAGCATCAAGGGGAATAACTCAGATGTGCCTGGGCCGGTTATCGAACTTGACTGAGATCTCATGGCCGTAAACATTTTCATCAAGTTTGGTGAGGATCCGAATAAAACTGTTTGCCCGCCCACCCGCTGTGGGTGTTCCCATAATACGACCCATTTTTCAAACGGGCGTATAACAATGATTACATATGATCTGATATCTGTAATGTTGTAGGTTTTATGATAACAAGAGGTGGTTGTCAAACACAGATACCCCCTAAATGCCAAACGGATAGTAAGACCTTGACCTTTGACTTATACCTTATCATCAAAAGGGGCTATCTACACGTGATGTCCAACCTACCAACCATTAGGCCAAATCTTTCTTTACATATTGATCAGATAAGGTTTTGGGTTGAAGGTCGCTGTGACCTTGACCTACTGACCTCAAAATATACAGGGGTCATAAACAAGTAAAGACCAACCTCACAACATAGTCTGAGGATTGTAGCGCAAATATTTCTCTACTTTTCAGTCAAACAAGGTTTGGTTATGGACAGACTGATTGACATGTACAAAGCAACATAACCCCACTTCTTTGAAGGGGAGCTTGATAATGAACTATGGTTACTATAAAATGATCTAATTATTTGTGATGTTGTAGGTTTTATGAGTTTGTCAACTATCTGGCACAACTTAGATATCTATCTAAAATTATCACAGATCGATATGAATTAATCCTTATCATTTAAGAGAAGATTGATGTCAGCAAAAATGAGTTATATTATTCATTTACAGGAAGTAGATACATAATAAATCTTAACTTACTAGGGACACTTATTTAATTAACGGGATTAAATGAATTTTTAAAACTAAATTTTAGACTAAATTCATACTTTGCCATGAAAGCAACCAGAATAGAATATATATATTATATATATATACAGTGCCGCGTCTCCAAAGCAACACCCTTTGGGAGTGGCAAAATTATTTTTTGTTGAAGATATTGTTCTAGAGGTTAAATCATGCAGTGGAAAAAATCTGGCTGCTGTCGAAGGGAGGTTGTTGCTCAAGAGGGCCACTCTGGAGAGGTTGTACTGTACATTGTATATCATACCAGATTGCCCTAAGACCAGTTCTGCTGTCAAAACAAAACTGATTATTTTATGCCTAATAGAAGAAATATTATTCTAACTGAAGCTAAATATTAGTCTAACATGTCACATGCAGACTAAAATAACAGTAAGATCTAGACAGTACTCTACAGGGTACATCATCTTACACGACTTAAAATTGTGCCTGATTAGAAGCAAAAAGCATCCCAAGTATAAATGTTGTAGATGTGTGTTAGGCAATCATACATTCTAAGAATTTGCCACCTCATATTTTGGAGAAGACATATAACAAATAAATCTAGCAATAAAAAACAAAGAAGAAAACATACAATTATTCATGTTTATTACTATTCGTGTATGGGTAATACAAGATAACACGGACACTCTCCAATCTATTATACCTCAGTACATGTACATATAACAATCAGAAAATTCTTGATTTCTATCTTCTATGAATGAGGACATTATCATTAATCAGTAATTTTATACTGTTGTTGACAGAGAATGTTTTGATTGGTGAGTTTAAATCAATGAGAATTTTGGAATAATTGAAGATTTAAAAGGGGAGATAAGCACAGCCAGTATATATAGGTAGCTTCTATATCAAGTATATACATTATATAATAATTTGTATTCATTCCACATTGTAGGAGAATTGTTCATGTACCTAACATTATACTACAGAAGAAACATTACACTATAGATAAAGACATTTAGGATAACAGAGTACATCTTACTGTTTACGAGTTAACTAATATTAACATGGATAAAAATATCCAGGTATTGAACTAAGTTATTTAAGAACTAACAAAATGTCTAGTCAGACAATGATTAATATAGAATACTGTAAGTGTACATGCAAACATATTGTGTTACATAAACCACATTTATCTAATGTTATTTAAAATCCAATGTTTGTACTAACAGTAAGATATCATGCACCATGATGCCTACATTGCACGGTGAAGGTGAAAATGTCACAATATTCAGTATCATCATTTATTCTTTTATAAATCAATCATGAATACATAGTAAACCAACAACATAGACACCAGAATGTGGGTCTTGTGAATTAAAAAAACCTCAATGTTTAACATAAGATGAAATATTCTGTAGAAATGACGATCAGAGAACAGATTTAGAAACTCTTAACATTAATAAAATGGTAAATACATCAATAAATAACATAATCAGTTAAAATAACAAATTATAAGAAAAGAAATCTACATAAAGCTCATGATTTGATTCTGATATTGTTAACATTACATCAAGATACAAACACGTAAACACTAGATATGAAACATAGACATACATCACAAAGATGGTCCAAGTTCGTGTCATCTTGTATTTTAAGCAAAGCTTCTGTTTGTGTAGAAATCTGACAGATTAAAGTAAACATAAAAAGTTCACAACTTTAAACATTGTAGCAGAGGTATGTTATATATTAAAGCATACACACTCACAGACACACATACTTATATGTATATACATATATATCTCTTCTTTAACTCTCCCTCCAGGTGAATATTTGCAATACATAAATATACATTTCAAATAATTCTTATATAATGAAAAACGTAATTTGGCTGAACAAGCAAGCAATTTCAATTGAAACAAACTTTGCTGCAAATCAACATCTAAAAATGACTGAATACATTGACACTGTGAATTAAAGATTTCTGACAAATGGTAGATTAATGAATTCACATATTTCACAGATAAGACAATTTTCAAAACAACAACATTAAGCATATACGTAATAAACCGTAACATCCATCATACTGTCTAACAATTCACAATAATCAACACACTTATAAACTACAGTCACTATATTCTATAGATTAACAAATAAATATTCACACAACATATTTCTGGGTCCCTTCAATAATAAATCTTTCAGCAAGCAATATCGTCTATCTAATGTATGAATGAATACATCACTTTCGTCTTGTCAGAACACTTCACTCACAGCATTGCAATATAAAAACAGTTTCTCAAGTCAAACAAAATTTAGACTAAATAATTAAATGATAATGTATATAGACATGAACAAAACTGTACCAAAGTGACAGCCGATATTTAAATGTTTATGATAAACAAATGAGTACATTATCAGTGACTATAGTCTGTTTGTTACATGTTGTAACCATGTATTTGTTGTTGACTACTGTCTGTATGTTACATGTTATAACCATATTGTTGTTGTGGCACACCGGGCATGCCTGGGTTATAACCGGGCTGTTGTTGATACATTCCCGGGGCTGGTGGTGCACCCATACCCATACCTGGTCCTGCTGTCAACATTAACTGTGGGTCAGCTGTAATAGAAAACCAAACTTAATCATACTGAGAGATTATATCATATTTAATCATGTAGACGTTCAAGTAACTTATACACCACAGGGATTTAAAAAATATATAACAGTTCAGGTTATTTTCAAAACAATAATACAATCATGTAAACAAATTAGTCTTTATAGTATGATTGGCATTGATTGATTAGTGACTGATGTATGATAAATAACCAACAAAACAAGGTGTCTAGACCTTAGACCTAAAATTCAATAGGGACCATCTACATGTGATGATCAACCTCTCTAACAAATCAAGGCCAAATCATTATCTGGTTAATGGTCGGAAAAGGTCTGGTTATGAATAGACTGATGTCCAACATGTGCAAAGCAGTATATCCTCACTTCTTTGAACGGGTGGAATTAATCAACTTGAATTACTTACCAAACACGATTGGTTGTTCAACTGCTTTTTCTTCCTCTTCTGTTCTCACATTTTCAGACTGTTCAAGTTTGTCAACCTATTCATACAAATATTAAATTAACCTCCACTCTAGCTCTAATTAATGAAGAACAAAATGTGGTCTACTAACTCTGTTTATTGATATACAAATTTTTAATCAAATTAAATTTTGCAGCGAATAAAAACACACACAAAATTAGACCCACACAAAAAAACATGAATTACAGTACTGTGTAGAGAATAATCCACTTTTTTCTTTCTTCAATCAGTTAATACATGAAGTTTTATAATCTTAGAACAACTTAATGCTGGTAATAACGACTACCACGCACATGTTTCTTAGCGACTTCAAACATTTGATTTAAAGTCAAGCTACAGTAGAATAAAGTTACTAGTAAGTACCATTCTGTTAGCACACATTAACCATTAAGAATATAATTATCAGACTTACCTTTGAAATGTACTCTCTTATGACTTGGATCATATATGGCATAGCAAAGTCCATAATATTGTGTCTCCAAGATAATTCAAGAATAACGTCTGGTCGGAGTAAGTCATAGCATTGGAATAGACAAGCTGCGAAACATTCGTGGTATTTGTTTTCTAAAAACCAAGCTATCAAATCTTCAGCTATCTCTATATTTCTAGACTCACCAGCGTATAACATTGCATCCTGAAACATAAGAAAGTTTTATTATTACATATTCAATAAAAATATCTTCTGATGATAAACTAAAAGAAAATTACATGTTTTATATCTACTACTATAACTAGCATTGCTAATATCTATAGTTATTGCAGCGATCAATATTATACATACGAAAAGGACAAATAAATCTGATAACCTAAATTAAAGTAGGATTCCAAGAATATTATGATTATCATTTTTAGATGTGAACACCCAAGTCGATCAAATCCTGTTCCTTACCTTGAATAATTTATCTTTTTTGCATAGGTCGACAGATTGCTTCCATCTATTGTTGCCCTTGTACAGGTAGGCAGCAATTCTACGGAACTCGATCAGTTCATGCCTTTCTAATCTCTGCGCTAATGATATATTATCAAAGTTATCATATGCATCAATAGATGCTCTTAAACCTTGATAATCTTCTTCTAAAATGAATAGATTGTTCAAAGCTTCATTGATGGCTTTGTTGTTGTTCTTTTGCACGGCCCGTAAGTATGGTTTCACTAGTGGAATTTGGTTGACTCTATCGAAGAATGTTACTGTGCGGGTATGGTCAAGTCTAGGTGTTAGAACCATAAGGAGGTCGTTCAATAGAAGAGGCTTGAAGTCAAGGTAGAACTGGATAGCTTTGTAGTACAGTTCAATGTTGGCTACTTTGGTTATGATATCCTTGAATTGACTCTCACGCCAAGCTTCAGTGGGATGATTCATCATCGTCAGTATAGCATTATCATACTCTTCATACTTGTCATACAAGAAAACAAGTTCTGGCCAGAGATGAGCTTGCTCTGCAGCTCTAAGGACCTGGAAAATATCATCATTTACATTATATAACACATGCCACCATCATATGGCATATAATTATGAATTATATGAAATATCTATAACACAGCAGTATTAGTTCATCTTCATTAGCTTTACTAAAGTATACAATCACGTTATAAACATAGAAAGATACACTAGTTCTAATTTCACCTTTTACCTATGTTTACGCTAAATGACATGAAACTTACAAATATAAGCAAAATATAACACAAAAAATATGAAATAGTTTTGCATACCTTTGGAATGTTAACTCTAGACCAGAAGAGTTCTAAATGTTCACGCATCTTTTCTGGTTTAAATTTGGAGTATAATATTGCTAATTCTGTAAACATGCCCATGTGAGCTCTTTCAAGACCTGAAAATATGTACAACATAATAATATCAATTACATACATTTGCATAATAAACAGCAATGTTGAGACCATTACAAAAATGTCCATTAACTGTCAACAATAGTGCCAGGTCACAAAATACGCCCGTCAAAATTAATTTTTAAAGCGTAAAGGGGCATAACTCAGAAGTGCCTGGTTATCGAACATGACCGAGATCTCAAGTCCATAAACATTTCTATCAAGTTTTGTGAGGAGAGGATTGGAATAAAACTGTTTGAATTAGATTAGAGAGTGGACACTGTTTTAGGTTGCCTGATCGCCAACCCGCCCACCTACATTTCAACGTAATGGTAAAATGGACACATGAAGCGTTGTAAGTTATCAGACAAGAAACATGAATCACTACTTACCTAATGCTGACTCCAATAATGCAATTAGCTCCTCAAAGTATCCTCTGTCTTGATAGTAATTTATAAGTTCTTCAAGTTCATCAGCATGAACGACAATGTGAAGTCCACACATCTGTGCTAGTCTGAATTCTTCATTGTTTACACAAGCAAAGCATACCTACAACATACATCAGTCTAATATAGAAACAAATATCATCAAATAAAATACTTATCTTCACAATACTATGAGAGAAGGTATATCATATTTTTGAGTATTTTTCCATCAGATTTTTAAGATAACATGAATTATCCAATATAAATTCTATACATTTAACATTCTTTTTTGTAACTATTGATTCACCAGCGATTGAAAACAACAAGTTATATCCTGTTTACAGGATATTTTTTAATTACCTCTTTCCATGTTTTAGTGCTGTTAGCCTTTCTGGCTCCATCTACAGCTCCCTGGTACTCTCCTAGGTGGACTAGAGTTATAGCGAGTCTAGCATAATTGGAAACATTGTTGTAAAGAAGTTTAGCTGCATCATACATTTTGTCATCAAAACAGCGATCAGCAACCTGATAAAAATGAACAGAAAAGTTGAAAATAATAAAAAAATTGTGGAATTTTATCATAATGTTTCACAAAAAGGTCAAAACAATAGCAAGTTCATTTATTCATAAATCAATATAGAAATATTTCGATTTCTCACATTAAGTTATTTGTTTGTTTGTTTATATCGAGTCTAACGCCCCTTTTCAACATTCAGAATCATATGAGGTGGACAGTTCACCTAAGCATCATTCTTGGGAAGAACCAGTACTGGACTCCCATCCTCTGTAAGCAACTGCCTACTTTCTCACACAAAGAGTCATGGTCGGTAGCGGGGCTCGATCCCACGACCCTCTATCAGTGAGAGATAACAGTGATTTGAAGTCAGCGACCTTAACACTTAGTTATTACTCAAGTCCTGTAAAATACCAACCTGGGTGATGTTGGCATGGTTTGGTCCAGAAATGAATTCTTCCAAATCTGCCAATCTGTTTGTCTTAGCAAAAGCATAAACAAGTTCTGTCTCGATAAAAGTTTCTCGTGCCTTCTTTCTGGCCATTTGTAAATATTTCACAAGATCTTCCCAGTTATCTGAGTAAAATAATACATATATTATGTTATATTGATTTCCATGCAAATATATGAATTATACAAAATGAAATTCAGGAAAAGTTATTATCATATATCAAGATAACAGCAGATTTTAATAAATCCAAACACAACACGGACAGAAATGTTCTCAACAACCATACAATGGCTTGCATACAATATATATAATTGTCATTTAGTCATAACTCATTTAGTGCAATTAATCTTTGAAAAATTTTAATTCCAATTCACATACAGAATGTTACCTTTCAAAATTATAAACATAATTTAAAATTTGTTAGAAAGTAATCAATACAGCAGAAATTCAAAACATGTTAAAGACAAGATTAGACAGACATAATGGCCGAGACTTACCACTACTACTAGCAACGCTGACAACTTCCATATACTGTGTTGGATCATCAGCTTTGATGAATGAATCAATGGCTTCCTTCACTAGACCACCATTTAACTGTGCACGTCCTAATTGACTCCATACAGCTGGGTCATTACATCGTTCAGCAAACTCGTAAGCTCTGTCCAAGTTGTTAACATGATCAATGAGCACCTAAAATATTCATCAGTAGATATATACACATTTATTTTACAACTAAATCCATCATTTGAATATATGGGAAGCATCCAATCAAATTTGTTATATTGACACGAAAAGATGTTTCAAGCAAAAAAAAAAAAGAAGAAAAATTACAGAAAATTGGTTTGAAGTAATCAAGTTCTTAGCTGCTACATACAGCTGCAACAACAGACAACATTGCTGACATAAAGAAGTCATGCTTTATTAGTATGTATCCTTAAGTGAAAATATAAAAAATAAAATCGTATCTATCAACTACTGCTCTCAACTACTCCTTGGTATCATGAAAGAATTTATACCTGAATGGCAGATGTGTTCACTTCAAACTTCTTAAAGATGGCAAATGCTTCTTCATACAACTCATTTGTTATAGCAATATTAGCAATATCTGGAGCATCATAATTATCTAATCTGTTGATGTATTCCATAACACGTGTACGGTCAGCTTTAATAGCTGTCAGAATTAATAAATTCTGTAGATTTCTGTAAAACAAAAACAATATCATATAATGATGTTTTATATGACCAAGTATGAAGCAAAAAAATGGACTCGAGAACACACAGCAAGACAGACAATATGAAACATGTTAAGACATCACAAAACATAGGTAGAAAGTAATAACTAACATTTTACAAAAAAAAGATTAATGAAAACAATTTATCCAGGGAGTAATTTTTAGTACAAATAAAATTTTGGCTCTGCACATTTTTCACAACAAATCTAAATGAGGTTTTTAACGCAATATAATGTAAAACAAATATCCAAACAAATTTACTTTCTTTCACATAGAGACATGAATTTCATACATGAACATACCTGTGCTCACTAAATACTGAACTCTCTAATACGATCTTCTCCAATAATTCAATCAGTTCGTTTGGCAGATCAGCTGTCATAAAAGCTTTCACTGTGACAGAGATATCCTCTGGATCTTGGGTCTCAGACAAAGCTGTTTGTACAACTTGATCAATCAACTGACGTTTGTATTCATTATCTTCCTGTAGAACAACTGCCCAGAGATCAGGATCCCGCCTCTTCACCAAATATCTAGCTTCACTCTTGAACAGGGAGTTCTCATTGCACACCTGAAGAAATTAATGTATACAATATCTTAATCGCCTGTTCACTGCCTCAGTGAGATCGATCCACCTAAGAAGTTTCATGTTGCTACCTCTTATATTTCTGAGTTATGAGCTACATAAAGTTTTTGCACGACACAGTGACAACAATAACTCTTTTTTTCCCCTCGAAAACAGCCAAGCTTAAATAAACATGATTTCAATCAGTATAAATTTTGTAGCACAGAGTGTAAATATATATAATGGATTAAACAATAAGGTTACGATGGCAACATACAAAACTAACTAAACAATATTGACACAATGATTTTGCAACGCTTTAAACTAAATTAAAACCGATTTTATTTGGTAGAGAAATTAATCAACAATAGCATTTCTATAAAATTGGATTAAATTTTTCATTGAGTTGCAGGAATTTTGATATATTTCAAGTAAACTGTAGTCATTTTAGAAAGAAGTTTTCAAATATTCCTTCATATAAGGTAATCTTACCTTGATGAGTTCCATATCACACTGACCACGCTCATAGGACACACAAGCAAGATGTGGGTCACGTTTCTCACAATACTTTCCTACAACTTTACTGTCATAGTACTGATTTTCCCTGTAACAGAACAAAATGTCCATTTAGCAAGACTGTAAACATTTGTTATAATATAACTGTTAATTATGAATCATAAGTAGTTGAGTAATCCAAAACAGAATTGTGTAATATTATATAAATATAACTATTCACAATTTTTTTTTTTTTTGAATTTATTGGTTTCAGTCCAACAGCAAACTCACTACTCCAGTACAGACTGACCAAAAAGGATTTTCACTGTAATTTAATTTCATTAATATCACATGTGCTTAAAACTGGCAAAGCATAAGCACATTCCATTTACAAAATAGCAGTTATCATAAAACTTTGTATTAACAATGTATTTACAGCCAACATAAAATATAACATGCTCACTTTAAGAATCTTTCTGGGTTGTTGTTACTGTCAATGTATATTTTGGCGAGTGCATTATGGGTGGCTGGTTCTACCACACCTTCATGTGAGCGCATTTCAAGCCAGGGTAGTAACAACTTAAGTCTGTTTCTCTTCTCAACCTCAGCCACGAGTTCATCAGTAGAGAATTGTCCTTTAACAATCAGTATGAGTTGTTTGATAACATCTTCAGAACAATCCACATCTAACAAACCTCCAATAACAATAGGGAGACGAGATGGATTCACCTGGAATAAAATTATGCAATATTTACCTGTTACATAATAAAATACAGGATTATTCTAACACTGAAGTGATCTAAGGGAGATGATATCTCATACAATTTTCACAAACTTTTACACAAAACAAGGCAACATGACATATACAGCCTGCCTTAACCAGACAAAATATTACAAGTACAATTAACATTTATAATAACTGATTTGTCAAAGAAATAAAATGTACCAGTCAAAATTTTGAGGAATATAGAAACTTTGAGAGTCAGGTTATCTGCTCTAACAGTAGATATTGTCATACCAGCAGTGTATATAATTCAAAATTGAGTCACTGATTCAAGCCTTTGTTACTTAACAGTCCATACAAAAGCTACGTCCATTTCAGAGCTGACTCAGAGGGGAAAAATCGAGGAGATCCAGGCATTTCTATCCCTGATCTTGTTACGAATGGATTTTGTGGTTCTTTATTGTGTCAACCATATCCTGTGATTTTCTAAACACAGTACTTGGACTCTATACTTAGGATGTAAAACCACTGGAGTAAAATACTACATAATGAACATCAACTTACCTTCTGTACATAGATTTCAATGTATTTCTGTAGAGAATTTCTGTATAGATACAAGACAAGGTCATGTACAAGATCAAATCTGTCACAGACAATGATAAGTGGTAACTGATCGGTCAGTTTAGCTTCCTGAAAATATATAATTAATTATATGAAACATGCATCAAAAGCTGCAACCATTTGGAGGTACACCCCTCAATCAATCAATTTATACTACAAAACATACTGAATGAAAGTTTTTCTTAACATTTACTTTTCCATACCACATGATGTTAATTTCAAACATCTTCCTGTTTTCATTTTTTATAACATTATTCAGTTTACCTCCCTTTAGATTATTAACAACTATACTTGGTACAATTACAACATAAATCTTTCAATGCACAATAATTGGATAAATTGCCTTTAACGGTGGTTAATTACCAGATCTTTAGAAGTCGCTGTTTTATCATTCTTCAGATAAATAAAGAAATAGAAGATATATATGTGATGCAATCAGTAAGAATAGTTAAGTCCGACAAACTTACCTTTAGGAAATTCTTCACTCTCTCTGGATCATAACAATTACTTTCTCTACAAATTCTCTCCACTTCTTTGATTTGTCCAGTTTTACATGCAGCTTGAATATACTTGAAATGTACGTCTTGATCCTGGCTGAAGTTTACGATGGAACCGAGGAAATAGAATAGACCTGAAACAAACACAATATAAAATAATAAGAACCAAACTTTCAAACGTTATATCAACTTAAGAACTCGCAAGACTTATGGAAGAAAATTCAGTGTCTGTAAAACTGAATGAAAAATGAACCAAGTTAACTAATCAAATCGATCTTTTAAACTTGTTCTCTGTACAAAAAAATAAATATTTCAATTAGTGAGATACCCCATTTCATCTTTATCAACATTTTGTAAGGTCAGTCGAGCAATACTTGGAATATAAGCAGAATACAATATTGTTAAAACAAACATTACCTTCATAACTTTTGAATGATTCAAATAACTCAATGAGCGAGTCGGTTGTGAGTTGTTCATGATATTTTGATGCAATCTGTACACACACTTGTAGATTTTGTCGAATGTTAGCAGTTAACATAGCTCTCAAACACTCAATGGAATCCTCCACAGACAATGAACCAAAATAGTTCACTAACCACTGAAATATAAAATATATATATCATGTATTTAACACTGTAACTAATAATATCAATCTTCTACAACCAAAAATAAAAGTGCCAGGTCACAAAATATGCCCGTCAAATTCATTTTTCAAGTGTCAAGGGGCATAACTCAGAAGTGCCTGGACAGATTGGGCTTGTTTTCGGACTTGAACGAGATCTCACGGCCATAAACATTTCCATCCAGTTTGGTGAGGATCCGAATAAAACAGTTTGAATTAGAGAACGGACACTGTTGTGGGTGTTCCAATAATATGACCTGTTTTTCAAACTGGCGTATAAAAATCAATAACAGTACACTCTGTTAAAACCTGACCAATCAAGATAAAAGTAAACATCATTTTTGAGAAAAGCAGTAAATAACATAAAAAAAGTAAAAGTATAGTTATATACCTCAGGGTTCAGTAGGTGAGTGTGTACAACAGCTCTCTTGATATCATACAAGTCAGTGTAATGTTCCAATGCCTGAAATTGTAAATCAACTAAATTCATTAAACATCTGTTTAAATTTCATTCACAATCATGAAATTAATACAGAGAGTGTCCTGACTAGTGCTTCCTGCAGAATGTAACTTAGACATGGTGTTTTGTGTTCTGAAGCAGAAGGGGCACTTTTAGAGCATTGTTTGACCAATGCAGGGCAAGATGTTTAGTGTTTCTTTGTAGCTCTGATGTCACCTATCAATGCATAGTGTAAAATACAATCACAGCATTTTATGTTTTAGAGCTGGATTAATTTCTGAATACTTATAAGACACAGGCCAATGAAAAGGGCCTATTTATGACACATGTCGCAATATACAATTAATAAGGACAGCTTAGCATACTGTTAATGAGGCAAGGCACAGCGCCATCCTTAAAACACATGTAGGAAACACTAGATACATCAAGTTGTAAGTGCATTCTGTTTTCTACATAATTCAATTTCATGCTTTCTATTTAATTCAGCTGAACTCAGAAATAAGAATACAGTTTAACTTCATTCAATAAAGACAACATTGATTTTATAAAATGAAGATGGCATCTATTGTTTATTTGTTGGTTAACCATTTGATAGCTATGGTCATTTTATGGCAGCTATTAAGACTACATTAAAACAAAACTAAGAATGTCATATTACAGTAAAGCAATACTTACTCTCTGAAGTAACCCGGCCTTTTCACATAACTGGGCAACATGAGCTTTATCATAATGGGTAAACATTTGATTCCCAAGGATAGCATCAGCAACCTGAAATATGACCATCATCATCAAATCACCTGAATTAGTATCAGAATTAAATAATAGCTATGTGGTCAGCTATTCAACTGAAGTTGTGAAAGTTGTGTGAAGATTTCAATCTTGTGAACATCATTATCACCTCTCTATCAGTTATTATTAGATGAATCAAAATGATTCAAAACAAGGTCTAAAAGCTTTCACAACAAAAAAATAATAATAACAGTTGATGTTTAAAATGGCATTTTGACTCTTGAAATTACTGTAGTGGGATATGTGGATGACTCTTCAAATTCTTATCAGCTTAGGTTTAGTTTAACCCTAAACTTCTCAGTTTAATCAGCACCCTGCATATGGAAGTTAGAATTTACCTGTGGTGCAGACATCAAGTTCATCTCAAGAAGACGTGTTTGTAATGGAGCTTCAGCTGGTCTGTTGTTCTTTAGAGCATCCAGCAGGAATGATGTACATTGTTGTATCAGGTTAGACTCCATAAACACATCAACAACCTGTGGGACAACAATTATACATCTTAATATATAAAACTGATTCAGAACTAATAATTATATATCTTATTAAATACAATAGATTCAATACCAACAGTCAAATATCTGACTTAATACAACTAATTCAATACTAACAATTATATAACTAAGTAAATACAACTGATTCAATGCTAACATTGCCCTCATGTTTTATGAAAGCAAAAATTAATGTTGACTAATTCTGACTTCCTCAAAGCTAAGTGTATGTCTAAGTTTAGGATAAGACACGTCCTCTATTCTTTATATGTGAAATGAACTAATAAAACCAAGACTCTGGTCTTAACAGGACTCAACTCAATAATGCACATACCTGGTTAAGATCAGCAAGTGGCTCGTCATCTTGTACCAACATTTGTGCAAACTGTAATCCTTGTTCAGGGTTCATTCTCATGATGTTACGTAGTAAGAAGATGTAATCAGGGGTATGTCCAACTTTCTTAGCATACAAAACAATCTTCTGAAACTGTCCAGTCTCAGCAAAACATTGAATCACCTGAAATCAATTCATACCAACAAAATAAATGACTGGCCAGGGTAACTTAATTCATACATGAATATTACATCCAATATATCTTTAAAAATAATCTTCTCTGCAACTAATAAATTTCTGTGACAACCAAATAGTAACAATGTCATAAAATGTTTATTGGTTAAAAATGCACAATGAAGCCATATTTACCTTATTTGGAACATTTGCTCTAAGGTACACAGACAAAGCTAATGTAGGGTCAGCACTCTTAACTAAATCACCTAGTTCTTCACTGCATTCAAGCTGTAAATAATAAAATACAATATTGTATTAAGAGATTCCATACTAAATATTTAATAACTTATGTGAGTGTTTTCAACAATTATGTTCCCAAAATAAAGTTTTAACAGAGAAGCAATTGCTTTTACACTAAAACAAACCTAACAACCACATTATTCTGACTTTAAAAGTCGCCAAATTATAAACTTGTTAAAATTGAGTAATGAGTTGGGCTCGTTATATTTTTCAGCCAAAGCACTGGAGGAGGCAATTTGTAACAACAAAGGACGAGATGTATCTATCAAAAAGTAAATAAACAAGATTTGAGTATCACCTTCTCTTCTTTCAGCCATTTCTCAATGAGTTGTTTTCTACCTTGTTGAAGAACAGGTCTACATAACTCTAGTGACTCATACTTGTTTAACTGTCCTTTATCTAACAGAATACCAAAGTACTGTAATAATGGTGATGTTTGTCCGGCTTGAGCTGGAACTTGTTGGAACTGTTGAATGGTCGCTGGAGTTCTCAGAATTCCCTGAAGATAACAATGAACATAAATAAACTATACTCAATAATCCGATTTTTCACACTTGATGCAGTAAAAAGATTCATACTTAATTCAGCAAGTAAACAAATTTAAGCATGAAATAAAGAAACATCAAGGTAGCCATGACGCTGGACTGGTATCCCGACAATCCAAATCAATCAAATCTCAGTCACTGCTGGTCAGACCCTTCTACGAAAATTTGACAAAAATTGTAAATTTTCCTCCAAATGTGGAGAAGTTGCCAGATCTCCTTGCAGAAGGGTAAGCTATAACTGGTTTGAATACAGTCCAGGAAGACTTGTTAGGTGAAACAGCCGTTGTATAAAACTAAAATATCATTGAAAATGGCTTTAAACCCACCGAAAAAATAACAAAGAACTTCAAAACATCATGTTTAAAGACAAAGTAACAAATACAAAATTGTACTGATGTTTACCTTAGGAGCGCTAGCAGCAACTTTAGCAGCCTCGCTGTATTGTGCACTCTGGAACAGCATGTTAAACTTCTTTACAAACAAATCTTCAGCACCGGGAAGATTAGAACGAGATGCTACCTTGATGGCTAAATCTGCATTTTGTAATGTGTTAGCAATGTATTGTACAATATTGTCCTCCTCAACACTCACAGACAGAACCTGAAACACACGGAATACATTAGAAAAAGTGTAATATTTCATTAATATAATTGAATCGACATTTCTTCGCGATAAGAACATTATTTTAAGATAAAATAGCCCAAGCATAAAAGATTTAATTTGAAAAAGTAATACAAATATCTTTTATTACCATGATCAGTAGAGAATATGAAAGATGCCTTAACAAGTATGGCAAAGTAGATTTTATCAATCACAAACCTGTCCCTTCCTGTTTACACCGATGATTCCAGAAGTAGCTTCATGTGGGGCGGTCACAAATATTGTGTCACCACTAATACGATTCATGTAGATACATGTAGCATTTTCAATGTCATATAAATGTACATAACCATACTTGGTAATCAGGAAGATAACACCATGTTTCTGACTGACCTAAAATACACATAAATGTAACAGGATGAGAAAAATTAGTTCTTTTAAAACACAAGTTTACTTAAATATTACAGCTTTACATTGTTAGACAATTGACCAAACAAATCCTGGATTCTGAGAGCTTATTCAATAACTGCCAACTTGTCAATGTGAGTGATGAATGGTGGAACATGGATGATCATGGCCGCAATGCCTCAAACCAAAATGACACAAAGAAAATGTATCATGCCCAGGATTTGAACTAAGAAAATTGAGGTTTATATACATAACTATTTATGGAGCTAAGCTGACGGACTTACTATGATTTGAAAAGAAAGATGTTATGTATAACTAAAATGCTGTAATCTTAAATATTTAAGTCAGAAAATGAAACATTCAGAACTATAGAGTATGTCTTATTAACTGTGATGATAAAATATTGATCTTTATTCAGCTTAATTGTCTTGAAAGAATATTAATTGCATAAACTGAACAAAGAAAGTTGAAATGTATTTACCTGCATAGCTACAGGGAAGTCATTTTGTGCTTCTGGTGGAAAGAAAATATCCACAGCTTTCTTCTGGAATGGTGTATTACCTGTTGGTGCTTGTCCTACTTCAATAATATGTAACTGTAAATATAAACATACAAAATGATCACATACTGGCGCAAACTTCACAAAATATCTTCATAATATCTTGCAATGCATGAAAATTAATATTTTTGTACAATGATAAAACACAAAGCCACATTAAATCAATTACATAAACATCTATTCTGAAACAACAGCAAATAACACTTTTAGTTACATAATTTTGTGATATTTTGTTTAACTAGGTCCAGACCTAGTATAAATGAGACAGCATATTAAAACTTACATACATACTTGAGTGGTTGAAGTTTATAATATGCGAACAACAACATACCTTTCCACCTTGAGCTCCACGGACCCCAAAACAGAAGATGGTAGATGGTTGTGGATTCCCTTCAAGTTTGATGGAAGCAAAAGCAGCAGCATGCCCTTCTATAGGTTGACTCACTTTTCTCTCCACTGAATACAACATCATCGCTCCAACAACACGATTTTGCTGAAATAACACATTGTCAAAATGAGACATCTGAGCTTAAAGTATGAACAACTGCTCAATCAAAATAACACTTTATCAGTGAACAGAACTAAGGTATCTACCGTAAAAAATTTAAGCAATAGCTTGCTCTCTGAAACAGTAATAGATTTCAATGAGTGTGAAAAGTGCAATATATACCTGGGCAGAAATTCCAACCAGGAGGAGCCATTGTTGTTTAGCATCAGTTCTGTAGTTAATAATCTGACAACCAGCCAGGTTTGAATGACGATCAAACATCTTCTGTGGCTGGGAATCACCTATAAAGAACATTATATTCATACTGTTAGTCTAAATAATAATGATGTATTACAACATTAACATTTATTAAATACATTTACTTAATATGCATATTTACAGTCAAATATGTGTAGTAGTAATAAATAAACCAAAAAGTTTGAAAACAATAATTTTGTAACCAGTCACACACTTGATATAAAACACTAATTAGAAACAAAATTTGCAGAACTCTCAAGTTCTATACCTTCCATTGACCAGTGATACACTGCGGTCTCTGTTGCTATGGCTACGGTGTTCACAGAGATCCATTTCCAGAAGACAACTTCTTCAGTCATTGTGTGTGCCTTCATTTTACTCTTCATTTCAATATTGAAGATTTGTAAAGTTTTACCAGCTGTAAAAAAGAATTGTTAATATATATAATCATCATGTTTATACAAATATCACATAATGGACAAATTTAATTGGAAAAGAAATGCAGAAGATTGAAAGATTAAAATGATGAAATAAATTATAATAAATTAACTTGAAAAAGCAATAGCAAAGAAATGTAATAAGGGGGGATAAGACTTAGAAAAAGCAAGTATTTGTTGTCAGGTCCCATATTGATAAGATAATCAGACAGGAGAATAAATCCTAACATTTCTCATCATACAGTTGTTTTTTTCTTACAAATTTACTATAAATATTTTATACAGGACAAATTTGATAAAAGGTAGTGGACAGAGATAGGTGACAGGAGAATAGATGATTGCAGGACGTGTGTATGGGAGGGAAAACTTATATATCACATTCATACCAGGCAGTCATTGGTCACCAAAATCGAGAAAAATAGTCACATCAATACAAACAAGTGAACATATTCATTTTTTTGTTGAACTAACATAAAACATTCTGCAATAGTACCCAGGTAAAAGGATAACAACCAACAATCATATTTAACTTAAAACAATTTGAATGTTCATTGCAGCAAAATTTAAAGTGTTCATCAATTTGAACATACAAGAACAAGCATAAAAACAACATTTATTGTATATCTGCGAATGACATGGATTTATCAAGATGATCAGAACAATGAGATCATATTTACGAACATTAAATTTCAATAATGTAAACTAAGGATGGTTTGGTGTACACACATAGTGCTTAGTGATGAAGAGTTAGGGTTCTATATGCATTAAGATCAAAGTTTTATTTTTCACAGGTAAGTAAAACGTTGAAACAAGATTATTAAACTACACAACACTTAATCACTCAAATAATGAAGAAAAACAAAATTCAATGAAATAATACACATTATCTGGTACTAATGACTTTGGAATGTTCAAACATATATACACTCACACACATAACATGACCTTAGCATCCCAATAGCTTCAATGATTTAGCACCCTTAAGGCAAATATTTGTAGCTATAACAAGCCATAGAACTAATAAGCCCAGCCAAATAAAATTATATGATATTTTATTGCAGACAACTCTGTGAACTTCATAGAAAATCAGAAATAAATCTTTTAACACAGGACAAAAATAAATCATGGATCCCTCATTTCATTGTTTTGTGTTGATAGAAATACAGCAAAAATATTTCATATCATGTAGGACTTAAATACAGTCAAAACATAATAGTGCTGTAGATAATGTCTCTTAAAGCCAGACAATGAAGTCAAATTGACAAGTTCCAGGAGGTTTTATTAGCAATTAATTTGAATCAGAAGATATCTCTAAGCAAAAAGAGGGAAAATTCACTTTTCTTAAAGTAAATTACAATTCATTACCATGGTAACATAAGAATGTGTGACATTAACTGATGTCCAGACTCCTCTCTATTAACTAGCACAATGAACAAATAGTGAATAAAAAAATCAGTCAATCAATGCTTATAATTAATTCATGATTGTAGCATATTACAACTGAGAATAGCAATCCCCGATTAGGACAAATCAGAATAAAAGACGTTTCAGATAAAAAACTGAGAACCAAACATTGACTCAATTCTTTGCCATTTTCAAATAACTCAATATGAACAGTTCAACTCATTATAAAAACTATATCATTTTTACAAGACTAAATAATCAATGTTAATGATAATGAATTCCACCCTGAGATAATTCATGTTACCATAACATTACATTGATAGCACACAGAGTAGAATCAATACACAATGTCCTCCCACAAACACACTAACTTGATTCATGGAAGCATTAACTTCAAGCAGTTCTAGTATATTGATTTTTCTATATTTGTATTGAGAGAGCGCTGCTTTTAGTACTAAGGAATTACAAAAAGTTTGACGACGTACAGTTACATGTCAGGTGCATGAGAAACCATGCATCTTCAATTTATGATTGTTTCCTTCTTAAAGTAAGCAGACATTTACAAAAATAGGTTTGGCATTTCTGAAGCCAGAAACATTTTAGATCAATAAGCAAGTATTGGAAATGTTGAGAGCAATCATCTATGGACCTAATATTGGAACAGACAATGTGTAAGGTCACTGTAAACATAGAGTAATGGTTCAAGTTTCCAGCAACATCAATATTTCACCCATGTATACGATAAGATAGAGGCGATATTTTATCTCTTGCAATCAGTGACTATCCTATCATTATGTAATACTTAAATATTCTCTATTTATCAACACAGATAGTCACATGTATCATTCAGATATTGATACATTGTACATAGTAATGTCTAACTAAGATAAAATTAATGATAAACTGATAATTCTAAATACAAAAATTGTGCTGACTAAATGTAAATGTATAAATTGTCCAAAATTTTCACTAAAATAATTGACATTGGTGTATAACCGATATAATGTACATATATATGTGTGTGTGTATCATTGTACATGACTATAGTGTGAACTATGATAATTGACATGAAATTGAAAGTCACTAAAGTACAAAAATTAAATGTAATACTGCTTCATTGTACTAACATTATTTTCATCATCAAAGTATATCTAATATGGACTGTAATTATGTAACAAGAGTGCTGCAAGCGGTGCTAACGCTCGGCTGTTCACCGCCTCAGTGAGATGTATCCACGACACCTATGAAGTTTCATGTTGCTACCTCTTATAGTTTCTGAATTATGAGCGGCATTTAAGTTTTTTGCACAGACACAGACAATGCAGTGATAACAATAGCTTGACTTTTTCTTCGATAGCAGCCAAGCTAATAAATGTAATATCAAGCTACGGCCACTATATAACAGCTGTGTAGTTATACCACTATAATTTGTAAAGTAACCAAGCAATGTTAGAATGCAATGTGATATCTATCAGCTTCTAAACCTAGCTTCCATAAATTGTGTCATGCATTCTGTAGTTCTGCAAAAGTTGTCTGATAAAGTCAGTATCACAAACATTAAAACAGATATAAATATTAATAATAAATCAATAAAATGCACCATGGTAAATACTACATATGAATCACTGAGTTCAATTAACTTGCAGTCTCAGCCCAATGAAAGCTACTAGCAGTGAGTGTATGACAACTTGTACAGAATGTAGATGCTGATGTAGAACAAAAATAAACAAAACATGCAATCACAATGCATGCCCCACCCACTTTAAGTTGAACAGTGAATAAGGCCTATACAGATGTCTAACGAGTTTGAACTAACCGAAAAAGTGATGATTTATTCAAGTTAAATTTTGGGGTTTGATTTCATACGTTCAAACTTTACAGGAAATGGGGAAAGTAAGATTATGACACAATGCTAATGACCTATGAAATAAGGGGAGGGACTTATGCTTGGTTTTGGGTGTGGTCATTAGCAGGGTGGGTGGAGTTATACAATACACACCATTGGGATCCCCAGGCTGTGCAGACCCTGTTAACGACAAAAATGTGCTTGTTAGAGCCTGTTATATACAGAATTTGTCAACTATAATATTCAGTCCTTACAAGATTTACAATACATCATTTTTTTCATTAATTTTGTAATCAGACTGAATAAGATAATTAACAAATTCTGTATCAATTACATTGTATAACATAAAAGATATATTCATAGATAAAATTTGCAATTCAGGTTTATAAATGCGGTATGTATGAAAATTGAACATGCTGAATAAGATATGCATTTTTTATGGTAGAGGCAAATTTCAGATTTTTACAGCATATAAAAGATACATGATGTAAACACACCTCTCCAAATACTACTCGAGTGTGTTAAAATATACAAACATCTATATGCTTTGCATCTAAGGGACATGGAGCAATTATATTAAAATAATTATAAACAGAAAGAACACTCATTCTGAGTTTGTAGGACAATTACAATCATATTCATTTCATTCACATATTTCCTAAATAGTAAGTCAAGAAAAGCAGCATCTATTAGTATGTCTTAACAGCTAATGGTTGCTGTTATAGTAAACTTGACTATTGAATAACATTAGAACATAAAATGGTGAAGACAAGTTCAGGGAAATTGGCTCCAAAAAAAAAATTAGAACAGAAATTTGACATGAATGGAAGTGAATGATTAATGCATGCACAGCAGAAATCAAACAATTTAAAGCAGTGAATATTTGCAGTCAATAGTTTTATACTGATAGAAAACACAGCATTTACACATAATGAATGTAAACTCAGGACTGTAGGAAAATAGTTTTAATTAACTAATTGTTTCGCTATAGATGTAACATTAAGTCAGTCAATAGCTACATGTTTTTTTTGTATCACAGGGACACTAACCACCTGTATCACATTACATCCCCAGTTTTTGATTAAAAAAGGATTAGCAAATAATTCAAAAGGACTATAAATATTATTATGATAAAATAGCCATACACAAATACAAGCAAATAAATGATACATTCACAGTTATAAATTATTAAATAATCAGAAAAATACTATGTATAGAATAGTGAATGCATGTAATAACTCTATACAGCAACATTTCACATATAAAGGTCTAGGAAATGCATTTTGTAGTACAAGACAAACTCTATATGATTGTTTATCATACTATGGTAAGCTAAGTCTAATTTATATTTTACAAACTGAGGATCACAGTTTTGGTGTTAGGATATAATTGGCCAGTCCATACGCTAATACTTGATAAGATATTAAAACACAGAGAGTACATTAGACAAGAAAGATCACATTCAATATTTTACAATCATCACAGGGAAAATAACATAGATTTCCAATACACAAAATTACAACTAGACTTCTTCTAGTTAATACCTCTCACACAGACAAGTTTATCACAATATCATTTACCAATACCAAAACTGAAGTGGATAAATCAATCCAGCATGGACCAAGATTTGGTCATGTACATGAATATTGATAGTGTATGCATATAAATTATAATGAATATAATAATTCCACTACTAGGAACTGCAATGTATATAATAACAGATGCATGATTATCATTTATCAATGAACTTATAATGTCCTAACTGCTTTGACCACCTTACTCTTAGATTTACAGGTTAGCAAGAACATAGCAAACTGTCTAGGGTTCAATGAAGGAAAATTATCACATGAATAAATTAGAAAATGAATTAGTCAGCCATTACAGCAGATAAGAGTTGCTAACAGTGGACACGACATGGAAATAATTAATGAGACCCCTGTATATGAAATAAACAATACAAAACTATATAGTAATGTTGTGGCTGTAGTTGACAATTGTATGATGACAACTGTAACACTAATGAGTACATCAAGAAAAAGACAGGTAGACTTTTATTTGTTTGATATGTTCAAGAAAATAGAGGTAACAGAATGGGTATAAACATATTGTGACTTGTGTTTCAAAGATTTGTTGTAGTATATGTTGAGACATTTGTTGGAATTAACCACAACTTGAAAGCTGGCCAATTCAGGGATGTCAATAGAGCCAAATCAAAAATCCTGAAAATCATATGCAGCCAACCATTTTTGCCAAACAAGAGTCCTTAAACCACTTTGTTTCTATATTTACCTCAGTTTGTATTTAAAAAAAATCCCTCAGAGCAGATTAAATTGACCATAACTTTGCCATTTCTTGACATATTTTCATCAAATAACTTTTAGTTTGCTCAGAAATCATAGCTATTTCAGGAAAGATAATCCAGAATTCCGGACATATCCGAAATATTGTCACCCCTGCCAATTAAACGTATGCTGGACAAAATTTCCATTCAAGATTACCCATTGAATTATTAGAAAAGTGATGAACAAGCTTGACTTGAGTTTGAAAACATTTATCTGAATATATATATACAACCCATTTATACATAAAGCAATACACAAATGAAGGATAGTTTTATCATTTAACTACTTAATAAAGTTATAGTCAATCAACAGAGATATTGAAATACCTCTCAAACATACATATTTATAAGATACTAATAATCTGCAGAACGAATAACAAGGCATACTCTTCTTGTGTGTAATTCTGATCTATCAGTCAATGAAGAGAATTTAAATCTAATTAAACCTTATGAGTTTAAAATACTTGGAACTACAAGTACAACTAAACATCCTGATTTGATCTCATTTATTCAATAATTTATTAATTTTTAGAATTGCTAAATTCTATTATCATCAGACTGCATGTAATTATAAATGATATTTACCTTTTAGTGCAATGACTTTGCTAGCAGGATTCATGATGGCAGAGTCAGCAGAAATCGGACGTCTTATCGGATTGGATGAGTCATTCATGTCAATGATTACAACTTGAGCAGCTTCAGCAACCTTCTCACGCACACAGATGAATTTATCTGACTCCATGGTAAGAGTACTGAATCCAATGTTTGCTGCATTGATACCCACATTTTGGAGCTATAACAAACAAAGAAAATGGTCAAAGAACATTCTAGGCGGAGTAATTATTTGTACACATTTTTATTACTAGTTCAATGCTCTGTATACAAATGTACCACCATTTGTATTCTGTGCTGCTCCCACAGGAAAAACATAATTAAATTGTCAAAAAAAAAACACCTAACAACTCATTGCAGTTCTCTAATTCTCCGCACAATAATATATTATCTAGCTTACAGGGAGTAAATCCAGTTTGCTATAAAATGGTTTTCTGTGTATAATTGTATTATAAATTAACAAAAATACGTACAAAAAAGTCCTTATCAATTATAAATAAAAAACTTCCAGCAATTGAATGGACTATGCTTCTAGAGATGCAGGGCTCTCCTTAGACTTTGAATGTCAAGAGTCAATGACTCTTGGGGTCAAATTTTCAAGAGTCAAAATCAAAATTCCAAGAGTCAGCTGTAAACTTCAAGAGTCAACAATTTGTTTGACGCTGCGGAGGGCCATAGTTATTACGCTTTACTAGTCTTTTAGCAAGAGAAAGAACATTGAAAAGATTAAAAACACATTAATCTAAGACAATTAATTAAATTTGCATGAAGAAATCTGACATTGCAATACACAAATTGAACATAAATCCGTAGGTCCCTGTAAATATCAACATATATTTGATATTCAATGATTAATATTCGTAAACATAGTCAATCACATGATTAAATATCAAGAACAGGTTTACATGAAATACTAATAAGATGACGTATGCTTGTATCATGTGCTGTTATCCGAAATTTGTTGTCCGAAATTCGTATACTTCACTGAAATGTATGTGTAATAATGCTTTTGAAAATTAATGAGCGAATGCTATTTTGTTGGCCATACTTCTAAATGCAACATGATATTGTATTAAATAGTCCATAAATACTGTCTAAACATATGATTACCAATAAAGTAGTCTATGTAGCAATTTTCGGAAAATACGACTCGGGAGTGTACCGTATGGTACGAACTTTACTCAATACCACTGATCATGCAGAAAGGCAGAACTCGCGATTAATTTGATCGAATAGTTATTTGCATTATGAATCATAGCTTGTGGCAATTAGAATTGGTGTTGGTATTGTTTCACGTTCATGTTTAGCGACTCAAATTGTTTTTCGTAGGTCTGCAGTTTAAACGTTCGATCTCCGCGGGTTACACAACATAATCCCGTCGCCATTTTGTGTAAAGTGTAGATCTACACGATTAGACGAGAAATCACCGAAACTTCTCTCAAAACGATTGCTTTATTGCAATTGCAGTCTTATAATTGTGGAAAGTATTTAGTTGAATGAATTCACGCCAAAATTTTCAAATTATATTTCTACTTCGTCCTTAAGAACGCTGTAAACAACGACATGGTAATGACATGCTTTTTGTTTTCGGCGTCTATTTTTGGACTGACTCCGCCTCAAAACCCATTAGCGCCAATCAGCAACGAGTATTCTGACCTCGATATTTCACTGATTTTGATAATCAGTCAGAAATGACGCGCGTCGGGAAATACCCCCGGGTCAAAGTTGACGCATGGAGTATTTACATTGCGGGTCAAACAAGCGTATTTTGAAATTTTCGTGCGTCAAAACCCGGGAGCTCGGGTCAAAGGAGAGCCCTGAGATGTCTGACTTAAGTTGGCAAACAAGACATTTTTCTCGAGCTGTCATAAGGTGTAAGAAGAATTTTTTTGTTCCTGGTTACACAACCTACCCCAACTTTTCACTGTGACGCTTTTTTGATAGGCCTAAACAATGCATTTTCTCACTTTTCACCTTTCAGCATGTTTCCGAGAGCAAAAAAAACCCATGTACCTAACCTATATTAAATAGGCACATGTAACCAAAACAAATTTTTTAATATTTACTGTGACTGATTCACATAGACGGACAACCAATATAAGAAATATACCTCGCCCTTATCATACATTTATTCCCTTGCAACAAATATCTTCAGATCAGTCACTTGTGGACACAATAATTTTAATAATTTGATTTTGAATAAATATCTGGATACATAACCAAATCACCAATCATGATGAAAACATTTCAAACTATTCATTCTATAATTCTCAGCAAGTTCTGAAACATTTTGATTAATATGTATTTATCTTCCATGGCAACATGAAGTGTAGATGGAGCTCAAATTTATGCAATTCTGTCAGATTCAGAAAACAATTTATAGACACAAAAAAATTGTTTGTGTTCATTATTTGCAGTCTTTGAACTAGCTTTTTGTGACAGATTGCCCGACTATATACTTTATGAAGGAAACTCTCTAAAGCTAGGTTATAACCAGAAAGACTTAAAGAAAATCCTTTCAGGCAGGGGGCAACCCACTAACTCGAAGACTGTATTTGCCAACCAAACTTTCAGTTATACTAATGAATACAGATTCTACTCAACTAAATATGTATCCAGTCAATACACCTCTAATAATGTATCCAATATGCAAAGATCACAAATAAACACAGACCCAACATATCAGATTAGGTGGGTGGGGTACTGTACTTGTTTAGAATTTCCTTTTAAGATCAATCATTGTATAAATTCAACATTCTACAAACAGTGGTTAATGTACATTGACAGGCAACCTGTTAAATGCGTAAAGAAGAATTAAAGACCACGGATTTGGAATATAAAAACACCCCGTCTCCAAAAAGATTCTATTATTCTGTATTACGAAAGCGTTTCCGCCCCCGTGTATTAATTTAAGTACAAAATAGCGTAAGAATAAATAACAGAAGTATGTGTTAATCTTGGCTCTTTTAAACAACGGCACTACAAAATATTAACACAATACATTCAACAAAAATATAGACACGAATCCAAAATTTATGAAAATTGAGGGGCGTGTAGGAGAGGTGTCTCGGAAACAAAATCTAACTTGTATACCTGAAGATGCTCCTGAAATCTAATTGGGAGCATTTGTGCCATCGCTGCCTTCTTGTGTCACCTCTCTATATGTTAGTGTATGTCCTGTCGTCTTAAAACAGTAAATTTTACGAAAATTACCGGCTAACCGGTGAGTCACTTCTAAACTTATGTTCCGATTTGTCAAGATGGCTGCCGCCACCGGATGAAAGAATGAAAGTAGTCCCAGGTGAATGGTGCTACGTGTTTATCGGTACAAATTATCATCAATCTTATTCAATTTAATAATGTAACACCAATATACATATATCATTCACATTGATGGACTAATTCTTCAAAGTATACATCCATTTACAAACTATAGAAAATAAAATGAAGAACTAATTATTAATAGTAAACGTCGATGATATCAATACACTGTGACGTCAATGTAGGTCGGTAATTGAACCACTTCCGTGTCAGCTTCATGGGGCACAAGTGGGAAAATTAGATACACGGGGCGCTAATCGAGTCAAATATTAATTAAGATTTATCTGTAGAGTCGAATGAATTAATACATGGTTTCAAATTTTATCTTTTGAACATTAATTAAGACAGATCTATCACGAGTCACGTAGATTGTAACTTACCCGTTATATTGGAAGCAGTTATGTAGTAACGTCTTAGAAAATTGAATCTTGGACCATTTATATATAGAGGTACTTTAATTAATCCTGTTATGCATATTTAACTTTTATTTGATACATTAACTAATGATAGGCTATCTCGTGGTATATGTTTGTTTCTCACTTATAAAAACACGTTATTGACTGATAAAATAATAAGACGCAAAATTGCAATATATAATTATTTAAATTGACGAAGTAGGCCTACGTATGTACACCTCCGTACATGCCTAGTATATACATTAATGATCAGTTAATAACAGTTGAATTAATTGAATTACTGTATAAGTCATCCTTGTTTTCCCATCCATAATATGCTATTTTAGTAAATACCATAATACATGCTCGCAACGTTTGAACATTACGACAGACGAGGACAGCGATGGAGGTTACAAAGACTTTGAACAATTAAATACCTTAATTGGGTCATGAGAGTACACATCAGAAAAAGATAATAATCAAGGTGAGGAAGGATCTTGTTTGGAAGGCGTTGAATGACATAAAACAAGGCTGGTGCTCTCGGGAAACCAAACTCAGCTATTTCTTTACCACAGTGGATCGACGGTCTGTTCAGCTCTATATATGGCTCTGAATGCTGGACAGCTCAAGAGGTCCCTTTGGTTGCTACACTATGATGCTCAAGCAAGTCCAAGCCAGCGCAACGTAAACGCAACTGTTTACCAGAACATTCCCAGAGTGACGGACAATACTGCCTACATAATAGGGTTAGCTGGGCATTGCAACAGGCACCCCGAGTTGCCAGCCAGCAAACATGTCCAACTTTGGCGGACATGGCCTTATCGAGTATCTGATCAATTTTCAAGGGAAACAACTACAATTCAGGGGTTTATATACAGTCTACCTATTGTTACCCTCCTTGCTTGCGTTATGCTGACTTTATTAGGGGGTCATAAAGAAATAAAGTCAGTCACGCGTAACAGATAAAATCTGTTATCTTAATTTATCCAAAAATCGATATTTCACTGTATACATTACTTTTGGATCTCTGATAAGACTTGAGCATGTCCCAACTATTATGTACGTTGTTAAAATGTACAGAAACATATATGATACTGACATTAATTTGTTTCATCAGTAAAATTAATTTTGCAAATGCGAATATTATGAAAAGACAAAATTAAGAAATCCTAGTAATAATTTTGTTATTGTATGCAGTGAAATAGTAATTTTATTCTATTCTGCATATAAACACATTAGCTTACAATACATTTATTTTCACTTCTGAAACAATTAACATTAAATCTTCAGGATTACACTTAGGCGTGAAAATAAGTTTTTTCATTGCTCATTAAAAGTCGGTTAGTAGGTATGGACTTTATTTGGCTTTTGAAAGCATGTAGGAAGGTAAAAAGTAGAAAGAGGATTTTCCATTCCTCGGATAAAATCATGAAAATATCTAGGGTCGCGGGATAAAATCAATTAGGGTCGATCGAGTAACCAGAAATTTTGCACTATGTCGCACGTCTTGTAGGTCTATGATTATAAATTAAATTACTTCCAAATCCATTACAACCTTCAATAACTGTTGCAGATATCTATTTCCATCACAAAATAGAAAAAATACGATTGATATTAAGCTATAGACCTGGTTTATAAACAGTACATTCAATTTCTGTAATTTTATGGCAATTTCCATCCGTCTTGACTGAAATGATATCTAACAAATATAACTCGACGTGCCCACTTGTTTATGAGTCAATGTGAGATGCGTATAAAAAGTCAATAATCAGATAAAGTTAGCAACCATATAAAGGGATCTCAAAAATATGATTTTATTATCCGTCCTTTGTTTACACATATTGAAAAAATAAATATACAAAGTAGGTAATCTATATTATTTTATGACATGTTTTTATAAGTGACATGTGGACGTATGCCAAAATGATATATTTAGCTTATAATTATACATTTGTATTATCAAAATGAATTAATAATAAATTTCATTTAATGAAATATCATCGTCTATTTAAGGTCCATTAGAACAATGAGATGCAAACATTAGAACAATAGTAAAATATAAGAAATATATATTACTTGATTTGTAACAATATTTACGTACATATTATAATGCCTTCCATTAGGCATATCTCATAAAATAGTTGTCAGATGCATTTTCTTATTTTTTGCAACATTATTAAAAAATACTATGCTGTATTTATATATGAACTTTGTGATAAAAAAATTGGAACGTTTTTATTGCAAGTAAAATCAGTTTTACATCTATCTAGGTAAAATAAGACCTACTTCAAATTTAACATTCAAAAAGTATTTGGGCTTTAACAAAAGTGAAAACCATTTTTTTATATTTTAATATGTTATTTTTTTATAATATCAACAAATTGGGTCATAAATATCGATTTTGCTCTTTATACGGAAGTAAAGTAAAATATTTCACCGATTCTAATATTTTCATCCATGTTGTTATATGTTTTAGTCTTAACCTTAATTATCCTAAAACTTGGTTATTCAACGCGTCCAAATTTTATTACCCTGTATAATGCATCATGCTGTGACTGTATATACATGGATACCTAATCAGCTGATATGATCATCGCCAAATGCACGTCGTATCCGTAAACGTACGTAAATATCCGAGATTTGCCGAACGATTGACGAATTGAACTTAAAAAAATCTAAGGGGTAGTTTTAAAAATCATCAAAAGGGTCGAAGAAGATATTATTTTATTGTTTTCATATTTTACATGGTGAAAGAAATTAAATTTTCCAAACGAATGCAATGAGTACAAATTTGATCACATTTCCCCCAAAAGAGTTATGATGCTGAAAACATCAAATTTTCATTGAAAAATCTACCAATTTTACGCTTTTTACATTGAATATAGAGGGAATCGATAGGTGTCTTTTTCAAACGCAAAAGGGTCGAAGAAAGCATTAATTTAAAATTATAAAAAATACACCATTAGAAAGACAAAAGATTAATTAAACTTTTGTGATGAGTACAAATTTCGTATTTTAAATAGAATAAAAGTTATGACGATTATAGTGAAAATCCCCTTCTTTGTTTAATGTAAAATTTTTATCGATTTTCTAAATCAGCATGTCCGCGAAAGTTGGGTATGATTGTTCTGTGGATCCGAACTCATAGGAAGCGAAATCGAGGTCATCCTGGTTCAACCATGATCAACATCCTGATGACAGACGCCGGAGCTGAAAGTCATGAGGAGCTGGGAAGATGCATGAACGAGAGGACAGATTGGAAGTGCCGACATCATGTCCGTCTGCGTACGATCTGAGAGACTTTCATACATGTTTAATGTGCCTTTAAATTGCATATTAATACATAATTTATATATAGATATGTAGATCAAAGATGTAAGTTTTTTTGTGTAAGAGAATATTATAAATATTTTCAGAATTTGCAATTTATTACGAATTTGGTTACACAATTGCATTTTTCATCCTTGACGTCGTTTTAGTAATTTATGACGTTTTTGATGTGACGACCTTTCATCCTCTTTACTTACTATACACGCACGATGAAATTTATACCACTTTAACACTTCAACAGCATTTCTGTGTTCGGTGGCTTAGGACTATGTTCCTTTGAAAAATACTACCAAAAAAAGAAGTTGCATGGATTGAGGTCAAGACTATGCGCGGGTCAAGATATTCCGCAAACTTTCACATCCGGATATCGTCGGAATATTACTCAATCGCCAAACATATTGTGTAGAAAGTATAATACAATACCTGATTATGTATGTTCCGTACCACCATCCTGTATGAAGCACATGTTTTGTATGGTAGGAGCACATTAACAAACTTGATTTTCAAAAGCGACTTCATTCTTTTGCGGAGAGACCACTACACAGTGAGAAACTCGCGGCGGGCAATGTCGTACCATGGTATAATTGGACAATTCATCTTTAAAGATTCGGTGTCTTTCAGTGATTGAAACAAATCAAATGCAATGTAAAAAAAGTCCAACAAAGACATGTGTATTTAAGTGATAGAAAATTTCATCGTGTTTGTATTGTAAGTGAAGAGGATGAAAAGTCGTCAAATCAAAAACGTCATCAATTACTGAAACTACGTCGAGGATGAAAAATGCACTTTTTTCAAATGTGTATTAAATTGCAAATTCTGAAGATATTCATAAGGTTCTCTTACACAAAAAAAACTTACATCTTTGATCTACATGTCTATGTATATAATATGTATTAATCTACAATTTAAAGGGACATTAAACTTGTATGAAAGTGTTTCCTTTCTTTTGGGACACCCTGTATATAGTATACACGTGTGTATGCTTGCGTATGCCTCATGATTTGAATGGAACTTTTTAAACAAAAATTCTACAACTGACGTGAGCATCGATGATAGTGAGTATAATTAAGGACTTATATACATAAATGTGTGTATGTATAAGTCCTTGGTATAATTCACTTAAAAAAGTAGCTATGTTCACGCAAATATGTAATTGTTATAATAAGGGAAACAACCCAGTCGTGTTTATGATAAAGCGTTAAAGGGAGGCTATCCATACGAAATACAAATGCGCCTAATCTTGTTTAAATCTCGAACGCACATTTTTTTTGTTGTAAAACATCAGTAGCATATACAACCCTTACCTATATGACACTGTTGAACGTAAATCACGTCTTTTCGCTCACATTTGACAAAGTATTACGCAGTAAACTTTTGCTTTCGTAAGGCAATAATATAAGATAGTCATGGTTTGTATTTTTCATGAGTATTATATAATTAGGCCTAAACAATAATATATTATTGTTTGTGTCTGGTTACATGCTCATATAGCTAAGATAGGTAGGTCGTTATTTTATTATTATTTATTTTGGCTCTTTAATTAAGAGCCATAAGTGTGCAAAGGTAAAATAAGTGAAAGAGCGGAAGCTTCGATCGTTTCCCGGGTTTTATGAAACAAGAAAAACTATAACAAAACGTTATAGGTAGACGAATTTCAAGAATTTCAGTTTTTTTGTATGAAGTTGCCTTTTTCGTAAAGGATATTGTCTGTATATTTAATTCAATCCAAAATATAAAATATTTACATGATATGAGTTATACACATTAAAATGCAATCATTAGTATTTGACAAATGAATAAATTCATGTATATAGTTCACAAGCACATGGTAATATCATACCCTACACAAATAAAATAGAATCAAACCCACACCATAAATCTGAGCACTATCATACAACCACATTGAACTTCAAATAGCCAGACAAAAAAATTATCTAGACTTCACCTGTCAACTATTAATAGATTCAGTCATCACCATCAGCCAATCAAATGGCCAGGGTTAGCCAAACTAGTAATAGACACTACACTATATACTCAAACAGCTATAATAAACTAATACTCATAAGTATAATTCGCCTCTTGTTTGTTTTTGTTGGGAGTAACAGATGTCAAAGAGAGGTCAAGTTGAATTAGTTGTGAAAATGATATTTTTTATGCTAGTCTTCAGTTATTTCCATTATTATTTTGTAATAATTATATGTCACATCTCTAACATAGTATTGATCATTTGTGTGTAGAATGGGGGGAGCTTGGATCCACCCCTTCCTGTCACTCGTATCCTAGTTGTAAACAATTATAACAAAATATTTCGAGTCCTGATTTTGCATAAGGATCAACAAGAAATTGCTGAGAGCATAAATTATACCCCCCCCCCCATAACTCAAACAAAATTCTGCCCCTAATATCAGGTTTACAATCCCTACAATAATTATGTTAAATCATTACATTTTATGGATCATATGTGTAAATAGGTACATTGTATTGTATGTCTAGATCGTGCTGTGATTATATTTGTTTAATTGTTATTCTCATAAACATTACATTTATTTGTTCTGTGATGTGTTTTATAAATCTGTTATATATACTTCTACGTTAAAATGTTACGTTTATTTAGCTAAACTCCTGCTTAAGGCTTTATGTTTGTCTCAAAAATCTATTCTAAACTAAATCTATGTTAAGATACCTGGCATTGATTTAATTTTAATTTGTTGATAGAAGTGAGCAGCTAATGTTGTATATTGATGAACTTGTGAATATCGAGTGCTATAAGCGTACCTTTTTTTAATAGGGACCTACCTCCGTGATCAAGTGGTTAAGTCACTGTAACCTCTCACTGATTGAGGGTCTTGGGTTTGAGCCCAGCTATCGACCATGTCTCTTTTTGTGAGAAATAGGCAGTTGCCTACAGAGGATGGGAGTATAGTACTGGTACTTCCCAGAAATGATAGTTAGGTGATCTGTCCGCTTCATATGACTCTGACTGTTGAAAAGGGGCGTAAACCTCAAATAAACAAATCAACCTCTCTTGCTCACTTTTATTATTTTAGAAAATTTCAAATTTATTAATAAAGGCATTATATTATGTGCATAAATGCCTTGTTTCATCTCACTCTTGGATTCGGGTAACATTTGTTTACAAGTTTGACTGTATGTTGACATTAGTTTGTGTAACACTCCTACATGCTATGGTTATTGCATGTAAAATAATTGACTTGCTACAATGTATGCTACAGGCTAGTATTGTTTTAAGTATATTCTGACAGTATTTCATTACCTCAAGCATTTCATCAATTGTCTGAAATAAAAATGTTAAAATGAAAAACAAGAGGGCCAAGATCCAATCAAAACCATGAAAACTACAGCATAGACAAGGTTTTCCTAAGATTTGACCTCGTGACCTAGTTTTTGACCCCAGACGACCTATGTTCGAATTTGTCTTACATATCATTAAGACAAACATTCTGACTAAGTTTGGTGAAGATACGATCAAAATTTGACATCTACAGTGTTAATAAGGTTTTCCTAAGATTTGACCTTGTGACCTGGTTTTTGACCCTAGGTAACCCATATTTGAACTTGTTCTTAATATCATTAAGACAAACAATCTGACAAGGTTTGGCCAAGATCCAATTAAAACTATGAAAACTACAGCATAGACAAGGTTTTCCTAAGAATTGACCTCGTGACCTAGTTTTTGAAATCACCAGACGACCTATGTTCGAATTTATCTTACATATCATTAAGACAAACATTCTGACTAAGTTTAATGAAGATACGATCAAAATTTGACATCTACAGAGTTAATAAGGTTTTCCTAAGATTTGACATTGTGACCTGGTTTTTGACCCTAGGTGACCCATAATTGAACTTGTTCTTAATATCATTAAGACAAACAATCTGACAAAGTTTGGTGAAGATCCTGGTGACCCAGTTTTTGACCCCAGCTGACCCATGTTCAACCATGACCCACATATCATTGAGGCAAACATTTTGACAAGGTTTGGTGAAGATCCAATTAAAACTGTGACATCTACAGTGTTAACAAAGTTTTCCTAAGATTTGACCTGGTGACCTAGTTATTGACCCCAGATGACCCATATTTATACTTGACCGTTATATCATTAAAACAACGATTTGACAAAGTTTGGTGAAGATCCAATAATAACTGTGAAATCTAGTGTTAACATGGTTTTTCATAAGATTTGACCAAGCGACCTAGTTTTTGACCCAAGTTTGAACTCGTCCAAGATATTATGAAAACAAACATTCTGACAAGGTTTCATGATCATCCAATCAAAACGATGACTTCTAGAGTGTTCACAAGGTTTTCCAGCAATTTGCCCTAGTGACCTAGTTTTGCTACAGAAATTACCCATTATCAAACTTGACCTACATATTATTAAAATAAACATTCTGACAAAGTTTCATGAAGATCCAGTCAAAACAGTGATTTCTAAAGTGTTCACAAGGTTTTCACTTATTTGGCCCTGGTGACCTAGTTTTTTACCCCAAATGGCCCAATATCGAACTCGTCCGAGATTTTGTTGATATTAACGTTTTGACCCAGTTTTGCTAAAATTGACCCAAAAATGTGGCCCCTAGTGTGGTCACAACAAAAAGTTTGACGACGCACGACGCACAACGCCGGACGCCGGACGGAGAGTGATCCTAATAGCTCACTTTGTCACTTTGTGACATGTGAGCTAAAAAGAACAAAATGAAAACAAAATATACCACATAAATAAATAATGGGATTTTGGTGAATTTAATGATATGTCTAGCGAACATTATTTAACTCAATGCTTTCATTAAATAACCGTTTAAATTGTTTGTTAAACTTGTTAGTGCCTTTACGTGATCATTTTTGTATATAACTATTTTTATCAAGACCAAATACATTACGATGAACAATCGGCAAATACCGGCAGCGATATGAAAATGATATTCAACGGAATATGTCGATTACCGTCGAATTGATTCGAATCGTCCGACAATTTTATATGAGTTGATATTATCCATCAAGTATACGAAAATGCATTATCTGCTGTTGAGTTTTTTCAATAAATTACACTTCATAGGCATGTTAACAAATCTGTTAATTGAAACAACACGTGCACGAGATATTATTGTGGTTCGGCTTTTTTTGAACATACATTTTAATCTTTTGATTTCTACATACCGACAGTGTTTTATAGACTTAATGACAAAATAACACAACATTTCATTTAAACAAAACACTTTTATGTTCAAAATAAATAACAACACATCCCATTACATTATTCATCACTACGTTAGAACGCATCCGCAAATGAAAATTTTAAAAAGCAACTTAATTTACCGAAATCAATCAATCTTCAGGCAAAAAGCTTAAAATATAATCATTATTTCTGGATAAATTTGTTTAATTTCAAAACATCACAACAGACTAACAAAAGATCACATCATGAAATGTTTACAGAGTTGCTTGTTGATCATTGTTTTATGTAGCTTGCATAAACTCTGCGATGCTCAATTTGGACCTGATCTGGACATTGGATTTGAGCTATCATCAAAGGAGGAATGCTTCCACAAAGACGGGGTTTATACAAAACTGTTGAATACTCCATTGCTGAGGTGTGCTTTAGAGTGCGCAACACGACCGAGGTGTTTGGCTGTCAATCACAAATATGAAGAAACTACATGCGAGTTAGTTGACAATGACGACATTAACAATCTACGTCCTGGTCAGTGCCAATATATTTTAAAATCGGATATATCCGTAGGAAACGTAAGTAACACAGATTTTTAACAAACATAAGAAATTATTATATTTTGTTGGCTGGGCATGACAGACTTCTCAGAGACCACATCTTAACAATCTTTTTTTAAAATTTTATTGCAATTTGATATTCTGGAACCTTTTCTCTATCTTTGATGCAGGTAGCTTCAAGAGTTTGTCCGAGTTAAACTTAGGGTTTGAATTTATTATGACAAACTTAAGAAGATAGGATTATATGTTCACGATTTTTCTTTTTTCTTCTCTCTAAAATGCCGACCGAATGTGGTGTGGAGATAACATTATTGGACTTACTTTTGTCGCGCAAACTGTCATTAATAAAAATTACCATGGGGATGATTAACACTGGTGCTTCCTGTCCTCTATATTGTTTGTTTGCATATATCTGTCAACACCAATTCCATTATTCCAGTGACATAATCCAATTAGAAAAGTCGTGTAAACATATTTGCAGAGTAAACTGGCCCCCGTTCCATGCTGCTGAGAACCAATAACCACGCACAGTCTAGTTTACCTGGTGCTCTGATTGGTCAATTTGTTTGAATTATTTCGTTAGTTGAGCACTGTCCATTCGTGAATTATCGGGAATTTCCGTAAAATCGTTCGATATACACGGATATATTATGACACATTATTGTAGAATTCATTTAAACAAGAGGGCCAATATGGCCCTATATCGCTCACATGACAATCACTGTTCACTCATTAAAACATTGTTTTGAACCAGTGACCTAGTTTTTGACCCCATGTGACCCATGTTAGACCTTGTCCTACATTTAACAAGACAAACATTCAGACAAGGTTTGGTGAAGATCCAATCAAAACCATGAAAACTACAGCATAGACAAGGTTTTCCTAAGATTTGACCTCGTGACCTAGTTTTTGACCCTAGATGACCCATGTTCGAATTTGTCTTACATATCTTTAAGACAAACATTCTGACAAGGTTAGGTGAAAATACAATCAAAATTTGACTTATACAGTATTAATTAATAAGGTTTTCCTAAAATTTGACCTCATGACCTAGTTTTTGACCCTAGGTGACCCATTTTTGAACTTGTTATAAATATATTAGAGGCAAAAATAAGATATAATCATCAAAACTGTGACATCTACAGGGTTAACAATGTTTTCATAAGATTTGACCTGGTGACCTAGTTATTGACCCCAGATGACTAATATTTGAACATGACTGTTATATCATTAATGATCTCACAAATGATTTGACAAAGTTTGGTGAAGATCCAATTATAACTGTGAAATCTAGTGTTAACATGTTTTTTTATAAGATTTGACCTAGCGACCTAGTGACCCCAGATCACCCATGTTCAAACTCGTCCAAGATATTATAAAGACAAACATACTGACAAGGTTTCATGATGAGCCAATCAAAACAGTGACTGTTGGAGTGTTCACAAGTTTTTTTATCAATTTGCCCTAGTGACCTAGTTTTTGACCGGAAATGACCTTTTATCAAACTTGACCTAAATATCATTTAAATGAACATTCTGACAAAGTTTCATGAAGATCCAAACAAAACAGTGATTTCTAAAGTGTTCACTAGGTTTTTCCTTGTTGGCCTTGGTGACCAAGTTTTTGACCCAAAATGGCCCAATATCGATCTCATGCGACATTTTGTCGATATTAACATTCTGACCCAGTTTTGCGAAAATTGAGCTAAAAATGTGGCCTCTAGTGTGTTCACAAGGTAAAGTTTGATGACGCACAGACGAAGACTGATCACAAAAGCTCACCCTGTCACTTTGTGACATGTGAGCTAAAAAGAAAGTCACTAAAGGCTCTAAACATTCAAATGCTTAAGGCTCATTACATTCTTCAATGTTTTTATCACATAATTATACTATACATTGATCAATCCAATTGGTTTCAAATTCCATAATATATTCGCCTCATTTCTTCCCCTCTTTTTTCTAAAACGGTATGTCAAGTATCATTTAATCAGGAACACTGTATTATAAGATTGTCATTAATCTTTGATAGTTACATTGGACATTATAATCTATTGTACGACCATTTCTTAATTAAAAAAATGCAGGAGTTATTGCCCTTGATAAAAAATATGAAAATTGAAAGTTTCTTAATATTGCATTGTGACCTATATTTTTCTTTATCAAATTACAATGATATTGTATAATTTGCATCTTTTGCCATGAAGTTTTCTTGAAATAGAATTCCTTTTTTATCTTTGAAAAATCGGCTACTCCCATAGATTTCATTGTAAATTTAAAGGGAAAATAACTCAAAAGAATGTCGTGTTTTTTTTTTAAATCTCACGCCAAATCATTTTCTTGCATGGAAAGCTATAAAAATTATAAATATTTACAAAATCTGTCCGTCCTTTATTTAGATAATGATTTTAGGAGTTAGGATCCTATTACATTAACAGGACGTAGAACAAGGGATTAGAATGAAGAAAATGTAAAAAAATGAACGGTCAGCACAAAGCGAAAGTAGAAGAAAGATTCACAATAAATATCATTTTAGCTACTTGAGAGTCGGCTTAAGACGTTCGCGAATCACCGTGATCCTTAACAATCAAAGATTACCGTTGGATAAAGTCATAAAACGCGGTGAATAGCGCCGTTGCGGTGATTTGCAATTTTTTTCAAGATCGATGCCGTGAAGAAAATCGCCGCTACGGGTGATAAATTGCCGATTAAGAAGGCGGGGCAAACGTGATTTTCGGACAAATCACCCGAACCGTACTGTAGACATAAAGAATTCAAGCAATTATATACAGCCACAACTAAATGTCTGATTAATTTGGGCAGTAACTACAAGTAAGATGTGGCCGCTAACACAGGATTGACTGTACAGTACAACCTCTGTAGAGCAACACCCTGTGGGAGTTGCAAATATTGGCCATTGTGTAGAGGTGATTGCTCTACAGAGGTTTAATTACAGAAAATATCAACTTAGGGAAATTTTTAAAGTATTGTTATAGAGAGGTTGTTGCTCTACAGAGGGCCATTTTGGAGAGGTTTTACTGTAGTTTATTTATATCAGACATGAATTTAATATGGTGTGCTTTTGTGTTTATATTTTCAGCTTCCATGCACTGACTGTAATCTGTTGCAGGCTTGCGATGTTGTACAAGGAGAATGTGTTTATAAAGGTAAAATTTGAAGAAAAAAACTTGTAGATTGATTTGTTTAATACTTTAACATTACTGGTGTAAACAGAATTAATTCACAAATGTATAGAAAGATAAAAAACTATGAATTAAATACTAGACTTCAATACAATAATACAAGTGCATGTGTGTATGTTATTCATTTTACAGTTATCTTTTAACATGAGCTACAAATACTTGAATATAATAAAGTGGTATGTCTATAAGTTCTTCATAATGTGTTAAATGAATAGAACACTAACAATTCTACTTTTTCTAGAATGTCCACAGCCTAACATAGCAAATGCGGATATTAAGGGTGTTGAAAATTCAATAGGCAGTATTATACGCATACGTTGTCATAAAGGTTACAGACCTATAGATGGTGCTATGGTTGCATTATGCCTATCAACAGGAGAGTGGAGTCAATCACCGAAATGTATCTGGGGTAAATGTTTTCATTCAATTTCATCCAGAATCTACCAACCTTAGAAGAATAAACAACAAACAAATAAAATTTAATGTAACACACTCACATTAAAACACTGATTACATCCTATAGCCTTAGGAAATAATAAAAAAATGGAATTTGCATCTAGATAAAACGGATCTGACTGCTGATCACTTTATTCAGAGACGTATAATACAAAAAGTCTCTTATTACATGCTTTTTGTCATTAATTGAAACAGTATTGTAGCAAATAAGATTGATCAAATGTTAATGAGTTTAGGCGTGACAATGTATTAATCAAATCTTAATGCAATGTAATTAGAATGTTCTATCAATCTTACATTACAGATGACACACTCGCTGTAGACACACTCGCTGTAGATCAAGATGAATCAACCGGACTTGAAAATTTACAGTTCAATGCTGAAAATGTTACAACAAATTGTACATCAATAGTTGAAACAGCTACAGATGTCTGGTGTACGGACAACTGTAACCATTTCCCGCCATATTGTCCACCATCATTTTGTGTATGTAACGGAAATAAGTGAACAGTGATTATAAACCGTAAGATAAGAAAGAAAACAACAACAGCAATTTTTAAAAAAATCTCAGTCTCAAATGATCCATTATGTTGTCAATACTTAAGCAGTGTAATTACATAATTTACAAACTCAAAGAAGAGTATACAGCAAGTTATGATAGGTATTTATAACTAGACATGACTGTTTTAACACGGCTTTATATATGTGCATGCTATCTATTGTCATCTCTATTATATTAACTAATTGTCAAAGTTTTTCTTAATTATCTTAAAAGAAAATATGCATTGCACTTATACCAGTGATAAATTTGTTGTTTTTCTTGGATTTCTTTGTGGTTAATTTCTTCGGTTTATGTTAAATACCTTATATGGTTATGTTGCTGATTTGTCATATTTGTTTTGGGGAATGTGAATTTTACCTATTTCAAATGTTTGTAGCCTTGTAGATTTGTTTACAGATTATGTAGTGATTTGCTCATCAGATTAATGTATGTTGTTTGTGCATTAGTTGTACGTCTGTTGTTTGAGAATCAGTTTTATGTATGTTGTTTATGTATCAGTTTTATGTCTGTTGTTTTGTAGTAGGTTTATGTCTGTTGTTTGAGTATCAGTTTTATGTCTGTTGTTTGTGTAATCAGTTTTATGTCTGTTGTTTGTGTAGTAGGTTTGTGTATGTTGTTTGTGTATCATTTTAAGTCTGTTGTTTGTGTAGAAGGTTAATGTTCTTTATTTGTGTACTAGGTTTATGTACTTTATTTGTGTACTAGGTTTATGTACTTTATTTGTGCACTAGGTATATGTACTTTATTTGTGTACTAGGTTTATGTACTTTATATGTGTACTAGGTTTATGTACTTTATTTGTGTACTAGGTTTATGTACTTTATTTGTTTACTAGGTTTATGTACTTTATTTGTGTACTAGGTTTATGTACTTTATTTGTGTACTAGGTTTATGTACTTTATTTGTCTATTGGATTAGTGTATACATAAAATACAGACCTAATTCCCCGGGGACAAATTTTAAAGCTACAGCAATAAAATGAACTTCACACAGCGCAAAGTCACTGATACAGGACGGATACTTTTCTGCAAGTTAATATAACCTGTAGTTAGTAAAATTATACAGCAAAGTTTTTGACCACTTGTATATTAATCATGCAGGTTAAAATCAATTTTAATATAAATACCGAAGTACATTTAAACTGGTTTATAATTCAGGGGATGCAACTCTTCATTGTCTTTAGGAATCTCTGATTCATAATTTTGTTTAAATATCTTCCCATTGTTGCTATTGTAACCATCACGTTCTGTATAACCAATTCTATTCTCATTATATTTTAATGGAATGTCAACATTCTGTCTGAACTCCTCGACCTCCTCTCTCTCTGGTTTCAACGAATTTTTAAATTTCTGAAAAAAAAGATCAGAAATTTAATATCACTAAAACATAACAACATTCCAGGAAGTGGGTGAAAGGTGGCTTACACTACAGTCTACCACACTTATTAGAAAGTGACAGGTAGCTTACAATACAGTCTATCTCACTTATTAGAAAGTGACAGGTAGCTTACAATACAGTCTACCACACTTATTGGAAAGTGACAGGTAGCTTACAATACAGTCTATCTCACTTATTAGAAAGTGACAGGTAGCTTACAATACAGTCTATCTCACTTATTAGAAAGTGACAGGTAGCTTACAATACAGTCTATCTCACTTATTAGAAAGTGACAGGTAGCTTACAATACAGTCTATCTCACTTATTAGAAAGTGACAGGTAGGTACCACACTTATTAGAAAGTGACAGGTAGCTTACAATACAGTCTATCTCACTTATTAGAAAGTGACAGGTAGCTTACACTACAGTCTGCCACACTTATTAGAAAGTGACAGGTAACTTACACTACAGTATACCACACTTATTAGAAAGTAACAGGTAGCTTACAATACAGTCTATCTCACTTATTAGAAAGTGACAGGTAGCTTACACTACAGTCTACCACCACAGTTATTAGAAAGTGACAGGTAGCTTACACTACAGTCTAACTCACTTATTAGAGAGTGACAGGTAGATAGTGACAGGTTGCTTACAATACAGTCTATCTCACTTATTAGAGAGTGACAGGTAGAGAGTGACAGGTAGCTTACAATACAGCCTCAATTGAATTTCTCTTTTACTATAAAAGCTAACACTAAATTCAGTGTAATATTACTATGAAGTCAAATGGTGTCCAGTGGACCAGTATCAAACAAATAAAGGAGTAGAGTTACCTGCCAGACAGTCTTTCCTTCAGCTTTATACACAGAATGGATCATAGCTCCAGGTATACATAAAATAGACAGAGCTGCGATAAACCAACCTAACCCTATTGCCCAGCTTGGATACGTGTAACCAGCTACACTGAATGGTTGATATTGTACCAAACTAAACATCCAAATACCCTGAAATATCACAAACAACTTCTGTAAGACAAAATTAGTACAACATCACTAATCAACATTAGTAATACAATGTAGTAAACAAAATAAGTAAACAGCATTTAATTTAGTAAAACAAAAGCTATCACTGAAGGTGATGAGTACCCCCAGATGCTGCATTGATACAGTTACTGTTACATTTTACAAAGGAAAATAAAACAGTCACTTTTTCATATTTTTTTTTGAATACCTGCAAATAGTTGCTGAGAAATAGCCTGAACAAATTCTCTACATATATCACATAAAAAGGAACAAAGGGACATAACTCATTGAAAATGAACATGCAGAACCTGCTGAGAACATGCACAACTTGGCTAACTACAATGTACTTCTGTGAAGATTCATTGAATTCCTGCAAGTAGTTGCTACGAAATAGTTTTTTGAGAACTTAGAGCTCAACACGCACATGATCAGAAAAATTATCAAAATATGTTCATGTATATGACACTTATCAATGTTGACATTTAACAATACAACAGCAATGTCTCACCGCTTGGCTTTTAAGTGACAGGTGATGTTTTTAAGGTTGACCTAACTGCTTTGTTAGAATTTCATCACAAGTTTTTGGTATCAGAAAAGTTTTATGGGTGGATTTGTGATGGTAGTTGTGGGTGGAGTTGTGATGTGTGTTGTGGGTGGAGTTGTGATGTGAGTTGTGGGTGGAGTTATGGTGTGTGTTGTTGGTGGAGTTCTGGTGTGAGTTGTGATGTGTGTTGTGGGTGGAGTTGTGATGTGTGTTGTGGGTGGAGTTGTGATGTGTGTTGTGGGTGGAGTTGTGATGTGAGTTGTGGGTGGAGTTGTGATGTGAGTTGTGGGTGGAGTTCTGGTGTGAGTTGTGGGTGGAGTTCTGGTGTGAGTTGTGATGTGTGTTGTGGTGTGAGTTGTGATGTGTGTTGTGGGTGGAGTTGTGATGTGAGTTGTGAGTGGAGTTGTGATGTGAGTTGAGGGTGGAGTTGTGATGTGTGTTGAGGGTGGAGTTGTGATGTGTGTTGTGGGTGGAGTTGTGATGTGTGTTGTGGGTACAGTGTAGGTATGAGTTGTGGGTGGAGTTGTGATGTGAGTTGTGGGTGGAGTTGTGATGTGTGTTGTGGGTACAGTTGTAGGTATGAGTTGTGGGTGAAGTTGTGATGTGAGTTGTGGGTGGAGTTGTGATGTGAGTTGTGGGTGGAGTTGTGATGTGTGTTGTGGGTACAGTTGTAGGTATGAGTTGTGGGTGGAGTTGTGATGTGTGTTGTGATTAATGGCTTGGTTTGACTCACTTGACACAAATACTTACAAAGATCAACAGTGGTGATATCCCATACCAGCATACAATAAAGAATATGGATGGTGGTGAACCATTCATTTCTTCTATATTTCTTGCTAACTGTTTGGCTCCTGGAATATAAAATCTTCAACTGCTAACAGAAATAACCAGAACTAAGATAACTTATACCTATGGACAGATAGAGAATACGTTTAATTGCCAATGAAGGAATTGCTACATTCATTTTTTCTTCAAGTAATTATTTGTTCTGACATTGTTAACACTACTGAATTATTATATTCAATCGAACAAAGTTTATTCAGTCAACGCAAAACATTCATATTGGATTCATAATTGGTTAATTTGTAATACTATAGGTAGATCAATTAACCAATCGAAATGTACATTATCATATAATTATGCACCATTTACAAAAGATACTATAGGACATTCTTTAAGAGCCTTGGGCCATTCCATATGTTACAAATAATTGATTGAACAGAACATTATTATGGACTTGAAATATGACATGCAAGAGAGAAAATTACAACATATATCAGAATCAGTTCTAGACCTTTAAGTCCCATTAGCTTTTTGCTATAAAAATATATGCAAAAAACAAACAATTGCTGATATTATCCAAGATAATTATTATCGACGAAACGAGCCCTTTTCTTCTAAAAACACTCATTTCGCTGTGAATTTTGCCTTTGTAAACTTGAAATATAAAGAGCGCATGACTTCACTTCATGCCGTGTGCATAATATGACTGCGGGAAAACACAGCTGTTAGAACTATAAATAGTTTGTTTTTTTCAATGATATTGAAAAAAATATGATAGTGGTTTTGGAAACATGTTTTCTTGCTATTAAGTATGCATGGGAGGAAAACACACCGGATTCCTCTGTTATAGAACAAACAGAAACTATTACGACCGATAAATTTATATGATTATGGGATACCTTTTGACAAAACTTACCATAAAACAATGTGACAAAACTTTCAATAAAACAATGTGATAAAATTTACCATAAAACCAGGTTATAAAACTAACCATAAAACCATGTGATAAAACTTACCATAAAACCAGGTGATAGCTATAACTTCAAAGAAAGCTAGATACATCAAGGACATTGCTGCTGCATAGTAGTCTATTAATTGAAAGAAATAAATTCCTCCCTAAAATAAGAAACATAAAATGATCTCAGAGAACAAAGGCCTCAGCGCAACACTGTAGTAACTTGTTCTCAATTCAATATGAGTTACGACACTGTTGCGTTGAACCCTCGAGATGTGGAATAACAGTAGATAAATTAATAATTTACACTACAATATTATAATTATGTCAATAAACAAGTAATTTGATATAGGCTCTGTTATTTGTCCGAGGGCAGTCGTATTTGCCCAAGACTGAACGCCGCGGGCCAATACAAATGTCCAGACGACAAATGCAAGGGCTTATACCAAATCACTTATTTATTGACAATTTCATTAAATATCTATATCACTTCTTGGCCCTGCTTTAGCAGCCAAACAAATTGCTTAAAATGCAGGCTTTATATCTACCGGTATATCACTTTTCAGACCCAGGCCGGGAAGTGATATCTATATAGGCCCGCTAATTAAAAATGCCACTGCATTATTATGTAAGGCAATAAACAAGTTACCAGGCTGATAATAAACAGTTATTTAATAATACAATTAATAAAATGTGATTGCTAACTTATTCAGATGTACTTGACTATATTGAGAGTTTGACATGAAGTTTGTATTCCTGTGATAAAATCATACCTTAAAGAACAGACCATTAATGAACGTACCTGAGTAATATTAGGAAGACCACAGAAGAATGATATAACACATATAAGAAGTACAAGAAGTTCTTTACGACGTAGATATTTCTTCACCTGTGGACCAAAATGATCCTGTATTGTCGTTACAATAACTTCTGTTGATGCAAACTGAAAAACAACAAAATATACTTTGTAACCCTTGTAAACTTTATAGATAATTTGAATGACAAAATCCATGATCTTTGTTAGCAATAAACATAATACATATAGACACATCACTATTTACAATGATGCAGTATCTTACCTAACCATATAATCTATATACAGTCAAAACTCATATATTGAAGTCTTTTATATCAAAATCCCGCTTATAACAGAGTCAAGATAAAGTCCCGAATTTTATCCTTCTTTTTTGTTATATGAGATGCGCCTTTTTTAAATTCTTTGTTCTTGATATTTTCATACATCGAAGTAGATATAATTATAGTACTAAGCAAAAGTTTTCAACCAGAAAGTGAGCATTTATGTCGAACCAATTAAGGTATCGTGTTTGACTGACTGGTCATATCAAGTTTCACCAATTTATACATTTAAAACTAAATCATAATTATATACTTAAGTAAATCCACTGTATAAAGTCAACTGCAAATATCATATTTGGTTGGTGTTCTTTAAACCAATATTGCACGTAATTTACACATTTTTAAACAATGATAACTACTCTGTATTATGGAATATATTACAACAAACAGCCTTAGAATAACTACAATTATGCCATGTAGGGAACTATATGTCTCAGATTTTTGATAACACAAAATAATACGATTAAATGATTTTTATGACACACAAAAACGATCTCTTTAAGTCTTCAGAATTTAAACACTGTCAGCAAAATTCTTAGATTATTTATACATCGCAGTTAGTTTATATCAAACTATTTTATCATTAGTCCCCTTGATACAACGATGAGTTTTCACTGTATAGACATAATAGAAATCTTACCTGACTATCTATACCCAGACACACCAACATGAAGAAGAAGAGAGCGGAGAAGAGTTGAGATACTGGCATACTGGTAAACGCTTCAGGATAAATTACAAATACCAGTCCAGGTCCTACAATTATAACATACATAATGTACAGATTGATTAAATAGTAAACAAAAAATTGAACTGGTGCAGCTTCCTTTAGGCACTGAAGGCATGTGTCTACACTTTTTTCTGACAAATTAAAAAATATAAAAATGACAAAAACACAATAAAATATGGGAATATGGGTCTGGGTGATAGAAGATCTGAGTACCCAGACCTTTTGACCAAATTTGAATAATGTGTGCCCCAGAATGCATCTCCGGCGATCTACAGTGAAATTTTGCCCCCCCCCACCCCTACACATTATTTTAGGGCAAGATATGCCCCTGAATTGGTATGTATTATAACATAGAACATACTTATTTTACAAGCTTGTTATGTAGTAAACAACAACACTGACCAACAATTAAACTCATTGGTCAATACTAACATACATGTAAATATTCTAACAGTATGGCAAAAATACATTTGGCCAGTTATAAAATTCAGAAATTTTACTTCAAACAAAGACATCTGTCTGAACATTTAAGGAATGCTGTACTAAACAATCTTAAATATCTCTGGATGGTTACCTGATAAATCATCAATAAAATATTACTTCGTATTGGAATTGTGAAGAATATGACAAAAAGGCTGTAAATGACAGAAACTTGAACCAAGTACATGTATATAACTTATGCTTCATGTACCTCAAAATATCAGAATATAATTTTGTATGTGGAAATTGCTTCCAGTCAATTGTTTACTAAAAGACAGACAGATGGACAAACAGACAGACATATAGACAAACAGAAAGACAGATGGACAACCAGACTGGCTGATTCCAATATGAAAATCACAAATAATTTATTGTTTTCTTCCTAAGACACCTAGCTATCAGTCACTGACTGACATTTTGATTTACCTTTATCTGTGCATGAGGAACATTTAGCTCAGTTTGCTTCACCACAATGTCACAAACCAAATGTCTAAATTATTTCATTCAACAACCAATGCTATTCTTAAAGTTTTTTCATACTTAACAATGTATTTTATTTCCTTAAAAATCTCTCTACACGCCCAAAATAACACGTCACAATTGTATATTACAAAATGTATATTATATTAATAAAGAAAGACAACATACCCTCTTTTATAACATCCAGAATGTCTTTACCCTGATTATGTGCAAGATAACCAAGTATGGAGAAAATAGCAAATCCTGCCAGTAAACAGGTCACAGCATCAACCACTCCAATAATCAACACATCCCTTTAAATATAACATCATAGTATTACATTGAAATAAACAAAGAAAACACATATTTAAGTTCAGTCAAACCTCTGTCAGCATCCACCTCTGAATGAAGGCCACCCTTTGAATAAAGGCCATTATTTCCAAAACTGTTATTGATTATTCAGGTACAAACATACCTCCAAATAAGGCCACTTGTCAATAAAGGGCACATTTGCCTTTCCCAATGATAGCCTTTGTTCACAGGTTTGACTGTATATGTACATACAGTGAATATTACGTATTTCACTCATACTGTACATCTGTTAAAATTGCTTAAAACAGTAAGTAACTTTAATATATAAAATTAAAATAAAATACAAAATGTCCTGCTCTTAACATTTAAAATCAGGCGGCAAAAATTGTAACTTTAATGTAATGACACTTGTAAGCTTTAATGAATTTAGTCATGAACATAGAAATTGAGAGCAAGTTTGGTTTTAGGCTACAGGTAATGGTCCTTATTGATAGAGGAGAACCCTGAAACAGGGACCAATCATACTGTATACGTCTTTATATTGAGCCAGTTTTGTTTTGGCGATTTTGGCGGGTGGCAGCGAAACATCTTAAAAATGCCAAATTTTGCATCCGCAGAAATGAAGACATGTACAGTAAACATTATTTGACATGAAATTCTTGACTTACTTGAGAATTTTATTGTTGCGTTTATTATAACTCGACATTGTGATGATTCCACCAAATGCGATCCCAAGAGAATTAAATGTCTGAGCAGCAGCATTCACCCATACCTGAAATATAATCATCACTCGCTGTAATTTACTCTCATAGAAATATTTATCTTTAATGTTAGATGACATCCAGGTGCTCATTTGACTCTCAAAATGGTATTCTAACTCTTGAATTTGGTAAACTAAAGCATTATTCCTTGAGGATATACATTTACCAAAGAGTCAAAGTTTTACTTTTACATTCATGAACAAATTAACTCTTCAAATTAATATCAACCAAGTGGCATTTTGACCCTCAACTTTTATAAACCTGGATTCTATTTTCATTAACACTAGATGTATAATTCTGGTACTCAAACAATGGCCTCCTTATTCATAGATGTTAAATAGTGTATAAGGTTGTCCCATACCCTGGCAATAAGACATCTATATAAAATACATGTACAAGGAGGTAAATACACTAAGGTAATTATTTTATATCTGTCACTTTAAACTCATTTAACACTACAAGGTAATTAAAACTCTGACTTCAAAAACTAAGGTAAATACATTTGTATCCGTCATTTAAAACCTAATTTTCCGCTCTTTTTAATTCATTGCGCTTAATTAATGAACATACATGGATTTTTTTTCTGTAATTTTAAGTAAAAAAGAACTTGACCTACTTTAGCATCAAGAAGTAGATGCCATCTTGGTACAATAAAATACTTGATACCATCCATGGCCCCTGGCAGGGTGAGTCCTCTAATAAGTAGTGTGACCAATACAAGATATGGGAATGTGGCAGTGAAATATACAACCTGAAAATATAACAATCAAGTAAGATATGTAGACGGTGTAAGAACATGTTATTAGTGTGGACCAGGGTGGTCAGGGATCAAGTTTTACCCCCTGATTGTTAAACACGAGTATATCATCAATAATCATAGATAAAATATTTCTATTACGATTGTATAGTAAAACCTCTGTAGAGCAACACGCTGTGGGAGCTGCAAATATTTGCCATTGTTTAGAGGTTGTTGCTCTACAGAGGTTTGATTTATAGTAAATATCAGCTTAGGGAAATTTTGAAGGTGTTGTTAAAGAGAGGTTGTTGCTCTAGAGAGGGCCACTCTGGAGAGGTTGTACTGTACTTGTTTTTAATACTGTTAACAATTCAAGTTCATCTAACTAGTGCTACTCAGGATTGTTTACCAATACTAACCTGTCACATAAATTAGCTGCACACTTCTCTACATGATAAATGATTCAGAAATGGGGACACTCTAATAACTTGGAATTAAATATCTTCAGTCAAATTGTCCTAGATAACAACTGTCTGTTTTTACTATGATCTCAAAACTTGAAACTTTTAGACTAACATTCCAACATGCTAGGGAGTAGGAACATTGCAGACTAAGTAAGGCTTCGTAGTACTAGTATGTAAATATACCTCGTAATGATCGAGTTATTTTGTAAGATAATTAATACTCAAAGCAATGTATAACTTAACATTTTTAGGTGACTAGAAACATACATAGACCATGTTAATATTACAGAAATATCAAACTTGACGTTTCACAAAGGTGCTTGTTTCTCTAGCAGTATTGTGTATAGTAATTATGTAAATATATTGTTTGTGACATTTAAAAGCAGCCAGTTGGTAAAGCATCTGACTTACAATAAGCCCTTTTGTTATAAAACTTCTTAAAATCTCAGCTTCCTGAGTTCATTTTTGAGCCGGGAGACAGAACTCAGAGTTTTATAACCTCTGGACCAAGAGGTCACAGGTTTGAGCTCCACATCATGCACTTTTACACCTATAACACTTCAAACACTCCGCAACTTTCTGTGTCAGACAGTGGCTTAAAAGTTCCTCCCTAAAGTTTGATACACTTTTCTCATTCAAGTTTATATCAAAGTAAAAGCCTAATTTACGCATGTACATGTATATCTAAACAATAATAATTATTATCACCTTTATTAAGAGTATATCAATGCTAGTGAGGACTAAAATACAATAAAAATTTACTACTCTTCATAGAATAACGAGGAGGCAATGAGAGGAACTTAAGACTGCAAAAATCCCCTGCTGAGAACACATATATTTAGCCTCATATTTTGGCAATGAATAGAATACCTTTCCAGTGAAACGAGGTCCCTTCCATATACAAAAATACACAAGTATCCAGCACATGATTAGAATGAGAGATAAATCCCATTGTAGAACGCCAGGTTCATCAATACCTGAAGTTTGCTCCAAAAGACGGCGCCTGAAAATATCCATTGTATGAGTATAAGAGATGTACCTTTAAAGTGTATGATAAGAGTTCTGTGAGTATGTCAGGTCATTGCATGGTAATGTTATATATGTTAGCTATTTCATGTATGTTAGTTATGTCAGTTATGTTGGTAATGTCATGTATGTTAGGTATGTTATGTATGTTAGGTATGTCATGTATGCTGGTTATGTCATGTATGTTGGTTTTGTCATGTATGTTGGTTATGTCATGTATGTTAGTTATGTCATGTGTGTTGGTTATGTCATGTATGTTGGTTATGTCATGTATGTTGGTTATGTCAGGTATGTTGGTTATGTCATGTATGTTGGTTATGTCATGTATGGCAGTTATGTCATGTATGTTAGTTATGTTATGTATGTTAGGTATGTCATGTATGTTGGTTATGTCATGTATGTTGGTTATATTATATATGTTAGTTATTTCATGTATATTGTTTATGTTAGGTATGTCATGTATGTTAGGTATGTCATGTATGCTGGTTATGTCATGTTATTGGTTATGTTATATATGTTAGTTATTTCATGTATGTTGGTTATGTTAAGTATGTTAGGTATGTCATTTATGCTGGTTATGTCATGTTATTGGTTATGTTATTGATGTTAGGTATGTCATGTATGTTGGATATTTTATGTATGTTGATTATGTCATGTATGTAAGGTTGTCATGTATGTTGGTTATGTCATGTATGTTAGTTATGTCAGGTATGTTGGTTATGTCATGTATGTTAGGTATGTCATGTATGTTAGTTATGTCATGTATGCTGGTTATGTCATGTTATTGGTTATGTTATATATGTTAGTTATTTCATGTATGTTGGTTATGTTAGGTATGTTGGTTTTGTCATGTATGTTGGTTATGTCAGGTATGTTGGTTATGTCAGGTATGGCGGTTATGTCATGTATGTTGGTTATGTCATGTATGTTGGTTTTGTCATGTATGGCGGTTATGTCATGTATGTTGGTTATGACATGTATGTTGGTTATGTCAGGTATGTTGGTTATGTCATGTATGTTGGTTATGTCATGTATGTTGGTTATGTCATGTATGTTGGTTATGTCATGTATGTTGGTTTTGTCATGTATGGCAGTTATGTCATGTATGGCAGTCATGTTAGGAATGTCATGTATGTTGACTATGTCATGTATGTTAGGTATGTCATGTATGGTGGTTATGTCATGTATGTTGGTTATGTCATGTATGTTGGTTATGTCATGTATGTTGGTTATGTCATGTATGTTGGTTATGTCATGTATGTTGGTTATGTCATGTATGTTGGTTATGTCATGTATGTTGGTTTTGTCATGTATGTTGGTTATGTCATGTATGTTGGTTATGTCATGTATGTTGGTTATGTCATGTATGTTGGTTTTGTCATGTATGGCAGTTATGTCATGTATGGCAGTCATGTTAGGAATGTCATGTATGTTGACTATGTCATGTATGTTAGGTATGTCATGTATGGTGGTTATGTCATGTATGTTGGTTATGTCATGTTTGTTGGTTATGTCATGTATGTAAGGTTGTCATGTATGTTGGTTATGTCATGTATGTTGGTTATGTCATGTATGTTGGTTATGTCATGTATGTTGGTTATGTCATGTATGTTGGTTATGTCATGTATGTTGGTTTTGTCATGTATGTTGGTTATGTCATGTATGTTGGTTATGTCAGGTATGTTGGTTATGTCAGGTATGGCGGTTATGTCATGTATGTTGGTTATGTAATGTATGTTGGTTATTTTATGTATGTTGATTATATCAGGTATGTTGGTTATGTTATGTATGATGGTTATGTCATGTATGTTGGTTATGTCATGTATGGTGGTTATGTCATGTATGTTGGTTATGTCAGGTATGGCGGTTATGTCAGGTATGTTGGTTATGTCATGTATGTTAGGTATGTCATGTATGTTAGGTATGTCATGTATGTTGGTTATTTTATGTATGTTGGTTATTTTATGTATGTTGATTATATCAGGTATGTTGGTTATGTTATGTATGCTAGGTATGTCATGTATGTTGGTTATGTCATGTATGGTGGTTATTTTGTGTATGTTGGTTATTTTATGTATGTTGATTATATCAGGTATGGTGGTTATGTTATGTATGTTGGTTATGTTAGGTATGTTAGTTATGACATGTATGTTGGTTATGTCATGTATGTTAGTTATGTCATGTATGGCAGTTATGACATGTATGTTGGTTATGTTAGGTATGTTAGTTATGACATGTATGTTGGTTATGTCATGTATGTTAGTTATGACATGTATGTTGGTTATGTCATGTATGTTGGTTACGTCATGTATGTTGGTTTTGTCATGTATGTTGGTTATGTCATGTATGTTGGTTATGTCAGGTATGTTGGTTATGTCAGGTATGGTGGTTATGTCATGTATGTTGGTTATGTATGTTGGTTATGTAATGTATGTTGGTTATGTAATGTATGTTGGTTATTTTATGTATGTTGATTATATCAGGTATGTTGGTTATGTTATGTATGACGGTTATGTCATGTATGTTGGTTATGTCATGTATGGTGGTTATGTCATGTATGTTGGTTATGTCAGGTATGGCGGTTATGTCATGTATGTTGGTTATGTCAGGTATGTTGGTTATGTCATGTATGTTAGGTATGTCATGTATGTTAGGTATGTGATGTATGTTGGTTATTTTATGTATGTTGGTTATTTTATGTATGTTGATTATATCAGGTATGTTGGTTATGTTATGTATGCTAGGTATGTCATGTATGTTGGTTATGTCATGTATGGTGGTTATTTTATGTATGTTGGTTATTTTATGTATGTTGATTATATCAGGTATGGTGGTTATGTTATGTATGTTGGTTATGTTAGGTATGTTAGTTATGACATGTATGTTGGTTATGTCATGTATGTTAGTTATGTCATGTATGGCAGTTATGACATGTATGTTGGTTATGTTAGGTATGTTAGTTATGACATGTATGTTGGTTATGTCATGTATGTTAGTTATGACATGTATGTTGGTTATGTTAGGTATGTTAGGTATATCATGTATGTTGGTTATGTCAGGTATTTTGACAAAAAATAAGCCAATAATAAGATGATCAATAGAAATTAAGATTATATTTGTCAGCTAAAGAAGGACATTTTAGTGGACTTTCAAACTACATTTTAACACATCATGTAATCATATTATGACTTAAGCATGTTTACACTTATCTGTTTTTCTAGACATGGTGATAGCTGTCAGTGTTTATTCATTATGATTATGAAAAGCAAAGTTTTTGTTTATTTCATTTATCCAACAAAGTCATCGCTCACGTACTACTGTCTACAGTTAATTAAAATAGCAAACAAACATGATCTGCTTCAGTTAATTTGTAATGATTTCTTCACTGTGAGTAAAAAAAACAGTTGTCAGTTTTATCAACATGTCATGTTCAGACAATTTTGACAAGTTTCAACATTCAGTCTACCAAATATGTATGTACAAATAACGTGAGAAAATACATTATCGAACATAAACATTATAAAGACTCCCCGTTTAGTATTCTGTAAATATAGAACGGTTTCAATGAAATATTTTAGGCAAGTAGTAAAACACATGAAAACTACAGCAATGGATGAAATAAAAACACTGAAATTTAAACAATAAGATAAAGATGGTCTAGGGTTTACTGATACAAGTTTTAAATTTTCGTGTGATTTTATCTTCTAGGTTATTTTCTAATATACGAACATTTTGAGAATGCATAACTTGGCTTTAATACAAGTGCGTCCAGGTCAGCATAACATGGAAATGGCTTAAGTATCTATTTCTGTCCAGATTTTAAAAATGGAGAATGCAATAAATAATGTTTTTCTGAGCTTAGACTGTGTAAATAATACAAAGAGGAAAAATTAGATCATGTAGTAAAGATCCATCATATAACTATCTAAGTCTGTAGATAAGCCATGCTTTGCTGTACTGAATTGGACAAATACAATTGAGTCAAGTTGTTGCAATGTTTGAAATGTATTTAAAGTTCATGATCAAGTTTAGATTGTTAAAATAACCTTCCTTTGTTAGACTGTGTCAATACAGTTATTGAGTTTGTAGACCAGCTCAATCGAGATATTCCCGAATGGGCGAGCATTTTTTTCAATTGTGTACTCCATCTTTGTGTGCATTGACAGCCGACTACTCCAAACAAAGACTTATACTATTACAAAGGTCTTCGCAATGAAGTTGTGAAATTGTATCGTTTGACGGAATTATCTTTTTAAAAATCAACCTTGACACATATTGATACCCCCCCATTACCCACCTTGTACATGTGACATTCACATAAAAACGGTTCTCAATAAGTTTTCCTGTAAGAGACCAAACCTTGATTGAAGAAGGCTTTCTATGCTCATTTCCAATGATGTTAATGATATATTATTGAGAATTTCTAGGCAGTTGATTTGGCCTCTGGCCTCCCCTTATTGAAAACACTGAAAAGGCTGACTATGCCCCTGATCACTTTGACCTATATAATTATCTGATGAAAGAAAATTCTGTAATGGTGACCTGCATCGTATTATATTACAGGTACTCACTTTAAACATTTTAAGTCAAACACAAACATTGTTATTGTACAGTAGAATTATTATCTTCTTTCTCTATAAAAACCTCAATGTCAATATGTAAGATAAAAGTGTTAACCTTGAACAAAACTATTATCAAAAAGAGATCTTGACCGAATAAAAAAAACTCTTTCAAGTTCTTAAAATTTGATATTAGAGCTTAATCTAGTTTCAAAAAGTGAGAAAATGGTTAAAACATTCTATCTTATGAGTGTCTCATATAACATATTTTACCAAATAAAGATAAACATCAAGTTAAAAGATGTTTATATTGTAACGAAACTTAATATGAACAATTAATTACAAGTATGTAAAGAAGGCTGTATTAGAAAATATAGTCTTTGCAGATTGTTGTTGTTTTCCGCTAATTTTATAGCATAGTGATGGTGGTATGTGTATTTAAAGATTGGCGGTCAGGACTTCATACTTACTCAAAAAAATCTTCAGTAGGGGAGAGGCTTTTATTGGTACGAGGAATCACAGATATTTCCAGAGTGTCGGGGTCGGTAATGGTCTTGTTAGAACCGTCAAAACAATCGTCGGAATTCCATGAATTACTACAATCAGACCAGGGCAACTTAGACGTGAAGGAACTGAACAAATAGTAGAATGCCCACGTAATTATCACGTTGTAGTACGTTGTGAACAAGAATGAGATCACCACGGTTGCCATACCAGCTCCTGAAAGATGACAAAATACATGCTTATAAATACATGCTCCAAATTTAGAATGATCATTGTGAATGTTTTAATGCAAATATCAAGACACTATTTTGCTAGTTTTATTTATTTTCATGTATCACACATAACATACTGTGGAGTCATAAAATTATGTTGGGGATTTAATTTCGTGGATTTCGAGGGTCAGTTCATTCACAAAATCAAATCCCCACGATTTTAAATGCAGAGGGAAGGCATTTTTTCAAAAATCAAAATCAATGAATCTATGTCTATGAAATAGCCATTTTAGTAAACAAGCTAAAATATAGCAAATTTTCTAAGTCAAGGGCCCATAACTCTAGAAGTTATAGTTCGATTTTGCCCATAATCGAACTTACTCGAGACATTGTGGCCATATACATTGTGAGCAAGTTTAATCACAATCGTTTAGAGCTGCAGATGCTAGAGTTTAAACAAACTCATTGTGGACGGACGATGGACGCCGGACATTCAACGATCCTAAAAGCTCATCTGATGAATCAGGTGAGCTAAAAATCAAGAATAGGTTTTATAGGAGTACACTCAGTACAGTATACATGTATATGACAAGAGAGAGTTGTACCTTAATTTTAGAACATGTGGTTCAACCATATTACTTTACATTGTAAATACTTTAATATGTATAATTTAATCTCCATTTTGCATGATGTTTTTAAAATTAATCTTTAAAACAAACAGACCATATCTACATTCATATGATTTGATTTTCAAAGTAAAAACCTAGATTTTTGTATTATATAATATGATATGATATAAATGTTGGTGACATACAACACACAGAACATGAATTAGTATCTGTGTGACCACCTGGTCTGGTTATTGAAAATACAGGAACTTTTCAGGTCTGCAGAGTTAGACAGATATCAACAGAATCATGCTGGTACATACATACAGACAGACAGACAAACATCACACATAAATTATCATCTTTAAACCAATAAGACAGAATGGATGGCGTCTACAGGGGGCAAGCTGAAAAAGCATCGTATAGCGCTTACTGCAGGCATGCCGAAAATACATCAAATAGCTCTACTAGGTTGGAAAGGGTTAAGTTATCATTTACTTATAATATAGCATACATCTTAAATCAATGAAGCATTTTAAACATCAACCATACACCATCCTCATAAACAATGTAAAAAAAATCATATAAAATTCTAAGTAATATGTAAGTAAGGACAAATAATTTGAAAAATAAAATCTTATGTTAAAAGATAAAAGAGATCGAGCATTTATGTCATGATGTCTATTATTGATGTGACCTTGCTTCTTCATGAGCACTCTTGATATATAACTCAGTCATTTAAACAACGAAGTTCAATTTGCTAAACAAAGTGCTTGTGTAAACTAGGCCCAAAAAATCATTCCATCTAAAAATATTTTTGGGTAAATTCTGCAGTTTGTCGACCTCACATACAGAATATTACAGTAAGATTGTCTGATATGTTTAAAACTGTCTGATTAATTTATTCTCATTGTCACTGAGGTCTCCTATTTTTGAGCAATAGAAAGCTTACCTTTGAAGAATGGACATAGTTTAGCAATGGCTCCTATTGGCCCTCTCTGAGTGTACTGTCCAACAGCCATCTCCATGTATAGAAGAGGTATACCACATAATATCAGCATGATGAAAAATGGAATCAGAAAGGCACCTGAAACAATTTGTAACATTTGATCAGTTCAATATAACATGAAAAATAAATGGCACTAATTAATTCACAATTAATAATATATAATGATACAAGTTCTGTGTGTATTTGGCTTTCTAAATTACTTATAAATTTTTTAATTAAAACTGAGATATGAAATAAATGTTTGTGCCAGTGGGTTAAATGTTTATTTCAGTGACTGCATGGCTCACCAAACCAGTTTTCCTGGACTGCATTCTAACCAGTACAAACTTACCCTTCTACAAGTAGCTGGCAACTTTTCCACAAACGGAGGAAAAATCGAAAACATTTTCAGAGCTGAGTATGACGTGCCTCAACTGCAATTCAAACTGGTTTGCCGGGTTACATGTCCGGTGCACTAACCATTGGACCATGGTGAGATTTTAATATAGAAAAAGACTAGAGTTGTCACTGAGACCGCCACCGCCACTTTGACACTAAGAATGTGATAGTACACTATACGGCTAAGTTCAAGGGGACATAACTCTGCAATGAGTGGATCACTGGGCATGAAAATTGGGTCTTGCACATCTACATTTCACATTGATAATATATTTCAAGTTTCCGAATTCCAACGAATCCCTTGAAAAATGAGGAAGTAAAAATGTAGTTTGCTCCACAAACTAAGACTGCCAATTTACACTATACGGCTAAGTTCAAGGGGACATAACTCTGGAAGGTGATAACAAATTTCAAGTTTCATTGCAATAGCTTAAATTTGAAAGTAGTTCGCTCGCTCCATAAACTCTTGATATTTAATGCGGACGGACCGACCAACTGACCGTCTGACCAAGGACTGACAAAGTGACTCCAATACACCCCTCTAGCTTCGTTTGCGGGGGTATAACAAGGACAAGGACAAAGTGAGGTTGATTGATATGTGTGGATTAAGATTGGTCACTGGCAACAACTGTATAGGTATTCAAGTGTTCTAGTAAGTGGTGTTTGTACTTGACAAAACTGTAAAATCTTTTTAACCTCATACAGACAGATGGACGGACAGGACAATCACTACAGTATCATGCCTTCCCATCAAGATGTCGGGACCATAAAAACAATAGATAAGAGATGTTTACAATAAAGTTAAACTATCTATACTTTTCTGTACTGTCATAGTTCATGCACTTAACTATGTATTATAAACTATAGAAGGCCTAAAATAATTGTTTATTTCTGGTCAAAAGCTCATTAGAATAGATAGCCCTGGGTCCGTATTCACGAAGCATCTTAAGTAATTTTTTGCCTTAAGTTGTATTTTTCCTTAAATCCAACTTTTTCCTTAACTCTTTTGTACTAATATAAAGGAGGAAATCACAATAATATGATTTCATCTTTGTTCTAAAGATGTCAATTATGAAAATGATAATTCATTTTCACACTTTTGATGACTGGTTTACAAACTTTTACCATGAAAAAAATTTCATTACTTAAGTAATAATTTCGACTGAAGTTAAAGAAAATCTTAAGATGCTTTGTGAATACGGACCCAGGGCTTATTTCTCTTGAAAGTATATGAAAAGATAAAAAAAATGTGTTTGTGGATTTTCCAATCCTCAGAGGCTTCTATGGACATTTCTTCTAAGCATAATTTAATGCTCGGATTTATATTTTGACCAATGGCATCACAGTATTTTTCAAATTTCAAAACATTAACATATACTTAATGCAGTTTTAACCCTAACCAAAACCAGCTGGATAAATAATAAGTTTCAGTTGCCACACTGGTAAATATAGGGATATAACACATTTAATCAAAAGTTATAGATATAATATTATCCTATTTGTGCAAACTTTCATGTCATTAAACCAAGTATTTACTTAACCATTTCAGAGCAGAATAGTTGAAAGTCAATATTATGAACCATGAGTATTTGAACAATAAAATGTGTAACGTTCATACTTAAATAATGAATAAAGAAGCATTGTTGGAATTATGTCATAATATCAACAAAATAAAATAATGTCACGGATTAAGCATAAATTATAGACAGCTATTGTGAATGAACTTCAAGATTATGAAAACAGAAAGTAGATTAATCCATAATAAAATGTCACACAGCTAGATTACATTACAATATTACATTACAATACTGCATTACAATATTACTTTATAAATTACTTTGGTGTCCAGAAAATCAATATTTAACAATAATGAAGATCTTAAGATGTAAAGCAATATTTCAGAAAAATTTATAAACAGAAGAAACCAAAATATAAGATTGATACAAAGTGACATGATCAGATCAAATAGCTCAATATGTTATTTTGTAGCAAAATCACAAAACCTTTATGCAGCAGGATTAATTATACAATACATTTTTTTGTATTTGCCTTTCATATATATCAGCTTAACCTGACTTAAGTGTTATATAGATAATATTTGAACATAAGAGTTTTGCTTACTATAACATGTAACAACAGAACACCTTGACATTGTTTGTGTTTACAAGGCTCGACTAATCTGCTTGTCCACTTACAAAAAGAAATCAACTCAGGACAAGTTTAATTTTCCGCAAGGCGTGAGTAGCTGAAAAAAATTGTCCTATTCTGGTTTACATATATATAGTTGTTTAGCAAAAGAATGTGACACTAAAGTGAATGTGACACTAGCGATTATGCCACTACAACGACTGTGACATTAGTTTCTGACAAGAAGATTTTTAAAGTTTTTCTATTGGTTTGCTATGGCAACAAGAGTGTTTAATTGTTATTGACTTTTGGACAAATTTGAAAGGGGACCACCACAGGACCAGTCCTGCAATTAGTTTTAGTCTTCGAGCTATCTGACTGTAGTCCTGCACGCTCCAAGGACTAGTAAATTTCTATTCGGGCTAGTGAACTGCCAAAAAATTGTGTATTTGGGCTAGTGGTAAATTGTGTATTTCAACAGTCCAGGCCAGTAATTTAAAAAATTAGTTCAAACACTGAAGTGTGGAAGCAATAATTGGTCCAGTGATTTAGCAGAAGATGATTAAAGAAAAGTTTAACGCCACGGCACGACGCACGTGGCACAACAGATACAAGCCTATCAAAAAAGCTCTCATTGACTGCATTGAGCTAGGTGAGCTAGCCTTATAAGAAAATGCAAACTCATAAATGAACCTGACCCATATTTGAAGTCAGACTGTCACATGATTAAACTTGGACCAAGTGGCAAACAAACAGGTATGATGAGTATACATAAAGGGATCATTTTACCAGTTATAAAGTAAAAGGGCAATGACCCTAAGGTTCATTGAACGTAACTTTATTTGCGTACAAGTACAGACAAAGGTATTGTTTGCTAGGGCTGTGTATTGCCAGGCCACTTCTGATACAATACATAGAGGAACAACACTGGTGACACACAAATTCCAATAAAGTAAAAGCAAATATTTCTTAATCACTTGTTACATAATAAGTATGCTTAAGATTTTAATATGTAAAATAAATGAATATTCGTGGATCTTTTCTTTCAACCCTTTTTGAAAGCCAAAATTCTATTTTTTTGCGTAATGATAGATATTGGCTCATTGAGTTAATTGATATATCACATTGGATATAATGATATTTCATTATCAATAAAAAGTTAATTGATTTTGAAGTTTAAACCTTTAAATCTTAGTTGATTGTGGAGAACAAATATCATGTACATAATGTACTTCAATTAACTTGGGTAAATAAGAATGTAGAAAAAATAAGATTGTACTTGTTATCATATGGACATACATGTATATACACATGCAGTCATGTAGGTATGATTTAAGGTTCAGTATTAATACAGCGTCATAGCCACGCTGAGGCACGCCAAGCACTAGTGAGTTGCCTCGGCAAAGGGCAATAAAAAAGAATGTGTTCAATTAATTCCATCATTCGATTGTGTTGTGATGAATAGCCGAATGCATTAAAAATGTATATAAGGCTTAAGGTTCCTCGATCCTTTATCGTTTGCTCACGGTAGATTTCAACAAAGAATGTTCATACATGACGTACGGTAAAAATACAACTTCATTGTTACAAAACTCTTAACTGCCATACATAACGCCCATGATTTTGGGTGAAAATATAGTTTATGTGGACTATGAAAACGCATCGTATCACCGACATTCTAAACCTGTAAAAAACCTGGGCACCCCCTGACCCCCCCCCTCTAGAGTGACCCTGGATGGAACTCCCTAGAGAGTGCCTCGGCTTAAATTAGTTTCAGGCTACATCACTGTAATATTCAGTATTAATAAAGCATCAAAATACAACATTAGAAGGTACAATACAACCTCTCCAAAGCAATCTTTGGGAGTAAGAATCTTATGTAGTTGAGAGGTTGTTGCTCTAGAGAGGCTAAATAAATACTGAAGTAGTTATAAATCGTGCAGTAGACAAAAATCATGCTGTCAATGAAGGGAGGTTGTTGGTCAAGAAAGGGCCGCTCTGGAGAGATTGTACTGTAACTCATATACGCCGTTCATGGACGGATAATATCACCATAGCACTTCGTATACGCCCGTGTGCACGTACGTGGGTAATATAGATACACGAGTTAATTGTTACTTGTATGCTGAAGACTTCGTTTCATTTAAAATGTTTATCTGGAATCCAAGTATATGCACACAACACATCTATATTTTTATTCAAATTCATCAAAGAAAACAAATAACTTCCCATTTACAAATAAGAAATAAATGGTAAATCATTGATGTTACGTAAGAATGATATTTATTGTCCGTTCTATGGTGGTAGCAGAAAAAAGATAATACATCAGACTAGTAGTTTACATTGCTCTTTTAAACAATATTTACCAAATTATGAATGTGTCGTTTAACTGTTCAACAACCTTCAAACATTCATCACCGATGCATTCATTAATTAATTACCGCGAGCGTGCATACATAGTAACATACATGTATACACGGCCGGTACTCGTGAAGTTATACCAATGTTTCTTTGTGAAATAAATGAACTCACCTCCTCCACTACTATAACACAAATAAGGAAATCTCCAAACATTGCCTAATCCGACGGCATAACCAGCTGTAGCCAGTAAATATTCAATGCTCCTACTCCAATTTTCACGTTTTTCCGTACCCGCCATTTCCGTCTACTTTCAGTTCTGCCCAATACACTATACTGTGTAGTATCGCACTCGCCGTAATCTATATATAGATCCGCTGTTCTAATTTATCAACCTTCACACAGGGGCGTATCGTGTACGAGGTTCACGTGGAATCTCACTCACGTAACTTACACGGGTTTTAGCCGCGGCGGCTTCCTCCTGTTCATAAATTGTCAGATGATAAAAAATCTTAACGCAATAATATTTCTAGTGTATTTTGTATGGTACATTTATAATGTCAAATAATAAGAAAAACTATAACAAAACGTTATAGGTAGACGAATTGCAATTAAGAGGCAATTTGTTTATGTTTTTTGGTTGCTTTTTTCATAAAGGATATTGACTGTATATTTTATTCAATCCTCCATTATGGAGAATATAACATATTTACATGATATGAGTATTAATACACATATATTGACCACCATGAGTATTTGACAAATGAATAAATTCATATATATATAGTTCACAAGCACATGGTAATATCATACCCTACATCAATCAAATAGAATAAACCCTAAATGTTAACAAATTCACCATAAATCTGCTATGATACAACCACATTGATCTTCCAATAGAAATCCAGATATTATGCCACACAACAGCTTATATCTAGGTTAAACATCACAGAGAAATGCCTGCAAGATTTACTTACCTATCAACTATAAATAGATCCAGTCATCACCATTAGCCAATCAAATGGCCAGGAGTAGCCAAACTAGTAATAGACACTGTAAACTAATACTCAAGTATGATTCGTCTAGAAAAATGCTTGTACGAATAATATCAAAGACATAGATAACATCTGCTTTCTATGTCTCGGATATACTTACAATTCAATCATCGTATTGGTTACAGCATGGATTTTGGCGTCATCCGGTGTGCCGTCTTGTACTATGTGATAGATTGATATCAGATCATGTAGTTCTTAACTTTAGGATGAGTCGTTCAACAATCACCAAGAGGTCAACATGACCTGATACCTTATCAAAGGTGGTCAATAGGTTCGATGATCAATTAATTTGAACATTAATGTGAAATAGGGGCAGCAAGTGTGAGTCTGTGTATGGGGAAGAAAATACGAACACAATCTTAATTACATAATAACCCAAGACAGGAAATTATATTTTAGTTGCATTAATTATTGCTTAAAATGGCGTGGTTATAAAAATATATTTTTGATATATTTGTGTGTGTGTTATAATCTGTCCGGTTCATGCCACTTAACATATATTTATAAAATGTGCATGAAACAGCATGAACATGAACATTTACGTATTGACATAAATTTATGTTTGTTTTTATAGAAATGCCTGATCCACACATGCACGGCATGTATCGATACGTTTACTCAATTCAATGAATCGATCGATGCAGGGTTATAGAGCTTAATTAATGATTAGTCAGTGTTCTAAAAGTTACCCTTATCTAACACAATAGGAATTATACACTAATAAGACGTAGTCTTCATAGAAGTTCGTTAGCTGTGATTTCTATGTTCTAGATTATGTCACAGTTCGTAAATTTAATCCGCCTAATAAACGTGAGTCAGCTAAACATTTTCAAATGTTATACTCATGAAAATTATTTTTAAAATGTTTATAAATACTTGATTCAATCAACAATAATATTGTTACTCTGCAAATGTCAGATTCACATAACAAGACCATTTATTATACTGCAATTTTATCAGTGTACATTTTTAAACGATTGTCTTGTCCATCGTTGGTAAATCTCTACTTAGGTTATCAACGTTCAGATCTAAGTCTTAACAAAAAAATGTACTTGTTAAACTGTCACGTACAAGATAACATTTACAATTAATGTTAACGTAAAACTGTCCTCTTTTAGAGTGTTGAGGCAATGTGACAATGTGTTATTATATATGGACACGGAACACGGAGAGGATTAGGCGGGGCGGGGGGCGCAAATAGCTCTCACTAAAATTAATTCCACTCGAAGCAGAAGAGGCAGCCAATAAAACTCTTAATCCGAAACATTTGTTTATTTAGATACAATATAATATTAAAAAGTTATGCAATGGTAACTAAGTCCATTTCAAAGATTACAGCTTAATGATCTAAACGTGCGTTATAGCAAACAGGGTTAACTCATTCAATAAAAGTCCTGAATGAAATCGATCATATTTGGCTATGTAAAGATTCTTAATTATTGTCTGTGATTAGCCTGTATTTGCAACGAACTTGCGTGTAACGTATTATTTGTGGTTTAGATATTTCTTTACTGACACTCAAAGTTGTTGTTATGCATGCAATCTAAGCGATATTTCAGCGTTCCATAGCCGTCACTCGCTCGGCGCGCATGAATATTGATGCGGACTTGAACACACGGTATAACCGGATGAATGCCCTACAGAGTGATGACTTCCCAACAGAGGTAAACACCGATGACGGTTGAGTAGTGGTGTTATATTTCTTACCAGCAATTCTCGAATTCGAGCTTTCTTTTGGTTCTAAGGATATGTGAATGACCACGAAGGTTGAAATGAACTATTCGATCAGTCTCGCATGCTATCTTTGCGGAATAAAGCTGATAGCGCCTGTTTATACACGACACGCAGAAAATAATGCTCAAATCTCACATTCATTGCCCGAAATTAAACAGTTTGCGATAGTTTTGAACTATTTAACCTCACAGATCTAACGAAATATCATCTATGAACAATTCTGTAAAGTTACAACTCTGTCCATGCTCTTAAACCGATGTTTGACCCTTCCAAAGAGACCCTGATATGCGCAAAAATGATGACGTTTACCGCCGAGGAGATTTTGAGAGGATGACGTGAACGACAGATAATGAAAAAATATGGATGACGTTCACGGCTGAGGAAAAGAATTAATGAAATTGCCATTTTGCGCAGTTTCATTCGTTTTTTACCCGGTAAAGCATTGAATCTTTGGAAATGTACATGTCAATGAGCATTTTTCAACAGAAAGTGTTGAATAGGATAGCCTAACACGTATATTATTCATATTCATATGTACATTTATTCAATATATACCGTCATTCTAGTTACTGTAGTCACTCGAAGAATCTATGACATTTGCAAGACAAATCTTTAATCAGGTGTGCATGATAAAAATATTTTTAGCAAGCCCTTTTTAAACATAAATAGGCTGGCACACATGTAAATGTTTCATTGATAAAGTTTTTTACAGAAATTGATATTTAGTTTTATTTTCTATTAGAATCTAGATGTGTAAATTTTACATACAAGTGGGCCAAGATGGCCCTTGATCGCTCACCTGAGAACAAAGGCACTATAATTAATGACCAGATAATATAGTTTCCATCTCGTATAATCGATTTTTACGTAGATTTTGAGATCAAAACCAACAATGAAGGAAACAAGCTAAAACGTAGCAAATTTCCTAATCCAAGGGCCCATAACTCTTGAAGTTATGGACCGATTCCACCCATAACTAAACTTGTCCAAGACCGTAAGGTCATACACATTCATTCTAAATATGATTAGGATTGGTGAATAAATGAAGGCGCTAGAGTGTAAACAAGCTAAACATAGCAAATTTTGTAAGTCAATGGCCCATAACTCTAGAAGTTATTGTCCGATTTTGCCCATAATCGAACTTATCCGAGACATTGTGGCCATACACATTGTGAGCAGGTTTGATCACGATTCGTTCAGAGCTGTGGATGCTAGAGTGTAAACAAGCTAATTGTGGACGAACGCCGGACATTCACCGATCCTAAAAGCTCACCTGATGAAAATCAGGTGAGCTAAAAAACCTTTTCATTTTTGTATTCTTTTTCAATTATACAGTTACCTGTGGGCAGGAAGTATTTACTTGACAAACCAACATTACTCCGTCATATGAAGTCTAAGTCTGAGTTTCATGCTTTTTAGCTACCTTTAAAATCGTAATCAAATTAAAAGCATTTTAGTCATTTATATTAATCAACTACTAATTTAATTTCGATACACTCTTCTACGTAAAATACATTTACACTTATCAAATGTCATCGATACTACATTTGAATTCGATACTGAAAGTTTCGTAAGCACGCATTAAGTATGACGAGATTGAGTATCACAAAAAAACTTTCTTGACCCTATCTTCAAGATGTCATGCACACCTTTAGATATGAAAGACTGCAGACTGCTTTCCCGTCTGTGTAAAAACGGTATTACGGGAAGCTTGTTTAAATGACAGTAAAATAACGGAATAGACTTGATAAGCTTCCCTTACCATTAAATTACATTGGATACTATGCTGAGTATGTCGGAACAGAACTAGGCTGAATTCTATATGACTAGATTTCAGAATCTTTACATTCAAATTGATAAAGATTTGTCTTGCAAATGTCATAGATTCTTCGAGTGACTACAGTAACTAGAATGACGGTATATATTAAATAAATGTACATATGAATATGAATAATATACGTGTTAGGCTATCCTTTTCAACACTTTCTGTTGAAAAATGCTCATTGACATGTACATTTCCAAAGATTCAATGCTTTACCGGGTAAAAAACGAATGAAACTGCGCAAAATGGCAATTTCATTAATTCTTTTCCTCAGCCGTGAACGTCATCCATATTTTTTCATTATCTGTCGTTCACGTCATCCTCTCAAAATCTCCTCGGCGGTAAACGTCATCATTTTTGCGCATATCAGGGTCTCTTTGGAAGGGTCAAACATCGGTTTAAGAGCATGGACAGAGTTGTAACTTTACAGAATTGTCATAGATGATATTTCGTTAGATCTGTGAGGTTAAATAGTTCAAAACTATCGCAAACTGTTTAATTTCGGGAAATGAATGTGAGATTTGAGCATTATTTTCTGCGTGTCGTGTATAAACAGGCGCTATCAGCTTTATTCCGCAAAGATAGCATGCGAGACTGATTGAATAGTTCATTTCAACCTTCGTGGTCATTCACATATCCTTAGAACCAAAAGAAAGCTCGAATTCGAGAATTGCTGGTAAGAAATATAACACCACTACTCAACCGTCATCGGTGTTTACCTCTGTTGGGTAGTCATCACTCTGTAGGGCATTCATCCGGTTATACCGTGTGTTGAAGTATAACGTACGTTTTCTACATCCGCCACGCAAATGTTAAACTATAGTTCCCGTTCTATGTCGTAGTGGAAGTCTATGTAAGTTCTATTTCCATGAGTAATTTCAGTGTTTTGATTTATTTATGAAAGCATTAGACAATTGAGGGCTCTAAAATAAATATTGACAAGTGGAGACCAGATTAGGCCTATCCCAGTGTTTTACCCATTAACAGTGACAATATTTTGTCATTCATCTATATTTAATTGTTATTTTCTGATCCGTTTTATTTTCGTCTTTTCCTTATCGATTATACAGGTACATTAACTTGTACTTCCATTTTATTGTACAGCTCATTCAAAGTTTTTTTTAAGGTACCCATCACATTTACATTTCATGTTCATCACCCCTGGTTATAAATGCTGCCTATTCATAGTTATAGGATTCCAAATCAACTCGTGTTTACAGATCATTAAAGGGAGATAATAAGGATACTGTGAATTCTCTCCAGTAATCGATAAAATAGAGTAGGTATAAAGGTACTACTAGGTATAGGTTGGTAGGTAGGTATTTTTTATTGTTCTTGAAAGCGTTCGGAATAGTAAAAACTGAGACAGTGGTTGTACCGATCTTCCGGCCTAATAAAAAGTATAGAATTATAATATGTCAAGGAACAATATTTTTTACGTCTAATTAAGTGATACACTAAAGTTCAAAATGTTACGTATATGCATAACATTTACAGTTGCATGACGTCAGAACTGTATGTGGTATTGTTATAAACTATGTTCTATGTACAAGCATACGTGTTTTCAAGCACAGAGCATTTGTTTATATTTAACTTTAAGACTATAATAGAGATAAAAAGAAATAAATGATCAATTGATTATACATACTCTCGATAGATAGAATTTCGACCTAGATTGATAGAGTGGTACAAATGAGGTTGGTTTATCTGATTCTTGTTTAGACAGGAAGGTAGATGTCTTATATACTAGTACCTGTCCTGCACAGTGTCGTCTAAGATTCTTGCACATATATCTAGGATCTGGGACATATACGTTGCAAACGAGAACTATTTGTGTCAACTATAGATGGTTCAATTTCACATTGTTTGAACGTTACCTGTCGTGTTGAATAGATATGTTAAGACGGTAAGTTTTTTTTTTGTTTAAAGATTTATTTCAAATCGTAGAGATAAAAGGGAAACAATGTATGTTTGTTCCTGGTTACATGCTTAGGCCTAAAAAATTACTTGTTTCCGCAAACGGGCCATGAAAAATAGGGTAGGTATAGGTAGGCATTAAATTTGTTTTCTCCGTTTTGGAAACACGAACACAAATATTCGGAAAACGTTTTGTTTATCTGGCGTATTACGATAAATTGATATGAATGCTTTCCAAATGTTTCCTTTTCACTAGCGTGCACTATTTTATAGCAGTTATAAACTGCCCTCTCATTTATTCATAGCGCTCTCAAGATAGTATATAAGAAAGTCATTTTGCGACGATCTAGGAGAGCTTTCGTGTGTAAGCCTGCACAAAAGCGAACATTGAACTACAAGCCAAGTATCAACTCATCGCCGGACCAGTAGACTGGAAATCTAGGTTGTCCACAACAATATCAATCCAAATTCTGAATGTCAACTTAACCTCTGTACTATGTAATCTGATTTTTATGTAGTGTAGTCTAGATGTTGTCAAAATGATATACTTTGTAGTATGAAAACTGTTGTTACCTTGGGTGTATTGTTGCTCGAGCATGACAAAAAGTTTAGGCCTAGTGTCACAATGAAAAGTTAGGTCTAACTGGTCGAGTAACCAGAAAAAAGAAGCCTAAGATTGTTGCATAGTGTTTATTGGCAAATAAAATTGATTTGAAAAATGCACGTGACAATGCCAAATTTAGTAAAACAAGAATACTGCGCTTTAACGTGGACTGTATCCATGTTTAAAAATGACGTAACAAAAGTTCTTAAAATTCAAAATTTCTGTATAGATCGAAACTTTGGAGGACGACTTGTTTAAAGCAGACTCGTTTTTAAACTATATGTTATTCAAAACTGGGAACTTTGGGGGTTTTAGTCACATTTCAGCGTAAAAGGATTTTTAAATAAAGAGTTGTGTACTTGCAAGAATCTGGTCCATTTTCAACCAAAATGTCATTTGTTCAATGAAAACAAATGGAATCGTATTGACATGCAAAACAATTTTAAACGAATACAACAAGAATATCGCGATGAATACTGGTAACGACTTTAAATGATGTAATAATGTATCATTTAATCACTTCGTGTATATTCATCCCAGTGCTTTCAATTTTAGACAAATGCATTTGATGTCATTGTTCGTACTATGGGCTCTTTGTAACAATGGAATCGTGCAAGGAATTTGCACCCACAAGTCATCACCATGGCAACCGAAAAGGGCCCCTGAATATGGAGACGATTTGCTGTGTGATGTAGCAGATTGCCCAGAATCATTGATCAGGTCTGAGGAAAATTCCATAAAACGAGATAAATGTTGCACATGTAACTCCTGCATGTCCTGGGAAGGATCTGAGATAACTCTGTTCATAGAATATCTGTCTTTATTAGGCCGAAGTTTGGTTATATCTGACAAAGCTTGGAACAAATCAGCTGTTTACAAGGTAGAACACACACATTCTGCCGCAATGACAGAGATACCAAGTAATGTTTGCAACTGGGACCACGGAAACAACCTAGAAGAATGGTATAGTGCATATTTTAAGAACACGAATGAGTTTTGGGAAAGCTTAGTACTTGTGGATTTCACCGGAAACAACATTCGTAAAATTCCTGACATTAACTGCTTGGTGAGACTCGATAAACTCATTCTGGACGACAACAATATTGATAGTCTATCAAATACTTCATTTATCAATCTTACACGCCTCAGAGTCCTTTCTCTTGAAAGGAATAGTATGAAAAACATAGATCCAATGATATTTACATCCCCACACCTAAATTTCTTCTATGTGAACCTTGGAAACAATGAATTACAGACGATTGATGCATCAAACATGGTCAGTTTGCATCCTTTCTGTATAATTGAATTCAATAATAACAATATTTCCGAATTAGTCAATGTGAACAACTATAAATTAGATATGAGTAAAACATATGGACCAGGTATTGTTCACTGTGGACATACTCACATTCAGAAATGGCCGAATTTTATGAATCTTTTTCAATTGGACAGTTGGGAGCAAATTGCAAAGTTGTATAAATTCGGTTTTAATTTCAAAGGCCTTCCAATAAGTTGTGATTGTAGCTTAGAGCCATTTCTGTCTTTGTCTGAAAATATTGTTAAAGAGGTGTGGACAGATTATACGACTGTAAAATGTACGAGTCCGAAGAAGTATGAAGGTTGGCTTGTTACAGACGTCCCTAAAGAGGATTTTATTTGTCAAATTTCACAATCTGAAGGCTGTCAATCTCCAGAATGTTCATGTGTGGACAAACCAAGAGAGGATACACTGTACGTAGATTGTTCCAATCAAAATCTAGACAAACTTCCCATTATTCCAGTTTCAAATCGCTCACAATATGTTTCATTAAATGTATCTGGAAACCATATTACACAGATAGCCAACATGTCATATCTATCCAAGCTTAAATCACTTGATATTTCAAGAAATGACTTGCGTGATATCAGTGACAGTTCAGCGAAACAACTGGAAAATTGTACAACCATTGACATATCAGACAATTCAGAAATAAGGAGGCTTCCACGTTCATTTCAGTACAGGGGTGTGAATAACACACGCATGAAAAATCTCGTCATTAGATGTAACTGTGACACATCATGGATGGAAACATGGTTAGACTCAGACGAGTTCAGTACGGACGATATGTTCTACTGTGACATCCCAGACGTTGGTACCAAACCAGCTGTAGACTTCCACACGTCGGACCTTGAATGTCGTTTTATTTATTTCTATCAAATCTTAGGATCACTCATTGGATCAGCTGTATTAACACTGATCATTACAAGTACTTTAATATATCACTTCCGAATTGAGCTATTAATCATTTACCTTCGATTAAGACACAAGAATAGAAATGCTGTTCTTCCCTACAAGTTTGACGTGTTTGTATCGTTTAACGAGAACGCGGAGCATATTACGAAGTGGGTAGTTGAATTCCTGGAGCCATATTTGCATACTAAAGGTTATTCAGTCTTCATTGCTTTAAAACACATAAACCTTGGCGCAGAACGAAACGCCGAAGTCATTGAAGCTACAAACAATTCCCGCAATTTTCTAATAATCCTCTCAGAAAGTTACCTACAATTGGCAGACGAGGGCATGAGATCTTGGACAGACAATGAATGGAAATTTGGTTGGAATAATTTCAAACAAGATCGAAGTAAAAACATAGTACTGGTGAATTATGACCATATGGAACCGTTAGACGTGACTCATCCTGTCATCCGGGCATATTTACGAGTAGGTTGTACAGTTGACTTTAACAATCACAATCGTGATATCATGGATGACATTGAAGAGAAACTTGGCAAACCAAACAGAGTCGATGACATTGAAAATCCAAACAAAAAGTTTCCACGCCATCATCTACATGAATTTACTACAGCACGTCTGTGATATTGACTTAGAAGAAAATATGCAAACAAAACTTTCAAGATTGGGATCAAACATCTTCTACAACTTCTGAGGAAACAGGAAACGTGTTTGTCGGTCCATCGTACATCTGTCTCTGTTAGATGCCGGACTTGTTTTGATTTTTTTGAGATGACAACATGTTTAAATATCGTTCTGCTTAGTATTAGCGATTGCACAGCGAAACAAATGGAAAATTGGACAGATTTTGACATATATATAATAAATCCAAAGGTTTGATAGCTACCTCAAACATTTCAGAAATTCTGCCACACGTTAAACGTCTTGGGTTGAATCATGGCGTGGCTCTGGCGCGTTTGACAACAATGTTTTACTAATTTTTCTGACAAAGTCAAGGATTCGTATACACCGACATGTATAAAATTATATACGTGAAATTTATTTTGCATAATTATAATTTTGTGACTGATTTCTGTCAAATTCAGTATACAAATATATAATCGAATGAAAAATTATGTTGGATACTTACCAACTCATTTTCTAATTATATAACCTTAATTAACATAGTCGTGTAAAACCAGAGTCTTTCATGAATTGTTGATCAACTACATATACTGTATATATATATCTACTACAAAGTGTATTTAAGTGACCATGCATTGTATAGGAGCAATAAACAGTTAAAACGTAGTTAAAGCAAATAAAAGATTCATGTACTTTATCATTTAAGTATTTAAAATATCATTCCCACAAATTTATGAAACCACGAGAAACTTGAAGCAAAAATGCGGCTATACCAAGAAAGACAACTCTTATGTATAATTGTGATTAGTCTGGTTCCCGTCTCACTATTCTACGTAATTAGACTATAATTGTGATAAACTGGTTCCCGTTCCATGTTGCAGTGCACCCACAAGTCAACGGGAACCAGATTATAATTGTGAATGTGTAAAAGTGAGTCATTTCCCCTTACAAGCAATGCGCTTTAGAAAAGTATGAAATATTGCCATGATATTGTAAGATGATTAGACAGGAATCTTATGAAGAAGTTCCCCCAAATGTGTTACGAGTTATACGAATTTAGACATTGAAAGCGACTTCAGAGTGTAAACGCTCAGATATATCGTTATATATGTAATATATACAAATTTATTATATTAAAATTCACAAATGAATAAAATGATTTAAAGATAATAAAATATGTAGCCAATATGGACCCCTTTCACTTCTGTAATGGCAGACGGTCACGTGATAAAACAAGTACGCCAGTCTAATTAAAAGAAATAGAATCATTTATAGCAAAACTTGTTTATAAGTATTACTGGAATAGTATTGATAATCATACGAACTCTACTGGCTTGGTTGCCTTTATTCTGCACAATTTCTCATAGCTACAAAAAATTCAATCAGCAGTGAATATCTCAGGGCTTTTAGCGCTTTGATATTGGTTCTCACTGTAACCTTACAATCGGAACTCCTCGGCGTTTGTCGAACTTCGTCAGTTACGGAAATGCCCGAGTTGTTACGATTGTGTAACCTTAATAAATTCACGGTGATTAACCGACTCGGACTTTTTTTTTAATAAAATCAGCGTCCCTGGACTATTTTTGATGTAGCAAGTACATTTACAGATTAATTTCTTAAAACAATGACCAAACTTCCTAGTTCTAACGGATTCAGGCGTAAAACCCCGTAAGATTTTTTTAAATTTCTATACCACGGAACTTTTACATGTTTGTGCTTTCCATACATCCAAATTCATGCATTATTTCTTGTAAAATTATACTTTTCATCACGAAGAAATCTGAAGTTCCTCAGTGAAAATGGAAGGTGCATCAATATTTACCTGAAATTACAATGAAAGTACAACGATTTTTCAGACTTCTAGCATGTTGACTATGCTACTCTAAAATATATGTATAGTACATTGCCGAGGTGTTTTAAACAAACGTACGTCGTTCAGATGTCAAATTATCAGTTTTTAAACGATCCATCAGGTTATAAATGAACTGAAATTAGTCCGGTTCCATGATCACTTGAAGTCCTTCGCTGCTAAATTTGATGTTTTTTCTCTTAAACAACAATTGACCGAACTTTAACTGGATAAATACCCGATAAACAACCTTTGATAAATTGTTATCATTTAGTTCAGCAACGATATCGATTGAAAAAAAAACATGATAAACTTGTAGAAATTGACAATTTATTCAGTCACTCGACAGTTTCGCCCAATCTTGCGAAGGCAAATGCAATTTGATTACATCCGTGCATAGACTCTGTTCTCTGTCATGTTGACTCTACATCCGTTTCTTGTACACAAATGTCTAAACTTTTAACTTGATATTCAGTAAAAGTCATTAGCTCGATCAAAAATAGTCTGGGGACGCTGATTTTATAAAAAATGTCCTAGTAAAAACTGAGAAAACGACAGAATCGGGCCTAATAAAAAATCTAGGGTCGCGGAGATAAATTAGGATTGGTCAGATATCAAGAAACGAACATAAACTTGTTACAATAAAGTTGATACATTGTAGTTTAATTGCATTTACAAAAAATGTGCAGTCACGTGACTTTGCAAGCATAATGTCAAGTTTTTAACTCAAAGCATACTTAGAATAGTGTCAAGTACTTTAACTCAATACTATGCTAAAGATAAAAACGATAAGTAATCAATTAATGATAGTCTCAAGATAGAATACCGACCTACAAGTTTAGTTTGCTTCAAAAGAGGTTGGTTTATCAAGTTCTTGTTTTAGCATGCATGAAGATAGGTTTCTTATACCTGCACAGGGTCATATAAGAGTCTTATGCACATACGAGGGGCGGTCAGAAAATATCCGGACTTTTGGATCGTTCTCGAAAACTATTCAATATTTTTCAAAAGAAAATCTACTCTTTTTTAAAATATTCTCCACCTACATCTACGTATGCACTTTTCTCATCTTCGTGGGAGCTTTTATATTCCCGCTGTGAACCATGATCGACTTAGACCTAAGGTTTAGGTAATGTGTAACTGAAGACATCAAAGCCTTTCTGGTCTTATTTTTCTTTTCAGCAAGCATTTTATTTCAGTTCTGGAAACAAATAAAAGTCACAGCGGGGCGAGGTCTGGGCTACAGGAAGGACGAGACAACTATTGCCATTTGTAAGAGTGGATAACCTCCACTGTAGCTGTGACGGTATGGGATGATGAGTTATCGTGAAGGAGGACATTTTTCTGTGTAAAACTTGGTCTGTTTCTGCTTTTCTTTGATATTTTTACGAGTATTTGTTTACTATAGCTGTTTGTGAGTACTTAATTAATTACTGTATTGTCTATTACTAGTTTGGCTAATCCTGGCCATTTGATTGGCTAATGATGATTTCGGTAATTTTTCATTGGTCAATCATTGGACTGGCTATTCGTCACGTTACCTGTCATGTTTGACTGAATCTGTTCGTCTGCTCTGTTGTTGAAACGCAAGTAAGTAATGTAGGCATCGTTCTATGATGTTAACGTGGCATAATATCGGGAACATCATTAGATGCAAGTTTAATGTGGTTGTATCATATCAGACTATGGTGGATTTGGTAGTATTTATGGTGTACTTTATTCCATTGATGTATGGTATGGTAATACCATGTACATGTGAACTATATACATGAATGTATTTGTCAAATACTCATGATTGTCAAAATATGTGTATTATCTATAACTTGTAAATATGTTATACTCTCAATAATGGAGGAATGAATAAAGTAGACGGTCAATATATCGATCCTTTATGAAAAAAGCAACTTCATACAAAAAACTTAAACCAATATGCTTCTTGTAATTCGTCTGACTATAACGTTTTTTATAGTTGTTCTTGTTAGGATTACTTGGCGTTGACAATTTGACCTTTTGGCACGAAATGAGCAAGTATCATTCCTCGTGAATCCCGAAAGGCAACAATCATCACTTTGCCAGCCGAGGGAGACAGCTCAATGTTTTTATGAGGTGGAGAACCAGCTTCTTTCCACTGCTTTTATCGAGCTTTTGTCTCAGGTTCGGCATAATGAATCCACATTTCATCTCCAGTGATAATCTCCTTCATGAATAAAACGACTCATATGTTCTTTTGTATTTGTCACTCTGGTTGCCCTTTGATCTGCGGACAGCTGTCTAGGCACATACCTAGCACTTGCCTTTGCTCATGCCTAGGTGTTCATGTAAAATAGTGTGTGCCGATGCCTTACCGATGCTGAACTTGTTGGCTACCTCCTCCGAAGTTACTCAACGATCTTTGTTGACAAAGGCATCAACAGAGTCGATGACATTGAAAATCCAAACAAAAAGTTTCCACGCCATCATCTACATGAATTTACTACAGCACGTCTGTGATATTGACTTAGAAGAAAATATGCAAACAAAACTTTCAAGATTGGGATCAAACATCTTCTACAACTTCTGAGGAAACAGGAAACGTGTTTGTCGGTCCATCGTACATCTGTCTCTGTTAGATGCCGGACTTGTTTTGATTTTTTTGAGATGACAACATGTTTAAATATCGTTCTGCTTAGTATTAGCGATTGCACAGCGAAACAAATGGAAAATTGGACAGATTTTGACATATATATAATAAATCCAAAGGTTTGATAGCTACCTCAAACATTTCAGAAATTCTGCCACACGTTAAACGTCTTGGGTTGAATCATGGCGTGGCTCTGGCGCGTTTGACAACAATGTTTTACTAATTTTTCTGACAAAGTCAAGGATTCGTATACACCGACATGTATAAAATTATATACGTGAAATTTATTTTGCATAATTATAATTTTGTGACTGATTTCTGTCAAATTCAGTATACAAATATATAATCGAATGAAAAATTATGTTGGATACTTACCAACTCATTTTCTAATTATATAACCTTAATTAACATAGTCGTGTAAAACCAGAGTCTTTCATGAATTGTTGATCAACTACATATACTGTATATATATATCTACTACAAAGTGTATTTAAGTGACCATGCATTGTATAGGAGCAATAAACAGTTAAAACGTAGTTAAAGCAAATAAAAGATTCATGTACTTTATCATTTAAGTATTTAAAATATCATTCCCACAAATTTATGAAACCACGAGAAACTTGAAGCAAAAATGCGGCTATACCAAGAAAGACAACTCTTATGTATAATTGTGATTAGTCTGGTTCCCGTCTCACTATTCTACGTAATTAGACTATAATTGTGATAAACTGGTTCCCGTTCCATGTTGCAGTGCACCCACAAGTCAACGGGAACCAGATTATAATTGTGAATGTGTAAAAGTGAGTCATTTCCCCTTACAAGCAATGCGCTTTAGAAAAGTATGAAATATTGCCATGATATTGTAAGATGATTAGACAGGAATCTTATGAAGAAGTTCCCCCAAATGTGTTACGAGTTATACGAATTTAGACATTGAAAGCGACTTCAGAGTGTAAACGCTCAGATATATCGTTATATATGTAATATATACAAATTTATTATATTAAAATTCACAAATGAATAAAATGATTTAAAGATAATAAAATATGTAGCCAATATGGACCCCTTTCACTTCTGTAATGGCAGACGGTCACGTGATAAAACAAGTACGCCAGTCTAATTAAAAGAAATAGAATCATTTATAGCAAAACTTGTTTATAAGTATTACTGGAATAGTATTGATAATCATACGAACTCTACTGGCTTGGTTGCCTTTATTCTGCACAATTTCTCATAGCTACAAAAAATTCAATCAGCAGTGAATATCTCAGGGCTTTTAGCGCTTTGATATTGGTTCTCACTGTAACCTTACAATCGGAACTCCTCGGCGTTTGTCGAACTTCGTCAGTTACGGAAATGCCCGAGTTGTTACGATTGTGTAACCTTAATAAATTCACGGTGATTAACCGACTCGGACTTTTTTTTTAATAAAATCAGCGTCCCTGGACTATTTTTGATGTAGCAAGTACATTTACAGATTAATTTCTTAAAACAATGACCAAACTTCCTAGTTCTAACGGATTCAGGCGTAAAACCCCGTAAGATTTTTTTAAATTTCTATACCACGGAACTTTTACATGTTTGTGCTTTCCATACATCCAAATTCATGCATTATTTCTTGTAAAATTATACTTTTCATCACGAAGAAATCTGAAGTTCCTCAGTGAAAATGGAAGGTGCATCAATATTTACCTGAAATTACAATGAAAGTACAACGATTTTTCAGACTTCTAGCATGTTGACTATGCTACTCTAAAATATATGTATAGTACATTGCCGAGGTGTTTTAAACAAACGTACGTCGTTCAGATGTCAAATTATCAGTTTTTAAACGATCCATCAGGTTATAAATGAACTGAAATTAGTCCGGTTCCATGATCACTTGAAGTCCTTCGCTGCTAAATTTGATGTTTTTTCTCTTAAACAACAATTGACCGAACTTTAACTGGATAAATACCCGATAAACAACCTTTGATAAATTGTTATCATTTAGTTCAGCAACGATATCGATTGAAAAAAAAACATGATAAACTTGTAGAAATTGACAATTTATTCAGTCACTCGACAGTTTCGCCCAATCTTGCGAAGGCAAATGCAATTTGATTACATCCGTGCATAGACTCTGTTCTCTGTCATGTTGACTCTACATCCGTTTCTTGTACACAAATGTCTAAACTTTTAACTTGATATTCAGTAAAAGTCATTAGCTCGATCAAAAATAGTCTGGGGACGCTGATTTTATAAAAAATGTCCTAGTAAAAACTGAGAAAACGACAGAATCGGGCCTTATAAAAAATCTAGGGTCGCGGAGATAAATTAGGATTGGTCAGATATCAAGAAACGAACATAAACTTGTTACAATAAAGTTGATACATTGTAGTTTAATTGCATTTACAAAAAATGTGCAGTCACGTGACTTTGCAAGCATAATGTCAAGTTTTTAACTCAAAGCATACTTAGAATAGTGTCAAGTACTTTAACTCAATACTATGCTAAAGATAAAAACGATAAGTAATCAATTAATGATAGTCTCAAGATAGAATACCGACCTACAAGTTTAGTTTGCTTCAAAAGAGGTTGGTTTATCAAGTTCTTGTTTTAGCATGCATGAAGATAGGTTTCTTATACCTGCACAGGGTCATATAAGAGTCTTATGCACATACGAGGGGCGGTCAGAAAATATCCGGACTTTTGGATCGTTCTCGAAAACTATTCAATATTTTTCAAAAGAAAATCTACTCTTTTTTAAAATATTCTCCACCTACATCTACGTATGCACTTTTCTCATCTTCGTGGGAGCTTTTATATTCCCGCTGTGAACCATGATCGACTTAGACCTAAGGTTTAGGTAATGTGTAACTGAAGACATCAAAGCCTTTCTGGTCTTATTTTTCTTTTCAGCAAGCATTTTATTTCAGTTCTGGAAACAAATAAAAGTCACAGCGGGGCGAGGTCTGGGCTACAGGAAGGACGAGACAACTATTGCCATTTGTAAGAGTGGATAACCTCCACTGTAGCTGTGACGGTATGGGATGATGAGTTATCGTGAAGGAGGACATTTTTCTGTGTAAAACTTGGTCTGTTTCTGCTTTTCTTTGATATTTTTACGAGTATTTGTTTACTATAGCTGTTTGTGAGTACTTAATTAATTACTGTATTGTCTATTACTAGTTTGGCTAATCCTGGCCATTTGATTGGCTAATGATGATTTCGGTAATTTTTCATTGGTCAATCATTGGACTGGCTATTCGTCACGTTACCTGTCATGTTTGACTGAATCTGTTCGTCTGCTCTGTTGTTGAAACGCAAGTAAGTAATGTAGGCATCGTTCTATGATGTTAACGTGGCATAATATCGGGAACATCATTAGATGCAAGTTTAATGTGGTTGTATCATATCAGACTATGGTGGATTTGGTAGTATTTATGGTGTACTTTATTCCATTGATGTATGGTATGGTAATACCATGTACATGTGAACTATATACATGAATGTATTTGTCAAATACTCATGATTGTCAAAATATGTGTATTATCTATAACTTGTAAATATGTTATACTCTCAATAATGGAGGAATGAATAAAGTAGACGGTCAATATATCGATCCTTTATGAAAAAAGCAACTTCATACAAAAAACTTAAACCAATATGCTTCTTGTAATTCGTCTGACTATAACGTTTTTTATAGTTGTTCTTGTTAGGATTACTTGGCGTTGACAATTTGACCTTTTGGCACGAAATGAGCAAGTATCATTCCTCGTGAATCCCGAAAGGCAACAATCATCACTTTGCCAGCCGAGGGAGACAGCTCAATGTTTTTATGAGGTGGAGAACCAGCTTCTTTCCACTGCTTTTATCGAGCTTTTGTCTCAGGTTCGGCATAATGAATCCACATTTCATCTCCAGTGATAATCTCCTTCATGAATAAAACGACTCATATGTTCTTTTGTATTTGTCACTCTGGTTGCCCTTTGATCTGCGGACAGCTGTCTAGGCACATACCTAGCACTTGCCTTTGCTCATGCCTAGGTGTTCATGTAAAATAGTGTGTGCCGATGCCTTACCGATGCTGAACTTGTTGGCTACCTCCTCCGAAGTTACTCAACGATCTTTGTTGACAAAGGCATCAACATTTGCTACCATTGTTGGAGTCACCGCCTCAGCTGACCGCCCAGTCCTGGGCCTATCACAAACACTTGTTCTGCCTTCATGAAACTGAGATACCCATGGCAGTGATAGAAGGTTGAACGTGAAACAAGTTTATCAGGAAATCTTTTTAAAGCCTCTGGAAATTGTGACAGGTCTATTCACCTTCTGCAACCATGAACTTTATTACAGAGCGTTGATCTTCTAACAAAGAGTCCATGATAGCCAAAACACCTATTCTATATCAATGGGCAAAAAATGTGTACCCACAAGTGTCATTGAAAATAAACTGACTACTTAGTAAGTTATTGGCGAAAGAATGTAGTTTTCATTAATATAGTATAGTATGTGTGTATATAGTTGCAGAAAGACAGACAAAAGCATGAAAAGACCGGATATTTTCTGACCGCCCCTCGTATCTAGGACCCGGGAATTGTATGTCGCAAACGAGAAACTATTTGCGTAAACTGCACATCCCTGGTACAATTCAAATCGTGTGAACGTTAGCTGTGGGTTGAATAAATATCTTAAGGTAAAGTATGAACATTTATTTTACGATTCACACAGATACAGAGAGAAAAATACATCTTTGTTTCTGGTTACATGCTTATTAAAAAATAGCGTAGGTAAGTCAGGGTATGGTTTACTCTTGAAATCGTGTGGAAAGGTAAAAAAATGAGAAAGTGGATGAACTGTTCCAATGGCATGATAAAAAGTTTAGGGCTCAGGGGGGGGGGGGGGTTAGGGCTGGTCGGGTAACCAGAAACAAAAACAGTTTTTAGGCATATGAACGCAGCATTTTTTTTATTGTAGACAAATGAATTCATTTTGGAAACTGCACTGTAACACCACGCTTTGGTTATTAATTCATTTAATGTACATCTGTATTCTCGATGTACGTGTTGTTCTGACAAAAAAATAAAACAGCCATAGATGAATCTATCAACTAAAATATTATGTTATGTTCATTATCTAAACGGTTATTTACGAATTGCTCATATAATAATAACCCGTTCAGGTCATTGATAATAATAAAAAATTGACATAATATTATTAAGTTAAAATACAGCATTTTTTACAATAAATTGATAGTTTACAAGCTATATCGTGGAGTTTTCATATTTTAAAATGTTTGCATATGTCTAGATACTCTGAGGCATTTGCGCACTTGTGTCTTTGATTCTAGGAAAGCTTAATGAAATGATCGTGTCGACAGGTAAAACAATTTAAACTGCTGCAACAAGAATGCCTTGAGAATACGGATGACGACTCTAAATGATGTAATTCTTCTTCTTCTTCACGGTAAAGTGCAGTAAATATGTTATACTCTCAATAAATGTAATCACTTTGTTTATGTTTATCTTGATGCTTTAAATTGCAGACAAATGCATTTGTTGTTCTTCGCATTGTTGGTTCTTGGTAACAATGGAATCGTGCAAGGAATTTGCACCCACAAGTCATCACCATGGCAACCGAAAAGGGCCCTTGAATATGGAGACGATTTGCTGTGTGATGTAGCAGATTGCCCAGAACCAATGATCAGGTCTGAGGAAAATTCCATGAAACGAGATAAATGTTGCACATGTAACTCCTGCATGTCCTGGGAAGGATCTGAGATAACTCTGTTCATAGAATATCTGTCTTTATTAGGCCAAAGTTTGGTTATATCTGACAAAGCTTGGAACAAATCAGCTGTTTACAAAGTAGAACACACACATTCTGTCGCAATGACAGAGATACCAAGTAATGTATGTAACTGGGACCATGGAAACAACCTAGCTGAACGGTATAGCGCATACTTTAAGAACACGAATGAGTTTTGGGAAAACTTAGTACTTGTGGATTTCACCGGAAACAACATTCGTAAAATTCCTGACATTAACTGCTTGGTGAGACTCGATAAACTCATTCTGGACGACAACAATATTGATAGTCTATCAAATACTTCATTTATCAATCTTACACGCCTCAGAGTCCTTTCTCTTGAAAGGAATAATATGAAAAACATAGATCCAATGATATTTACATCCCCACACTTAAATTTCTTCTATGTGAACCTTGGAAACAATGAATTACGGACAATTGATGCATCTAACCTGGTTAGTTTGCATCCATTCTGTATTATTGACTTCAATAATAATAATATTTCCGAATTAGTCAATGTGAACAACTATAAATTAGATATGAGTAAAACATATGGACCAGGTATTGTTCACTGTGGACATACTCACATTCTGAAATGGCCGAATTTTAAGCATCTTTTTCAGTTAGACAGTTGGGAACAAATGGCTGAGCTATATAAATTCGGTTTTAATTTCAAAGGCCTTCCAATGAGTTGTGATTGTAGCTTAGAACCATTTCTGTCTATTGTGAAAGAGGTGTGGACAGATTATACGACTGTAAACTGTACGAGTCCGAAGACGTATGAAGGTTGGCTTGTTACAGATGTTCCTGGAGATGATTTTATTTGTCAAATTTCAGAAGCTGAAGGCTGTCAATCTCCAGAATGTTCATGTGTGGACAAACCAAGAGAGGATACACTGTACGTAGATTGTTCAAATCAAAATCTAGACAAACTTCCTACTATTCCAGTTTCAGATCGCTCACAATATGTTGCATTAAATGTATCTGGAAACCATATTACGCAGATAGCCAACATGTCATATCTATCCAAGCTTAAATCACTTGATATTTCAAGAAATGACTTGCGTGATATCAGTGACAGTTCAGCGAAACAACTGGAAAATTGTACAACCATTGACATATCAGACAATTCAGAAATAAGGAGGCTTCCACGTTCATTTCAGTACAGGGGTGTGAATAACACACGCATGAAAAATCTCGTCTTTAAATGTAACTGTGACACATCATGGGTGGAAACGTGGGTAGGTTCGGGCGACATTGATACGGACGATATGTTCTACTGCGACATCCCAGACGTTGGTACAAAACCAGCTGTAGATTTCCACTCGTCGGACCTTGAATGTTCCTTCAATTACTTCTATTATATTTTAGGATCACTCATTGGATCAGCTTTATTAACACTGATCATTGCAAGTATTTTAGTATATCACTTTCGAATTGAGCTATTAATCATTTACCTTCGCTTAAGACGCAAGAATGGAAATGCTATTCTTCCCTACAAGTTTGACGTGTTTGTATCGTTTAACAAGAACGCGGAGCATATTACGAAGTGGGTGGATGAATTACTGGAGCCATACTTACGTACTAAAGGTTATTCCGTCTTTGTTGCTTTAAAACACTCAAACCTTGGCACAGAACGAAACGCTGAAGAAATAGAAGCCGCAAAAAGTTCGCGCAATTTTTTAATAATCCTCTCAGAAAGTTACCTACAACTGACAGACGAAGGAATGAAATATATGACAGAAAATGAATGGACGTGTGGTTGGAATAATTTCAGACAAGATCGAAGTAAAAACATAGTACTGGTGAATTATGATCAAATGGAACCGTCCAAGGTGAAGCATCCTGTCATCCGGGCATATTTACGCGTAGGCTGTACAGTTGACTTTAACAATCACAATCGTGATATCTTGGATGACATTGAAGAGAAACTTGGCAAACCAATCAGAGTCGGTGAAATTGTTAATGGAAATCCAAACAAGAAGTTTCCAGGCCATCGTCTACATGAATTAACTACATCACGTCTGTGATATTGACTTTGACGAAAATATGCAAACAAAACTTTCGAGAAGTTGGGTTCAAACATCTACTACAACTACAAATGCAGTATGCATAATATATAATACTTGTATATATATTATAAACAGAAAAAAATATGTTGGATTCTTTACTAACATTTTTCCTTATTAAAACGCTAACATAATCGTGTAAAATTTGTTAATTATTATTTAACCGTAACGATACCATTGACTAAATTTCAATGTCGTAGACAATTAAAAAGCAAAACATATCTTTTCTGATGCATTTTATAGGAGCAATAAATAGTAAAAAACTTAGTCAAAGCAAAACGTTCACGTATATGCTGTCATTTAGATATTTAATGTGTCTTTTCAACAAATTTATGAACCAAAACGCAGCTAAGTCAAGAAAGACAACTCTTATATATAATTGCGAATAAGTAAAATGAATTGTTTCCCTTAGAAAGTAGACTACTTATGCAAACCGGCCGTTTGACAAGGGTTACCTTCGAGTGAACATGAAATAATGATAATTAGACAAATGAATTATGAAGTAAATCTAATGAGTGTGTAATGGGAATTTAGACGTAGAAAACGACTTCCGAATGTAACAATTATGTACGTGCAATTGACAAAACATACACCACTTACAGAAGTCAAGGACTTATATACATACATGTATGTATATAAGTCCTTGCAGAAGTGTAATTATCAACTCAGATATATTGTTATATAACAAGTACAGGTTATCATATCTAAAGACATAAATAAATAAATAATTGGAAAAACAATTATTCTATATATAATATGGTTAAAATAAATACATATGTTTTAGGCTGAAAAAGGTTATTTTAGAGTGTCCCTATACCTACTCAAGATAATCTTAGCATATAAAATAAATATAATTAAAATTTGTTAGATAGATATAGATAGATCGCTGGGAATGTTTTTTACTATTGCCATTTACATTGTACTAAAAAATCCATACCTATACCTTTGGGTCCTAATGTGATTGTTTGATTTGTTTATCTGTGATCTTTGATATATAATTGTTATAACATGTATGTAGTCGGGTTTAAAAGCTCAATAGAGCTTGTGTTATATGTTTGTAAACCGACTCTGTAAAATAAAATTTACTTGACTTGACTTGATACCTATCCGATTCTGGGTCGGAGCACTCCAATTTTATTTCAGCCTAAACTCAACACATCACAGGTGAATAAATAATGTCCAGACATCGTGCGGTACATGTGTATATGAGGATTTTAAAAAAAGATCAGAAAATTAGCGATGATGTGGTTTATAATAGTATAAGAATGTGTAAAACAGAAATCATTGATTTTTGAGCTCGCAACTTGCGGGAAAAATACTTTTAGAGGGTTTTGACCTTACCCACATCCCGCAATATCTCGAGCTCATCACATCGTAATTTCAGCTAATCGTTACCAACACTTTACTGTCAAGAAATTCTGGAAAATAAAGTAAGAATTTAGAAAATCTAATTTTATGGCCGTATCGAAATGAAATAACATTTTCTGATTGAATTAAACACATTCAACATTAATGGTGTATCATACTGTTTTTAAAAAATCAAATGTTGTAATTGTTTTTTTAATTTGTCACATGTTTTCGCGTATACAAAAATGCTTGTAATTGCCATTTCTTCTCTAGTCCAAATAATTGTACACTACAGATGAATATCGAAATGGTCTTGGCTATGTCTGTCTTCCGAACGTACCGTGCAATATATGAAATTGAAAGATCATGAACGGATTGCCCGTATGTCTCATAAATTAAGACTATTTCTTCTCCACATATAGTTCTGGGTCCCATAACTAAATTGGTCTTTTTTATTTCGTCTTGTTGACCATTTTAGTTATGGAATTGTCCTCTTACAAAGTCAACAGCTTAAGCCGCTTGTTCATGCGTCTATTGAAACAGATCAATTTACATGCTTTCCGGAATGCTACGGACTTGATCCAAAGCATTTACGAGGACAATTTTGAAATTAAGGGTAGTATGAAACATCGGCAAAATGTTTGATAACTTTCGTCTGTTGAAGGTATATTTTTGGTCATATTGTTAGATTATACTATAATTCATTGAATTGTACCCAAGTTTTACGTAAATTTGTGCGTTAAATAGGAAAACGAACGCGACTCAGATTGAGTCGTTTACCTGTTAGCTTTTAAAGATCAAGTGGCTTTGACGATGAACTGCAATGCAAACGTATCATCGTCAAAGCCCCTTCGACTACTCCACATGTAGTCCATATGTTTACTTGGAGGCCATTTTTTTATTCAAGTGTTCTATTATTGTGGATGTTTTCGTCTTTGCTTAAGACTTTTAATCTTCTTTAGATATATATATATATTTAACAGATGTAAAATTGTTTATTTTATTATGTCTTTTTTATTGGTAGATGAATTTATATACAAATTTATATTTGTCTTGAATTTTTTATGTCGATCTTCTCCATTTATTGTAAAATCTCCTCCTGATCATTGCAAAGACTTATATACTCACATGGATTCACAACTGCTAAATATAGCTAAACTGATATCAAGAGAATCCCACAATCCATTGGGATACTCAACTGTTTCTGACAGCTGTAAGCGGGTGTTTACAAACATAAATAATATACAGGAAAACCTTGGCAGTTGGGCACAGGAAATAGGTTGGGATGCACTTAGTTTCATTCACTGAAAATACACACATGACTGTAAGCTTGTTTATGTGCACTGAAAAAAGGTATCAATCAAGCATTTCAAACTTAAGGAAATTGGTCGCTTCAACTTCAATATGGCGGACATCTTCATGAAATTAAGCATTTGAATAACCATGGATATTTTTCACAATTATAAACATTTGGATCATCACAAATATTTTCACTGTTGTAAACATGAACATGAAATCCCGTTGATTCAAGTGGCTTCTGCTGCCCAGATTTGATTACTTCTAACAGTAAATGCGGAAGTTGGGAATCCATGTGTGTATACAAGTATTATAAGTCCTTGATCATTGTGATGCTTTTTCATGCCCTGCTAAAGTGTTAAGCCTGTCTGACGATCTGTTCAAATTTTGGTGTCCGAGCGATGTTGCAGTATTATATTGGAATGAGACTATAATGATCTTTAGCTGCATGCACTCTGTTACAATTCTAATGCTAGTCAGTTTATAAATGATCGCCTTTCAATACACATGCTTTACTTTTTATAATTGTTGGATTTAGAAATAAATAGCGTCTATACAAGCTTGTTTGTCGTTTGACTTGTAGACATTTATTATTCCTACCAACACACACACAGTAATACAACAAGAAATAACTCAAGAAATATTTCATAGATTGGTTTTATGTTTTGCATAAAGGTGTATAATAGTAAAATAAAGGTTCTGTTGGATTTCTGTTAATAAAATGATTTTAATCCAAACATTTTCAAAAGAGTCATGGCACCTTTTTGACTTACCTCTCAATGGGGCATTCTAGTTTTAATTTTGAAATTAAATGTTTCAGTTTAACAATGGCTGAAGCGGCAAAACCTCTTGCTGCTGCCGAGAGGGAATTCTTATCATACAGTGGTCCATCATCTGGTGTCAAGTACCCAATCAAAGTTCTTTATTGTGGAGGTAAATGAAATATGTCTGCTTTTTGGACAGAAACCTGTAGCCAATTATTGTCAAGCAATTCCAAATTTAATTGATATTGGAAAAATATTGTTTTATCATTCTAATTATTGTGTAAAAGATAATGAAATAGGATCTATATATCAAGGGTTTTAAGTTCAGGGTCACACAATATATACCTTAAGTCTGTCAGATTGACACAGAATATTGAATGCAGCAATGTTTGAATATTTACACTGAATTTGGTTTACATAGTAGAACTTCAATCTTGTAACATTTTTAAGTGCATGTTGTTTGATTAAATGAGACATTCTAATTCAATATCTGTGTTTTAACTTACAGTTTTCTTACATCTATAGTGTATAATTAGACACACAATTGTAACTGAATGTATATATTTTTTCTTACAGAATGCAGTATACCTGTGGAAGTGAGTATTCCCTGTTTTGTTGATAGTGTGAATGAAAAGTGAGAAGCAGTCTTCACGAATAACTTCCAATTTCCGGACCAATATAACTAATTGTTTTGCATGATCAAATTTTGTTTCTACAATATAATTATTTATGAAAGTTTATTCCTTACTTATACATAATGTAATATGTATCATATGATGGTATTATTATGATAAATAGAAATTCTTTATTATATACTAGTGAAACAATAGTTTTTGGTGATTCAATTATGCATTTAATTTTTAGACAATGCATCAGCTGAAAATTTCACCTGACCATCAGTCTGTTGATTCATCAATTTTTACCGCACCGGCCACGATTTAGGCAGACTCGGTCTTCGGACCTGTGGCTAACTTTTCAGTTTTTCTTTCCATTTATTTCAATACTTTGTATTTTTGGTTGTAGTTTTCTTTTTAAATAATTCCAGTGATTTGCATTATTTTCAGTACTGTGAATTCTACCCAAGTTATGAGAAATGCAAGAAATGGTTGGAATCTAATTTACCTGATGAATTTGAAAGACTTATGTCATTAAAAGGTGAATTAATACACATACAGTATACCTAAAGAATGGTATAAAAACATTCCATTTTTGCATGAATATTACCCAGTTTGAATGGTTCAAATGAATCCTGTTTTCCTCAATTACCCCTAGTTTGGTTTTACAAGAATCATAAGAGTGTGATTTTGCAAACATTCAGTGTGTCACAGTGTTACTATGATCTAGAAGCTCAGGATGTTGCTAGTTGATTTATGACATAGTAATAAACAACAGGGGCTGATCTCTGGTTGCGACTTTTGTTGTCAAATGTTCAGGATGCGGCAACTGTTGAGAAGGATTTTGTTTCAAGTAGACATGGCATCTCCATTATACATATTCTGATAAGTTTGGTAGATAAATATGACAAATGTTGTTTCTTCCATATTAAGATGACTAAGCTTATTAAACAATTTTCTTTTGCCTTTAAACAGTGGCTTAACAAGTGTTCATAACATCATACCAACATTTAGTAAACAACATGCACTCAAACATAGCTAAGAAGACTTACTGTTATATAATACTGTAATACAGTAATACTGACATGTTTTAGGTGAAGGTGATGCTGGAGCTGATGGTGACGATGGAGAGAAGAAGAAAAGACAAACAAGAGGAGGTAAAGGTGTAGTGAAAGCTAAGAAAAAGTCAGAACCTGTAGGTATCAAACTGGGTACAGCTAAACGTGGAAAGAAGAAAATGGTTACTATAGTCATGGGGTTAGCATCATATGGTAAGTCAGTCAAAACAATAGGCACCCAAAACAATCATACCACCTTCTAGTTCGATATTAGTTGGATGAGATTGGCAAGATTATCAGAAACAAGAAGACCGCTTGTCTGGACACTGCCTTAGTTAGATCTATCCACCTATGAAATTTCATGTTGCTCTCTTCTATAGTTTCTGAGTTATAAGCTACATAGAAGTTTTTGCGTGATGCAGTGATCACAACAGCTTGACTACTTAAAAATGATTCAAGCTTAATGTCTGTTACTATGTAAGGGGGTTTAACAAAGTGGGAATTTTATAAAAGGCTTCGAGATATTCCTGTTTCAGCAGTTAATTTTGTCATTATGTTACTCAGTATAATGACTGTAACATGCTATTTATACAAGACTTCGACAAACATAAAACATTGTAACTTCTTATAACTGTGCTTTTGAACTCGGGTTATCAAAAACAATGTCTTCAAAGAATTCTATTATTTTGTTTCAGATATTGACCTGAAAGAGGCAAGTAAATTCTTTGCTAATAAGTTTGCTTGTGGTTCAAACATACAAGGTGAAGATGAGATTGTTGTACAAGGAGATATTAAAGATGATTTGTTTGATATTTTACCTGAAAAGTGGAAATGTGTAAGTATTTATAACTTGTCATCACATTATTACATGCAGAAAACATATATAATATTATGTATTGTGCGATTTTAGTAAACTGTCAAAGCTGCATAATTTCATCGTCAATGCTTGCTTTGATCTTTAGCTTCGGTGAGGTTCAATTACTTTTATACGTTGATATAATGTTCGATGCACTACCTAATATTAAATTAACAAGTGGAATGGAACATTCACTAATGGTAAAATAAAACTATTGACTGTGGTACAAAGCTAAAAATAATCACATTCAGTGACTGTGTAATTATTCAGCTTTGACAGGTTAATAAAATTTCACTTTAAGATAACATTATATGAATATAGTCACTTCATAGGACTACTTGGTAACTTTCTGTAAGATTTTAACCACACACTGAATACATCACACAAGATTTAGGCATGTGACATTAGTCCTTGACTCTTGACAAAGAGTACTTGTATTACTGGTCTTTATTTCAGCACTGCTGAGAACAAACCAATTAAAAACTTCATATATATAAGCAATCTCACAGTCTTGTCCCATTCTTGGTTAGCAACAATTCACAAGTACAGTACAACCTCTCTAGAGCAAACCTCTCTGGAGCAACAACCTCCCTACAACAACAGCATAATTTGTTCCCACTGCACAATTTAACTATGAATTTAACCTCTGTACAGGAATAACCTCTCAACAACAACATAATTTTACTACTCCAAAAGGGTGTTGCTTTGGAGTGGTTGCACTGTAGATAAATAACTGATATAATAAACTACAGATTTAAAGTGGATTGTTTTGTTTTCAGATAAATGAAGATGATATAGATGATATTGGAGAAGTGAAGAAATGAAAAACATCTTAATATTGTGTTAGACATTGTTATACATGTGCTGAAAATGTAATAAAACATCAGTAAGAATATCCTTCATCTTTCTGAGTTTTTATAGTTCAGCAGTATTTCGGCATGTTAAGGATGATTAAATGGCTGTCACTCAGGCCTACTGTAAGATTCTTTCAGTACATGTTACGCTGCAGTTATTAATCATTGGTTAAGATAGACATGTATAATTACACTCCAAAGTAAAATCAGTCAGAACTTGCTTGAGCTGCAGGCTAAGTTTCAAGTGATTACTGAACGATGATCATACTGTCGTGTGCTAACTGCTGGGGTGTCATGAGAACCTGGTCTGTTGTTACTTGACGTCAGTTATGTATCAGACATGATATGATTTATGTACATACATATAGTAGTATAAACAGACCTGAGTCTATAGTCATGGGGTCTAATTTCAACTCAACATGATTAAATTCAACCAAAAATACAACAATGCAGCATATTTATAAATTAGATTTATAACATTACACAGCATAAAAAATTAAAACATTCATGTTTTAACCTTTTTCTCAGCAGTAACAAACATACAAGTCAATTATATCACAATTTATAACCAAGACCATGTACATGAATATAAATAAAACCACCTATTTACAACAAATAAAATACATGTATTTGAATAAAAAATGTAGTCAAACATTGTACATACTGACTGCTGAAATTCAGTAAAAGCCCTAGAAATGAGCTAAAATAAGCAAAAATTCAAATTCAAGGGCAGATAACTCGAAAACGAGATCAGTGACCCCTAATTTTTTACACTAAAATGTTTCTGTTATCATATGCTTCGATCATGCAAAGTTTTAAAAAATCTATTCAGTTTTTATTTTGCCTATGTCGATGTGAAAAATGTAGCGAACTACCGAAAATGTCTTTAAGAACAATTGATCAGTTTGTATGATCTAAAACCAAATGCTTATCATGATTTGTGTCAATACTTAACAAATAAAACAATATATAAGATTTCATACACAGACTGTAGCAGAGTCAAGATACTGACAAAGCACTCATTTGGCAGTAAAAACATTTACCATATAACATTTTCCTAACAGGTAAAATTTCTGACCTGAAACTAAGTCCTCTAATATTTAAGTTGGAACAAGGAACAATCTGTACAGTATAACAGAGTCCCTTCACATAATTATAACACTCATTATAAAACTAAATGCAATGCATACAGCCCTACATAATCATGTACAGCATTTTAACCAAACAATTCACAGAATCAAATGTATTTATAAATACAAAGTTTCTAAGTAAAATGTTATTAATTCAACAATTACAGATACATTTTACCTTACATAGAGTAATTTTACAATGCAGATCAAACCATGATACATGGGTAATAAAAAGCACTTAGTAACATTAATTAACTGATTATAAAAACTTAGTAAAATATCATACACATCAAATTGACGGATTTTGTTGCCAAATCTTTAAAAATAGAGTAAAAACACTAATGAAATATTATAATGTAGTCTTTTGTTATTATTAATCAAATTGAATGTCTAAGTGAGCAAAAAAACAACACACACTAATAAATTATTCAGTACCACTGTAAATGTGCACTTGTTGACCCATCCTGCCACACAGGACTGTCTGCTTGTATCTCGGCTCTACACATTGGACATGTCTTTTCCCTATCAAACCATATAGAGACACAATTCTCACAAAATATATGCTGAAATATAGAAAGAGATCTATTATCTATTAGATGTTTCTAACATAGTGAATATACAATAATATATCACAACAGTATCATTTATTAACAATCATAAAACAGTATAACTGATCTTGTATGATAACATGACAGAATAATTTACCTTGACATATGTTTCAGATATAGTACCAGTTTTCCTTAACTGTATATCCGCCAGTTTTAACATACACTAAAACAAGGAAACAGCAACTTTCCCATACATCAACATTTTTGTCAAATGTTCACAGAAAAGTGGGCGAGACTTGTGATCAAGATTCAAACACAGAGTGCACAGAAAAGAGTCCAGCACACTTACCACTGCCCAAAGACAGGTGGTTAACTTACTTTACATGAAAAAAGTTCAGGTAGGTTGCAGGTGTCCTCCAAAAAAATGGTATTTTTTAAGAGGTCAATGCACAAAAAAAGTTTGCATGAACATGAAATCAATGAAAAACATACCACTCCATTAGGTGGCGCTTTTTGAGCAGTTTACATGGAAATATCATTTGAATACCGGTATGTCATTTCTGCATTAGCCAATACATTAAAGGATGTTCATGCAAACTTTCTTGTGAGTTGACATCTAAAAAATGACCATTTTTCTGGAGGAAACCTGCGACCCACAATAAATTACATGACAGGATATTTTATATTACATGTTAGGTTAACTTACCTTACATGATGACATGATAACTTTACCGTACATGATAACATGTTAGGTCAACTTACCTTACATGATAACATGACAGTACAACTTACCTTACATGATAACACGACAGTACATTACATGATAACATGACAGTACAACTTACCTTACATGATAACACAACAGGATAATAAGACTGGATAACTTACCTTACATGATAACATGACAGTACAACTTGCCTTGCATGATAAGATGACAGGATAACTTACCTTACATGATAAGATAACAGGATAACTTACCTTACATGATAACATGACAGTACAACTTACCTTACATGATAACATGACAGGATAACTTACCTTACATGATAACATGACAGTACAACTTACCTTACATGATAACATGACAGGATCTTGATAATCATCCTGACAGATAGGACAGTTTTCACCTCGTGATTTTATCTCTTCTAAATTCGGCTGAGTGCCAAATTTCTGAAAGTTATTTAGAATGTATTAAACCAATGCTTATACAGTTGTATTAGTATATAGTATTTATTGTTTTGCCTTGTGATTTCATAATTACAGAGACATAAAACCATGAAGACATAACAGTACTGTACCATGTCTGTTTCTTGTATGCTGGATAACATAGTCACATAATGAAATCTAAATAAACTGCTTAAATTCACACATTCTGGTAGTAGCAATAACAATGCTGTCGTAAATTTTTAAGTGGACAATGAACTACATTTTACATTAGGCACTGCTTTCTACTGTAAGAAATGTAGAACAAGATCTGATTTAAAACTCAGGGTGACCTTGACATTTGACCTATTGACCTTAAAATGAACAGGTCATGTAGAGGTTGTCATGAGGAACCAACCTATGAAGTTTGATGAGTGTAGGTGGAAGCGTTTTGATTTTTTAGGCAAGGTTAAAGTTTGGTACAAACAAAGAGACAGACAGGCCAAAAACAATATGCCCCGATCTATCCGTACGGGGCATAAAAAATATTTTTCTGTGATAAAATAAACACAGGCATTTTACTTACTGTATCATTTAGAAGATTTTTAAAGGCTTTGACTACTTTAGAATATTCAATAATTAAACTCCAGCCCTGAAATATAAAAATGTGCCATTCTAATCTAACAAATAATTATTCTCTACATATAGAAATATTGAAACATTTTACCTCAGTTTAAATAAAGAAAGAAATACGGTGATTTTGGAGCAACCTTTAAAAAAATTACAAGCATTTTGTATATATATACATGTATCATTCATGTTTCAAAATTCTAAAATATCTATCAAAATTGTGCAAAATTAATGTTTTGAGATTTAGAATCACTGTGCCAAAAACAGTTATAAAATATGCCTACTTTAAGACATATGATTTTACTACACAGCAATTAGATTAGAAATCATCTCTTAAGCTGAAAATAAGTTCGTTTGGAGTGCTCCAACCTACTCACGAACTAAAAAAAAATCCTAGCAAATAAATTGTTTCGAGCATTTTTTTGTTGTTTACGATTGTTATATGTAGTAAATAAGAAATCCCTACCTACATGTACCTACCTACCCAGTGCTAAATTTTGGGTTGGAACACTCCAAACAAACTTCATCTTTTTTTTTTATTTTCAGCCCAGTAGTATTGCACACTCACACTAATACATAACATTTTACTTCAGTGATTAATACAGTATCAAGTAACTTACCTTTAAAGCTATGTAAATCACAGACAATATTAAAGCAAGAACTAGTCTGGCTGATTTCTGATCATCATATAAAAAGTGTAACCACGGGACAACAGGTAATGTCATTCTGTAGGTTTGTGACAACATCTCAATAAACATGTAAAATTTACCCTGTAAATACAAATATAATTGACCTTCTACCATGTCGGATAAATTTTCTAAATGATGACATTTTTATTATAAACAAGTAATGAACATAAACAAATTTTTAAATAAAATATTTTTTCAGAAACAGTGAAGGGAGATTTAAACCAATCCAATGTTCATCTCTTTCATATCAGTCATTCTACTCCATTAATACCATGTCCACCAACTGCATGGCAAAGTTTACTCAACTTATTTCAAAACATTCATTAATTAAAAACGTTCTTCAGACAATTAATATGAATGGATGTACAAAATTATGCTTGGTAACTTTTTTTGTAAAACAAAAATCAGAAAAGCTTGAGTTATCCAAAGGAGTTGACAAGAATTTTATCAGAAATATATACATGGAGAAGTCATTTTAAAGTAACATTATAATGAACACATTTAAGCTTAGTATAAGCATCTCTGTCTTGATTTAACAACAAACCATATTACAAAGTTATAAAATATTAATAAAAAGCAATTAACACACTACCTTCCGTTTCTGTGGTAAACAAAATAATGGACAAACAGCGATGAAACTTTTAATAATTATAGTTCCAAATCTGACAACATGATCTGTTAACATTGTCACCCAAAATAAATCAAACAATTCCGCTTGCCAGCTGAATGGAAGCTGATACATATATCTGAAATATACAGTAAAATTATACCTGTACAGTATAAAGTATTAACATGGATACCTGTATTATATCTGTATCTGCGATTATAGAACAAAGTACTTAAATGAAACACAAATCTCTGATTGTTTTCCTTCAATATATTTCAATAGTGACTTATATTAAAGTAGCCTTCTGAAAATGGTTTCTGTTCTATAATGGTTTCTAGTCTGTATTATAAAATGATTTCTGGGCTATAAGATAAAATGATTTCTGAGCTATGATAAAATGATTTCTGAGCTATATGATAAAATGGTTTTTGATCTATATGATAAAATGGTTTCTGAGCTGTATGATAAAATGTTTTTTGAGCTTCAGGATAAAATGGTTTCTGAGTTATATGATACAAGATATTGCTCCTTTTGTAACTAAAGCAATGAAAATATAATTAAGCTTCAGAAGAATTTCAAACAGCAAGAACTAATAGAGACTTCTCACACAGACAAAGTTACAAGGTAAAAACATTATATTAAGTATAAATATATCATACACTTTCAACAGTTCATCATTACTGAAGAACCAGTAGATACCAACAATCTGTGATACCAGAAACAAAATCAACCAAATACAAGACAACTTTACAGGCCGTTTACTTTGACTGTCCTGAAAAAATAGAAAATTATGTTTTAAAAATATAAATGGTTCCTTTAAACTGACCTAGATGTCTTTCAGTTCAAAGTTTAAGGAGGCAAAATACTTATTTAACCATCAGCAACATAACCTACCCACAAATTTCAGTAACGATCACCACCAGTATTAAAAAATATTGCAATGGTAAATCAAAGAATTTTGGTAAAACTTTGTAACATTAATCTATTCTTACATCTAAAAACAACATCAGGCACCAGGCATCCTGTTTTCTATTTGTTGTTTAATGGCAAATTTGATATCTGCCCCAGAGAAAGGGGAGATAAGATAATGGAGAACCAAGCATTTAATTCACTACTCTTATTTCGTATAGTTTTTCCTTGTTCTTCATTGTGCCCGGCGTAAATAACTGTTTTCCTGTGATTTTCTAAGCAGCAGTACTTTGCTTGTTAGTATTGATAAAGGACACTGGAAGTGACCCTGAAAAACTGGAAGGTGGAGCAGAGAATCGAGAGTCAAGGCGTTATCATTAGACCACTGATCCTACCCCACAAGTCTCCCGAGCTTTGAATAAGGCTAAAAAAAGGCAATGAAAAGATCAAATACAAGAAAACCAGAGTCTTCCACTTAGAAAATGTAATACATGTACAAACAATATAACATACCCTGAGAGATGTTATATGAACAATTTCAATCATGTTGGTATTAGCATAGTAGAAGACTGTAGATAGCCCAATAAATACCAAAATACCTACAAATAAAACAAAAAAGCTTTTAAATTAACTCTGTTAATAAAATTGCCTACAATAAATTGTAGATTTTAAATTGTTAATGTAAGAAAATATAAGTCGGTGAAGAAAGGATTTTACAGCAACAATGAAGTAACATGTTTTACTCAGTATGAAGTCATGTCAAGTATAGATCTGTACAAGAAGACACCAAAACACACAAATGAACTAAACTTAGTGATTTAGTCCCATAAATAAATAAAGCAATAATCTAGCAAATAATTCATATAAACAATATTTACCTAGTTAATTGCTTTAATAAAGATTCTTTGCCACAGGAAATGAAAGGTAAACGTTTAACAAATACATGAACTACTGTTCACAATTGCTTTAATACCAACACTTACCTAAAATATGATCAATCATCAAACGTATAAGAAGGATGATAGCAAATGATACAGAGCCAAGTAATAATTTCCAATCAAGTTGTGTCTGGCGTCGGGAATGAGAATGACCGTGAGCATTTTCATCATCTGTGTTGTTATCTTGACCTGAAGGTAACAAAGGCATTTCACAGTTCTTCATCTAAACATTGTAGATCATTCAGATTATTTTTCTTCATGTCAAGCAAAGGAAAATTTATAACGTGATCATACAGATAAAATGTTTGACTTTTCAGTTAAATTTATTTGACAGGCAAAAATACTACTCAATCGTATCTTTACCAGGGTTCTCAATAACAGCAGGCTGCAGGCCAATTTAGCCACTTAGAAATGTTTTTGGGCAGGTTAGGAATCTAAAAAGTTTATAAAATATTGCTAGAAATTGCCTGGACCCCCCCTAGCAGGCCTGTTAGTCTAGTTTTTGGGCATGTTGGGCACAGTCTTATTGAGAACCCTGTTTACTAATGCAGATAAATATGTAAAGTTTGACTACTTTATCTTACCTCCGTCATTATCAGCTTGAGTCTCATTCTGAGCAATGACTTCATGTAACTGAGCCTCAATATCAGCAATGTCAAGGTCACGTGCTTGAGTCTCATCATTGTTACGATCATATAAATGTTGTAAATATGGGTTAGGATGATACTCTGGTTGTGGTGCAGCACCCGGAATAACACCTCGTACAACCTGTTTATAATATACATAGAATCTTTAAAATACAATTTATGTAGTATGTTTAAGACAATAGTCATCAACAAAAATCCTAAGATAAGATTTTCTCAATAATGTTTTTCCTGTTTCTTTTTTCCCCATTAGCCTTAGGTCATCTTTGTGGGAAAACAAACTATTTGGATGGGGTAATTTAAACCCCAAAAGTCAGCAAACTAACAGTAAACAGATGACAATATCCTTCAAAAATCATGAAATAATAATTTAAGTACACACATTCTTCAATGTCAATATATTTATAATTGATAATTCATGTATTACCTGTCCTAATTGATGCTGCACTCTCTGATTCCTGGCTAACCTTGAAGGAAATACATTCATGTTTGCAGGTAAATCAAAGAATGTCTGCCGTTCAGTTCTATCAGACTGTGATGACATCATACCGGCCAAACTAGGTCTGCCATTGTTTGCCATCTAACTTATGGCCAGAAGATCTACCGGAAGATTAATCTAAAAAGAAAAATGCTAGGATGCACAAAATGTTACACACCGTAACTGTATATACATGGATCTATTTAAAGTTTTTCAGCAGGTATCTACTTGTAGCATAGAAATAAGGCAACAAGATCGACAAATCTCTTTCACATACATGCTCCAACATATTTTACCCAGAAACTTGATGTGGTAATGTTATCAAAAAGAAATGGGAGATGTTTTTATAAACTAAAAATAATAATAATAATCTTACATGAACTGAATTATAATTTGTATGAGACCAAAATTGTGTATTTCATACTAAATGTGTTTCACATGATTCTGCATCAAAGATAGAACACCACAATTAGAACAGAATTCCATTAAATATGCCTAATTATAAATATGATTACTCATGTATAGCAGTAAATCCAAAGATAGACATGATCTAAATTCATTGAAATGAAGAATTAACAAAGATATAACTAACTGAATTAATATTGCTATCTGTAAACAGTATTATGAGCCATAGCTGGTAGCAGAGTTTTATTTGTACTACATTTAGTTAGTATTAAGTTTACATTATTCGTCATTTTGTGTCCTAATTTGCTACTCATCAATGGACCTCTACCTGAGAAAATATCTACTAGACTGACAAGAACAAATCCAGTCTCGGACAATTAACTCTGCACCCCTAGTCACAGTAGTCAATTTAAGTAAGCAAACATTGTCCAGATTGTTTTCAGAGAAGTAACATCACGAAAATATTTCATCGCTAGTTTCAAGTATGAATTCAGAGATAGTCGTCTGCCTGATAAGAAGAACACTGTAAACCAATAATTTGCTAATTCTCAAGTTAGACAATCAAATAAAGAGATTTCCCTTTTTTATTTCCCTGACCCCGTCATAGCAAAATGTTCAAAGGTAGATAAGCTTTTTGTAAATATAGCAGCTAATATGAGTAAATGAACTTACAAACCGAGAAATATATACGTCAATTAATTATCTGTGATGTGTCAACTTAAGAAGGAATCATCTCATCAAGGTGTAATGACTATTCTATTTTCGGTTTCGTCATAAGAAAAGCTAGCATTTATCCTTCAGAGTTAAATTCGCATAATATATTCGGTGAATTAAGCGGTAATTTATCATTTTAATAAAATCTTTTTTACTTTTTATTCGCAAAATTATTAACTTATTTTATTTCACACACAAAATCTTTTAAAATATGTTATATTAGACAGACTGATATAGTTCGAAACTAATACCACTTGTAATGTTGTGGAAATACCAATGTTGAGAGTTCGAGCCTTTCGTAGGCGATGGTTTTTGGCTGTCTTTGTGGCCTGTTTTATGATATATGTCATCTATACTAATTTAGATAAGGTATTTTTTTGATATCATGTCATTCATGTGAAGATTATTGTCAGATCTTCTAGATATCAGTAAACAAATATTGACTCCTGGTCTTATGACAACCGATTAGAACTACTTATAAGATTATATTAAGAAACGAAGAGACTACAATTTCAGATGAATTAATTTTACAATTTGTAGCATTGAAATTAGTTTCAAAGAATAAAGTTTGCTTCGGTTTTGTGACTCTACTTGACAACAAATACAGTCAGACCTGTGAACTAAGACCACCCATGGGAACGGCATGTAGACCTTTATTCCGACATGGTCGCTAACAGTAACACAGGTTTGACCTACTACATTGTCTGTTTACCTGTATGTTAAAAATGCTATTTTTCATTAAATTAGGCACACTCAGATTCGTCAAACATTTACGAAGTACAACATACACTTCTGAGGCAACCTTTCCAGTGGCAGCCAAACAATCAAGATGTAGACAAAAATAACACAAATTTAGTTCGCTGCAGAAATTCCGTCCAAGGTCGTCAGTATTTGGTAGATGAAAGAGGTAAACTTATTTAATATTGCAAAAAGCCAATTACTATGATTGATAGTGGATCGTGCAGTGCTCCAGATAAGAATTAAGATGCTAATGGAGCAGTATTAGACAGACCGGAACAGTACGCGGACGCTACCAGTACGCGGACACCCTCGTATTTGGCGAGTTTTAAAAGATTTAAAACAACCCGTGCGATACAGATATTACATACCTATGTTCGCAGCAAGCTTACCTTTCTTTCGGTATAATACATATACTGTTTACCATTCTTGTTAATACTGATCAGCAGACGATACAAACAAAATAAATTGACATTGGTAAAAATATATAAGTCCTTGTGTGAATAAATGGCCTAAAAATCGTTACTGGTTAAATTAATCTACGAAGTCTATTTAATAAATTGAGATAATATCACTTGAATAGACTTTTTAGTAAACAAAAAACCTGCTGTACACAATCGATCATGTTACAGCAACCTTCGCATCTTTATCACTTGGGTGCTTGAACCATGTGACTACAGGTACCTGCCAAATGTTTTTGCATTCCATGTTATTTTTTTATTTTAACGTCCTTAACTCCCGTAAGCTGCAAACTTAGTGATGGAAATAAGTACATTTAGATAAATACTAATTTCTGTATAAATTACGAAATAAAACTATAGGAGAGCCTATGTTTTGCGTGATGTTTGCAAAGAAGAATAAATGAACTGACATTTTGCACTCAATGCTTTAGACATGTTACTTTTTTAATATAGAAAAATATTCTCTTTTAATTTTCATGTGTAAATGAAATAAATACACAAAAAAGCATTTTCGGGTGAGTTTACTTTATTTGACCACCTTAACGTCTATATAAACGGGTGTCCGCGTACTGGTTAAATAGAACAATAATTTTAAGCCGTAACTGTACCTGTCGCGATGCCTGACTGCGCATGCGTAGTGCATTGTTTACAATCTTAAGTTCCTGTAAATTTCTAAGCAAGGATTCATCTTCAAAACTACATAGACTGGATTATTTGAAACACATCCTCATTTACACGAAATAGTTACATATGGGGAAAAGTGTCCGCGTACTGTTCCGGTCTGTCTATACCTGTGCTGTAGCGGTGTGGTATATTGCAGTTATAAATTGGCTGGGATATTCACGAGCCCGATTAGCTCAGTTGGTAGAGCATATGACTTGCAAGCAAGTGGTAGCGGGTTTGAGCCTCGCATCGGGTACATTTAATATTTTCCTCCTCCTATTACATTTGGTGCCATGAATGTGTATGCATCTTAATTATCTGGAGCACTGTTTTATTGTTACACATGGCCTTTTTTCCTTCTATAACAGAGGCTGAAATTCGATGACTTCCCAGTTGCAAAAAGGCTCTTTTTTCCCAATTTTGGGAATGAAATTCCCAAAAATACAATGCTGAAAATTCTAATTTGATAAAATATGATTCTCCCTGTATCTATTTGTCACGTTCTGTGAATAAATTTTACATTATTCATCATTGTTTATAAATTGAAATGTTACATATAACTTAAAATTGATAAAAAGAGTTTTTTTCTTAACCAAACACTGTAGAACATATTCCATCTCGGTTGTCTAACCTTTTACCAATTTGGCCAAAAGTCATACTTGAATTTCCCAAAATGGAAAAAAGGCCCTGTTACAAATATATTTTTATCTATGGAATTTAAAGTTAAGCATGTTTATTTAGTATGTTGTATACATATGTGAGAAAATTAAAAAAATAGCATTGGATAACAGCCTTTAAGCATTGAAAAGTAAAACCTGTGAGTACATACACTGCATTTTATATCTCATTATTGCTAATCAACTGTTTTTCCATAAAGTGCTGATTATTCCCTTTATTGTAGATATAATTTGAAGATGTCCCAATTGGCTAAAACCTACCTGTAGATATTAAAATTATTTTGGTCTTTATGTTGATGTATCTTTTCATTTCCCAACAACATAAAAAGAAGTTAACAAACTTTTTGTAATTGTTCTTACTAACTTAGCCTCATGAATTCTGACAAAATTAACTGAATTTTACAGGGTATATTTGTGAGAGACAAGATTTAACCACAGGGGGATGCTGTGATAGAACCACATCTAGATCTACCAGATATAACTGTACATCATGTAAATCTAACAGTTGCTGTATTATATATGAACATTGTGTCTCCTGCTGTCTCCAGCCTGATAAGGTAGATATATCTCTTGTAGCAGTCAATCCCAGCCAAACATTATGATTAAAGTAAAATTTTGTGTTATTTTTGTCATAAAGGTGATGACATGGATTTATCCTTCAGGGTAATCTTCTATTGCAATAATTGCTTTAAATTAATAATAAGGTCTTAAGACAAGTTCTCTTAAGGTTGATTATTTTTTGCAACTTAGCCTGATTTTAGTCAACGTCACCAACTATGCTTTTATCCTTTCAAAATCATATTTGGCAAACAGAAACTAAAAAAGGATTATTTCATAGTTATTTGATTTTATAATTATTATGTTGAATACATGTGTTTGTGTTTTCTTTGGAGATACCCTAGCTGCCAGAATCATAATAAGATTATGTATATCAAAATTCAAATGAACATTTTGATCATCAAATAAGTGGATCCAAAGATTCTTATACATGTATTACTTTTAAAGGGATATTTTATTTTAAGAAAAGGCGATGCTATTGAATGGTTTGCACATGTACATTGTGTGTTAACAGTTCTTGGTTTAGTAAGCTTTTCTGAAATCATGCAACCATTAGAAATTTTGAAAGAAAGAGGTCTCAAACTCATGTTATGATATACATGTAAAATACTTCTTTCAGCAACCCATCTTACAAAGGATTTTACAACAAGCTAGAGATAGTGTTGATAAATTATTTGTTGCAGTATCTGATCAGTTTGAACTTTGTCTCGCAAAATGTAGAACATCTTCCAAGGTTTGTTTTATTTCATAAGTTATAAATTTTAACATTTAAAGAAAACTTAGGTGCATGCATTACTTGTCTTCACTTCAGACCGGATGAAAGTTGTATGAAAATATTCAAAGCTGATGTTTGTTGAATATGCCATTTAAAGGGTTTTGACTGAAATTAGAAAATAAATAATGAAATTCTAATACCATATTTTTATATGGTGCTTGATATTTAATTTTCATGCCCCTTGGCATCCATTAATGCAGAGGCATGTATAGAATGCTTTGTCTGTCCATCCATCTGTATAAGGTTTAGTAGACTTTTGTCAGGCAAGCCAAGGAAAGCGTATGCTTGATGTATTAAATGGAGCCTCTTTGTCAATGCGAGACATTTTCTATAATACGTTCTGTTTCATATACTCTCTTTTTTCAGAGTGTTCAGCATGAAAATTCGTACAGAGATCCTCGAGCTAAATACTGTTATGGAGAAGATCCACCTGAATTACAAATGGTGGGCACTTGATGATCACATGACAGTCACATGATCTCTTATAATAGTTAAACAAATTCATTTAATTTATTGTATAAATGTACATGTAAAGGTGTAAATATTTATTGATACAAGCTAAGACAAACAAAAGATGTAAATATTTTCTATAATTTTTTGTACAGTCTTAAATTTTTTATTCCAATTTCAATTGGTTAATTTGTGTATTTTTTGTTATTTTTTGTTTATTTTGTATTTGTTTAGTAATATTGATAAATTTGCTTTGAAATCCTTCAAGTTTCTGTGATAAATTAGCATTTAATTTTCATTCAGTTTATATTAACACATTTTTTATGTTAGACTTTCATACAGTCATCTTATAAATAAAGCATTTTTTGTGTAAACCAATCATTGTATAACAACCATTTACTGTGTATATGACGTGAATCAAGATATTGCGTAAATATGACAAATTTCACTGTTGACGGAGAGAGAATGGATATACCAAGTGAAAGAGAGCCATTCAAAGTTCACTGGTTAGATTCTGGTTATCAACAAACATTGCTTCCCAATGCACCATGGCATCAGGTAAATTTGGTTTATCAGTTTGTTTCAAACTTTGCTCTGAAGTCCACCTACAACCATGTTATTGGTTTATTCAGAACTCCAAATAATGTTATATTGTAATTTTTATAGTAATAGACATTTCAGTATGAATTTATAAGTTACTAAGATGTTAACTTATAACATGTATATTGTATGACATCATTTGTGTTTTCTGTTAAATTAATGACCTACTCTTGTTCAAAACAGGAATTTTATTCATTAAGAAAACATGGTTATTTATATAAATGAGTCAGTATGCAAAGTAGTGGACCTTGTGTTGAGGAGTAAGTTATTAAGGAGTCTATGATTGTTTTTATGTTATTTTTTTGTACAGATGGAGGACAGAATTTCTCAGGTGTTGGCACAGAAAGTGGAGAAACAGTTTCTCAAAGCTGACAGAAAAGAAGCCCTTCTACAAATTCTGGGTCAAGATTTTACTGATAAATATTTACCTACAGCAAAACGTAATCCTTGGGTACTGGTATGTACAAGTTATTTAAGTCCCATGTTTGAAATGTACAGTTTGTTTACCTTTTTGTGAACAGTTGATGTGTATGTAGTGGGTATTTAAAATTCAGTTGAAGAGGTTCCCCTAATGTTAAACAAACAAACAAACAAACAAGCAAGCAAACAGGCAAGCAAGCTAGCATAGGAACAAAGAATAGCATAATTAGGTATTAAATCGACATCAAGCCAGCTTGTGAAAATGTTGATGAATTTATGTTGATAAAACACTGAAAACTAAATTAACAATGATCTCCATCTGATATATTTATCTAGTAGGTTTATTTTGTCCTATTATACATGTAGGTTTATTTTGTCCTATTATACATGTAGGTTTATTTTGTCCTATTATACATGTAGGTTTATTTTGTCCTATTATACATGTAGGTTTATTTTGTCCTATTATACATGTAGGTTTATTTTGTCCTATTATACATGTATGTTTATTTTGTCCTATTATACATGTATGTTTATTTTGTCCTATTATACATGTAGGTTTATTTTGTCCTATTATACATGTAGGTTTATTTTGTCCTATTATACATGTATGTTTATTTTGTCCTATTATACATGTATGTTTATTTTGTCCTATTATACATGTATGTTTATTTTGTCCTATTATACATGTATGTTTATTTTGTCCTATTATACATGTATGTTTATTTTGTCCTATTATACATGTAGGTTTATTTTGTCCTATTATACATGTAGGTTTATTTTGTCCTATTATACATGTAGGTTTATTTTGTCCTATTATACATGTATGTTTATTTTGTCCTATTATACATGTATGTTTATTTTGTCCTATTATACATGTATGTTTATTTTGTCCTATTATACATGTAGGTTTATTTTGTCCTATTATACATGTAGGTTTATTTTGTCCTATTATGCATGTAGGTTTATTTTGTCCTATTATGCATGTATGTTTATTTTGTCCTATTATACATGTAGGTTTATTTTGTCCTATTATACATGTATGTTTATTTTGTCCTATTATACATGTATGTTTATTTTGTCCTATTATACATGTATGTTTATTTTGTCCTATTATACATGTAGGTTTATTTTGTCCTATTATACATGTAGGTTTAGTTTGTCCTATTATACATGTATGTTTATTTTGTCCTATTATGCATGTATGTTTATTTTGTCCTATTATACATGTAGGTTTATTTTGTCCTATTATACATGTAGGTTTATTTTGTCCTATTATACATGTAGGTTTATTTTGTCCTATTATACATGTATGTTTATTTTGTCCTATTATACATGTATGTTTAGTTTGTCCTATTATACATGTATGTTTAGTTTGTCCTATTATACATGTAGGTTTAGTTTGTCCTATTATACATGTATGTTTAGTTTGTCCTATTATACATGTATGTTTAGTTTGTCCTATTATACATGTATGTTTAGTTTGTCCTATTATACATGTAGGTTTATTTTGTCCTATTATACATGTAGGTTTATTTTGTCCTATTATACATGTATGTTTATTTTGTCCTATTATACATGTATGTTTATTTTGTCCTATTATACATGTATGTTTATTTTGTCCTATTATACATGTATGTTTATTTTGTCCTATTATACATGTAGGTTTATTTTGTCCTATTATACATGTAGGTTTATTTTGTCCTATTATACATGTATGTTTAGTTTGTCCTATTATACATGTATGTTTAGTTTGTCCTATTGTACATGTACATGTATGTTTATTTTGTCCTATTATACATGTAGGTTTATTTTGTCCTATTATGCATGTATGTTTAGTTTGTCCTATTATACATGTAGGTTTATTTTGTCCTATTATACATGTATGTTTATTTTGTCCTATTATACATGTATGTTTATTTTGTCCTATTATACATGTATGTTTATTTTGTCCTATTATACATGTATGTTTATTTTGTCCTATTATACATGTATGTTTATTTTGTCCTATTATACATGTATGTTTATTTTGTCCTATTATACATGTAGGTTTAGTTTGTCCTATTATACATGTAGGTTTAGTTTGTCCTATTATACATGTATGTTTATTTTGTCCTATAATGCATGTATGTTTATTTTGTCCTATTATACATGTAGGTTTATTTTGTCCTATTATACATGTAGGTTTATTTTGTCCTATTATACATGTAGGTTTATTTTGTCCTATTATACATGTAGGTTTATTTTGTCCTATTATACATGTAGGTTTATTTTGTCCTATTATACATGTAGGTTTATTTTGTCCTATTATACATGTATGTTTAGTTTGTCCTATTATACATGTATGTTTATTTTGTCCTATTATACATGTAGGTTTATTTTGTCCTATTATACATGTATGTTTATTTTGTCCTATTATACATGTATGTTTATTTTGTCCTATTATACATGTAGGTTTATTTTGTCCTATTATACATGTAGGTTTATTTTGTCCTATTATACATGTAGGTTTATTTTGTCCTATTATACATGTAGGTTTATTTTGTCCTATTATACATGTATTTTTAGTTTGTCCTATTATACATGTATGTTTAGTTTGTCCTATTATACATGTATGTTTAGTTTGTCCTATTATACATGTATGTTTAGTTTGTCCTATTATACATGTATGTTTATTTTGTCCTATTATACATGTAGGTTTATTTTGTCCTATTATACATGTAGGTTTATTTTGTCCTATTATACATGTAGGTTTATTTTGTCCTATTATACATGTAGGTTTATTTTGTCCTATTATACATGTAGGTTTATTTTGTCCTATTATACATGTATGTTTAGTTTGTCCTATTATACATGTATGTTTAGTTTGTCCTATTATACATGTATGTTTAGTTTGTCCTATTATACATGTATGTTTAGTTTGTCCTATTATACATGTATGTTTAGTTTGTCCTATTATACATGTAGGTTTAGTTTGTCCTATTATACATGTAGGTTTATTTTGTCCTATTATACATGTATGTTTATTTTGTCCTATTATACATGTATGTTTATTTTGTCCTATTATACATGTAGGTTTATTTTGTCCTATTATACATGTAGGTTTATTTTGTCCTATTATACATGTAGGTTTATTTTGTCCTATTATACATGTATTTTTAGTTTGTCCTATTATACATGTATGTTTAGTTTGTCCTATTATACATGTATGTTTAGTTTGTCCTATTATACATGTAGGTTTAGTTTGTCCTATTATACATGTAGGTTTATTTTGTCCTATTATACATGTAGGTTTATTTTGTCCTATTATACATGTAGGTTTATTTTGTCCTATTATACATGTATGTTTATTTTGTCCTATTATACATGTATGTTTATTTGTCCTATTATACATGTATGTTTATTTGTCCTATTATACATGTAGGTTTATTTTGTCCTATTATACATGTACATGTATGTTTATTTTGTCCTATTATACATGTATGTTTATTTTGTCCTATTATACATGTATGTTTATTTGTCCTATTATACATGTATGTTTATTTGTCCTATTATACATGTATGTTTATTTGTCCTATTATACATGTATGTTTATTTGTCCTATTATACATGTATGTTTATTTGTCCTATTATACATGTATGTTTATTTGTCCTATTATACATGTATGTTTATTTGTCCTATTATACATGTACATGTATGTTTATTTTGTCCGATTATACATGTATGTTTATTTGTCCTATTATACATGTATGTTTATTTTGTCCTATTATACATGTATGTTTATTTGTCCTATTATACATGTATGTTTATTTGTCCTATTATACATGTATGTTTATTTGTCCTATTATACATGTATGTTTATTTGTCCTATTATACATGTATGTTTATTTGTCCTATTATACATGTAGGTTTATTTTGTCCTATTATACATGTAGGTTTATTTGTCCTATTATACATGTAGGTTTATTTTGTCCTATTATACATGTACATGTATGTTTATTTTGTCCTATTATACATGTATGTTTATTTGTCCTATTATACATGTATGTTTATTTGTCCTATTATACATGTATGTTTATTTTGTTATACATGTAGGAGTTACCAGCTATGTCTCCTGAAAAGAAACAGAAAATGTTGAGAGAGGCTCAAGCATATTTAAACAGTCAAGTGTATAAAGCAGCTCATGACGTTGGTTATGAACACATGACTACGCCAAACCCCAGGTAAACAATAAAATCTGACACTTTTAAATCAATCAATATTTTTGTTTACATTTTAGTTTCTCCTGATTGTTAGTTTTCATTTAATCTCATTTTGCTTTGGAGTCCACATAGCAGTTAGGAATAAAATAAATATAAGGCAAACATTTCAGGTTTTTGTCTTTATGGTGAAGGCTTGGAATTATCCAACACAGAAATCGTCCAAAGCATTCATTACTTTAAATCAATAATGAGGTATTATCACTAGTTATCTCATAGTTGGAAACATAGCCTTCATTTCAGTCAACAGTTACCATCTATGTTTTTGTCCTTTTAAAAACATCATTTGGCAAATAGACACTAAAATGATTGATTTACAGTTATTTGATTTTATAATTACTACATTGAATACATGATGTGTTTGTGTTTTCAGTGGAAATCCCCCGCCTGATTATTCCAACTTTTTACAACATACATTTAAAATATTTAAAACTGGTTTGGATCGAGAACTTTATAGACAAGAGGAGGAGCTGAAAGTAAGTTATTTTGATGCATGTCATAAACGTAAGCATCTGATCGGTTGTTTGTGAGGGCTGGATCAAAATTGATTAATCAAATCATGTTGTCTTTGGACTTGTCTGTTAGTGCACTTTAAAGTATTTGATCTACACTTACTGTTATTATACACTTTTACGTGTGAAGAATGTAACTTCTAAAATGCATATATTTGTTTTGTTATTATATTTTGTTACTTATTTTTTTGTGGTTGCTAAAATGTGAATTTCAATTAATTTCGCAGTTGGTTTTTCTTCACCAATTCACATTTTCTAGATTGTTTGTACATTGATTAATAGATGTTTAACGCTTTTTTTATTTCCAGCAAAAAAAGAAACTCCAATTGAAAATGGAGAGGAAATATTTACGAGGCATTCCTGCACCAAGTCGTATGAAGCCAGCTAGTTCTATATTTAGTTCATCTGGAAAAAATTCTAAAGCTTCTGCGAAAACAAACAGTGATACAATGAGAAGTAAGCTAATTGTTTTGTCTCTATCAAGATGAAAAGTGTCAGTAATGTCTTTATTTTTTTATCTCGTTCCATTTATTATCAGATATCATACTTAAAGTTTTAATTCAGTTGTGATAAAAATTTTTAGTTATAATTTTCTTTCAGTCTTTGTTAAGGTCATATGATATGACATGGTTAGTTTTATGCATATGTTCATTGCTGTTGTGTAAAATATTACGAATTTCAGTCATATTTTTAATAAATCAAATGTTTTCTGGTTGTTTGCAATAATTTTACTTTATGCTCCATTTAGAATTTAATGGAAAGCAGGTGTCACACAAGTTCCTGTTTTTGTAATTCACACCTCTTTGTTTTTCATCAGTGCAAGTAAATAAAGTTGCTGGTGACCCACCTCCCCTGTGGGGACCACAAAGTGATGAGATTGGTAAATCAATCCTCGCCATACTTCAGAAAGATCCACGGAAGTTTGATCATGTTGCTGGACGTCTTCATGGCCGACAATTGCCAGGAAGTCTCAGAGCATACATATGGTCTGATGTATTGTTTAAAGAAGAACGTAAAAGATTGAAAGAAGTGTAAGTTCTGATATCTTAGAGAAACCTTATGTTATGATATCTTCTGTTCAGATTGGCGAATATAGTTTTATCAGTCTTTGACTTTAGCCCCAGATTGAGGCCAAGTCCACCAAGATGGATGTTTGACCAGTAAATTTGAAAAGGACAGTATTTCAGAACAAAAAATTAAAGACTTATTACTCTAGAGAAATATGTTTCTTTCTTTACTTCGATTTTTTAAAAACTTACGGTTCTCTGAAAGTTTATTCGGTCCAGTAAAGTTTGCATTTTCACCCGACCGAATATCCAGTGCATGAAAAGTTTCATATGCTGAGGGTTGAACTGAATTTGTGACTTATTTGGTCATGTGATGAAACATACCGATAATGATGTTTATATTACAGGGTTGTTGAGAAAGTTGTCAGAGAAAGGTTTGCTAAGGCTATAAGTCGTGGAATGCAAGGTTTGAAGATTAACAGAGCCACAAATTCACCAATCAATGGTTTAATTGAAAATGCTGTGATAGAGGTTTGTGTGTTTGATGGTGTTTCTGTTAGAACATCCGGGAATTTTTATTAAAAATAGGGGAAAAAAGTATATTATTTTAGGAGGGGAATGGGGCCGAATTTCGGCCCCAAAAAAGTCAAATGAGAGCCCTGTACCTAAATCTACCCAACTAATTAGATCTTACTCAATTTCCTGGTTCTTATTACTTGATAGATGATCAAACAATTGTTACCTATCCAAAATATACATTCAGTTAATTAACATACAAACACACTATGATATGATTTGATATCTGAGCAATTTACCATTTACATCTTCACTGAAGATAAAAGAGATTTTTTGTCCTTTGGAATTTTGTATAAAACACGGTTGATATGAATTTTCAGACTTACAACAAGACAACATGTCTATTACCATTCAAGTCACCGGAGCATATGAAGGAAGCTATAAGAATATTAAACACATTATATGTGTATGATAGAAGCTATGAACCGTACCTCATTTACTGGCTATTTCCTATACAAATTGCATTCCAACCACAAAATACGGAAAAACCAGATGAAAAAGGTCTGTGAACTTTGTTTTCTTCACTTTTATCTGGCATTTATTTCAGCTTTTTTATGTCAATTCTTTTGAATTTTTATAGTGGAGTTTAATAATGTGCTTTAATTTTTTTCTAAATTTCAGATTTCCGGAAGACTTTAGTTTCATTTTGTTATTTGCAGTATTTTGCACATTTCTAATTCAAAAGGCAAGTTTCGTTATCTCGTGAGAAACAGCTTCTAAAAGTGGTGTTAATTGTTGATATTTCTTCTGAATTCCTGTATTGATGTTTAATAGTTTATTAAAATTTAGATGCATCAACTTTGTTTTATTTTAGGTGAGAATGTCATTGAGCAAGCTATGTACTTAGACTTGTTAAACTCTAACTGTTTCCCTACATGGCCCAGTGTGTTTGCCATAGCAGAGAAAGTGCTGACTGATATCCGGGAGTCTGACCCAGATTTCTACAATCATTTAAAAATGATCTCAAGAATTAATGTGAAAGTAAATCCGAAGGTAAGAAGTTCAAGGATTTAATTTTATATCTGTATATCATTAAAAAAAAGTCTAAATTGTTTATTTCATTTTACTGATGATAATTATCTTCCAGAGAAGTAAACTTATTCATCAGATATTTAATAATTATGTAATTGTGCAACCTTTCCAAAGCAACACCCTTTGGGAGTAGCAAAGTTATGTTGTTGTTAAGAGGTTGTTGCTCTGGAGAGTTTGCACTGTACATATATTCTTTACAATAATTTATTTTTCATTTCTGTGCGTTAAGGACCTTGAGATGAAATAGTGTCAAGTGATTGTAAGATATTAAACTCTATTTTGCCAATTACTAGTATAAATAAAATTTGTTTAAAAGGAATTATTCTCCGTATAAATCTGTAATTGTAACATTATATGTACTTCTTCTATTCTTCAGAGATAATCTTTTAGCATGCTGTCTTAACGTTGATTGATTCTTTAGATATTGGTTTATTATTGTTGAATATTGATATATTTTAGGAGTTTTTGGTGCAGTTATTACATGAAGAGAAAGCTAAAGCTGAGATGTTACTTCAAACAACACCAGGAGGGGTGAGAGAACAAGAAATGTCTGCAGAATTATTAGCAGATCCTCTTGTATTTATCAGACGTTGGATTGGTGAAGTATGTTGAATTAATACATATATTCATACATAATGTTGATTCTTGAGTTGCATAATCTTTAAAATCATTTCATCTTGATAGTAGAAATATTTTGAAAGCAATAATATAATTATGGTCTTAAACATTTTTTTATCAGTAACATGTGTAGTAAAACCTTGTTATTATAGACCCGCAAACAAAGTTTGAGAGGGGGTATATTGGAGTCACTCTGATGGTCAGTCGGTCCGTCCACATACAAGTTTGTGGAGCGAACTACTTCCACATTCTTTAAGCGATTACAATATGTTAAATATGTTATCACCATGAAGTGTAGATAATTGTGTCCCCTTGAACTTAGCCGTATAGTGTACTATCGCATTCTTATTGTCAAAGCGGCGGTGGGGGGTATTAGTCACCTCTGTGACAGCTCTAGTTTTATGACGTCATCCAACCTAACTGCATACTTGAGATAAAACAGGTGCTTGTAATAAGAGGCCTTCTTTGTTGGATGAAAAGTTTTTTGTTGGATACCTGAACAAGCATATTTATATTATAATAAACATGACCCATATGTAGATGTTTTTATATTTTACAGGGTTTTGTTAGCATTCTAGATGCACCTAGTGTTATGTATATCTGGGATCAGTGCTTCTTACAGAACTGGCACAGTACAGTCATTGAAAACTTCTGTGTTTCCCTCTTAGAACTTTTACGTCATAAATTTATGGCTGCAAGAGATTATCTTGGAATGAAAGAGGTTGGTATAAGGTTGGGGATTGTTGTCAAGTACTACAATTTAAATCCACGACATGTACTAGGTTTTAAAGATCTGGTATTAAACAGCTATTGAAGTACATGTTATATTCTCTCTATTTACAGTTACTTCTGATTTTCCAGTTCAATAAATTAATGTCATTATCTTTTATACCTATGATGATGATTAATTGCGGTATTCAATGAAATGACTTTCTATTCATTAACAAAATGCAAATTTATAAGTGAAAATCTACAAATCTTTTGTTAGTATGTTATGTTATGCGACAATTATAACATTATAACATCGACTAACCTTTAGTTGTTTCACCTGTGAATTGTTCAAACTTGTTGTGTTTTATAGTGTAGATTACCATGTACTCTGTTATTTATTTTGTGTTATTATCTGGCACTATTTCTCTACAGGTATTTTTTATGGAAGCCTGTAAATTATACACAATGGATATACAACATGCCTGGATACACATGGAGAGAGGAAATGATCCGTCCGATATACCATTCCTTAATCGACAGAGACCTGGGTATGAAATATATACATTAAGTATGGCACTGAACTTCATGTAATGCACTTAATTAAACAGAGATGTCTTTAAGACTGTCTTTGTCCTTGGATTGTAGAAATTTGACCAAAGGGAAATTTAAGATGCTTTATACAATGTAAATCTCTTACAGTAACAGTGGTACACATTTTGTGACTGTTTTATTTTGTACCAAGTTTTACTGATACAGTAAACTTTTAGACTAAAATATCCTGCATTGATTTTTTTTCACATTGAATGGAGAAGGTACAAAATCTTTTATCATAAAATATATAACAATTAAAATTCTCTTTATATTACAGAACCCGGGCTTCATCTGGAATGAGTGAGATATCTTATCCGTTCACAGAATATAGTTCTGGTGTATTAAGTCCTAGTGGTATAAAAGATATCAAACTGGAACTTGTTATACCATCAGAAGTCATGCAAAGGGTATTTATGGATATAATAATTATTGTTGCCTAATTTCTTAAGATCTTTTCTTACTTAATGGATTGATAAATCTTGATATAATGCCAACCTCTCAAATGACTGTATGACAATCATTGATGTCTGGTAATGATCAACTAGAGGTATAAAATATAGTGTATAATTTTTGTCAGTAAGGACCATGTAAAATTTATGAACACATCAAAAAGTTAAAACTGGTGTGATTGATTAGTGAAAACATGACTTTGTTTTGTATTACAGGAGCCGTGGTTAGCTCATGTAGATCCGAACAATTTGAAGTTAAGTATGGTTGCATACTTTGGTGAAGTCAGACTACAATCTTACAAATCTTTGATGCCTTCAAATGTTATATCTACAACACAGGATAGTTATGGAAATACAATCTATCAGGTATTTATGCCTCCCTAAACTAGGGGAAAAATCTTGTGTAATTTCTGCCAGTCTGTCCATCTTTCACTGACCTAATTTTCCTGTGCTCCAAGTTAGATTTTGTCAAAATTGATGGAATGTAAGCACATTGTTAAGCATGTTTAATTTGTATTTTATATGATTTAACAGGACCTATATACACTGTGTATAAAAATAAATGAATAATGGTTAAAATCAAGAATCTTTTACTTCATTATTTTTTTTTTGTAGATTGTATACCCGGAAGATAAGTTTATATTTAAAGATTTGGATTTATCTCCTTACGATCTGGAGCGTGAGATGGGAGCCTATCCATACGCTATACTGAGAGTGGATTACAGGTTCTCGGACCCGTCAGACAAAGGAAAGGGTATGTCTTGTTTTAATCAATGTTCCTGCTTTTTGTTAAAATTGTGAACAGTTAAGTTGAATCCTACAAATCTTCTGCATGTACAGTTAAATCTATGAACAATGGCCATGATTGGGATATACAAAATGTGGCCTTTATTGACAGGTGACCTTTATTTGGAGGTCAGTTTGTTCTAAATAATTGATGATGTTTTTTTAAAGACTGGCCTTTATTCACAGGGTGGCCTTTGCTCGGAGGTGGCCACTAACACAGGTTTGACTGTATGTACTTTATGAAATCCTCATAATACAATTACAACAACAATTTTATCAACATATTATCTAAACATGTCATTATTTTTTAATTAGTAAGTAATTTCACCGTATATTTATCAGTTAAAAAGGTTGTGTTTCTTACAGTGAAGTTGGAGAGAGATTATTATTCTTAAACCATTTCAGACCGGAAGGTAATACCAATTGGCTGGGCTCGTATTCCTTTGTTCCAGCGACAACATTTACATGGTACCACATCAATTACCTCCCTTGATATCAAGTGGGATTTACAAGAAGGTGAACGTACATACGACCTTCACCCTGGGGAGATACCAGATTCCCTTATATCAACACAACCTGTGACACCAATGCAAGGTGACAGACCACTAGAAGGTGTGTGTTTTTTTCCTTTTGCTTGATTTGACAGAAATGCCATTATTAACAATACTCTGGTTTGATGCACTGCAACCTCTATACTTGTCAAGGCATTCATAGGCATTCATTCAATACCTGTATAAGTATCATGTATCTTTCCATAAACATAACAAACACATAAAAAGCATGCTTCACTGAATGCAGTCTTGTTATTTGGGTAACTTTTCACATTAACAGAAGATTTTGAAAGTTCAAAAAGTACAAAAGTTCAGAATTTTCTGGCATTCCCGTGGTATTTTAAACTATTGCGATTCAGAAATGAAGTTGAGAAAAATGTTAAAGGACATCATTATTTTAGTCTTAATAATATTATTTTTTTATCAAATACTCTAGGTGCTATATTGGGTTATAATTCCAAGATCACATCTCTGATATTTGATCCTAAAAGCGAACCTAAAGGAAAATACAGTCCTGGTCTACCACAACAGATACCACCTTCTGATACCAGGGAACCTTCACCTGCTCCTATACCCAGGTCAGTTATATCTAAGTACAGTAAAACCATGATTATTGGATGATTGATTATCCGAATACCCTGTATTTATCCGAACAAGATTGACGGTCCTGATTACAACTCGAGGATTTAATGCAACAGTGTCGTAACTAATATGGAAATAAGAACAAGTTATGACAGTGTTGCGCTGAGCCCTTGAACTCTATATATTTCATTACTGAAATGGATTATTCGAAATTCTGAATTATCCAAAAGATTTTTTTTCAGACCCTATGAATTCGAATAATCGGGGTTTTGCTGTGTATTTTAGGATCTGAGAACAATCTCACAATGCAGTAGTACCATTGGTTGGTTTTATATCATGCTGTGTCTAGTCACATAGATTATTTTTATTATCTTTTATAGAATTGAATGATGAATTATAATCAAAACTTTTATGATAAATACTTTTATATGTATTTTGATTGTTAAAATTATTATCATTGATGAAAGTATGTTCAAAAGATGGGCAAGTTTAAAACTACTGATGCTCAGTAAATTATCTCAGCACCAAATTAAACCAAATAATTCACATTTTAGGTAAGTGTGCTTTTGAAAATTGTTTTCAAAATCAGAACATTTTATTTCAGACAACCAACACCTAAAAGGACACCAGTACCAACCCCTAGGAAGACCCCTACACCAGCCCCAGCTCCTGCCCCTGCAAACAATGAAGCACCCTGGGTTCCACACAAAAAGGAAACCACAAAATCTGATCCTAAACCCACTGGTCTGAGAGATTGTTTAGATCTGTACATTGATAGTGTGAGATTTATACCTGATAATGCTACTGTTGTCAAGGTAAATCAATCTGTGCATTGTCTTGTTGTATAAATATCAGAAAATAAATTGCGTATTTTTTCCTACAGTAATTGTGGGGATTGTTCATACTGTGTCTGCATTTAAATTAATTAACTGTATCTGACAGAATTCTTACATTATATTATACAAGAGTATATCTATTTTTCTTGCAAAGTTTGTTGCATTTTGTAACAAATTACATTAAAAGTTGACATAAAATGGCAACATTCAGAATATTAAACTTTCTTTGGTGATGGTCATGGACAAATTGTTAATATATAATAATTACTTATAATTGTCATTAACATCTTTGGTTAAATATAAGGTATATTTAGTATGAACAAAAATATTATTTTGTTGGGTACATACATATGATTATATAAATGTTGAACTATTTTTGTTGCTAGGTGACTGGGAGGATTTTACGTACAGGATCTGTCGGTAATGTAGAAGATATTCTAGCATTACCAGACTTGAATAGTTCCGCTAGAAGTCCAACATTTAACTATCGTCTCACAATAAACAAAGAGAAGAAAGAGGCTGAAGCAGGAATGCTGGCTTTCCTACGTGTATATTCTGTTGATATTGTTGCTGACACAATTGGCGTAATTGGAAGTTGTCTGGTGCCACTGTTTGATAATAAAAAGGTTTGTTATATACTGTGGAATCATTAATTTTCATTGGGGCTTTAATTTCGTGGATTTCGTGGGTCAGCTCATCCACGAAATAAAATCCCCACGAATTTAAATGCAGAGATGAGGCAAATTCATGTCCCCACGAAATAGCCATTTTAGTAAAAACCACGAAAATTGAGCCCAACGAAAATTGAGCCCAACGAAAATTAATGAAAATACAGTATTTGTATGAATTCCTTATCTTTATAGCCATTCTAGTGTACTTTCATTTTATTTAATATATATTACAAACAGTATTTTTGCAATTCTTCAAACTAACTCAGTCAACTTAGTGGCTAATGTAAGGGTCATAGGTTCAAACTCCGAACTAGCCATAGACAAGTTTTATATCCCCAGTGGTATTTTAATTGATGCTACCACAGAATAAACTCAGATTAGCCTATGAAGGACTACTACAAAAACTAAAAAAATTCATTTTATATTATTTTCTGCATCGATCCAATGTATACAAGTCATGATAGTTTTCTTTTGATGCTATGTATGTAAGAAAACAATCAAAACATAAGAGAACTGATATACATGTATAATTGAATACTTTCTGTCTGATTATAACATGCTACGATGTTTGTGTTTTTCTGTTATATAGCAATTGCCATGTCCGTCTATACAATATAAGATTTTATAGAATACAGTTTCTGGTTTTGTTGTAGAAATTACGTGTTGGAGGATTTCAGTATAGACTACATAATGGTATGCCTGTTTTAGCTCAACCTACAGGACTATCTGGTATTAAACCTACAGATTTAGATACTATACCAACCATGCCTGGTACCAGCTTACTGGTGAGAATAAGACCACACACAGAGGTAAATAGTAAACAATAATAAATAACTCTGTATTACTACTGCAGCATCATTTATACTGAGTGGTTTTTAACTTTGTAGCTCATGTAATCAGACATTTAAAGGGACATCAGTTATAAAATCTGGTGATTTTTGTGTCCCCACTCTGAAAGATGGGGGCCATATAGTTTTACTCTTGTCCGTCCATCTGAAAATACAATGTCACACATATCTCCAAAAAAAGTATTAGGGGCAGAGTTATGAAATTATGCAGAAATATTTATTAGCATATGAAGTTTTTAACAAAGGCTGATGACTCTGGAGTTATCTGCCCTTGAATTTGCATTTTGGTATTACATTATGAAAATCTTGTGTCACACATTGTGTACTATGATCAGGATGATAGAGTGAGGGAGGGGCATTTCTATTTTTTGAATATATAAAAATGCTGATGAATTTTTTTTTTTTTACAGGATGTAGCTCCATATCCTCAGTACAACTCTGGATATTTCCAGTCAGCCAGCTGTGAACCTAATACATCAGAATATCGTATATTCCGTAGTTACGGTGAACACATGTCTTATCCTAATTCAGTTAGAGAAATGATTCAACGTATCATGGAATCTGATGGTTTACCTCCGCATGGTATGTACAACTTTTACACAGTGTGTACTGTATATATCTGATGGTATCTTGGCATTTATGATACAGTCAGTATGATACGTTTAGTAGTCAAATATTAGTTTATGTTAGTTTGCATGTCATTCTTACCTCTTGCATATTTACAGTGTTTAGGGGAATATCTAGGGCTGAAATTCTGCCCCATTCCCATGAAAAGTATGTTTTTCTCCCATTAAGTTCATACAAAATTTGCTTTCAGTAGAATTTCATTTTTCTTTGACACATTTTTGAAAAAATAACATTTAATTAGCCTGTAGGATAGAATAGCTCTTTTTCTGAAACCATCAAGGTTTAAAACCTATTTGTAATTAAATGTAAGGAGGATATATATCCCTAGTCATGTTATTGTTCCCTTTTTCCCCTAAACACGCTAGTTTTCTCTTTTCTAAGGGCTCGCCACCTTTTCCTGAAAGGTGAAAAAAAACACTAATTTATTAAACTTATCTCATCTTTGGTATGTGATGGATTATTGTGGACTTACAGAATATTCAGCATATTATAAAAACATGTTACATGTAAGTTGTTCAGGTCAGGGCTAAACAAGGTGAAGGTCAAAGGTAAAATTCTCTCATTGTTGGTCTAGTATGTGCATGATTTATAAATCTTTCTGAGACTTTAAATATTGAACAGTTCTGGTACTGCCAACTTTATTGTTCTGTAAGAGAGAACACATGTTATATATATTATCAAACTTAGTGTAAATACTTGGTACATCTAACAGGGAAGACTGATACAGAATTGTCGGACTGGCTACAAGGTCGACTTGATGTCCGTCGTAATCAGACTCCAAGTCGTCCAGCTGATAATTTATCTCTGGTTACGTGTGTGAGATATAAACTCAAGATGGGACTAAAGCTACAAATCAATCAAATATTTGGACTTCCAGGTCAGTATGGGTTTTTATGATGCACACCTGATGCATTGAAAAAGGAGATGTTTTTTTGTAAAACAGTGAAAAAAGATCTTAGCATATTTTCCCCCTTTAATGGAGAATATAGACATTGAAATTTGTGTTTGCTTTAAACAGTGGTGCAAATACCCAATCTTATGTGAGAAAATGTTTATTCAGATTTTCAGTTTATTTAAATCTGTATTGTAATTACAAATACATATATATATGGACTTCCAGGTCAGTATGGGTTTTTATTATGCACACCTATTGCATTGAAAAAGGAGATGTTTTTTTGTAAAACAGTGAAAAAAGATCTTAGCATATTGTTCCCCTTTAATGGAGAATATAGACATTGAAATTTGTGTTTGCTTTAAACAGTGGTGCAAATACCAAATCTTATGTGAGAAAATGTTTATTCAGTTTTTCAGTTTATTTAAATCTGTATTGTAATTACATATACGTATATAACTATTCTATTTTGTATTTACTGCGGGGAAGAATATATTGATCTTGTTATTACAGAAGGAATGTATATCCAGTGTTTTGCTAGGGTTGCACCTGGAGATAAGGTATTAAGTATGGAACCTACAGCTGAGGGATTTGGTGGTGAGGAGAAATTTGTTACGTTGAAACATAACTTTGATAGTTTACAGTCAACACAGGAATGGATTGATAATCCTACAGTAAGAATTAAATCTTGTTTTTTGTCAGATAGAATTATAATGACCAATCACAAATTACATTTATCATAATACAAGGAGACACCTGCCTGTCCATCCGTCTGTAACAAAGTCCACTTTATTACTTTACTCAAACTGCATGTAACATAATATAACATTTATCGTAATTAATTCATCTCATTCTTTTAGTAATTTTTGAGTATTATTTTGTGTATTTGTCTTGTTTTATTGAAGGTAACATATATATAATACTATAGAATACAATTTTATAAACAATGTATTGTTCACCTTTCATTTTGTACATTTCTGGCATTTTGCAACACAAGTACCGGTATGCACTATTGATAATTTTATTTCCAGACATTACATCCATTCTATGATCCTTACTCTTGTTTGATTGTTCAATTATTTGGTTTGGAAGTTCAATATCATCCTGATCCGGACCATCGGGAACCAGGAAAGGTTACAGACACACGAGGTCAGTCGTTATCACTAGAAGACGAAGATAGAATTATTGGTTGGGCAGTTCTACCTTTATTTGAAGGGTAAGTCTTGATAGATTTAATATTCAGTTTCATTGTTTATTTTGGAAGACTTCAGTCATTGTTATCACCTAGCATTGACTACATTTTATACCATAGACAATTATGTAGGTCTGTTTCAAGTCTGAATCAAGCCAAACAACTTTTGAACGGTTGTCATGTACTTTACTCGGGCCTTAGTACAATCTTGGAGTCAAAAAATATTGACTATGTTCAAAATACAATGTATTAAGGATTTTCATGACGTTCATTTTATGTATTCATGTTATACTGCATACAGTCACTAAAAGGATGAAAGAGTGAAAGAAATTTTGCTGACTTTATTAGTCCAGATAAATTGCCTTAATGAGCATTACATCACATGTTGTACTTACACTGTTATGTGTTGTATTATAATAAATTCTAGCAATGGTCTGAATAGTTTACCAAGGTAAGTTGTTGATACACAGAGATTTGTTCTGTGAGAAAAAATAGTATTCACTAAAATATTTGTTATCAGCACTCAACTATGTCTTTTGTGAAACTCCACATGCTTTCTGTAGATGTATCATGTTTAGTGTATGTTTGTGTGTCTGTTTAGAGGCAAATAATTATAAAAAATCACTGGTTTATTTGATGAACCGACTTTGGAGAGATAAGATATGGGGATGACAGGTCTGTTTATATTTCATTTTTAAATAGGGTGATGTAAGTTCAGTGTATACTTATCTGTTCTATACTTTTATGGTTTTAGTTATAAGATGTTAAGAGGTTTGTGAAAGTTTTTCAGGAAAAAAGATTTCTGTTCCTCTTTAATACTAGATATTCAACAGTACTGACACAGCTGTTACATTAAAAATGTCCGGTGTTATATCAGATAGTTATTTAGATTTTTCATGTAACTATATTTATGTTGATATAGAATTATGACAAACTATGTGTGTTTCTTTTTGTTGCTTGAGATTTCTATCCCTTATTGTGTAGAACATAGAGGGCTAGCACGTTGAAGGGATGGTGGTTAATACAGGTTATGGTCCATTTGTATGGTCATTTCAGGTCCCAGTAACAATTATACACCATCCCTTCAAAGTGCTAACCCACTATGGTGTAGCATCTATGACAAAATGCCATCTATAGATGTCTTGCTTAGTTGAGAATTTAGATCTTTATCACAACTATTTATATGTGAATACTGTACACAGCTTAACTTTTTATGTGCTACATGTATTTGATTCTTTCTACAAATATAGATCTCTATTCTACATACTAACTTATACATTTTTGTACTTAACAAGTAGACATGTCTGATATTACAGAATTGATGATTGTAGTTTGTCTGTATGTTTGAACATAGGATGTAATGAAATCATACAATTTGTTTATTTGTCCGTCTGTAGTTTACAAGTGGCTCAGTATTCAACTGTTTAAATCCTGTTGTAACATACTGCATCAATTTAGGGGAGGAGCAGTGGTGTAGGGGTAGAGCTTCTGACTCCTAACCCGGAGGTTGCAGGTTCGAATCCCGTTATTGGCTGAGTTTACTCTTCAATCGATGTAAAAAAAAGTTTAAACTAATTTAGATATTTCTGTGTGGAGTGTTAAGTAGTGAGTCAATCAAATTTCGGGCTGTAATGCTGGAATATGACTGTGTAGTGATATAGCTTTCATTCTCATTTGTTACTTTTATTTTCATCTATTACTTAGTATCATCAAGTTATAATGTACAATTTAGTCTCAAACCTAACTTAATCTACCTTTATACAAGTTTTCCATACATTGTTGTGGTTCTGTATTCTCATAACTTTTGAATGCAGAGAAATATATTGTACTTTTCACTAATTATTAAATTCATCTTCATTTTGGAGTATTTAGGGAATTGACCATACAAGTATATATATTAGGTAGACTGTACCAGTAAATACAGGTAGATACTGGGGCACAATTAACAAAACATTCATTTTTAGCTTGTCTGTTTTCAAAGTTAAAAGTCCAGCTATTGTGATCACTGCAGTATCTGTGTCATGCAAAATATTTAATTTAGCTCATAATTCAGAAACTATCAGAGGTAACAACATGAAACTTCATAGGGGATAGATCTGACTGAGGCGATGAACTGACTAGTGTTGGCACCGCTCTCTGCGCTGTCGTTCATAACTTGGACCCTTATTTTGATATCATCAGTTGATTGTTGCTATTTGAAGATTTACTTATTTATGCTTATAAAAGTTTTTTTTGTTATTATGCAAAATTTAATTGGTTCTGTGCTTATTTTGGTTGTTGGTTGGAGAATATTTTACAAGCAGTTGTGATAGATATGTTAAGATTTACACTTACAGTGTGTCTTAAAATATGAAATTGTTCTGTTTTTACAATGAGCTTATATTGTTGTTATTTCAGTAATTCTGTGTTGGTAGGGAACCATAATGTACCAGTATTTAAAGGTAAACCATCAGCTGAGATCTTACAGAAGTTAACACGTGCTTCATGTGAACAAGTTCTTAAACAACAGAATTGGACATCTCGAAATAAATATGTGAGTTTAATATCATAAAAATTAATTCTTTTGTCTTATCTTGTAACAATCTTGATAATTCTGTTCTGCATGCGATAAAATACATATGATTTTTTTCTACTACAGAGCTGCCTTTGATTTTAATGAAATTTAATGAAATTGACAAAAGTGGAACCTTGGTGGGTGAAGTTGTGTTTTCAACAGTTTATAATGTCTTTGATTTTTAGTGAAATTTTAAACGTGTTAGGAAACTAGTCAAAGAAATGCAGTCTTGTCATTGGCTAATTTTGTAATTTTGCTTTAAATCAACCAATCAAAGGCCAGCTTAGACTTAAGAGTCAGCGTTATAATTTAGTTTTATGTTACTCTATGTTTCAGGCTGCTGGAAGTTTGAATGTAACATTGTGGGATGCACATTTTGAACAGGACGAAATACCAGAAATACCTGTATGTATTAAATCCTTTATAGAATCTATTGTGTTACAATTGATAGGTACCTGTGGAGGAAAATCAACATTATTGTTAAATTTTCTTGTAAGGGTATAACCTGGCATGACCGGGAGTCAAACACAGATCACCAGGCTGTGAATCCAGCACCTTAACCATTTGACCACTGCTATTGATAAAGAATCATTAACATCATGGCTCTCCTTTGACTCTTAAAATGGCATTTTGACTCTTGAAATTTGCAAAATAAGATTTTTGACTTGAGAATTGGAACCAAAGGGTCAAATTTACTATTATGTTAGTAGGAAATTTTGTTGACTCTTTAAATTTCTATTAGCTAAGGGTCATTTTGACCCCCAACTTTTGAAGTCTAGGGAGCACCCAGATTACAAACAAACAAACATTTTTTGTGTGTAACCATTGATAGACCTATTACACCTACTTGAAACATCTTAGTTTTATAGAATTCTAAAAAGAAATATAAATATTTGTCTGCTAAAGTTCAAAGAATCATTTGTTATTTTCAGATATATGAATATCTATTAGAAGCTGTGGGTAAATTATCTGATTACGAAAAAGCTCGTAATCCAGGGTCTGGTAGAACCATGAACAACTTTGTTCTGGATGTGTTAGATGCCAAGTCCAAGAAACAAGGCACAAATGGTGCAATCTTCCAGAAAGAGCTTGGATTCTTTAGAGATGTGATGGAGAAGAAATTTTATGATCTGATGGTAATTCATTGTATACATAATCCTGAAAACACATAATTCTACATGAAAATATTAGTTTCTTGCCATCGCTTGTCAAGTTTAAGTTGGCAATTATAGTCATATGATAAATTTGTATGATGTAGATGAACTTCATGTATTCTGTTTAATGTTCACCCATCTTGAAAATATAATTCTTCACACATCTTAGACAGACATTTAACACTATATTTTCATATAACCTTGATTTTATAATGTTTTATATCTATAAATCTTCATATAATCATGCTTAATGTATACAAATCTTCATATAATCATGTTAAATATATATATATAAATCATCATATAATCATGTTAAATTGCCGGGAGGGACCGTAGTGGTGCGTGCTGTGAGATTGAAGACCTTTTTGCGACATCATGACATTTTGGGGATAATAAGCTTCAGATTTTTGCAAATTTTCTACTCAAGATTTAAATATATTCATGTTCGAGCTTACTTTCTGGTTATTTATGTGCAAACATGTCTATGCAAAAAATAAAAAAATGGAAAAGAATTAATATAAGCAATATCTGCTTGTTTTCCAATCCATTGTATAAAATGTATTTGTATTTGCACTTCCGTAAATTTGTTTCTTGAATAAATATGTTTAAACTAAATATATATGTAAATCTTCATATAAGCATGTTAATGGTGATATATGGTTTTGTATTTAACAGATGTTTATAGTTAGTATTGAGAGCCCTGTACTGTCTCCAATGTGAACATCTTCTGTTATCTGGTAGTAAATGATTTCCTAGTCTAATAATATCTGTTCACGTTATGATTTTATGTGCTATGTTCACTGTTTTTATGTCTGGTTTGATTATCACTGTTCACTGAAGTTTGCTACAAATGTTTTTTAATCAAGATTTATTTACGATTGTTCACCAATTTATCATCATGTTAACAGCACACCATACCACAGTACATCTCTATACTGTACAGTGCATTACAGTAAATAACTGACTGTGTATTTTCTGTGTACACCAAGTGTGATGTTTAATGATGTTACATACTTTTTAAATCTAGAATAAAAACTTTGATATCTAAATTCTGTTACATTGAAGCGAGTCAAGTTGTTTCATTGTTTTTTTTCCTTAATTCTCTCATTTTGGCATGAAGAAACATTCCAAAATGGCAGATCTGTGTCTGTTACTTTTGCCTTAATTCATGTGGATTACAAAAAATATTAATTTTTTCATGTACACAAATTGTTACAATTACGTAGATTTCTTTGATTTTATTTCCAATTTGTATACTTAAGTGCATGTTTGAGTTATGGGATAATTTTAAAAAAATGAATGTTATATAAAACTAGAGTATAACTAGAGATTAACACCCTTTGCGAGCTGCAAATTTTGGTCGTTGTTTAGAGGTCATTGCTCTACAGAGGTTAAATTCATAGTAAATATCAAGTTAGGGAAATTTTGAAGGTGTTGTTATAGAGAGGTTGTTGCTATACAGAGGGCCGCTCTGGAGAGGTTATACTGTAGAAATATGTCTGGAGGAAACGAATGACCCCGCTGAGAGGGGACATAAAAATGTTTGGATTTTAACGGAAATGCATTTCATAACTATTCACTTTCATGTAAATATGAAACCAATCCATGAAATATTTTGTGAGTTATTACTCGGAAAACAAAATTGGGTGGGAAGGACAGACAGGGGGAGGGGGTAACATTTCATGCCCCTCAGCCATTTCAAATGGCGGGGGCATAAAAACTCCTTTAGGGGTTTACACTTGTTTCGTTTGAATCTTCCTACTACAAGTAACAAGGGTACACGCTGCAGTGTTTTTATTGTCTAGCACATCTGAGAATCCTGTATAATGTGACCTTCTATATGCATATCATGTGACCTGTCATACCTGTACCATGTGACCTGTCATACCTGTACCATGTGACCTGTCATTCCTGTACCATGTGACCTGTCATACATGTTTATAACTATATTTCTATATTACAGGAGAATGCATTGATGACATCAGGGTATGGACCATTGTAAATATTCATACATAGACATACATCATTTTGTATAGATGCTAATACAAGTTGTGTGATTGGACTTTGTCTTACTGTTGACCAGTGTATGGAGACAGATAGACATAAAACTTCTCACTGGACATAGTCATGTACATGTAGGAATCACCTCTCAACACTAGAAGACATTAAATCATTATTCCATGATATGGACTTCATCTTGTTACAGAATTCATTCAGGCATATGACCTCATTAATTTTACCAGAAATAATTATGTTATATTCTGCTAGCGTCTTTCATCTAATAGAATGTTTGACTGATACTGTCATGCATGCAGCTCTATCAGAGTTGTATAATACAAATGTAATAAATGCTAACTGTTGAAAATTTGCTACATTTTTTTCAATGTAATTTTGGTGATAACATGCAAATAAGATTAGAAGATTTTGCATGTTTATTTTGTGTTACTAAGTAGTGTATCATTTTTTAGGATATTTATTTTTTCACAATGTTTGGATTTTGTAAGATTATTCAATCTTTTTGAATTTTTCTGTTGGTGTCAAATACACTAATTCATTGACTGAACATCACTTGTTTTTCATTTTCATTCGTTTCATTGATACTGATATAATGATTTTACACTACTTAGGAAATTGTTCGTAAGTTGTACTTGTGTATTAAGTCAGCAAGTGGTTTATTGTCTAGACTGGATGTATGTCTGATATATGGGTTATTGACTGGACTGAGTTTTAAGTCAGACATGTTAGAACATTTACAGTACTATGTTTATTCAATGCCAAACATTTTGTAGTCATGTGGCTTACATTTTAGTCATTCATATAGTTAGTTTATTTTGTTTAAAATCATCAATATACTGCACATCACTGATAAAGCATTTTGATTTGATGTTTTCAGTAAATTGTATTTATCAGAATGGTGTGACTGTTGATTACCTTTTGTTGAATTAATCTGATTGCAATGTCTCATGAAATATGGAAATTCTGTTACACTGTACTTGTGTCAAAATGTTACATATTTGATGATTTAGTGTGTTTGTGTAGAGTTAAAGTTTTGATGCTCACATTTTGTTGTGTTACAAATTTAGTTGATTATTTGAAGATTATTTCACCGCTGATTTTTACTTACTTGTAATTCTGTGATAAAAACACCTTCATTTATATTTGTCGGTCCCATCTGTAGGTAGTGATCATCAGAATACAGATCAGTTACATGTAATTCCTGAGATTCTTCAAACTCCAAGCAATTGCAGTCTTGAGTTTATTCAAGTATAAATCATGTACGCTTTTTACCACTGATGATATTTCACTTTGATCTGAATTTGTTCTATCTACACCCTTAGATACGCCTGTAAAAAATTCCTCCTTTGAAACATAATGTTGGTATCATACCTTTCATTACCTATGTCTGGAAAATTATCTCCAGTTAATCATATAGTTGGTGTATTATCTCCCTTGAACAATATCTGTTAGATTACCTCCCTATTTTGGTTTATTACCTCCCTTTAGCACACCAGGGAAACATTGTTACTAGAAGTCAAACTAACTGTTTATTATCATATAACACAATATGTTTGTTGTAAGATTATGTTACCATTGTTGTATACCAACAACTTTAATAGTTTAACACCATAGTCGATTTTATCATGTTCTGTTCTATTGTGATCTGAAATGGTTTTGCAGCAATAAAGTTAGATAATATACATATCTAGTGTCTTTTGTTTTAATCAAATCAAACAAGCCAGACATCTATCTACAGTACATTCTTTCAGGAAGTATGATTGATCAATTTTTCTTCACAAAATTCATTCTGTATGTTTAAAATTGGAAGTAGAGTATAGCTAGCCCGCAGGAGAATGCAATCAAAGATTCTCTAAGATCAGAAAAGACACCAAAGTTCAAATGTTCACATTTCTTTCTTTAGCTTTGGCTTGAAATAAATCTTGCTTTATTAAAGAGGCAAATTCCGCAATTTTTTGCAAACCCGAAACATCAGGTTAGGACGAACCCTGCAATATATATACGAGTACATGTTACTGTTTGATCCATGATTTATCCCACCATGTCCAGGGATCTTTTCCCATTGTATATCTCCAGTCTCCCCACCTATCCCAGGCAGCATCATCTGTATGTATGTACGGTGGAGTATGATAACATGTTGGCTGATAAAATAATGGGGATTCTTTCCTGTATACAACAGTATCAAATGCTCCTGGTACTGGTGAATCTTCTGGCATGCGCCAAATGTCAAATTTAGGACGTTTCTCCTTCCTAAGATAAAAAAGCTACAATTAGTTTAGCATTCATTGCGAGGAATTAATTTTGTACATAAATCATCAAATGAAGATATCTGTGATTATTATTTACATCATTGAACTAATTTATTACTCTTCTAAATTCAGCCACAGGAAAGTTCATACTCTTGAATCGTTAAACGCCCAACCGACTCAAATAAGAAAAAAAAATTGTTTTTATCGATGATGCATATTTTGAAAGTTAAAAGTATTGTACAAACTCTCCAGAGATGCCCTCTCTTCACCAACAACCTCCCTTCAACAACAGCATGTTTTTTTCCCACTGCACGATTTAACTATTAATTTAACCTCTTTGGAGCCAACAACATAATTTCGCTACTCCCAAAGGGTGTTGTTTTGGAGAGGTTGCTCCGTATAACAATAATCAAATATGTGTCAACATTTACCTGGAATTTTTTATACAAATGGTAAGTGGTAACAGGAACAATAACAAAGTGACAGCAATAATGATCAGGATAACAAACCAATAACTCTCCGCCCAATATTTCTGCAAGAAGAAAAATCAACGCTTGTGCTTATCAAAATCGAAATGCACTGTAAGTATAAATTCGACGTCAATGAAAAATGACCTGTCCAGAGGAAAAATATAGCTTACGTGATTTGTCAAATATTAGCATTTAATTAAGAAGGAATCTGAAAAAAAACATCGTTCTATGTGGGTATGTTTCCGTACCTCATAACCTAGTGGGAAATGAATCGTACAAGACACAACTTATAAGACAGCTCTAAAACGTAAAGAATAGACCGTCAAATAACATTTTGTCTCAGAAAGACCCGCCTCCGTGGTCGAGTGGTTAATGTCGTTGACTTCAAATCACTGTAACCTCTCACTGATAGAGGGTCGTGGGTTCAAGCCCCGCTACCGACCATGTCTCTTTATGTGAGAAACTAGGCAGTTGCTTACGGAGGGTGGGAGTCTAGTATTGGTTCTTCCCAGGGATGATGGTTAGGTGAACTGTCCACTGACACTGACTGTTGAAAAGGGGCATAAAACTCAAACAAACCAACAAAACAAATCTCTCAGTAAATATACTTCTCACTTTAAATGAATATAACAATATAACTTTTACCTTGTCAATGAGCTTCCTTGGAGGTTCAGCTATCCGGGTGAAGTTGTCACAGAAGATGCCGGTAAAATCATTGAAGCATTCGCAGACAAAGGACCCATACCTATTGTGACATGTTCCATTTCTACAACTTGTGTTTAGACACTCGTCAATATCATCCTGACATAACCGTCCATTAAATCCTGATTTACAGTCACAATGGTATGATCCGACAATGTTAACACACGTTGCATTGTTGGCGCACGGACTACCGATGCATTCATTGACGTCATTCTCACAACGCATCCCTGTATACCCAGGTTGGCATGAACATGCATAAGAACCTAGGTTGTTCTCACAGACTCCATGGTAACCACAAGGCAGTTCCTCGCATTCGTCTGCATCTAACTCGCACAAAGTTCCGCCGTATCCCAGCATGCACTCACAAGAAAATGTGCCAACCTGATTAATACACTTACCGTTGTTCTTACATGGGGACATTGCACACTCATCTACATCCTCGTCACAAAGTAGTCCTTTATAATGATCGTGACATTCACAATAGAACGTCCCATGTTTGTTCACACAAGTACCGTTGTTAAGACACTTGATACTTTCACATTCATTTATATCAGTAGAACAATGTATGTCATGGAATCCTTCAGGACAAACACATTCGTATGTTCCGGGAATATTTGTACATGATCCACCATTTTGACAAGGAGAACTTGAGCATTCGTTTGTATCTGACTCGCACAATTTACCAAAATACCCTTCATCGCACTCGCAAGTGAACGATCCAAGTGTATTACTACAATTTCCGTTTTCACATGGTTTGTACTTACATTCATTAACATCTTCTGAACAATGTTTATCCATAAAACCATCTGGACAGTTACACAGATATTCACCCCGCCTGTTCACACATTCCCCACCATTCTCACAAGGATCTTTGGTCTTACATTCATTTACATCAATCTCGCAATGTTTTCCCATCCAGCCATCTCTGCAATTACATCTATAAGAACCTACATTATTAACGCACGTGGCACGATTTTCACATGGCTCATCTAGACATTCATCTCGGTCGTCTGCGCACGTGAGACCTTCATAGCCTGGCTTACATTTACAGTCAAATGATCCATAAGTATTTGTACAAATACCGTGATCGCAAATATCATATTTACACTCGTCAACATCTTCTAGACAAACTTCACCATTGAAACCTTCTGGACAGAGACAACTGTAAGTGCCATCTATGTTCATGCAGGTGGCGCCATTTTCACACGGATTCTTTCCACATTTATCGTCCTTGGTTTCACAAGTAGTTCCGGTGTAACCATACGCACAAATGCATTTGAAACCGCCTTCAACATTAATACAATTACCTTCATTCAGACAAGGAGTGTCCTGACATGCGTCGTAAAATTCTTCACAAAATGTACCTACAAAATATGAAAGGTTAAGTCTACGGCGTGCAACGATTAGTCTCAGCATTGTGGCTCATGGTTTATTTGTTTCCTCAACGCTTGAAATTCAAACTGATCAATGGTGTGGCTGTGTTACGTCTGGTCCCCAAATTGACCTAACTCAGTTAGATTCTAGTTAATTCATTTATACCATTCTCGCTTTCAGGGACGGCTTAATGATTTTGTAAAAAATGTAAAACTTTCAAAGAAAATTATAGTTGGAAGTAGGGCCAACATGATAAACATGGTTGACTGTTTGTCTGGTGTACCCAGTGACAGAAATACGAATTGTAGTTACCTTGGTATCTTCTTGGACATTTACATGTATAAGTACCATCACCATCTAAACACGTAGCTTCATTCTGACACTTGTTTTCTATACAATCATCTAAACTTTGATTACAGCTGCTACCCATCCATCCTGTAACGTTGTACAGTACTTTATCATTTATACTACATGTATTTTGAGATAAAATATTTTATTCATGAACCAATCATTTTTTTAAATATGCATTCCAAATTTTGAATTATCGACTTTGTAATGATGAGCTTCTTGCCCAAGTATAAGCATCCTGTATAAATGTTACAACCCGGTCTAATTCCTTAATACCAGGTCTGATTCAAAAGATGATTGTTAAAAATCTTTCCTCATTCAGTTCAAATCTGGATTGTAGCAGATTTTTAAAGAAAATTCTCGCAGATTTAGGAAGTTGTATGAAGTTGGTCTGTATGTAACAAATTGCATTATTTATATTTATAGTACTGTTCATAGTACAAAAACACACCAAACAATTAGATGATCACCATAAAAAATCTATGAATGTACATTTGTATTTAATTGATGTTCATTCCAGTCACCATTCTTAAATTATCTTAACAAAAATGTCCCTGTTTTATTTTTTGCATTTTAATGTTCTAAATTAAAACAACGATATACAGTTGTTCAGTCTTGTCAAAACTTTGAAGTTTATTGTTTTACATACAAAAACACATTAATTAATTTGATAGTAGATTCTAGTATTGACTTTATGGTCCCGTGTCTTACTCGCCATTAAGATGACGACAATCGAGTCAATAAATAAATATTTTATTAGGAAGTAGCCGGGTTTTTCTTAAGTACGGGCACATCAATATGTACATATTCTGTGACGTATTTCAGTGAATCAAAAATACAAATGTTGTCAATTAAGACAATACTTGTTTGTCATGTGTAGATGATGAAAGAGCAATCACATGTGGAGAGAGGACATAATATATAACAATATACCGGATAAACAGATTTTCTCTCCAGTTTCCTGGTCACAGGTAAAATTACCCTCGCCATTGTCCGGGTCACAGAACACAGAACAATCGGGTCCAAAATAATATTTGTCACAGTATATCTTGGTGGTCAGATCTAGCCTGTAAGTAACAGTGAAACAATCATAGTACACTTTCACTGTAAAAAAATCATATGAACCGAATATAATTACTGGTCATAGCAAAGTTTAATCACAGAGTTCATTGTTAGTATCTAATAATTGTACAGGATTAACGCATAGTACAGTACAACCTCTGTAGAGCAACACCCTGTGGGAGCTGCAAATAATGGCCGTTGTTTAGAGGTTGTTGCTTTACAGATGATACACTTATTGTAAGTATCAACCAGAGGGAAAGTTTGAAGGTGTTGTAATAGAGAGGTTGTTGCTCTAAAGAGGGCCGCTCTGGGGAGGTTGTACTATATTTATATGTTATATATTTATTATATATATTGTGCTACAATTGTTTTCTATACATCATACAAGTTTGTTGACAATCATGTCAGAATGGATTGGTTGTAGAAGCTTACAAACCTACTTCGTGTGTTATTAATAATTCTGGACCCTTCACGTACGTACCTCGTTCTTTTATTGATGTTTATCTGGTTTTCTAGTGCTAAATCTTTTGTCCACGCTGGTGTTATGTCAAGATATGTCCTCAGTAATTCAATGAAATTATTCTTCCCTTTAGCATCGAAATCTTCTACACGAACTTTTAGCTTCATCGATCCCTGATATCAATAAAAGTCACACCATCAAAAACAAACAACACTAACAACAACAACAAAAAATGTATATGCATTGTTTTGTTGGTGTTTACATGGCATAACCATTTGAGTCAAATGAAAATTTTACAATGGTAGATCCAATGTACAGTTCACCGGGATGTTGAACTATTGATACATTTACATGTACGTGTATCTGGTATAAGTCTTGTGTTGCGATGTCTGAAGATTTAGTTAAGAATTAAACGTAACATCAGTTCAAACAAGTTCTGACATCAGAACGGTAGTTTTGAAGTTGACTACTTTATCAACGTCCATACAATAACTCTTAACCCACTCAAAGTAAAAAAAGAATACAAAACAACGACGGTGAAACACAATAAAAGTTGGCAACTACATGTGTACATGTATTAATGTTTTGTTTTGTCATCGCGCGGATTGTGAAACAAAAAGACGGAAGCCAACTACATGTACAGTAATTTACTCACCGGCCAAACATCAAATGGAAATATGACAGGATTTTTCAATCCAGCGATGGAATCACTAAACACAATGATATTTGTGTCATCAATACTGTCTGTCTCTTCTCGCCCGTATGGACACGACCATGTACTCGTAGGCCTGTAAAATAGCACGTCAAAGTTCGGTAATCTCCGTGATAAAAGATTTGTCAACCATTTCAGAGGTGTTTTCAAGTCTTGAAATTTATCGAAATCTAGCGGAATTTAGTATAAGGAATATTTGAATATTTCCTTAGATTTTAATGAGTCTTTAATTGAAGATTTACTCACCCATTCCTCTCATCCAGACAGATTATAAATATATGATCACATTCATTGAGGCATATTTTACCATTATCATCACAACATCTACCGTGTGTATCTTTACCATCAGGATTTACGTATTTCTGTAAAAATATCTCAACACGACCGGCACCATAAACTATCTGTAATATAACAATACAACATAATACATGTATGCATAATAAAATATCATGTACTAAATAGTATCATAATTTTATTATCTAGGTACAGATGAGTGTCAGTTAGATTAATTCTATGAAATCAGACACAACCAAGGTCCTCCGATTCTTCATCAGTCAACGTAAAGAATAAAGTCGAGCATACAGGATTGTTGGGTCGATCATTCCAGGAAATTTACTGTTCGTAACATTTAGCTTCTAAAATGATCTGGTAAAGTAGTTCTTGTCACTATTAAAATCAATTGATGTCTGCAGTTAGTGCCTCTCAAAATCTGAACAACTCAGTGGTATGTTATAATTAACTTACCATATGGTCGTGATGTGACATCATACATAATAAAATAATCCAAAATGACGTCATTACTCTATAGTTTATACAGTCAGTAATTAATATCCTCGTCTAAAATAATGCTTCGAAACAAACAAGATTCATACAGAAACAATATCAATATCAACTTCAATACATCTTTAGTCGAAAATACTCATAAATCGACCAATTGGATTCTGATTTTAAAGTTTCCCACGCTAATAGTAAGTGTACATCGATTGTTTGTTGCAAATAGAGTATACTCACATAAAATAGTTGAAAGCCCCAACTTTAGGTAAAAAATCAGCTCTTTATTAAGTAAAATAAGTTTAGCCAATTGTGTTTAATGATATATTTATTCATTTTAAAACAACTACCTCGATTGTTGATCAAATATTCGATTATAAAACATAAGAAACAAAAACATAAAACAGACAATAACTTAATTGAAAGTGCTTTAAGTAACATTTTTGCGTGTTCAAAATTTTACTTGAAATGTTTTATAAATTGTTAATTGTCATAATGTTGTCTATGTTTGAATGAAGTTATTTTCATAGTACATGTGTCACAATTGTATAAAATGTATACTGACAACAATTTAAAAAATACTAGTAATTTATTTTATCTCGTGGTGCATTTATCATGATTGTATTTAAAACGTGTTCATAAAAATATATACATGCTATAGAATTATTAAAGTGCACGGAACTCTCTGGCTATTTTCAAGTACATGTACGTGCAATTTTGATTTTACATCTTTTAGTGTCCATTCATTCATATATTTTTTTCGTGCAGTCAGTCTTATTAGGCCTAATAAGGCTTAATAGACGAAATTCTTGATTCATTTACAGTCAACTACAGTGAATATACATGTGTAGTAGGCTACATGTGTTTATTCCAAGATACATGTATTAGTTATCGCACTCATATACAAGAAGCAAATGAGAAGAACATTTCATGAAAGTTACAAATCTGCTTCTTGGAATCTTATTGTTTACTAAGAGTTGATTTATACACAGATTTACACGTGCAGGCTACGTGTTTGATAACGATCTCGTTAAATTATGGACGCCACGCAAAGTCAGGGGAGTGTGCTTAGTAAAATAAAAACAAAATGTTACATTAATAAAAAAAATATTGTTAAGTTCAAACTTATATCAAACAAACGCGATGGTTACCAGCATGGTACGTCGTGATTTATCTACGACTGTTCACGAAAAACGTGCGGCGTTACATTTTGCGCGAATGTACGACGTTATTCATCGGATGTGACGTCATGTTTGTTGGTTGCTAAAGATAAAACGTTAGTAAAGCGGGAGTCTAGATAAAATGTCAAAATAATACGTAAGTAAATTTCTGATTGTGTTCTGTTTTTGTAGTTTTATAAAAATATGACCCTTGTATCAAAGGTTAAACTTACTAAATAAAAAGCGGTAGCTAAGCTCATATATTAAATATTCTCATCTTAATAGCTATTAAGATGAGAATATTTAATATATGAGCTTATCTTTCATTAAATAGATAAAATACATTATAGCCTATTGTTGGTTAACATCAAGATCATTAATAGATAAATTCTTTAACGAGCTTTACAAACACGTGTTAATTCAAATGAACCGAAAGTTGCATTTTTATGTTTCAGATTTTTTGGTAACGTTATACTTGTAAATCCCATTCTGACTTTGGTATCTTGGGCCTATAAACGTAAGGATTATTTTTAAATGTTCTTATTATTTTGAATCAAGACTGAGTAAAACAAACATACACTTGAAAACGTTTTTTTTTTCAACTGGCACCAATAGGTGCTTGCTACCGATTAAGATACGCGTATCGAGAACGATTTGCGGTTTCGTTTACTAGACCTTTAAAAAAATATATAAAAAAATGGGCGGCAGTCATTTTAAGGGGTCTTCCTCGTTATGGCAAACATTGATATTTCTTTTCCTGACCTTGTTGGTATATTTGTAATTTTTATGAAATAATCGAGTTTTTTTATTGTAAAAGGTCTCACTAAATCAGACTAAATCATACCCTAAATATTTTATTTTTATAAATTTCACAGTAATGATGTTTCAGTTAGGTTGTCCAAATAACGTTATTTTATTGATATATTTACGCCGAAATTAAACAAACTTTGATGACGTTACGATTTTGACGTTGTGTACACGTGTACGCAAAAATGTGACGTTGCTATGTTACAATGCAGATTTTGACGCCATTTTTTGTATTTTTGTCCTGATGAGTCGAAGGACGTAACCAGTTAGAAATTTTAATATAATTATATAATACCTAGGTAATATTTATTATTTTTTATTATTGAAAATCAAATAGAGATATACATGAAAACAACTTGAAGATTAGGGACTGACCAAACATATTTATTTAACACCTAACGCAAATCAAGGAATAATAATTATGCATGATTTTTAAGTAGTTCAATTTGAAATTAAACGAATGGTCTACTATGCAATCGGACAGGGATATAAATTAAGGCAAGGTGAAGAATAAATTCTGTTCTCAAATCACCTCATAATTTTCCTTACGATTTCAGAATCTAAAATCAATGCCTGCTAACACGGTACAAACAGGTCGGAGATCTGTGTGTGGGGAGGATGCATTGGACGAGTCACAACTTGAAGCAGAATTATGTCGTCTGCAGAGACAGTTACATGTCATGGAAGGAAACAGACGGACGTACAGTGAGGAAGCTTGTAATCTACTTCGTAAACAACAGTAAGTCATGAATTCAAATTCATAAAACTGTTTCTAAAATGATATTATTCAATGTATGTATTACGTTTAAATTTATCATGAAAAAATGTACAATAGTGGAATATTTCGTTGAAACTGAAAATCAATTTCTATCATTTAAAACACTTGGCTTTCTTTTTTTTTTTTTTTTTTTTTTTACACTTGGCTTTCTTTGCCTAAGATTTAAGCAGATCAAAAATCATCATCGATTGATTGAATTAATTTATAATAAATGAATTATTGTAATGATTTCAGCTCCGAAATTATAGCCTTAAAGAATGAACACGAAGAAATAAATAAAATTTTACGTCTTGCAAAGAGTGATCAGAATCAAACAGAAGATTCACGTGACATAGACAAGTTACTTGGCCTCATTGACAAACTTGATGAATACAACCACCTGTGTGCAGATGAAGAACGTCAAGTGAAAGAGTTGGACGAGGAAGTAATTGTATTTTACTAGATATAAAGGATACAGGGAATTATGTATACCTTGTATTTTACTAAATATAAAGGACAAATGGAATTATGTATACATTGTATTTTACTAAATATAAAGGACAAAGGGAATTATGTATACATTGTATTTTACTAAATATAAAGGACAAAGGGAATTATGTATACATTGTATTTTACTAAATATAAAGGACAAAGGGAATTATGTATACATTGTATTTTACTAGATATAAAGGACACGTGGAATTAATATGCATTTATATCTTTTTATTAGATATTACGGACAAAGGAAATGATTAACCAGGAACGAAAGCTTGCCGGAAGTGCCACGGAAGAAGATTTAGAAATGAGTATAACAAAAAGACTTCGTGTAACAGAAAATAGACTTGATCAGGTAACATAACTCAGTTTGTCATAAAATATCCATAGACTCGATTATTCACCACCGTTATTGTATTTATCACATACTTATTTAATTAATGAATAAATGATAGTTCCAGTGACTTAGCACGTGGTCAATATGTGTTGCATGAATTTCACTTATACTAGTACGTAACCTTTCAAGAACAGATGTATTTATGTTCACTTTAAGCTGTTACGTTACCTTTCAAGATCAGATGGATTTATTTTCACTTTAAGCTGTTACGTTACCTTTCAAGATCAGATGTATTTATTTTCACTTTAAGCTGTTACGTTACCTTTCAAGAACAGATGGATTTATTTTCACTTTAAGCTGTTACGTTACCTTTCAAGATCAGATGTATTTATTTTCACTTTAAGCTGTTACGTTACCTTTCAAGAACAGATGTATTTATTTTCACTTTAAGCTGTTACGTTACCTTTCAAGATCAGATGGATTTATTTTCACTTTAAGCTGTTACGTTACCTTTCAATATCAGATGGATTTATTTTCACTTTCAGGAACTTATAAAGTTCAACAACCAGCTAGCTGAGAATACAAGCCTCCGTGAAGAGTTAGATCATCTACGTCAAGAGAAAGCAGTGTTTGATACGATCCATAAAAAGCTTAACAAGCAGTTAGAAGATACCAAACAGAAGATCAGTGATAGCATAACACAAGCTGCGCATGCGTACGAAGAACGGTAAGTATTTAAAGCCGACATGTACCAGAACCTTCAGTGCTTTGATTTGAATAAAAAGAGAACTTACGAGCATATCTACTGTATTATGCACATCTTGGTGTAATAAAGTTTTGTAAGAATTAGCAGCAAAAATGGATGTAGCTTTCGATACTTTTCGAGAGAAAAGCTATAAACAATATTAACTATCTTAATTTCTTTACCCCCTACGGAAACTGTTGTATATGAGCCCACATTAATGGAAAATAAAGTATTTTTCGTGTTAATCCTGGTGTTGGTGTACATGGCATGATGTTTTCTAAATTATATTTTAAAGATTGTTTTCTTATATTTTGTGTATTTTACTATGTATCATGTACATTGTATTCTCAAAACCGATGGATGTATCTATCTATAAACTCATCTGAATATAATTATAACAGAGACGAAGCACAGAATAAAATGTTGGCGCTAAAAGAACGCAGTGACAAAGATATGACACAACAAGAAATAGAGATGAAAGAACTTCTAAGAATTATAAAACATGATAACAAACTTAAAGAATTTATGGGAGTTAAAGTTCATGATCGAGCAGATCTCAAAGAAGAAGAACTGTCGAAAAAGCAAAAGGGAAAAGGTGAATCTAGAATCATTTATAAAGCAGGCGCATCTACTTACATAGGCAATACCAGCCCGTACAAAAATCTGGCCCACAAGACATGTTTTCATTTATAAATATTTTATCAATGTTGTTGAAGCACTTACGAACGCAGCAGGGAGTTCTTTGTCTCTCCACACTCGAACTCTCATCTTCTTCGTCTGAATTTTACAAAGAAAAGTTCGAATTCATTACATTGTAAACTATATGCATGTACGTAATATATTTTGCACGGACGTTGTGATTGTGAGATGTACATTTCAGACAGGTCCTGTTCACATTTCACATATCATGATACTTGCAACAGATTCAGTAATCTTTAGACATTGCAAGTTTTGACGTATATATATATATAGCGAATATATGTAGGACTCGTTTTGATTTGTTTCGGTTCATGTTGTTTAAAAGTTCCCTTGCTACTAAGATGTCTATGAGGGCCGTTTCTGATCTGCCATCAGACTCGGTTATCATGTGTAATTTATTCACCACAGCATGAAAATACCACTTTTTGTTTCAAATGTTGCAGACTCTGTTGATAAAGATCAAGACAATGAGAAAGAATCTATAAAACAACTTGAAGCAGCATTTGGTAGAATCACTGAGGCAACAGGTGAAAAGGACATCAGTAAGATAGTGAATGAATTCATTAAGACAGAGGAACAAAACTTTGCACTGTATAATTATGTAAGTATGATAGATATTTAGAATGTGTGAAACCTTTACCGCACTGTACACATGTACGAAAAAGAGGTCTGTCTGAACAGGTTATGTCTGTCATGTATGTATGAGTGAACAGGTTATGTCTGTCATATATGTTTGCATGAATATGATATGTCCGTCCTGAACGTTTGTGTGAACACATTATGTCTGTCCTGTCATGTATGTTTGTGTGAACACGTTATGTCAGTCATGTATGTTTGTGTGAACATGTTATGTCTGTCATGTATGTTTGTGTGAACAAAATTTGTCTTATAAGTTTGTTGTTACCTAGCTAGAATTTTCACAGCCTGTTTAACATAACTTGTTGAGTTGTTACACTTTCTCCGTCTCATTGTAGATCTAATAACGAGGCAGATTTTGTGAATTCTGTTTTCAGGTGAACGAATTAAATGACACTGTAGACAATATACAAGAAGAGATCGATGGAATGCAGAGTGAAATTGATATATTTATGGAAGACGATGTGAAAAATGAGAACAACAGACGTAAGATGATCCGTGAGATGGAGGTATGTACGTCAACATATAACAATGAAGCACAACACCAAGTTTAACATTCAATAAACCCACATTCATGTTTTCATCAAAAGTTGCCTTCCTCATCATATGAGGCTCGTTCCAAAAGTATAATTTATCGTGCTATTAACTTTATATCATTATGCTAAGGATTATGTATATGACATTGTGTAAATATAATAATGTAGAATGTTAGGCACTGTCATTTCTTATAAATACCTATCTTACCATCTACTTATATACATAGTAAATATTTACAAGTAATAATTTATAACTACACACATTCTCAACTTGTACAATGATTTTTATATGCGTAGCATTTTGTAAAATGGTCCGTTCAGAAAATTTTCTGATTCAGATAAAAGCTGATACTTTTGGTAAAGAAGTCGACGAGGCCGAGAAAAAGAACACAAAAGTATGTAAAGTGTTGGACGAGATTCGTGTAGAAGTCACCAAATTATTTAAGGTAACGTAATTTATTCAATCAAGCTTATACAGTTTTCTGTAACATATTCGCGCTTTACCCAAAGCATTTGGTGCGAATGTTACAGAAAACTGTACATAATACAAAGAAATGACAACTATATATACATACGCATTTTTCCGCTTAGCATGCGCCATGTGACGTGAAAATAGAAATCAGATTAAAATACTTATGTAGCTTCTTTTCTCTTGACTTCGTGTAAAAAAGTTCTTCCCGCAATACTCATTTATGACACCAAGTCACGTGTGTTACCCACACTAAATATTCTACCTTGATCAATAATATTTGTTTTCACGTAAGCATTTAAAAAAGACAAAAATGGTTTTAAAACTTACAGAAAGGCATGTATTAAACTTCATCTGTCTGAAATCATGTCTTAAATAATAAATTTCTTTTAAAACACCACTTTTGTCTGGTAATGTCATCCGAGGTAGATTTTGGACACTACACAAATACACAACACATATTAGACTCAATTGACGAGGCTCGTTATGGGGTAAGTTAACAGACATGGTCAAATCAAGATATTTTAGCTCTTGTCAATATGTCATACCCGTACACGACTAAATACAATAAAAAATAAATTTACAATAATAATAATTTATTTTGTCTATTATCATTAAGTATCAATTAATGTAGACTGACATTATAAAAACGACCATTTGGCCTCAACACCTCGCGTGGTACCTAAAATTTACCAATGTATAAATGTGACAATTCAAGCTGTATCATGGAATTCGTGATAAAGGATTGTCAAAATTTCATGTACTGTATGTCAGGATAATTAGTCAATAAGTATGACTTGGTGTGTATCAAGATGGCCGTACCAACGGCGTGGGGGGAGGAAGGTCTTAACTGCTCCAATAATTTTGGCTGTAATAGTTTTTAAAAATGGGTTTTAACTGACTCCCCCACGTTGTCAGACAAAATCTAAAATACCCCCCCCAATCTGAAGACCTGATCCACTTCCAACAGTATATAGATCTACCAGAAAAATAAAATATCAAACAAGGTCTATCATAAATCATATCTTTTATTTCATACACATTATGATATTTATAAAAAAAATCTGAATCCATAAAAGAAACTTGAGTGCTATTAAAAGTATGCAAATAATACGTAAATACACGTAATGCAAAACCAATATGCAAATAATACGTAAATACACGTAATGCAAAACCAATCAAGGTAAACAAAAAATATCATATTTACGTGCCTGTGACCTCAAGAAATTTATGACGTCACAACACGAAGTGGTAATAAAATGTATCATGATTTGTTAGTCAACACAAATAATCAATAATTTAATGTAGAGTGTTTTGAATTTATTTGAATTCTTCAATCTCAAAACCACTCATCGGGTCATAAAACAAGCGTCCATCTTGTAAAGTAATTCCACTACAAGCGTCTGTGATGGCCTGATCAGCATACGGGCAGTCTGTGGATATAATACCACCTTCAGCTGCTGCAGCCATACGAATCAATCGACTGAATAATGGAGACCGTACGAGTGGCAAATCCTGTAAAAATAGATTAATCAAATAATCTAAATGATCAAGTGTAATACAATTCAATACATTATATACTTCATTTATAGATCTAACCAAAATATTAGATTTCTACAGTAATTATTAAACGTACCCTATGTATCAAATTAATCAATTAGGCCTGGTTTCCATCAACAGTAACGTAGCTTCAGCCTTGGCAATATATCGTTGACAAACCTTGAATTGTCTACATACATTCTGAGGTAAAGATATCGATCTATATAGAATCTAATATTGTTGATAATTCAAAGATTTGTATTGGTCGAATTCCAGAAGTGACGTCACAACATATCATTAACTTCGTAATTGTCAGAAATGTGAAGATCAAGTATTAACACCCCAGTCGGTGTACCTCTTTCAGGCAGCATTGTTGAACAAAATAAAGAACATAGATCTAGTTGAAAAAATCACCAAATAAATCCATCAATGTAGATCTAACAATGAGAAATTAACTAAAGAATGACGGTACCTTCGATTCAGTATCTTGTACTGCGGATCTATCAGCTGCTTTATTTGTCAAATCCAAAGGTTGTTCTTCAGCAAAACCAACTTCAGCAAAGGTATCATTAGATGACACACTTAGTGTTTGATGTTCAGGGACGTCTTTATCGGAAGTTTCACACGCCGACAATCTTCTCTCTCGACGTTCGCGTGCTCTTCGATTTTGGAACCAAATTGAAATGAAATTTTCAGTCTTTTCCAATTCCTTTGCAAGTTTTAATTTCGCAAGTCTGTCAGGTTTGGGTTGTAACTTGTAACTTTCCTCGAGTACACATATTTCTTGCGAAGATATCACCGTTCTCTTGCGTTTTTTCTTGAATTTCTTCTTGTGATCGCGATTATTTTCAGCATCCATCTTAATTGCGTAAATAGAATGACGTCATAAAATGACGTCATCATTGTTGAGCGGAAAAAATAAAATGACTTTTTTACTGAGTAGATCTATCTATTATTTATCCATTGGAAATTAAGCAGGCTTATTTATAAATACAATTAATACCATATGTATCATTAACATAATGTCGAAAGTGATACAATTTTATCGTTTGTGGAAAGGAACATAAATTTTGATCTACTTTTCCAAACGTTGGTTGTGACAGTATAGCCTAATTACCTAATTAATTCTACCTTTAATAATGAATATTTTCAGGATGCTAATTGTGATTCCAGTACCATTGTTGATATGCTTGGCAGCGAGGATGGAGTTACCAACAAAAATATTTTACAATATATGGGTTTGATAGAACAAAGAACCATGGAGCTAATTAGAATACAACAATATATTAACATGAGGGTTGGCATTTATATATAATGATTTACTCGATTGATCTATGAACCATTTTTACGTCTTAGTAATCAGAAGTTTGAGCTTTTAAATGAATCTCATTTCAAGTTGTGTAATCTCAATACATGTATAAGATATTTTATTCATTCTTAATAGATTTTAACTTTTTTCACGAGACTGTTAAATGGTTCAATCTAATTTTACTGACAGAAAGAACCTCCAAAACAAGAGAAAAAAGATGGTAAAACACAACCTACCCCACCCACAACACAACAAAGTCACAAAACCAGTCCACGACAGACACATGTGACCATTGTACCCCCGGTGTCATTGTAAGTATACATAAGTACCAGATCAACGAAATACTATTGTCTTTAAATTCCTCTTGTAAAAAGTTCCGCTTAGTAAGTTTGTCTTTATGGTCAGTGATTTATGAGTATTCGACCAATAGTAACTTTGTATTTGTACGCAGACACAAGTATTTCAATCAAAGTACTGAAATACTCATGGAAACTGAACTTAATTAGACTTGCACAGCAACCTGGCACGTTAACTAGTTTAACAATTGTATGGCGGATGTATAATAACGTAGTACTTTAGTCAGCATCAAAATTCATGCGCGCGGAGCGAGTGACCGCTATGGAAAGCTGAACTATAGTTTCTAAACAGTTTTTGTTGTTTTAAATATAAATCATTAAAGTTCTTTAAATGACCGTATTTCAAATCCGTAGTATACTGCAAGTAGTTAAGAATTGTATGACTAAACATTTATCGTTACAGAGAAGATGAAGACTTATTAGATGAAGTAGAGTTACGTCCCATGACCAGAAATGAAATTAAATCTTTAGTGATGAGGTCTATTGGTAGTAAAATAACAAGTAATGAACACTTTCAGAGGTCTTCTAACAAACGCTCAAAAGCCAAATCTCCAAATTAAAAGCTAATGGAATAAAATGTTTTAAATAAAGTGAACGATTTGATTATATTTCCTACAAGTGTTGATAGAGTTATCTATCCTTAAAGTGTTGATAGAGTTGTCTATCCTACTACTGTTGATAGAGTTGTCTATCCTGCTACTGTTGATAGAGTTATCTATCCTGCTATTGTTGATAGAGTTGTCTATCCTACTACTGTTGATAGAGTTATCTATCCTGCTAGTGTTGATAGAGTTGTCTATCCTACTACTGTTGATAGAGTTATCTATCCTTAAAGTGCTGATAGAGTTGTCTATCCTACTAGTGTTGATAGAGTTGTCTATCCTACTACTGTTGATAGAGTTGTCTATCCTGCTATTGTTGATAGAGTTATCTATCCTACTAGTGTTGATAGAGTTGTCTATCCTACTAGTGTTGATAGAGTTGTCTATCCTACTAGTGCTGATAGAGTTGTCTATCCTGCTATTGTTGATAGAGTTATCTATCCTACTAGTGTTGATAGAGTTGTCTATCCTACTAGTGTTGATAGAGTTGTCTATCCTACTAGTGTTGATAGAGTTGTCTATCCTGCTATTGTTGATAGAGTTATCTATCCTACTAGTGTTGATAGAGTTATCTATCCTACTAGTGTTGATAGAGTTGTCTATCCTACTAGTGTTGATAGAGTTGTCTATCCTGCTATTGTTGATAGAGTTATCTATCCTACTAGTGTTGATAGAGTTATCTATCCTACTAGTGCTGATAGAGTTGTCTATCCTACTAGTGTTGATAGAGTTGTCTATCCTACTACTGTTGATAGAGTTGTCTATCCTGCTATTGTTGATAGAGTTGTCTATCCTACTAGTGTTGATAGAGTTGTCTATCCTACTAGTGTTGATAGAGTTGTCTATCCTACTAGTGTTGATAGAGTTGTCTATCCTACTAGTGTTGATAGAGTTATCTATCCTACTAGTGTTGATAGAGTTGTCTATCCTACTACTGTTGATAGAGTTATCTATCCTGCTATTGTTGATAGAGTTATCTATCCTACTAGTGTTGATAGAGTTGTCTATCCTACTACTGTTGATAGAGTTATCTATCCTTAAAGTGCTGATAGAGTTGTCTATCCTACTAGTGTTGATAGAGTTGTCTATCCTGCTACTGTTGATAGAGTTGTCTATCCTACTAGTGTTGATAGAGTTGTCTATCCTGCTATTGTTGATAGAGTTATCTATCCTACTAGTGTTGATAGAGTTGTCTATCCTACTACTGTTGATAGAGTTATCTATCCTTAAAGTGCTGATAAAGTTGTCTATCCTACTAGTGTTGATAGAGTTGTCTATCCTGCTACTGTTGATAGAGTTATCTATCCTGCTATTGTTGATAGAGTTATCTATCCTACTAGTGTTGATAGAGTTGTCTATCCTACTACTGTTGATAGAGTTATCTATCCTTAAAGTGCTGATAGAGTTGTCTATCCTACTAGTGTTGATAGAGTTGTCTATCCTACTAGTGTTGATAGAGTTGTCTATCCTACTAGTGTTGATAGAGTTGTCTATCCTACTATTGTTGATAGAGTTATCTATCCTACTAGTGTTGATAGAGTTGTCTATCCTACTACTGTTGATAGAGTTATCTATCCTGCTATTGTTGATAGAGTTATCTATCCTACTAGTGTTGATAGAGTTGTCTATCCTACTACTGTTGATAGAGTTATCTATCCTTAAAGTGCTGATAGAGTTGTCTATCCTACTAGTGTTGATAGAGTTGTCTATCCTGCTACTGTTGATAGAGTTGTCTATCCTGCTATTGTTGATAGAGTTGTCTATCCTACTACTGTTGATAGAGTTGTCTATCCTGCTATTGTTGATAGAGTTGTCTATCCTGCTACTGTTGATAGAGTTGTCTATCCTGCTATTGTTGATAGAGTTGTCTATCCTACTAGTGTTGATAGAGTTGTCTATCCTACTAGTGTTGATAGAGTTGTCTATCCTGCTACTGTTGATAGAGTTGTCTATCCTGCTATTGTTGATAGAGTTGTCTATCCTGTCACTGTTGATAGAGTTGTCTATCCTACTATTGTTGATAGAGTGGTCTGTCCTACTATTGTTGGTAGAGTTGTCTGTCCTACTACTGTTGATAGAGTTGTCTATCGTACTACTGTTGATAGAGTTGTCTATCCAAATATTATTGGTAGAGTTGTCTGTCTTACTACTGTTGATAGAGTTGTCTATCCTGCTACTGTTGATAGAGTTGTCTATCCTGCTACTGTTGATAGAGTTGTCTATCCTGCTACTGTTGATAGAGTTGTCTATCCTACTACTTTGATAGAGTTGTCTATCCTGCTACTGTTGATAGAGTTGTCTATCCTGCTACTGTTGACAGAGTTGTCTATCCTGCTATTATTGATAGAGTTGTCTACCGAACTCCTCACATCGGTTACGTCACGCTTTGCTACTAAAATGTACTGATCAAGGGAGGTAACCGCTGCGGGGAGTTTGTCTATTACTGTTAATAGAGTTACCACGTTACTGTAAACTGGTTCCCGTTGACTTGTGTGCGCCTTTGGTGCACTGCAAAATGGTACGGGAACCAGTTTAATGTTACAGTAGATAGAGTTGTCTATCCTGCTACTGTTTATAGAGTTGTCTATCATGATATTGTTGACAGAGTTGTCTATCCTGCTACTGTTGATAGAGTTGTCTGTCCTGCTACTGTTGATAGAGTTGTCTATCATGTTATTGTTGATAGAGTTGTCTATCATGTTATTGTTGATAGAGTTGTCTATCATGTTATTGTTGACAAAGTTGTCTGTCCTGCTACTGTTGATAGAGTTGTCTATCCTGCTACTGTTTATAGAGTTGTCTATCATGATATTGTTGACAGAGTTGTCTATCCTGCTATTGTTGATAGAGTTGTCTGTCCTGCTACTGTTGATAGAGTTGTCTATCATGTTATTGTTGATAGAGTTGTCTATCATGTTATTGTTGACAGAGTTGTCTGTCCTGCTACTGTTGATAGAGTTGTCTATCATGTTATTGTTGATAGAGTTGTCTATCATGTTATTGTTGATAGAGTTGTCTATCTTACTACTGTTGATAGAGTTGTCTATCATGTTATTGTTGATAGAATTGTCTATCCTACTATGATCAATAGAGTTTTCCATCCTACTATTGTTGATAGGGTTGCCCATCCTACTATTATTGATAGAGTTATCTACTGTAACGTACTGATCAAGGTAGGTAATCGCTGCGGGGAGTTTGTCATGTTATTGTTGATAGAGTTGTCTATCATGCTATTATTGATAGAGTTATCTATCCTACTATTGTTGATAGAGATTTTTTTTCCTACTATTATTGATAGAGTTGTCTATCATGCTATTATTGATAGAGTTGTCTATCATGCTAATATTGATAGAGTTGTCCATCATGCTATTATTGATAGAGTTGTCTATCATGCTATTATTGATAGAGTTGTCTATCATGCTATTATTGATAGAGTTGTCTATCATGCTATTATTAATAGAGTTGTCTATCATGCTATTATTGATAGAGTTGTCCATCATGCTATTATTGATAGAGTTGTCTATCATGCTCTTATTGATAGAGTTGTCTATCATGCTTTTATTGATAGAGTTGTCTATCATGCTATTATTGATAGAGTTGTCTATCATGCTATTATTGATAGAGTTGTCTATCATGCTATTATTGATAGAGTTGTCTATCATGCTATTATTGATTGAGTTGTCTATCCTACTATTGTTGATAGAGTTGTCTATCATGTTATTATTGATTGAGTTGTCTATCCTATTATTATTGATGGAGTTGTCTATCCTACTAGTGTTGATTGAGTTGTCTATCCTACTAGTGTTGATAGAGTTGTCTATCCTACTACTGTTGATAGAGTTACCTATCATGCTATTGTTGATAGAGTTACCTATCATGCTATTATTGATTGAGTTGTCTATCCTATTATTATTGATGGAGTTGTCTATCCTACTAGTGTTGATAGAGTTGTCTATCCTACTAGTGTTGATAGAGTTGCCTATCATGCTATTATTGATTGAGTTGTCTATCATGCTATTGTTGATAGAGTTACCTATCATGCTATTATTGATTGAGTTGCCTATCCTATTATTATTGATGGAGTTGTCTATCCTACTAGTGTTGATTGAGTTGTCTATCCTACTAGTGTTGATAGAGTTGTCTATCCTACTACTGTTGATAGAGTTGTCTATCATGCTATTGTTGATAGAGTTGTCTATCATGCTATTGTTGATACGAGTTACCTATCATGCTATTATTGATAGAGTTGTCTATCATGCTATTGTTGATAGAGTTACCTATCATGCTATTATTGATTGAGTTGTCTATCCTATTATTATTGATGGAGTTGTCTATCCTACTAGTGTTGATAGAGTTGCCCATCATGCTATTGTTGATAGAGTTGTCCATCATGCTATTGTTGATAGAGTTGTCTATCCTACTATTGTTGATAGAGTTGCCTATCGTGCTATTGTTTATAGAGTTGTGCATCATGCTATTATTGATAGAGTTGCCCATCATGCTATTGTTGATAGAGTTGTCCATCATGCTATTGTTGATAGAGTTGTCTATCCTACTATTGTTGATAGAGTTGCCTATCGTGCTATTGTTTATAGAGTTGTGCATCATGCTATTATTGATAGAGTTGTCTATCATGCTATTATTGATAGAGTTGTCTATCATGCTAATATTGATAGAGTTGTCAATCATGCTAATATTGATAGAGTTGTCTATCCTACTATTGTTGATAGAGTTGCCTATCGTGCTATTGTTTATAGAGTTGTGCATCATGCTATTATTGATAGAGTTGTCTATCATGCTATTATTGATAGAGTTGTCTATCATGCTATTATTGATTGAGTTGTCTATCATTTTATTGTTGATGGAGTTGTCTATCATGTTATTGTTGATAGAGTTGTCTATCATGTTATTATTGATTGAGTTGATTAACCTACTATGATACTGTGATAAGCTGACGGGCATTAAAAGATATTTTACATAGACTAGACTTCAATACAAGGTGCTTGCACACTAGACCTCAATACAAGATGCTTGCACACTAGACCTCAATACAAGGTGCTTGAACACTAGACCTCAATACAAGGTGCTGGCACAAAGACAAAATCTCGGTTAATCAAACTAGCAAAAAATCAGAACTAATATGATTTCATCTTTTAATAAAAAAAGCCATAAAATACATTTCAATAACATTCAGAATAATTTATGATTATAATATATTATCTTATAGTTACAGAGATGACAAAAATGTGTTACAATACAATCACAAAGTTTCTCAAAATTACTGACTAGAACTTGAGAATTTATCCATAATATATCTTATATTACAAATAATAAGTCAAAGGGCAAAAACTTGAGAATTGTTGTAAAAAAACATTAATAATAATTATTGTGGGATGATTTTGTGATTTATATACAATAAATAAATTACAACCTGTTTACAAACAATCTTAATTACAATACAAAATATCAACAAACCCATCTAAATAACTTTTCAATGTTCTATGAAAAAATTGGTAATCATTTAATTTTCCAGTGATCTGTAAAACATTGCAAATGAAATTGTCAGTCCATCTGATCTTTACCAAGGTATAAAAGAATTAATTTTGGTACACAAAAACATATGATTTGGATTTTTTCCAGTAAATGTTGGCTCTGTTAGTCTGTATGTAGACTTTTTATGAATAATTTCAACAAATTTATAGGAATTATTCAATGAATGTGCAATTGCTAATTTAATACTAGGACTTTTTTCCTTCTACAGCAGGGCCATTAAAAGGCGCCTTCCCCTCATGAAATTTCTTCAAAATCATGTAGTTTTCCTCTAAAATTCAATTTGCATCAAATTTTTTCTTCCCCTTTCGCAAAAATTATGTGTTTATTATTATTAACCCCAAATCTAAGGAAAAGGCCCCTTCCCCTACATATGAAAAAAAGCCCTGAATACATGTTTATCTACAGACTTGATCAGTGAACACCACAGCTAACATTTATAAACACGTTTAAGGGTGGATACTGGATAGAATGGAATTTTATGAATTTCTTGATTGACAGTGAGAGTATCCAAGAGACTAAACCAGTAACATTATGGGATGTATCATCTCACAGTATTGAGTAACTATCAAAAGATGTACAGTCAAACCTGTGATTATAGTGTGAACAAAAGCCAACCTTAGGAAAAACATAAAAAGGTCATTCTGTTCTAAATAATAACAGTTTTTAAACAAAGGCCTCAAAATCACAAGGTAGTTTTTATCTGGAGATTGGTGCTGAAAAAGGTTTGACTGTATTTATATATCCAAGATAGGTGTTGACACAGGTTTGACCGTACTAAGTCTTACCAGTGACTTTAATTATTAGATGTCTGACATGATCTTATACACAAAACTAACCACAATGGAAATAATGGTGCTGATACTTGCGGGTAAGTTAGTCCAAGATGTTGTTCACTCAGTTTTTGACACAATAAAAATTTAAACACGAACAATAATGAGAAACACAGTAGTGATGATAATAAACGTAATCCTGCATGCTTGAAAGCGTAGTCCTGGAATTGTCTCAAAAATACAATGATACAAAAATATGTGTTAATACTGTCTGCCACGTAAAGTGGAATAAATACTTGCCACCATGTCAGTAACCACACGGCCTCCATCTTTAACACTATTAGTACTGTAAACACAAATATGGAGACGAGGTGAACACATATCTCGAATGATGTCATTCCAAGCCAATGTACCAATTCCTTCAGTGTCAAAAACATCCTGGATCTATGGTGTAACATCACAATGATAACATTACGCTATGTGGTGTTTATACCGTCAAATACAATATTTGAGCTCATGTATGATTTCAGCTCATGGTGTATTTGATAGCAAACAGTTAATATAAAAGTTAGTAGCCTCAATCAATGCTTGATGAAGTTGATCAGATCTCCAATTCATGAGAAAGGTAAATAATGTCCAGCTGGTTAATTCACCACACACTTGAACTTTCAATTCCTGGTTTAACTCAGTTATGCTTAAATACACTCTCAGATTAACACAATCATGGTATAGTTTGTGTACCTGAAAATATAAGAAATAAACATTTAGAAGAATCTAAGTATGGCATAAAAAATGTCCAATAAAGAAATACATAATTATAAGACATCAAATAAAAATGGAGACCATGAATCTGACCCATAATGTTTTAATGTTCAAATTTGTATTGTGTACTTGCAGTACAAAAACCTTTTAGTATCCAAAAGTGACTGAGTAAATAAAAAAGGCGTCTTCCCCTCAGGAAAATTCCTTAAGTCATGCAGTTTTCTGCAGTTTTTTCTTCCCCTTTTGCAAACATTATGTGTTATTTTCCCCAAAATTAAATGAAAAGGCCCCTTCCCCAACATGTGAAAATAAGCCCTGAAGGTATATATTTTCAGAGACCTATGTCTCTGATATTTTAGGTCATGTTGATAGATTTACTTTTAGTATGTATAATTTGTCGCACTGTACATGTGAATGTTTTATGGAAACTTGTGTGTTTAAAAGGAAAATGAACATCACTCAGATTGAGTTGTTTACTTCTTGGCTTTTCAAGAACGATTGACCTTGAAGATGAACAGCAATGTAATGCATCCACTCATCAGACCATCTAGACATTCTCATTCTCAAGCATTCCAGATTATCCCAACTTCTGTAGACTACCGTAAGTATTCCTTCTATCCCCATACCATTATTCACTGGAATGCTCTCCCTCCAGGCATTGCCAACTTGCCAGGCCATCAGTTTGGTCAGGCTGTAAGCCAGATTGAACATATCTCACCATAAAACCACCTGCCCTGTTTTTAATTTAACCTATCATAGCTATGTTTAACCTTTTCTGATGTTCTTACTTTTATATGTCTTTACTTTCCTTCCAATTTTTACTAATTTCTCTTGTCGGTTGAGGCGTGCAAGGTCAAGTTCCCGCGAGTGGTTTGACCTCAATGGTAGATAGATAGATAATGCATATTTTGTCATCAAAGACCTTCCACTATAATTTATCAAAAACCCCAAAATATCTAACCCTGAGAAGTATCACTTGAAATCGACATCATGTAGCCAAATTCCAAGAAACTGTTCAATGTTCATCAATTAATTTTCAAGCAAACACGTCAGTAATTCACAATTCATCAATTAATAAGTATAAATCTAAATAAATCTTATCAACTGAAAATGTAAACATCGCGAATACCAGTTATAAACTTAAAACATAGGTATTTACAACAAAAATCAAATTGTTTACGCATTACGCATGTAAATAACAGTGATTTTATTAAATATACAAACCTAATTTTGAGTTCGAAAGTCTGGATAATCAAAAGTCTACCAACTCACTGACTAGGAGGAAGCGACCACTGCGACCCAAAAATGTTCGACCCGTGTGACTAAGCGTCCCAAAGAATTTCGACCCAAAATAAGAGAAATAACTAGTGGAGGATGAGTTTCGCCAGAAATAGCGACATCTGCATTATAATACATACATGTTTGAAGTGAGATAAGATAAAAAAACGAGCATGTAACTCACTGGACTGCAATGCTGTAGTCAGGGCCTTGTCCCCTGCTGACTCAGTGACTGTGCACAGCGTTTTCTTTTTGTATGTTTATCGAACATTGATGTATTTTACTATTTGTTCTCTACCCAAAAAAACAAGTTTCAAATAAACACTAGTAATATCAATCATTCACTATTTGATATTTTCACATCATAAATACACTGGTTCTAGTTCCAGACAGCCGGAGCCAACTGGAACCAGTTTACACAAAAAGATCTAAGGGAAACAACTCAATTTTTTGTTAGTACAGATATATCAGAGTTGTCCTTCTTTCTGGTAACAAAGTTACGAATTCGACGATTAGTGTATTAGTTTGTTTGGATATAACATTGTACAATAATTAAACATCCAGAACCGCCTAATTATAATTATTTAGCTCAATTACAAGATAACAGAATGTTGATGTATATATGTATTTATTTTTTAAAAGAATACGTCCATTTGAAGGAGACAACTATTGTAGAAAATGACATCAAAACGTGTTTGCGTGCACCGCGTAAAAAGTCTGTAAGAAGTTTCATTGCTGTAAATTATGTTATGTACGTAAACTAATATTTCAACAAAATAATGTGACCACAGCTGGCCCAGAGTCAACTAGGACATCATTTAATATCCTTCACTATTGATTCTTAGTTTACACTGACTGGAGTCAGGAAATGTTGTTTGTTTTTTCTCGCTCATCATTGAATGGGTGCCCAAGCAGACCATGGGACATCCAAAGGGACTGTCGTAGACATTGATTAAGACACTGGAAGACTTGGAGTTCGCAGACGATGTTGGACTAATGTCCCACTCTTTCCAACATACACAGGAGAAGTCACAACGCTTTAAGTAGCACACTTGCATAACAAACAGGACTAGAAGACAACACTCAGAAAACCAAGAGCATGATGATGAAATGCAACATCCAACTCATCAAACAAGATGAACAAACATGACATTGAAGGTGTAGATCACTTCACATTCATAGAAAGCATAATTAGCAATACAGGAGGTATCGAGGAGGACAACAAAGCAAAAATTGAAAAGGCACTGTCACGCCTTCGTCACGCTGAAAGCCAACCAGGAACAACAGGAACATCCACATTAAAAACAAAGATGACAATCTTCAATTCTAATGTTAAAGCAGTTTTGCTATACGGTATAGAAACATAGAAGCGCACAAAAGCTATTTCAGAAACCCCAAGTCTTTGTGAACACCTGTCTACGACATAATTATCCTCCACGTTAGATTGCAAGAAAAGATCTCCAACGAAGAGCTCAGGAGGTGAACTCAGCAGTGTCTACTTACAGAAGCCACCAATGAGTGCACGTGACGGTGGGTTGGACATACCATACGGAGGGACCAAACCAGTATCCCGTACAAGACAAGACAATGTCCTCGACTGGAACCCTCATGGGAAGCGTAGGGGAGGTTGACCATCCACAACTTGTTGAAGAACCCTAGATACAGACTGACTCCGGAGTCAGCGGATATCCTGGAGCGAAGAGGGTGGGAGACTGTGAGGAAGGCTCTATATATGTTCCGGAAGGGATGAAGACTATTAAGAAATTAAGCTTTTAATTAACAATACGTTCTTTTTGCACGAACGTACGCTATGTTATAGAATATTTAAAACGTATAAACCTCGAATAGCGCCCGTTTCAAACTGAAAACAAACATATGCTATAGATCTGAACATATCATGCACCTAACAGTGTTTTTTGATTTTTGACAATTTAATCAGCTTGCCTCTTGATATGGTAAATCATGAAAATTCACAGGAACATAATTTTCTCGAGCCTCCTTGGTAACGTATTGTCTGAAATGATTCCCAAATAATCATGGCAGCTTCACCAATGTCTTCCTAATCAGTAAATCCCGACCTTTATGTTAAGCTAATTTCTATTTATCATCATATCCATAAACTACGATACTGAGTCACTTTCTCAATCAAATATATTGAAGCAGCAAGTAGAAAAGTAACTCATTACCTCACAAAAACAATAGCGTAAACATTATGATATATATATTATATATATATGTACAACCTTTATTACATAATATTATATTCTATGTATACAAATTACAAAAAGCATCATAATATAATTGCATTTTATGTTCTGAAATTCCATATTGACTTAAAGAAGAATGGTCGTTATGTCTGTAATTCATTTGTATAATATAGAAATTAATACAATTCTGGCTTTTATCAAATTTTATTTAACACATTTTTATAGAAAGGACATGTATGTACATATATGCTCTCTACAAACAAAAAATATTTCAAGAAATACATACTAGTATATAAGTATGGGTCAGGTGATGATTAAAAATGTATAACAGTTCTGTTACAATTCATTTGTCACATAAGCACGCTCGGTTGTCCATGAATTTAATGACCAGCCCTCGTACTATCCACTGGAGTAAAGGGCTGTTCCATTACAAGTACAACGATGTAACGAAATAAGATCTCCAATTTTACAAATCTGTCATGGCGATGCTCCTTTGTTATCTGGGAGTAGATCGCTTCAACCTCAAAGCTATGTATGCCGCTATACGACCTAACACAACCAGACATGCTAATGTCCCCACGTAACAAAATACCGGAAGTTCAATACCAGCTTCACGCAACACATCGTCTGACGTCACAAGATCGGACGAATTTTTGAGACATTTAGGAAAATTTGTGACACTTGTCAAGTTACAACTGAAAAGATAAAATAATTCCAATTACTCAATTACAGTACAAATACAAAGAATATACGGAATGTGAATGAATACTTCGTTCATTTCAGATATATTTCTATAAAAAAATCATGACAAACAAGAAGTGTTTGTGAAACATGAATGGCCCCTGTGACCTTGACATTTGACCTTGTGACCTCAAAATCAATAGGGGTCATCTACATGTGATGACCAACCTCCAAATAAAATCTAAATATATAGCTTTGGCCAAATAGTTTTTTAGTTATTGCCCGAACAACTTTTGGTTACGGACCTACCGACCGACCGATCCGTGCAAAGCAACTTACCTTATTGGGTCCATATCATCAAACGTTAAGATACACATAGCGCTCAGTGGGTAGTGAATTATTGACATGTATTTTGCCCAAAACAACCAGGATGGGAAAGTTTGTGTGACGAATCCACTGAAGAGAAGGCCAATCAGTATAACAGTGTTGCCAGTTAATAAAGATATTTGAATGTTAGTGATTGTTGCTCCAATAAACAAACCAAGACCCTGTAAGTTTAAAAAAAACTTCAGTTAGTACGATTGAAAGTGACCAGCACAATCGTAAATACTCGGGCATTTCCGTAACTGAGAAATACCACTTTACAATGATCATACAATGAAAATTTAACATCATATATTAGATTTGAGGAACAGAGTATCAACTAATTTTTCATAAGAATGAAAAAAAGGGAAAAAATGAACAAAATAGCTGGCGCAAGGATAGATTTCATTGAACAATCATGTAGAAAATTTAAATTAAATGTCAATAGATGTAATTATTCAAATCCCTGAGTTTATACAAGTCACGTGTACACATGCATTATAAGATTATACAATGATTACCCGTACCTGAGCGTTTATTACACTTAATACCAATATGGGCCACGTAATGAAGAATTCACTGACTCCACTCAACCCAGCCATCCAATAAGCGAATGTATAAAACAAAGACGGCATAATCAACATCAAAGGTAGTTCACTGATAGTTTTAGCAAAATAATAAGCCGACAATCTGTAAGCACCGGAAGAACGTTCTTTGGAGACCACGCCCAATTCTGCAGGAACTGAAATAAAATACAAAATGAACTAAAACTAGGATGATGACTTGTGATTGTTTGAATCATTTTAAACAAAATCATAGACAATACATGTAGATAACTTCAACTAATACATTCATGGGATTTATAGAACAAAATAATGAAACAACCCGTTTTTAACCAGGAAGCCTTGTCCTAGATTGCGAGGAATGATTTCTATTTTGACTGAGCGTATTGTTAGCGGGGACCAGATACTATTTTTTCTCAACGGTGACTTTAAGATGTTCCGACTGACAAATCAAGCACTCGAATAGTTATATATCAAGAAAATTACTTACACGTCAATATGGCACCAATAGCAGGAGTAAAAGTCCAAAACGTGACACAAAAAAATAACTGAAATTAATTACAAAATTTAAAATTATTTAATATACTAAAAAGGACATTTGACCAGAAATAAATTGCAGACTGTGAAGTTCCGGTAATTTTGAGAAATCTTGATCAAAGACGTAACTTCATATTTACTTAACAAAATTTTCGAAAGTAGAGTCCGACTGGTGATAGACAATAGTTATATGTACAACGCATGTAAAAAGTAACGACTGCTTTATAATATAGAATATAAAGACATGAAACAGACCGAGTGAAGCATAACAACATTTAGAGTTGTTGTTATTGTTCTTCACACGAACCCCAAAGAAACAATGACGTCATCTCTATGAACATTCGATAGGAACACTGCACTTTACAATCATAATGGCAATTATGTAAGAAATTTAAAGATACGACTTACAAGGCCCATTCTATCTCGAAACACTTCGTTAGATTTCGGAATTTGAAAGAATAATATTCCAGCAACACAAGCCATTACAGAGAAGTGTATGACGTCATACATGTGTAGAAAGCTCCCCCTAGACTGTTTGAAATTTCTCCAACATAACATCTTAAATTGCGTCTTAAAACTGGTCGGCCATCTCTGACGACTGGCGTCATCGACACCAGCGGCATCTACATTCTCCAGTGTGACGATAGTTCCAGACGAGACTACAAAAATGTGAAAATAAAAAAAGAAAACAATACAAAACATATATATTTTTTACATCAGCCATCAAATTTTAATACAAATTCGATAAAAGAAAATAACTATCAATATAAAAGAAGTAATCATTAGTATTAAAAATAAGTATCATTGTAAAAAATAGTCAATATGAAAAACGTTTACAATGAAAACAACTGTTAGAGAGATACATAATCCTAGGAGTGTTGTCTTATGTTTGCCTGTTTTAGCGTCAATATCCGTCTTTTTTTACCGTTTTGATGAATACTACATTTTCATTTATTTTCGATGGGCTCAATTTTCGTGGTTTTTACAAAAATGGCTATTTCGTGGGGAAATAAATTACTGGATTTTTTGAAAGAAATGCCTTATCTCTGCATTTAAATTCGTGGGGATTTGATTTCGTGGATGAGCCGAACCACGAAATCCATGCACGAAATTAAATCCCTAACGAAAATGAATGATTCCACAGTATTTCACTGCTTTATTCTATATACATACTGGTGTTTTTATCATCTTTCTGTTAGTTTATTTACGTCAAACTTTATCAAATGATCTACATACACATTTTTGATACATTGCTTTATATCATACATTGCTGATATAAGTTAACGTACATTTTCTGCCGATCATATTTTTATTTAGCTCTATATTGTTGTGTTTCAAAGAGTCGTTTTCACCAGGCTCACTTTTATATCCCCCATTATGGTATCCGTTGGTAGAGTTTTCTATCTGTTTAGTTTTCGATGAACTGAAATAATCATAGTAAAGAATTTACTACACATGTATATTATATAAGGATATACATGTATACGTGATAAAGTGTCAGGTAATAGCTACATGTATATGTACTTAGCTAAATGTTGTTCTGACGTATTATATATGTTATTATTTGTTATAGAATTACATTACGTCTCGAAATAAAATTTGTATTTGTTTATTGGTACCGGGCTCCAGTGCGGTGTCCTTATGACATGCGGTTGCTCAGTAGTCACTGGGACAATGGGAGACTCCATGTATAAACTGGTCTTGTCTATGGCAGCGAGTCTTACTCCTAACTGTGGATTATAGTGTTCGCAGCTCTTTCAGTATCCAAATGTACTGGTAGGTAACCTTTTGCATTAAAATATATACAAATATCAAATTAACAATTAAATTTCATTACGTTGCTTTTCATACTGAGTCAAACATTTAATATACAGTACATTACAAAAAAAAAACTTACGTGTTCGTCTGTCTGTGCGAGGTTACAAGTTTCTCTATTTCCGGTTTTTCTGATTTCAGGACTTCAACTAAAACAAAAGAAAAACGGACAGTAAACTACATACATGTATAAAACATAATAAACACTCTTCATAGTTTAGTGAGTTTAGATTATATCATAAAACACGACATGTATAATACTCATTTTTGTTGATTTTTGCAATTACTGCATATTCAGTTAAGTAAATTAGCATACTAAAATTAACTAATATGTTTCAATGATACATTCTAGCTAGATAGTTCATACATGTATTTGTATTATCCAAAATATTAATATAGATTTGTTACAATCAAGCACTTTGGTGCACATTTCTGGATTTGAAACGTTCAGAACAGTAACAGTTGAATGATTTTGTCAAAAAGAACATTTCTGAGTGTATACAGACAGAATCATGCTGATAATGCAACGATACTACGTACGCATAAAATCTGCGGGGTTATATAAGGGATCACATGAGTGCCCCATTCTCTCTAAGAAGGTTAAGGGATCTTTGTGTGCTGCACCGAAATATATAACCTATAAATAAAACACAGTATCATTATGTATGCAAAATTGATGCAAAAAATATAGAAACATATTGATCGGTAAAAGCTTTTTCTTAATATACATTTCGTTTGAAAAATACCCATATTAATTAAAGTAAAGATTGATACACTAAACATGGTATCAATTTATATATTTATCATTAAGTTTCAAATTAAAAGCTGCTTTATTGGCAGATCTAAGTATTACCTGACCCAGGGCCATGAGAAGTAAGGAATCAAACATGTGATATATTTGACTGGATGGTTGGTGTATCGTGATAATAACTGTCTTGTTACATTCACTCGCAAAGAACTTAAGTTGTTTAACGAGAGAAAGGGCTGTGCTTGAATCAAGCCCTGAAGTTGGTTCCTGTAAAACATGTACAATATTTACACCAATAAGTGATATGGTACATCTAATTCATTTATAAATAATAGAATTCCCAAGAAAATGAAGTGCCTTTTGAAGATCTAATTAAAAAATTACATGAAGGTGTATTATAATAAAAATACAGGTTAAGCTCAATTTCCGTTTAAACCCAAACATTTCACAGAAGTTATGGCCCCTTTTTGACTTTACTCTCAGCGGGGTATTCTTTCCTCTAAACACTTTTTTAGTTTCACTCACATCTAGAAGTAGTATATCCGGGTCTGTTAGAAGCTCACAAGCAATACTCGCTCTTTTCTTCTCCCCACCAGACAGTCCTCGTATAAACATGTCACCCATCACTGTGATAACAAACACAACAGAATCTCGATATTAATGTATTCGGATCCTAATATTGTACTTTTTTTACACATGTGCTTAAATTCAGCGTAATGCTATACACAAATGATAATATTACAAAAAAGTACTGCACAATTATTATTATTTCTTTGGTTATTACCTCAGATACATCCGCTTTTTACGACATGTACTAAAACTTTTTGTAAAATTTGACAATTTTTCAAGTGAAAAATCCCCAATAGTGAGTTTAAAATATCTTTAAAGATAGTAAAAGTATACATTTCCTGTTAGCGTGTTGAGTTGCCCACACGTTGCAATATAATATGAGTTAAATATTTTGTACTGCATTGCAATAACATGGAAGTTTATAACATGCGTTGAAAAATTCGAATTGTCGAATTTCTTTCCCTTCTATGTATATACGGGTTACATGGAAAAAAGTACTAGTAAATCTGTTGTAACATTGCTGTACCTGTGCCAATACATTTCCTAATATCAAGCATGTCTATTATTTCATTGAGCCGACGAATCTTCTCTTCGTACGAAATACATTCAGGTAATCTTATCATGGCCGTAAACTGGAATAAAATATTAAAATATATCATTCAATTTGATATACAGTCTGACATGAGAACAAATGTCGCAAAAGGTGGGAAATAATTGCATGGCCCTTTGTTTATATAAAGTTTAACAAATAGGGGCCGCTGTTTACACGTGGCGAGTATCACATGTATATGGCTTCACATATCTATGTTTAAGTTAGAGTCCATATTTGGATGATCTTCGTAAATAAGAAAATATTTCTAATGATATATATTAGTTTCGAAAATTCGCGAAACTCGTGCAAAGCGGATAGCTGGGGGCGTGGTCTATGTCGATAGCTGGGGGCGTGGTCTAAGTCGGATAGGATTTGCCAGTGTGTAGAACTCGTATACAATCACACTCGTTTTCTGTCCTATACAAAAATAACACTGAGGAAACTTCGACGTGCATAATTGCATAATATAAAAAATACATATCTAGATAATATACATATATACATGTATAATATATTTTGTAAAAAATTATCATTGAAGCGTGACACGTAGAAAATGTTTCGACTTTTTTCGACGTCGCACGGAAAAATCGTGAAAAATGTGCAATTGAAATTAACCAGATTTTTTATTTGTAATATTATATCAGATTTGTGTGCATAGAGGATGGGGAATAAATCATTGATAGAGTTGGATTGATAAAATCAGTGTTAATATTTTCACGTCATTCATAAACTACAGCCGTCGAATAAAAACAACACGTGATTAGATAATTCGTAATATCAGAATAATAGGATTTTAATTTAGCTGCGGGTAAGTGTCGTATTTAAGTTTCTTCCTATTGATGTTAGTCTTATATTATTCACTGTACACCGTCAAACCTGTCAATAATGTCCACCCTTGTAAAACAAAAAAAGCCTTCACTAACAGGTGGCATTTATTCGGCGGTTGGTTTGTTCTAAAAAAATAAATGATTTCCAAAGAATGGCCTTTATTCACAGGATTGACTTTATCCTGAAGTGGATGCAAAACAGGTTTAACTGTATTTAATATTTAATGAAAAAGTATTTCATATTATCAGTACGTCCCTGATGGTCATTAGTAATACAGTTATGTCTATGTTTGTATTTTGGAAGAAACAGAAAGGTTTACATTTTTTGTATTTTGCTTCATAGCCCGCTAAATCATTGTTTCATCCTCACCCTTTGTTCATAGTAGTTCTTGTTAAACCCCACACATCTCTAAATGAGATTCAGTGTATATTCGACTTATCTATATACAACATATAGGCTGTAAGTATATATATTATATCTTATAGTATTTAGGGATGTGAACAAAATATCATCTATAGTTTTTGATTAGATACTTTCGTCTCGTGGTTTACGTACGTCACGAGGTGTACTTACGTCACGTGGTTAACTTACGTATAAAGTTTCCCATAAAGTTAAACGGGAGAAGAACACATCTTGTTGTAAAACAAAACCAAGTCTACGTCGTAGTTGTTTATCAAAGAGTTTTCCTGACAGAGTTATCTCTCCTGATGACACGAGTTGTCTCCCCGCTATGGCATTAAGTAGAGTCGTCTTACCAGCCCCTGAGGAAATATGATAAACACTGATAACTTGTTAACATTACACAGATTGTTAAAAAATTACCTTGTCATTTTTCAAATATAAACAAAATATTATCTGATTTACTTACTGCAAGGGGGCGTAATGCCTTTTATGATTCACGAAACTCATAACTAACTACCGTTTGATTTTGTACTAGAGTCAGGTCCGAACTATACGTAACTGATAATATCCTAGCAGAACTATCTAATTATTAGATTATTATTAATTCAATATTACAGTGTCGGACAATAATAAAGTATCAAGTCGTTTAATAAATAAACAGAAATTGTGATTTTTATCGGTCAAAGGTTAACACGCATACTAATAGAATTTACTGTTGAGTAAAGATCCTTTCCTTGATCCTAAAACTTAACAAACAATGCCCTAGTTTGGTGAACTGGCTTTAAACATATCTGTAAGACATAATTATTTATAGTGATGTTCGTGTAAGTTTTTATTCTGAAAATAAAACTTTATAATGTTTACCTGATGGTCCCATGATGGCCAACATATCTCCGCTACACGTAGAAAACTGGACATCATTTAAGATCTGAGAAGACTTTGTACCAACATTAACTTTATCAATACTTAAGATCGTATCTTTAGCGACTGATTTCATCCTGAAAATGTAGTCATCAGGATTATATGTCGATGTTTTCAAAATTATAATTTACGAGTTGCGCATAAACAAATACCAGACGGATGTTGATATTTTTTTAATATAATTTATTAATTTTGACAAGTACCGTATGATTGTGTTCTTTCGGGACGTGTTCTCATTGTAAGTTAAACAACAACAAACATGTGCAAACGATGAAGATTGTAGTTTGTTGATACAGATAAACATAAGTATTAAAGTTACGTTTTAAATGACACGATGTTGGATATTATGGGACTTACAGTAATTTATGTGCACGTGAACACATTCTTCATTTCTTTTGTAATGAATTGCTGGTAAGGATGAATGATGATATAAACCATCTGGGTGCGCGTACAGTGTGTAGAAAGATGACTTACTGTATGTATGATTTGAGTGGAGAAGGTTGTGGTTTTTACGTATGTAAGGAAAAAAACTGGGTGGGGGGACTCTGACCTTCAAAAGTCACGGATTTCCTTCTGCAATAAGGGTAGACCCTTTTTTCGCACTGTGATGTCAGAAGGCTATGCAGACTAACTGAAGAGAAATGTTTTGTCTCGTGCACAAATCAAACCAGAATGAGGAAAATCGCCCAACAAATTCATCAACAGCTTGGACAATAAAAGTACCGAAGGTGTCCGAAATATCCGCTTCTCGTTACTTTCTGGCTCATGCACCAAAACGCAACACATCTAATACAGTTCCAGGGAAACTCTCGAGTGCGACGATTTCTTCGAAAACGCATTGGACTGAAACCTTTATCTATCAGCCTAGGCGTATGGGTTAAAATGAACATTTTACACTTCAGTATTAAGTTGGAAGTAACATCCTGCCAATTATACCATTATTATTAGCATCACAGTCATACCATTGTGGGGTCACATATTTTTAAAGTGGGTGGGGTTAATTATATCACAGTTTCGAGTGAAAGGTTATGTTTTGATTGTTGAGACACTTGTCAATGTACACTCCATTTGTGTAAACACGAGTGTGATAATTGATTGTTAAGTTCGACTTGTTCGATTGGCAGTCGTAGTCGATTTTTAGCTCGGCTGTTTTCGAAGAAAAAGTCGAGCTACTCTGATCACTGCGTTGTCTGTGCCTGTGCAAAAACTGTAATGTAGCTCATAATTCAGAAACTATAGGAGGTAGCAACATGAAACTTCATAGGTAGATAGATCTCACTGAGGCGGTGAACAGACGAGCGTTGGCACCGATTGCGGTGCTCTTGTTTAGATTTCCGTTGCAATCATTTGACTAAAATCAATGTCATTATTACAAAAAAAACCCCAAAAACATATTATCCGTATTACTGAAAATTAAGACGGAAACTGTCATTGACATTTTAAAAAAGACTTAATTATGGGTTGGGTGAGTATCTTTACTTTTTTCTGTTGGCTGAGTGTATGGTTTGTGCTTTAAAAATACGATTGTTTCTAAGCTCTGTGTATTTCATTTGTGGTATGAATAAAGATAACAATACATACATAAGGTTGGTGGTAATTTAACAAGGGTATATTGTAATGTGTTACATTTATTTGCAAATTGTATAACGTTCAGCCTTGCTGAATATATTGCAATATATAACAGGTTCAGATTACAAATGTATTCATTTTGAACAAATTCAAATACATTTTTTTACCTATGTACATTACAATGTACAAGGAAGTGTGTTTACAATAGATATATATATATATTTATACCCTTGGCGTTTTTTGCCCCGAGTTTCGCATTTAGTATACTTGCGTTGTGTTAATTGAATTAATCCTTCAAATTGTTTTCATGTCGTGATGTGAGTACAATTTCTATTATGAGTACCATGTTTATCTCGAGCATTTAGGCTGGTCCGAAGACTCCTCGAGATAACGAGGTTTTACTGTTTTTATAACATAACAATTGTAGAATGTAAGATTTTTAACATAGTTGTGTAGACGTTTGATCAATAACTCTTTTAGCTTTAGCTTTAAGACGAGACTTATTGTACAAGCTTATTCATCACATTATATCCGAACAAGTTTTAACTAACTCACACCCCGTCAAAAGTAAGGTCTCTTGTTTTAAATCGTGAATCAAATAAATGGGAGCGTATGAGAGGACGATCTAAAGAAGCCCAAATACATGTACATGTATGTATATTGTCATCAATTAGTTACTGACATGAGGACTTTTTCAATGTCGTGACATTAATCTTAACACAAAAGTAAACCGCGACCAATAAAGCTTTTAGCTTGGAGATCAATATCTCGTGTCAGACTTCATGAGTTTAACTGGCTAAGGTTGAACATTTATGCACTTTATTTAATTACTTATCTTAAAAGAAATAAACTGGCTTATTAGGTTGTGGGGAAGAACGGTTAATGAGTTCGAATCTTGGGTGCAGCGCATGACTTTCGTAGGTCGTGGGTTCGAGTCAACTACTGTGTCTAGATATTAACAGGAAAAGGGCGTGGTGTGTATCGGTACTTTACATTGGGCACGATAACGAACCAGGAATAGTAGTTCCTATAGTACTGTAGTAGATATAAATTCTCGGTTCTCTTGTATTTTATCTCCCCTCTCTCTGGGACGGCTCTGAAATGACCATATCTGTCGAATGGGCCGTTAATGAACAGATGAATAAATAAAATAATAGATCGCTCGTCCTACACTGGCTGGACATTAATTGTACGGTTTGCACTGGTTCAGAATCCAGTGAAATTGCTTGATATAATTGCGTATCGGTATTTAACTGAAACTCTGTTAATACAATCGTTTACCTCGAAATATAAATAAATTCTTTCTTACAATCACTTACCTTTAAATAACTTGTCCGATACTTCCAAAGAATATTAATATGTCACATGCTGTACAACGCGACGGCTAGGATTAATTGACGTCTATGAACACGTAAATTATAAGACATGAGTTATCGAGTCATCTCAATGTAACGTATAAAAAGCATTTGATTAATGCAAAATGAATTCAAAACAGTGAATTTCACCTACATGTTTTTAGTAATAAATTATTTCTCTGTAGTGTAATCTTTAATCAATCAACGCCGATTCCCATTGAATAGCCGCTCAAAAAATCTCGAAGTATAGTATATTTTATACCGTATTTAACACAGTTCTTTTATTCTGTGTCCTGTATACCGGCCAATTGTTTGACCACAACGTTTTAAGTCAAGCGTGTATTGAGAAAGATTAACTTTTCGCCTTCTAAAATGTCCTTGTTATTATTATAGTGATTGCTGCATTAAACTTTCTGTATAAGAAGTATATAATATAGTGGTTTGATTGACACGGTATACTAAACTTTATACCAGTCCGTATGTTCACTATTTTTTATAAAAATGTGAGTGGTTTGAATTTGAGTTTTAATCCAGATTTACATGAAAGTGTGAAGTAAATTTAAAAGTATAAGACCACATGGTTGTTCATTTACTACTTAACACGGACATACTTATCTCGTAAGTTGTGTGTCATTATGTGTTGGTGATTGAATTGAATTTACCCGGTCCTAATGTAAATGTCGCCAAATATGTGTAAATGTCAAATTTGTTTATCTTTATTAGTAGTATTAGTATTTTTATTTGCCTTTTAGGCCACCAGCCCATATACATGTACATACAAAATGTACATGTTAACACATACGTATGATTCATAGAATCAAACCATATACATGTACAGTATAACCTCTCCAGAGCGACTCTCTGTAGAGCAACAACCTCTCTATAACAACACCTTGAAAAATTTCCATAAGTTGATATTTACTATAAATTGAACCTCTGTAGAGCAACAACCTCTCTATAACAACACCTTCAAAATGTCCATAAGTTGATATTTACTATAAATTTAACCTCTGTAGAGCAACAACCTCTCTATAACAACACCTTCAAAATGTCCATAAGTTGATATTTACTATAAATTTAAACTCTGTAGAACAACAACCTCTCTATAACAACACCTTCAAAATTTCCATAAGTTGATATTTACTATAAATTTAACCTCTGTAGAGCAACAACCTCTCTATAACAACACCTTTAAAATTTCCATAAGTTGATATTTACTATAAATTTAACTTCTGTAGAGCAACAACATCAAAACGACGGTCAATATTTGCAGCTCCCACATGGTGCTGCTGTACAGAGGTTGTACTGTATTCGATCAAAGTTTGAAACTGTTGCTTTTAGTGTTTATTATTGTTTTGGAGGACACAGTATTCGGTTCCTGATGACATTTTCTACCTTCAGCGTAGTTTATACAGGAACGGGTGCCTCATAAAATTTAAAAATTGAACTAAACAAAATCTAGTCGAATATCATATGCAAGAGATACAGTGGACACTCAGGCAATCGAAAGTTAATTTTATATTAATAGAATTTGAACAATACTCACATTCCTATGGAAACCATTAAAATTTGACCAGAAAATATAAACGTGTTCACGTTTGCACGACGGACTCTGTTTTGTTTTGGCGCGGACCTCAAATATTAAACAGCAAAATGGAAAGTACAAAATCATCCTACGCTACTAGTTAAGTGTCAAGATGATGAATGTCTATTAAGTTTTATTTGCGCAACTTTTATGTTAATTTTTCATGTATGGCGAAGTCAAAATATTTTTGGTTCATTAAAAATTTTATGTTAATTTTTCATGTATGGCGAAGTCAAAATATTTTTGCTTCATTAAAAGGAACCATTTATGTAACATAAACGCTTAAAATGTCTTCATCACTCTGCTTAATAATAAAAACAAAACCTCAATTTTTAGTTTTTTAATACACTTTATTTAATTAATAGAAGTAACAAGATGGAAATCATCAAAACAAATTATAATAGTAAATCAGTGTAGTAAACTTAGTTTAAACAATATTTAGTCACAAAAATAATTGTATGACAGACAATACAAAACAATTAATACATAAATTTAATTTGACTTATGTAAATTCCGTTCCGTATGGTATTCATAAATTAAACATATATACATTTGCATTGGTGTAATGCTTCAGTGTTTAGAATACTAATTAATTAAGTGTAAGTATACTTATACAAAGCGCTGAATTCTTTGTGTTACTGTGGGATCCCCTACATGAAACTCTATAATATTTTCGTATCTCATTAATTTGTAGTTTATGTTGTTTAGTGAGTTAACGGACTATTTGCAATCTATGTGTTTGAATTCCCTTATAATATGTAACTTCAAGTGTACTAAGTTTGATCAAGCTATGAAACGTTCGCGATTTTCTTTAATCCCCGGACAGAGATCTAAATACTAATTATTATATTCATTTGACCTAAGCCCTCTTTAAAATTCTGCAGAATCTTGCAATTATTGGTCAGTTTTCGTAACTAAGTATAAAACGCTAATTATTAATGTTTTGATTGGTAATCAAAACTAGACTGATGAACATTTAACATGAGACACAAAACTAGACTGATGAATATTGAACACGAGACACAAAACTAGACTGATGAATATTGAACACGATACACAAAACTAGACTGACGAACATTTAACATGAGGCTCAAAATAGACTTATGAACATTTAACACATGACACAAAATAGACTGACGAACGTTTAACACGAGACACAAAACTAGACTGACGAACATTTAACACGAGACACAAAACTAGACTGATGAACATTTAACACATGACACAAAACTAGACTGACGAACATTTAACATGAGGCTCAAAATAGACTGATGAACATTTAACACATGACACAAAACTAGACTGATGAACATTTAACACATGACACAAAATTAGACTGAGGAATATTTAACATGTGACACAAAACTAGACTGATGAACATTTAACATGAGGCTCAAAATAGACTGATGAACATTTAACACATGACACAAAACTAGACTGACGAACATTTAACACGAGACACAAAACTAGACTGACGAACATTTAACACGAGACACAAAATTAAACTGATGAACATTTAACATGTGACACAAAACTAGACTGATGAACATTTAACATGAGGCTCAAAATAGACTGATGAACATTTAACACATCGCACAAAAATAGACTGATGAACATTTAACACGAGACACAAAACTAGACTGACGAACATTTAACACATGACACAAAACTAGACTGACGAACATTTAACATGAGGCTCAAAATAGACTGATGAACATTTAACACATGACACAAAACTAGACTGACGAACATTTAACACGAGACACAAAACTAGACTGACGAACATTTAACACATGAAACAGAACTAGACTGATGAACATTTAACATGAGGCTCAAAATAGACTGATGAACATTTAACACGAGACACAAAACTAGACTGATGAACATTTAACACATGACACAGAACTAGACTGACGAACATTGAACATGAGGCTCAAAATAGACTGATGAACATTTAACACGAGACACAAAACTAGACTGACGAACATTTAACACGAGACACAAAACTAGACTGATGAACATTTAACACATGACACAGAAGTAGACTGACGAACATTTAACATGAGGCTCAAAATAGACTGATGAACATTTAACACATGACACAAAACTAGACTGATGAACATTTAACACATGACACAAAACTAGACTGAGGAATATTTAACATGTGACACAAAACTAGACTGATGAACATTTAACATGAGGCTCAAAATAGACTGATGAACATTTAACACATGACACAAAACTAGACTGACGAACATTTAACACGAGACACAAAACTAGACTGACGAACATTTAACACGAGACACAAAATTAAACTGATGAACATTTAACATGTGACACAAAACTAGACTGATGAATATTTAACATGAGGCTCAAAATAGACTGATGAACATTTAACACATCGCACAAAAATAGACTGATGAACATTTAACACGAGACACAAAACTAGACTGACGAACATTTAACACATGACACAAAACTAGACTGACGAACATTTAACATGAGGCTCAAAATAGACTAATGAACATTTACCACATGACACACAACTAGACTGACGAACATTTAACACGAGACACAAAACTAGACTGACGAACATTTCACAAGTGACACAAAACTTGACTGACGAATATTTTACACGTGACACAAAACTAGACTGACGAACATTTAACACGTGACACAATACTAGACTGATGAAGATTTAGCACAAGACACAAAACTAGACTGTCGATCATTTAAAAATGGTGTGTAGAAAATTCGACACGAAACTATTATTATGATGTACTGGGGGCGTGTCAGACCAGATACGTCAGGTGATACATCATTAGTATGATGTACTGGGGGCGTGTCAGACCAGATACGTCAGGTGATACATCATTAGTATGATGTACTGGGGGCGTGTCAGACCAGATGCGTCAGGTGATACATCATTAGTATGATGTACTGGGGGCGTGTCAGACTAGATGTGTCAGGTGATACATCATTAGTATGATGTACTGGGGGCTTGTCAGACCAGATACGTCAGGTGATACATCATTAGTATGATGTATTGGGGGCGTGTCAGACCAGAAACGTCAGGTGATACATCATTAGTATGATGTATTGGGGGCGTGTCAGACCAGATACGTCAGGCACCTGTTAGTAAAACAATCTACTTGAGAAATAGCACAGTCATCAATCAATGTCAGCAATAAAATCTCATTCAAGTAAATGTAATACATTATGCATCTTACTCCTTACAACATTAAACATTCAATTAACTTCTATCAACAATTAAATGCATCAATATATTTAAACATGCCTTCTTGGTATGGAAGAAGGTGTATATATAGTATTATGTATATATTATTGATACACAAGAACATGTATAATAACCAAACATTTCTATAAAGTATTTAACAAAATCAACTGTCACACATTCAGATCATTATTTTAAAACTTTCTTTCCTCTTTTAACATACTACGCTTTATTAAACACAATTACAACATTGAAGCCCTGTATAATTATATTTTATAAAAGAATAATACTGACTTTAATGCATAATAATTATGAAAGAAAACTTATCTTATTACGAAAATATGCATGCTTATATGATTATAATATTATGGCTGAATAAAATTCATATTGTGCAGAATGTAAACAATGATACAACATGTACATGTAAATGTATTTCATCAAATTTATATCATTTCTAGCGCACTAGATGACCTTACAAGACGAATACTTTGAGTTCTAACTGCCCTAATGTCATGATGAAATCTTGTAATGCGTACTGTTCTTCCTTGAACGACCAAGAAACATTCAAAGTAGTAATGCTTGTCCATGTTCGATCTTTAATTGGTATGCGAACTCGAATTCAAGGTGACAATATTTAAGCAAAATAGTCGAGGTATTCACTTAAGTACACAAGATAACTGATTACTGAGTCATTGATGTTATAATACTCACAAACAACAGTACGTTCCATATGATAGCACATATCGCACAACATTTGTCCATAGCCCTAGATACCATCTTCCAAGTAACACGATGTAATTCATTCGCCATTTTCACCCTGTAACTTAAAATATCTTTCATACTTGGCGGCGTACCGTTGGATGCGCGATTCGTCATCGGATCCGGTGATTTCTCCGATTCGTCGACTTTCTTCTTCCTCACACAACACATTCTTACAAAATATTTCAGTTGTTTTGGTACATTGTGTTCTTCATCAATATGAAACACACCAAGAGATACCACAGTTAACACAACCGTCATTACACTACCAAATAGTTGCAATCCCACATATATGGTAAACATGGCCACTTCATCCGATGTTTCAGGCATAGAACTGTTAACGACCGTAAGGAACACAGCAAGTGTAAGAAACACGGAAATAGATAATGTTACCCTCTCACCATCTTCAGATGGTAGTAGAAAACTGGTTACATTTAGTAATGAGATACACTGGTATGATCAAATTCATGACATGAAATAATGATTTGCGTTTTAAATCAATATTGAAAACGATGTGGTCATACTGTTTCTCATTGAATTCCGCGGCGCGAATATTTACCAAAGTGCCGAGGACCTCCCACTCTCCACTTGCAATCAGATACCCCAATGGTATTCGGTCCGTTACGTTCCGTAACGCTATTATTTCATTATTACTTGTCCATGATCCAAAATCAAACTTGCAGGCCTGTTGGTCGAATGGAAATTTAGCGATTCCTATCGGACAAGATACCGTGTACATCTTGTACGGCCAGACGGTCACTAAGCCATCATTTGAAACAACCGCCTGTCCTCCGTGACCTAAATCTGTAGGTTTACCAAAGGTGTCCATTAATGCAATGTCTGGCAGCCATATTGATGTGCCCTTTACTGTTATTACACTTATGTTTGAATATTGATCTTTATCCCAAAATAAAAAGTCATCCTTCCATTTCATTTCCAGAAATGCTCGAATGGTTATTGTTTGTCTTTTTTCGTTCATATTATCTATTGACATCAGGAACAAGTTCAAAGTCACATCCAATGGAGTTGATTTGTTCACATGCGGCTTCACATCAGGTAAAATAATCATCGAGGATAAAAAAGTCAAGATAGTTGTATAAAAAATGCTTCTTAAATGAACCCCTTTCATTAGAAAATAAAGTTAACAAGAAATTCGGAACATTTTTCCTTTTAATTATATATATTTATATATACATACAACCTTTATTACATAATAATATACAAATTACAAAAAAGCATCATAATATAATTGCATTCTTGGTTCTGAAATTCCATATTGACCTTAAGAAGAAAGGTAGATAATCATCAGTACAACTATTTAAAAATCTATACACAATTATAATTTTTACAAACAACAACAAAAAAGATTTCAACAAATACATACTAGTGACTAATATATAAGTATGCGTCAGGTGATGATTAAAATATATAACAATATATAACACTTCTGTTACAATTTGTCACATACGCACGCTCGGTTGTCCATGAACTTAATGACCACCCCTCGTACTATCCACTGGAGTAAAAGGGTTGTTCTATTACAAGTACATTTGTACAACAATGTAACAAAAACATTCTCCAATTTTACAAAGACTGTTATGGCGATGCTCTTTTGTTATCTGGGAGTAGATCGCTTCAATCTCAAAGCTATGTATGCCGCTATACGACCTAACACAACCAGACATGCTAATGTCCCCACGTAACAAAATACCGGAAGTCCAATACCAGCTTCACGCAGCACATCGTCTGACGTCACAAGATCGGACGAATTTTTGAGACATTTAGGAAAATTTGTGACACTTGTCAAGTTACAACTGAAAAGATAAAATAATTCCACGAACTAAATTACAGTACAAATACAAAGAATATACGGAATGTAAATAAATACTTCGTTTATTTCAGATATATTTCTATAAGTTTATTAATTAAAAAAATCGTGTCAAACAAGAAGTGTTTGTGAAACACGGATGGCCCTTGTGACCTTAACATTAAATTTTGCCCTAGTGACCTCAAAATCAATAGGGGTCATCTACATGTGATGACCAACATCCAAATCAAATCTATGGCCAAATAGTTTTCTAGTTATTGCCCGGACAAATTTTGGTCACGAACCGACCGACGGACCGGTCGACCGACCCGTGCAAAGCAATATACAAATGTATCCCCTTTTCTACGAAAGAGGGCATACTTCCTTACCTTATTGGGTCCATGTCATCAAACGTTAAGATACACATAGCGCTCAGTGGGTAGTGAATTGTTGACATGTATTTTGCCCAAAACAACCAGGATGGGAAAGTTTGTGTGATGAATCCACTGCAGAGAAGTCCAGTCAGTATAACAGTGTTACCAGTTAATAAAGATATTTGAATGTTAGTGATTGTTGCTCCAATAAACAAACCGATACCCTGTAAGTATAAAAATACTTCAATTTGTACGATTGAAAGTGATCAGCACAATCGTAACTACTCGGGCATTTCCGTAACTGGGAAATACGCACTTTACAATGGCCCTACATCAACAGAGCATCAACTAAATTTTTCATAAAAATGAACAAAAAAAAATGAAAAAAATAGCTGGCGCAAGGATAGACTTCATTGAACACATGTAGAAATATTAAATTTAATGTCAACAGATGTAATTATTCAAATTCCGTGTGTTAATACAAGCAATGTGTACACATGCATTATAACAATGTCATTATACAATGATCACCCGTACCTGAGCGTTTATAACGCTTAATATCAATATGGGCCATGTGATGAAGAATTCCCTTACTCCATTCAACCCAGCCATCCAATAAGCGAATGTATAAAACAAAGACGGCATAATCAACATCAATGGTAGCTCACTGATAGTTTTAGCAAAATAATAAGCCGACAGTCTGTAAGCACCGGAAGAACGTTCTTTGGAGACCACGCACAATTCTGCAGGAACTGAAATAAAAAACAAAATGAACTAAAACTAGGACGATGGGTTGTGGTTGTTTGAATCATTTTAAACAAAATCATAGATGTTGCATGTAGATAACTTCAATCAATATACATTCATAGGATTTATAAAACAAAATGATGAAACAACCCGTTTTTAACCAGGAAACTGCGAGAAATGATTTCTATTTTGACTGAGCGTAATGTCAGCGGGGACCAGATACTATTTTTTCTCAACGGATATTTGTAAGATGTTCCGACTGACAAATCAAGCACTCGAATAGTTATATAACAAGAAAATTACTTACACGTCAATATGGCACCGATAGCAGGAGTAAAAGTCCAAAACGTGACACAAAAAAATAACTGAAATAATAAAATTCAGAATTGATTATTATTATACTAAAAATGACATTTGACCGGATATATACAGATCTATTGCAGACAATTTTCGGCAGCTTTGAGAAATCTGATCAAAGACGTAACTTCATGGGATGCAATATTTACGAAGGTAGAGTCCGACTAGTGATACCACGCATATAAAAAGTAACATCTGTTTATACTTCATGGCAAAATCAGAACGTGCTGAATCCAAAAATGGCTTAAACTTAATATTACCCAAAAACTTAAAGATTTATACATCAATGACTGGTTTTCTGCCATGGAAAAATCTAAAAATAATACATTTACAAAATTGTCAAAACTTTATTTGGCTATGAAAATGACTTACCAAACACCCAAATAAATTTACTATCCTTTCTTATACAATTTAGAACAAGAAATCATGAACTCCCAATTGAAACAGGTAACTGGAATAAAACACCATTAAATGAACGTCTCTGCATAAACTGTTCGAAATTAGGTGATGAATATAATTATTCATTTTATTGTAACCTTTTTATTGATCAAAGAAAGCAGCTTTTAAAATCTTGTTATTGTGGAAACCCAAATACTAACAAAAACTAACTCAACTCTTCAACAACGCGTCTAAAGCTGAAATTGTAAAGTTGTGTAAGTTCATTAAACAATTATTTTGAAAACTGTCCACTAATTTAAATAAACCTCTTTTCTTTTGTTTTCTCTTTTTTGTGACTGTCAGGTGTCCATATTGGACATCATCTTTTTTCTCTTTTCGTGTAAAGAATCTCAATCCAATGCACTCTACTATCGCATTATGTTTTTATATTTGTTTATCTGTTTATGTTCATTTTCTGCATGTTAGTATGACTATTTCCTAACAATGTCAAAGAGCCTCAACTAAAATGTTAATTGTTTACCTCATTAATTCATGTATCATGAACAGAGTGAATAAAAGTGTTTTGACTTTGACTTTATAATATTGACTAAATCATGAAAGACATGAAACAGACCGGGAGACAGAGCATTACAACATTAAGAGTTATCTGTCTTGTTCTACACAAACAATGACGTCATCTCCACATGAACATTCGAAAGGAACACTACTGCACATTACATTCATAATGACAATTATGTAAGAAATTTAAAGATACGACTTACAAGGCCCATTCTATCTCGAAACACTTCGTTAGATTTCGGAATTTGAAAGAATAATACACCAACAACACAAGCCATTACAGCGAAGTGTATGACATTATACATGTGTAGAATGCGCCCCCTAGACTGTTTGAAATTTCTCCAACATAACATCTTAAATTGCGTCTTAAAACTGGTCGGCCATCTTTGACGACAAACGTCATTTACAGCAGCGACATCTACACCCTCCAGTGTCACGATAGCTCTTGACGAGACTACAAATATAAATGTATATATATCAATAAATAGGTCTCAACTTTCATCAAAAGAGAAAACAATACTAGGATACTAGTTTTTTTTATCTTTACATTAGTCGGCAGATTAATGTACATTTTACTTCAAAAGAGAGTTATTATCAACATGAAATACTTTTACATTGAAAATGACTTTTAACTACGATCATGGACGTAAGGGAGAATTATATTTCTATACATGTGTACATGTGTTATCTTATGTTTGCCTGGTTTAGCGTCTATATTCGTCTTTTTGACTGTTTTGATGATTATTTCACTGCTTTATTCTATAAACAAACTAGTGTTCATCTTGTTTATTTTTAAAACCAAATTTTATTGAGCGATCTACATACAACATTCTGTTCTATTCATTGTTTGGTTCATACATTGCTGATATAAGTTAACGTACATTTTGTGATGATCATATTTTTATTTAGCTCTATATTGTTGTGTTTCAAAGAGTCGTTTTCTCCAGGCTCACTTTTATATGCTCCATTATAGTATCCGCATGTAGAGTTTTTCCCACGTTCTGTATTCGATGAACTGGAATAATCATAGAGAAAAATTACTTATACATGTATATTAAGGGTATACATGTATACGTGATAAAGTGCTGTCAAGGATGTACTTAGCTAAATGTTGTTCTGACGTAGATATATATCATAAACAAGGACTTATATACATGTATGTATATAAGTCCTTGTCATAAACCATCTCTATATAATATTTGCATTTGTTTTTTATTTTGTCTATTATTTTGTGTATTACTGTATTCGCAGTTCTTTCAGTGTCCACGTGTACTGGTTGGTAACTATTTACAAGTACATTAAAATATAAACACATGTCCTTCAGATATATTCTGACTACTTTGAAATCCAACAAGTTTGGTGACTAACTAACAATTAAATTTCAGTACGTTGTATTTCATGCAGAGTCAAACATTCAATATGTACATTACAATAACCACTTACATGTTCGTCTGTCTGTGCGAGTTTACAAGTTTCTCTATTTCCGGTTTCTCTGATTTCAGGACTTCAACTAAAACAAAAGAAAAAACGGAATGTAAACTATATACATGTATAAATCATAATAAACACTCTTCATAGTTTAGTGAGTGAGTTTAGATTATATCATTAAACACGACATGGTTTAATATTAATTTTTTGTTGAATTTTGCAATTACTGCACATTTAATTAAGTAAATTAGCATCCGTTATCACATATTAACATTAATTAATATGATTCAATAATACATACATGTCTGAGTTGAAGTGCGTGTATAAGATAGATTGAAGATATGTAGACAGAACTAGATATTTCATAAATTATATGTATTTGTATTGTCCACAATATATTAAAAGACTTGTTGCAATCAAGCACTTTGGTGACATTTCTGGATTTGAAACGTTCAGAACAGTAACAGTTGGATGATTTTGTCAAAAAAGAACATTTCTGAGTGTATACAGACAGAATCATGCTGATAATGCAACAATACGTACGCATAAAATCTGCGGGGTTATATAAGGGATCACATGAGTGCCCCATTCTCTCCAAGAAGGTTAAGGGATCTTTGTGTGCTGCACCGAAATATATAACCTATAAATAAAACACAGTATCATTATGCATGCAAAATTGATGCAAAAATATAGAAACATATTGATCGGTAAAAGCTTTTTCTTAATATACATTTCGTTTGAAAAATACCCATATTAATTGAAGTAAAGATTGAGACACTAAACACGGCATCAATTTATATATTTATCATATAGTTTCAAATTAAAAGCTGCTTTATTGGCAGATTTAAGTATTACCTGACCCAGGGCCATGAGAAGTAAGGAATCAAACATATGATATATTTGACTGGATGGTTGGTGTATCGTGATAATAACTGTCTTGTTACATTCACTAGCAAAGAACTTAAGTTGTTTAACCAGAGAAAGGGCTGTGCTTGAATCAAGCCCTGAAGTTGGTTCCTGTAAAACATGTACAATATTTACACCAATAAGTGATAAAGTACATTTGCATACATTTATAAATGATACAATTCCCAAGAAAATGAAGAGCCTTTTAAAGATTTAATTTTAAAAAATACACGAAGGTGTATAATAACGGTCAAGCTCGATTTCCGTTTAAATCCAAACATTTTCACAGAAGTTATGGCCCCTTTTTTACTTTACTCTCAGCGGGGGAATTCGTTTCCTCTGAACGAATTTTTAGTTTCACTCACATCAATAAGAAGTATATCCGGGTCTGTTAGAAGCTCACAAGCAATACTCGCTCTTTTCTTCTCCCCACCAGACAGTCCTCGTATAAACATGTCACCCATCACTGTGATAACAAACACAATAAAATCTCGATATTAAGGTATTCGGATCCTGTACTTTTCTGACATATCTGCTTAAATTTAGCTTAATGCAATGCACAAAATGTTAATATTGCAAACATAGTACTGCCCAATTATCATAAATCCTTTGATAATTACCTCAGATACATCAGTATTTTACGACATATTTTACGACATATTTTATGTAAGAGTTGTTGCCCTTGTTGAAAAATAGAAAAATATTCATTTCTAAAAATATTGCATGGTGACCTATATTTTTCTTTATTAATTTTGATTGATACTGTGTTTTGCATCTTTTTTATCGTGAGTTTTCATCGAAATGGATATTCCCCTTTCTTTAATCTTTGAAAATCGGCTACTCCGATCATTTTTTAAAATTCTCACTGTAAATCATGTTCTATCAGTGAAACATAAAAAAAAGTATTGCTCCATATTGTGTGATTGTAATACCTCCATATTTATTCATAGGAAATCAAATTACAAAAAAGAAAGTTTTTAGATATCTGTTGTACCATTGCTGTACCTGTATCAATACATTTCCTTATATCAAACATATCTATTATTTCATTGAGCCGACGAATCTTCTCTTCGTACGAAATACATTCAGGTAATCTTATCATTGCCGTAAACTGGAATGAAATATTAAAATATATCATTCAATTTGATATACAGTCTGACATGAGAACAAATGTCGCAAAAGGTGGGAAATAATTTCATGGCCCTTTTGTTTATATACAAGTTTAACAAGTGGCGAGTATCACATGTATGGCTTCACATATCTATGTTTAAGTTAGAGTCCATGTTTGAATGATCTTCGTAAATAAGAAAATATTTCTTATGAAGTATATTAGTTTCGAAAATTTCGCGAAACTCGTGCAAAGCGGATAGCTGGGGGCGTGGTCTAAGTCGGACAGAATTTGCCAGTGTGTAGAACTCGACGTATACAATCACACCCGTTCTCTGTCCAATATAAAAAATAGTATTGAGGAAATTCGACGTGCATAATTGTATATATATATATTATAAAACATATCTAGATATAATATACAGATATGATACATTTTGTAAGAAAAATGATCATTGAAGAGTAACATGTAGAAAATGTGTCGTTTTTCTTTCGACGTCGCACGGGAAAATCGTGAAAAATGTGCAATTGAAATTAACCAGATTTTTTTTCTAACATTACGTCGTGATATCATATTAAATTTGTGTACATGTTTCGATAATAAATTATTGATAGAGTTGATAAAAGCAGTGTTATTTTCGCGTTTTTCATAAACTAAAATCGTGGAATTATACAACACGTGATTAGTTAATTCGTAATATCGGAATAATAGGATTTTAATTTAGCTGCGGGTAAGTGTCGTATTTAAGTTTCTTCTAATTGATGTTAGTGTTATAATATTCACTGTATACACTCAAACCTGTCAATAAAGTCCACCCTTGAGATACAAAAAAGGCCTTCACTAACAGGTGGCCTTTATTCGGTGGTCGGTTTGTTCTAAAATGATAACAATGGTTTCTTCACAGAAATGCCTTTATACCGAGGTGAATGCAAAAACATGTTTGATTGTATATAATGTTTGACGAAAGTCTTTTAATTTATGACATTGATGCGTCCTTAATGTTCAACAGTAAAACAGAATTGTCCACGTTTAGAATATGGTAGAACAAGAAACTTTTTTTTTCAATTTTGTTTCTTAGCCCGATAAATAAGAGATTTTACAACTGTGTGTCTTTTTGTAAAATTTGACCATTTTTCGAGTGAAAAATCATCAAAAGCGTGTTTAAGATATCTTTAAAGGTAGTAAAAGTATACATTTTCTGTTCGCGTGTGGAGTTGCCCATACGTTGCACTATATATGAGTTGAATATTTGTACTGCATTGCAATAGCAGGGAAGTTTATAACACGCGTTGGAAAATTCGAATTGTCGAAGTTCTTTCCCTTCTATATATATACGGGTTACATGGAAAAATAAATTTTTTTTTCGTGACAAACCCCTTTGATTCTGACAGGTCAGATTCCATTTGTGTATTGTATTCAAACGTTACTGATGGTTTACTTATGTCAAATGTTTAATGATGTTTTATGGAGCATAGACAACTAGTGGCCATGTAGCGCGCATCTAGACAAAAGTGTAAGTAACAAGTCAAATAGATGTGAAAAGGATAATATATTAATAAAAAAAATAATCATAAATGATATAAACTGGTAAAATTCACTTTTCCAATATTTTCCATTTGACTAAAGGATAACTACCGTAAACTTTCATTATCTCGGGGTTCATCGGATCAGGTAGTTGTATTAAAAAAACTACCTGATCGGACGTACCAGAATTAATGCTCAAGAAAAGCCTGGTGCTCGAACCAGTATAACAGGGTTTTATACCGCTAATACAACCGCTTTCCTGAAGTACCATTATTTTCCATTACCATTTCGTTCATAAAGAAGTTGATGAATATATGACTGTATGTTTCAGGTGTTTGGTTGTGATTGTTGTTGTATTTAATGTGAACTTTACGAACCATAGCTAAGGTGAAATTCACAAACCACAGCTAAGGTGAAATTTACAAACCACAGCTAAGGTGAAATTTACAAACATAATAACGTAACCACATGTTGTAATATGTTATACATGTTTGTAAATTTCACCTTAGGCATGTACTTGTCGATTTGTTAATAAAGTAAGTAAGTTTTTTAAGTAAGTAAGTGAATATACTAAACTGAACTGAGCTTCATTAGGAAGTCGACATTGATAGTTTTTGGCTCTTAATAAAACATGTATTAACGAATACATGTACACAGATTGACAAATTTGCGGTAATTTACGATGTGTGGCATTTGAAATAACCTAAAAATGTATTTTGTCTCGATTTGAATACTTTATGATACGAAGAGATTGTTTGTTCTTAAAATTGTGTAATTGTTGAACAATTGATTAGATTCTCATTATAAAAATGTCAAGGTAAACAAGTGAAACAAAATAGGTGAGCCATGATTCGTCAGTCGTAGTTACACTCCGTATTAATATGTATGAAGTTTTCTGAACGTTGTCGTAATAGATGCGCTTTCATGCGCTGGAATCAGTTCGCAAAGATTCGTCTTTGTGTCGTCCTCTTTCGCTTGATATGCAAATCATCTGACAACGGTATGCAAATTAGATTACAGTTGCGATCTCGAACGCCAGTTGAAAGAACGCTTTGTGAAGACTTTTCGATCAATTAACGTATTGAAACTTGAGTTGACCTAAATCAGCCAACATTCAAATTCAAGGGCAGATAACTCAAAAATGAGTTCATCACCCCAATCAGTCTTTTCGCTTAAATGTTTCTGTTATCATATGCTATGATCATGCAAAGTTTAAAAAAATCATGAAATAATTTTCATTTTACCTATAATTTACAAAAATGCTATGTCTATGTGAAAAAAACTAGAAACTGTAGGAAACGCCTTTAAGTCGAATGTTGTCATCACCTCACACACATCTCTAATTGAGTTCAGTGTATATTCGACTTATTAATACAACATATAGATTACAAGTATATATTATATCTTATAGTATTTAGGGACGTGAAACAAAATATCATATCTTGTTTTGATGGGATACTTTCGTCACGTGGTGTACTTACGTCATGTGGTATACTTACGTCACGTGGTTTACTTACGTATAATGTTTCCCATAAAGTTAACCGGGAGAGGAACACATCTTGTTGTAAAACAAAACCAAGTCTACGTCGTAGTTGTTTATCAAAGAGTTTTCCTGACAGAGTTATCTCTCCTGATGACACTAGTTGTCTCCCCGCTATGGCATTAAGTAGAGTCGTCTTACCAGCCCCTGAGGAAATATGATAAACACTGATAACTTGTTAACATTACACAGATTGTTAAAAAATTACCTTGTCATTTTTCAAATATAAACAAAATATTATCTGATTTACTTACTGCAAGGGACGTAACGCCTTTTATTATTCACATAACTCATATCTAACTACCGTTTTATATTTTGATTTTGTACTCGAGTCTTGTCCAAACTGTACGTTATTAAGAATATCCTGGCAGAACTATCTAATTATTAAATTGTTAATTAATTGATCTAAGAGTGTCGGATAGTAATAAAGGATCGAGTCATTAAATACAAATTTACGATAAAGAAATAGAGATTTAGATTTTTGTCGAAGGTTAACACATAATATAGATTCAATGTTGAATTAATATCCTTTTATTATCCTAAAGCTTAACAAACAATGCCCTAGTTTGGTAAACTGGCTTTAAACATATTTGTAAGACATACTCATTTACATGATATTCGTGTAAGTTTTTATTCTGAGAAATTCTGAGAATAAAACTATAATTACAATGTTTACCTGATGGTCCCATGATGGCCAACATATCTCCGCTACACGTAGAAAACTGAATATCATTTAAGATTTGAGTAGACTTCGTACCAACATTAACTTTATCAATACTTAAGATCGTATCTTTAGCGACTGATTTCATCCTGAAAATGTAGTCGGGATAATCTGTCAATAATAATGTTTTCAAAATTATAATTTACGAGTTGCGCATAAACAAATACCAGACGAATGTTGATTATTTTAACATAATTTATTAATTTTGACAAGTACTGTATGATTGTGTTATTTTGGGACGTGTTCTCATCGTAAAAGTAGATTTACGAGTTGGTTAAACAACAAACAAGTGCTGTACGGTGAAGAGTATAACAGAAGATTGTAGTTTGTTGATACAGATAAACATATTAAAGTTACGTTTTAAATGACACGATATGAGGTATTGTGGGACATATGTTGATTCATGTGCACGTCAACACATTCGTCATTTCTTGTGTAATGAATTGCTAATTAAGATTAATCCACAACGGTGTCCGCTTTCTTATTTAAACAGTTTTTCAAGCGGGTCCTCACCAAAATTGATAGAAATGTTTATGGCCATGAGATCTCGGTCAAGTCCGATAACCAGCCCAATCGACCCAGTCACTTGTGAGTTATGCCCCTTGACGCTTAGAAAAATGAATTTTGACGGGCGTATTTTTTATGACCTGGCACTCTTGTTTGTTCTATGCCGTCATAAGGCTATGCAGACTAACTAAAGAAAATACTTTCTGGCTCATGCACCAAACGCAAACATATCTAATACAGTACCAGGGACCTCTCGTGGGCCAAACAGGTCCATGGATAGTTTAATATCAATGTAAAGTTGCATGTTTGAAGTTTTCAAAAAGTTTGGGCAGACATGTAGAATCATGGTACGTTATGAGAAATCCAATATGGCCGCCAATTGATAGAAAACAATCTCCTCACACCAGTTACGTCACACTATGCTACTATAACCACTACCACCACTATAATCATGTGATGGTAGTTGTATCATGTGACCAACAATTGATGAACAAGACATTTCCCATAACCAACAAGTAGATTCACAATTTACATCTTTATCACATACAAATTGTTGAAAACACTGTATTTCAACAATTGATGGATCGAATTATTACGCGCAATCGAAAAGTAACTGTCTGAAATTAGCCATTGTTTACAAAGCGTGAAGTCACTACGTTTGTCTATTTCTAAGAAATTTTCCTTTCAACGTTTATTGTTTACTTTTTTATACATTCAATTTAATATTTTAATAAAAGGAAAGTACAGTGATAGAAATTTTTAAGTTTTAAAATCAAAAGTGGAAAAAATTATTCGGCTCTGAGACAGCCGAAGTTCACTAGGTGGTGGAAGTGGTATATGTACTGATCAAGGCAAGTAACCGCTGTGGGGATTTTGAATTGAAAAATGACCTTTTTCATAACAAGTTTGTTACTGAAAATTACAGAAACTGCCATTAACATTTGTAAAAACTTCATTATGTGTTGGGGTGATTATCATAAATGTTTCTCTGTTGACTGAATGTATGGCTTGTGCTTTAAAAGTACGAATGTTTCTAAGCCTTGTGTATTTCATTTGTTTTTTCTTACAGATTAATTTTGTGTTTACCAGTTTTGTTTGTCTTACGTTGTTTAACTGGTATGAATAAAGATGACAATATTTATCACATTGCAATGTGTTGTATAATGTTCAGCCATGCATATTTGATTGCAATATTTATTTTGAACAAATTCAAATATATTTATGTACCAATATACAACATCACCTACATATAGCTGTTCCGTTTTTTGCCCCAACTTGACGTCGTGTTAATTTACTTAATCGTTCAAATTGTTTTCATGTCGTGATGTAAATACAATTCTTATTACGAGTACCATATTTATCTCGAGCATTTAGTCTGATATAGCGATGTTATACTGTCTTTATAGCGTAAAAATGCATGTGGAAATGTTTTAGAATGTCAGATTTTAACAAACATGTAGTTGTGTAGATGTTTGATCAATAACTCACTGCTTTATGATGAGAATTATTGTACAAACTTATTCTTATCAAGTCTTTCATCACATTATATCCGTACACGTTTTATTTAATTCACACGATGTCAGTAGTTTAAGTCTTTTGTTTTCAAATCGTGAATCATTTAAATGGGAGCGTATGAGAGGACAACTAAACAAGTCCAAATACATGTGTACATGTATGTATATTGTCATCAATGGTAGTTACAGACATGAGGACTTTTTTCAATATCGTGACATTAACGAAAGTAAACCGCGACCAATAAAGTTTTTAGCTTGCAGATCAATATCTCGTGTCAGACTTCATATCTTGAGTCCATCGAGCTTAGGTTGTGTATTTTATATATTTTGTTTAATCACTCTTCTTCTTCTAGTGATGCACATGGCTCTCTTTGGAGCAATGCCGTGCATGGTAAACTGTACAAAGTCGTGATGAGACTCGCGCAATGTGTGCATGGTTAAAACTACGTACAAAAAGTCATTTGGAGTTAGCCTGCTTTACAGCCTCCCCCATGAAGGCCTCTAAGCGGGGGGGGGGGGGGGCTCAGGCAATGTTGTCTGGTAGTTCTTCCACAGTCGCACGCCTGATGGTAAGGAGTGTCCAAGGTAGTCAGTTTTACAGAATGGCACCGTTAATGAACCGGTTCGTGGGTTCGACTCTAGGGCGCAGCGTATGGCGTCAGAGGTATTCTGTTGATTCGATTCTCCGCCCCGCCTTTCGATCTTTCAAGGGACGCCTTTTAAAGACGTTTTCGGTAGTTCGCTACATTTTTCACATAGACATATAGGAAAAATTAAAACTGAACGATGAATTTTTTTTAAACTTTGCATAATCGTAGCATATGATAACAGAAACATTTTAAGCGAAACAAAATTGGGGGTCACTGATCTCGTTTTTTGAGTTATCTGCCCTTGAATTCGGATTTTTTGCTTATTTTAGGTCATTTCAAGGGCAGATAATGGAAAGCAAGGCCTTATCTGTTTTCATTTTTATGTAGCCGACTTCTTTTCATGTCATCGTGAAATATTTCATGAATTATTAAGGAATGTTTGTTTAATGTTTTCTTTCTTTACCTAAACCAATGCAAATTTTCTTTAAAAATGGCCTAATTTTGAAGAATTTTCAGACTCTTAACTTCAACTGAGAAAAGACAATATAAATGTTTAATGGAATTGCATGAAATTTTGTTTTAGACCAAGAATAAAATGAAAAACATTAACAAAAAGTAAAACAATGGTATTTGAGATTTATGTATGAGTTATCTGCCCTTGAAATGACCTAAAATAAGCAACAATTCAAATTCTAGGGCAGATAACTCAAAAACGAAATCAGTGACCCCCAATTTTTTTTTCGCTTAAAATGTTTCTGTTATCATATGCTACGAATATGCAAAGTTTAAAAAAAAATCATCGATCAGTTTTCATTTTTCCTATATGTCTATGTGAAAAAACTACCGAAAACGTCTTTAATAATAATAATAATCTTTATTTATTTTCTGTGTCGCCCTTCCAACTACAGAGTCAACTACTGTGTGTAGAAATTAACGGGAAAAGGGCGAGGTGTGTATCGGTGCTTTACATCGGGCTTGATGAAGAACCTGGAAAAACTATTCGAAAAGTTAAGAGATATAAATGTTCAGTTCTCCTGATTCTTTTCTTCCTTCTGTTTCTAAAGCGGCTCTGAAATGACCATAGCTGTCGAATGGGCCGTAAAACAACAGGTAGATAAATGAATAAATCGCTCGTCCTACACTGGCTGGATATTAATTGTACGGTTTGTATTGCTTCAGAATTGATATAATTGCGTGTCGGTATTTAACTGAAACTCTGTTTATAACAATCGTTTATCTCGAAAAATAAATAAATTCTATCTAACAGTCACTTACCTTATTAAAAAAAACTTATCCAATACTTCCAAAGAATATTGATATGTCACATGCTGTACAACGTGACGGCTAGGATTAATTAACGTCTATGAACATGTTTTATTGTAATAAGACATGAATTGTCGAGTCATCTCAATGAAACGTATAAAAAGCATTTGATTAATTCAAAATGAAAACAGTGAAATGTTTAATCAATCAACGCCGATTCCCATTGAATAGCCGCTGAAAGATATCGAAGTATAGTATATGATATATTGTATTTACTCAGTTCTTATAGCCCTGTATACCGGCCAATTGTTTGACCACAACTTTTTTAGTCAAGCGTGTTTTGAGAAAGATTAACTTTCCGCCTTTTAAAAATGTCATTTTCTAGACGAATTATATTTATGAGTATTAGTTTATAGTGTCTATTACTAGTTTGGGTAATCCTGGCCATTTGATTGGCTTATGGTGATGACTGAATCTATTTATAGTTGATAGGTAAGTAAATCATGCAGGCATTTCTCTGTGATGTTTAACCTAGATAAGCTGTTGTGTGGCATAATATCTGAAATGCTATTTGAAGCTCAATGTGGTTGTATCATAGCAGATTATGGTGAATTTGTTAACTTTTAGGGTTTATTCTATTTGATTGATGTAGGGTATGATATTATCATGTGCTTGTGAACTATATACATGAATTTATTCGTTTGCCAAATACTCATGATTGTCAATATATGTGTATTACTAGTACCCATATCATGTAAATATGTTATACTTTCCATAATGGAGGATTGAATAAGATATACAGTCAATATCCTTTATGAAAAAAAGCAACTTCATACAAAAAACATAAACCAATAAGCTTCTTGTAATTCGTCTACTTATAACTTTTTGTTATAGTTTTACCTATATGCATATGACCTGCATTACAATATGAATGAAAAATCGGTCTGTAATTTTAAATGTTAAAATATTTGTATGGGCTCGAACGATGTGGGTACACATTTCTCTCTTTTGTCTCGTATGGTAAAAATCAAGTCCGACAGTACTTTCAGTACTTTGATTTCTTGTTATTATTATAGCGATTGCTGCATTAATCTTACTGTATAAGAAGTGTATAATTTAGTGGTTTGATTGAGGCGGTATACTAAACTTTATACCAGTCCGTATGTTCACTATTTTGTTTATAAAAATGTGAGTGGTTTGATTTTGAGTTTTAATCCAGATTTACATAAAAGTGTGAAGTAAAAGTATAAGACCACATGGTTGTTCATTTATTACTTAACACGGACATACTCCCCACTTACCTCGTAAGTTGTATAAAAATTATCATGTGATGATGTTTGAATTGAATTTACCCGGTCCTAATGTTAATGTAGCCAAATATGTGTAAATGCCAAATTTGTTAATCTTTATTATAGGTTATGGACTACTGGGCGAAACCCTCCCCCCCCGGAGGAATTTTGGTAGACACCATTTTTTTAAACCTCAATGCCTGTTGATCATTTTCCCAGTGTCTACAGTCTGGGCGTTGGGGCGTTTGTGGACTACAGCATGCTAATTACCGTTACCGAAAAATACGTTTGACAATAAATTTGGTTAAAAGTCTAATACAAGATATTTTCTATTATTCATCAATTTGAACAATTGCTTTGACCATAATAAGTTAGCAGCGGCGTTACTTGTCGATCAAATGCATGTTTTTTTACTTTATTTCACTATATATGTTCTGTTATTTACGTTACCCTATTTACGTTACCCTGTATTAACCTAAAGTGACAAGGAAATGACAGATGTATATGTTCAGTTAACACAAAAGCAGCCGTAAACAAAGTTTTTATTCATATTAAGCAAATATTAACACATCTTCATGTTTTTCTTTCATTGAATGCTCGCTTGTGTCTTCATTTTACATAAAATGTGTTACATATAAAGATATACGTGTTACATGGAAATCATTTACATTACTGTGATGACATACTATGATCAAATAGGTATACAGTGATAGGTAATCATGACACATTCATTAATACCCATAACTGGAAACATTTCTAGTTACAAATGTAGTAAAATTTGACTGGCATAATAATAGTTTACGTTACATAACGTTACCTTGTGTACGATAAGTACTTAACACGTTTTCCCATGCATAAAACATTGATTTAATATATATACTTTATTACTAGCAATACATACATGTAAATTAACATTCCAACTTTTTTAATTCATCACTGATTGTGTTTTACGTTACATGGTTTTATTTATGTTACTTTTGAAATGATTCATAAACGAGTAACAAAATTTCTATGAACCTGTTATAAAATCAGAATCAAACTTTATTCTAAGAATATGTATTTTTTATGAAACAATCAAATTTACATTGACAGCGACAGTTCAATAAACATTGTGTCATTGACACACACAAACATGCGTGTAATTATACAACATGTACGTTTGCCAGGTTTCATTAGCTGTACATATTATCATCAAGATATTTTTCTTGTTCTGATGGCAAACGTTCACGAATTTCACAAATCCTCATCACTTTCTGTTTCAAATGTCGTTTTTATCATCAATGTCTCATGCATCGCATGCCTTTGGCACAATATTATCCTCGTACCAGTTATAATCCAGTATGTTGTAACGACCGAATTTCCAACCACTTTCATCCACTTTTAGAAGATCATGATTGCCGTTGTACTTAAGTTGAAAATACAACACACATACTGTAAAGTTCATCTGAACAAACATGCGTGCAAATTGGCCAATATTGTTATGTAATCTTCATTTATAGGAGCGAAGCTTTACTTTTTCTAATTAGAATTACTTGACGCCTCATACATCCGCTTTGAAAAATAGTACAAGTATACATTACAGACTTTGCAGTTTTGATAAAAGTTGGAGATACATGCATGATTCTTTTGGTTTCATCCGTTTCATCATGACTGTTGAGGTAACGAAATTCACTACATATTGAAAATAGTTTCATTCAGTAAAGTAGCGCTGGAACACTTATTGTCACTGAGAGTAGTGAAATTACATAAACACACAAGGTCAGACATTCAGTATACAGTATAATAGATGGCTTATAAAATATTGATTTTAATAATGTAATATTATTCTAAAATATAGACCAAGGCACTAAATGCACTGGAATTGTTTTGATTTTCAGAATATGCAACAGCTTGTAATTTCTCAATAGTTCATGATTGTAGGCGTATTTCTTCCAGGCAATGTAGCTTTTCCATGATTAATTGGCCAAATGATGTATATTGTGTACAGACTATACATACTTGACATTCAAATTCTAATTCAAAATGATGATAACACAGGCTTTTAAACTGTTTAAGGATGGTTTTATCTAAGACATTTAAACTTCGTTCCTGACGGTTAACTCAGTGCTTTGATTCTCAATTAGTGTGCCTGTGACGCCATCTCTAAAAGACTCATGCAGTGTAACCTTGAAGCATATGGATTAGACTTTCACTGCTCAAAGATTGGCTTTATCGACTGTGTCTTATGCTCGTTATTAGACATGAGCAAAAACTGGCCAAACGTGTTACGCTCTGTTCGTATCTCAGTTATTATACTACACTGAATGCTCTCTGTGTAAGGTTGTGTTTCTTCAAACCTTTGCAGGGGTAATTGATCAAATGCTTTGATAAGGAGCTTCTGCTCCCATAGAGCATGTTTTATGTGTACAGTAGACACACAGGCAATAGAAAGTTAATTTTATATTCATAGAATATGAACAATACTTGCATTCCTATGATAACCATTAAAATATGACCAGAAAATATAGACGTGTTCACTTTTGCACGACGGACTCTGTTTTGTTTTGGCGCGGACCTCAAAGATTTAACAGCAAAATAAGAAGTATAAAATCATCCTACGCTACTAGAGTTAAATCTTGCTCCAATTGTCAAGATGATGAATGTCTCTTTTAAAAGTTAATTAAGTCTTGTTTGAGCAACTTGTATGTTATTTTTACATTTTTGTTTCACTATAAATCACATTTAAATGACGCCAGGAACCATTTATGTTACGTAAACGCTTTGAAATGTCTTCATCACTCTAATAAATATTAAAAACAAAACCTCAATTTTAGTTTTTTAATACACTTTATTTAATTAATAGAAGTAACAAGATGGAAATCATCAAAACAAATTATAATAGTAAATCAGTGTAGTAAACTTAGTTTAAACAATATTTAGTCACAAAAATAATTGTATGACAGACAATACAAAACAATTAATACATAGTATAATGATATATCGGATTGGAAAACAAATTTAATTTAACTTATGTAAATTCCGTTCTGTATGGTATTTATAAATTGCACATATATACATTTGCATTGGTATAATGATTCAGTGTTTAGAATACTAATTAATTAAGTGTTAGTAAACTTATACAAAGCGCTGTGTTCTTTGTGTAACTGTGGGATCCCATACATGAAACTCATACGCATAAATTCATTAAATATAGTGATGTATTAGAAAATGTAAGTCTATTCATTATTAAGTAAGAATTATTATCATAAATAAAATAATTAAAACAATAAAAGTTGTATAAGTAAATTATTTTGTATTCATTAAACCATATACATTAAAACATCTAAAAATCGGACGCCCAGAAAACCGGAGTCCCACTTGTAACATAGTTGGTATAACATTGAGATAAATATTACATATTTTCTATTTCTTATTCTAATAGATCTATAATATTTTCGTATCTCATTAATTTGTAGTTTTATAGTACATGTTGTTTAATGAGTTAACGGACGATTTGCAAACTATGTTTTTGAATTCCCTTATATATAACTTCAAGTATTCTAAGTTTGATCAAGTTATGAAACGTTCGCGATTTTCATTAATCCCCGGACATAGAGCTAAATACTAATTAATATATTCATTTGACCTAAGCCCTCTTCAAAATTCTGCAGAATCTTGCAATTATTGGTCAGTTTTTGTAACTAAGTATAAAAAGTTAAATATTCATGTTTTGATTGGTCACCAAAACTAGACTGACGAACATTTAACGCTTGACACAAAACTAGACTGATGAACATTTAACACGTGACACAAAACTAGACTGACGAACATTTAACACGAGACACAAAATTAGACTGATGAACATTTAACACGTGACACAAAACTAGACTGACAAACATTTAATGTGTGACACAAAACTAGACTGATGAAGATTTAACACGTGACACAAAACTAGACTGACGAACATTTAACACGTGACACAAAACAAGACTGACGAACATTTAACACGTGACACAAAACTAGACTGACGAACATTTAACACGAGACACAAAACAAGACTGACGAACATTTAACACGTGACACAAAACTAGACTGACGAACATTTAACACGTGACACAAAACTAGACCGTCGATCATTTAACACGTGACACAAAAGTAGACTGATGAACATTTAACACGTGACACAAAACTAGACTGACGGTCATTTAACACGTGCCACAAAACTAGACTGACGAACATTTAACACGAGACACAAAACCAGACTGACGAACATTTAACACGTGACACAAAACTAGACCGTCGATCATTTAACGCGTGACACAAAAGTAGACTGATGAACATTTAACACGTGACACAAAACTAGACTGACGAACATTTAACACGTGACACAAAACTAGACTGACGAACATTTAACACGTGACACAAAACTAGACTGACGAACATTTAACACGAGACACAAAACTAGACGTACGAATATTTAACACGTGACACAAAACAAGACTGTCGATCATTTAAAACTAGTCTGCCGAAAATTCGACACGAAAATATATCAGGACAGTGAAACCACAGGTGCCTGACGTATCTGGTCTGATACGCCCCCAATATTATGATGTGTTGGGGGCGTATCAGACCAGATACGTCAGGCACCTGTGTGTGAAACAATCAATGTCAGTAATAAAATCACATTCAAGTACGTGCATTATATTATGCATCTTACTCCTTACAACATTAAACATTAAATTAACTTCTATCAACAATTAAATGCATCAATATATTTAAACATGCCTTCTTGTTATGGAAGAAGGTGTATATATACATTATTGATACACAAATACATATATAATAACCAAACATTTCTATAAAGTATTTAACAAAATCAACTGTCACACTTTCAGATCATTATTTTAAAACTTTCTTTCCTCTTTTAACATACTACGCTTTATTAAACACAATTACAACATTGAAGCCCTGTATAATTATATTTTATAAAAGAATGATACTAACTTTAATGCATAATAATTATGAAAGAAAACTTATCTTATTACGAAAATATGCATGCGTATATGATTAAAAAATGACTGAATAAAATTCATATTATGCAGAATGTAAACAATATACATGTACATGTAAATGTGTTTCATCAAATTTATACAATTCCTAGCGCCCTAGATGACCCTGACCTTACAAGACGAATACTTTGAGTTCTAGCTACCCTATTGTCACGATGAAATCTTGTAATGCGTACTGTTCTTCCTTGAACGACTAAGAAACATTCAAAGTAGTAATGCTTGTCCATGTTCGATCTTTAATTGGTATGCGAACTCGAATTCGAGGTGACAATATTTAAGCAAAATAGTCGAGGTATTCACTTAAGTACACAAGATAACTGATTACTGAGTCATTGATGTTATAATACTCACAAACAACAGTACGTTCCATATGATAGCACATATTGCACAACATTTGTCCATAGCCCTAGATACCATCTTCCAAGTAACACGATGTAATTCATTCGCCATTTTCACCCTGTAACTTAATATATCTTTCATACTTGGCGGCGTACCGTTGGATGCGCGATTCGTCATCGGATCCGGTGATTTCTCCGATTCGTCGACTTTCTTCTTCCTCACACAACACATTCTTACAAAATATTTCAGTTGTTTTGGTACATTGTGTTCTTCATCAATATGAAACACACCAAGAGATACCACTGTTAACACAACCGTCATTACACTACCAAATAGTTGCAATCCCACATATATGGTAAACATGGCCACTTCATCCGATGTTTCAGGCATTGAACTGTTAACGACCGTAAGGAACACAGCAAGTGTAAGAAACACGGATATAGATAATGTTACCCTCTCACCATCTTCAGATGGTAATAGAAAACTGGTTACATTTAGTAATGAGATACATAACACTGGTATGATCAAATTCATGACATGAAATAATGATTTGCGTTTAAAATCAATATTGAAAACGATGTGGTCATACTGTTTCTCATTGAATTCCGCGGCGCGAATATTTACCAAAGTGCCGAGGACCTCCCACTCTCCACTTGCAATCAGATACCCCAATGGTATTCGGTCCGTTACGTTCCGTAACGCTATTATTTCATTATTACTTGTCCATGATCCAAAATCAAACTTGCAGGCCTGTTGGTCGAATGGAAATTTAGCGATTCCTATCTGACAAGATACTGTGTACATCTTGTACGGCCAGACGGTCACTAAGCCATCATTTGAAACAACCGCCTGTCCTCCGTGACCTAAATCTGTAGGTTTACCAAAGGTGTCCATCAATGCAATGTCTGGCAGCCATATTGATGTGTCCTTTACTGTTATTACACTTATGTTTGAATATTGATCTTTATCCCAAACTAAAAAGTCATCCTTCCATTTCATTTCCAGAAATGCTCGAATTGTTATTGTTTGTCTTTTTTCGTTCATGTTATCTATTGACATCAGGAACAAGTTCAAAGTCACTTCCAATGGAGTTGATTTGTTCACATGCGGCTTCACATCAGGTAAATAATCCTTGAACAAATATCTGTGAAGATCGGTTTCTGTTAGATGTGCGTCTGTCATTCCCAGACAAACCGAACTAGAAATTAACACTAAAAAAGAAAACATCATTGTCGCTATGTTTAACACCGTATAATGTATGTTGACGGTTTCAATTCATTTCTTTTCTCCGATGAACGTGTCCAACATTAAGTGTTTTTCTCTTAAGCTTTGTATGATGTATGTAACACAGAATGCAGACGAAATGGCCAGACATCAATTTATTAACACTACTCTGATGTTAAACTGAAAAAAATGGGTTTCTATGAAATATTTGGTGTAATTAGTCTGTTGGGATATTTGACCTTACCAGAGATAAAAGGATACTGTTTATATACAAACATCGTAAATGACACGGGTCTGATCCAATAACAATTAACACAAATTGTTGATAACTTATTCATACTTGATAACAACCAATCGCTGTTTTTGTGGACCCCCGTATTCCCAGTACACAATGACCTTTTCCGAAACGTTTAATGTTATGACTTTCAATTGAATTAAAACATTAATAAGTATTGAAACATAAGCGTTTGATACACACAGTAAAAAGAGCCAATTATTAGGAATTCATTTTTACTGTCTGTTTGTCATGCAAAGAGGGACTGAGGGAAAACTTAAATGATTAAAAGTGTAGGAAGGCATTATGACTACCACCAAACGCGTGGGCTGTTTTAGCGGGTTTGGATCAACATTAAAATTAACACTTAAACGAACAACCCTAGGTTCTTTTCTCGCATTTGACTTCGGACATCAACTGGGCAATTGGAGAGCTGAGTGCAAAAAGGAGCTATCTCCAATTAGACAAAGAATGAGATAGGTACCGTCTTGCACTAGCCCCTTCTATTATATTCTCTTCACTCTCAACACAGTCAATGATAAACGATGTTATACTCTTATTCGTGCTCTGCATTCATTTCTAACACGAGCTCAGCTTTCTGTTGTCTTAGTTACTAGTCTTGGTCTCATCCTTTACATTCATTGGATTGTGGAGGGGTAATGTGTGACATGTTTCTCAGCCATCAGTTTCTTGTATTTTGTTAAGCTTGAATATACGGAAAGCATACTTGTTTTAACTCTTCATACATACCTGGCATACTCGTTTAAAATTACTCCAGTAGGCATACATCTGCATGAGATAAGCTTCGTGTCTAACCAAACAATACACGAAGTTCACGTTTCATTTTTACCAATGTTTTCGTTATCTGTCAAGTTACACACATCGTGCGTGTGTCACACGAATGTTCTGACCCCCTTAGACACCCAACTAAGGCTAGGTCCACCTGGGACACTGTGCCCCTGCCCCCTGTCACCCAGTTTAAAAGAGTCATACACTTTGAACTAGCTGACCCTTGGCCGTGGTGCATGGTAATTACCAACGTTGTTACGTAATGTAATACAAAGTACAACATAATTTTATAAATTGTTTTGTCCCACGCTTGTTTCATCATAGAAAATTGCTTTGAATAAGCACACAATGGCGAAATACCCAAAAGAGTTACAACTGCACTTTGTGACTGCAATTTGTAATATTCAACATAATGTTATATTCATACTAACATGTATCAACTAACCCTTTATTAGTAAGGGTTTCTATATAATGAAATGATTTTGAAGACCGGAAAAAACAGATCCTAATATTGAAGCCAAACCAATGATTAAATATGATACGCCTTTAGTCAGCAATAACACTAAATGAATTATTCAAATTGACAGTCCCAGTTCACACATCACACACGATCCAAACGCGTACTTTGGTGACTAATGGAATTAATAATCCTGCCAAGGATCTGATTGTAAATGTCAGAAGCTTCTCAAAATTTAGGCATCAAATATATTAATGTGAAAACCAGCTCTAGAAGTGGAACCACCTAACAGCGAAGTATACGTGTTTGTATAAACATCAGAAATTAAAATGGTGATGTTTGTTTTATATACATTTTGTATAGCGACGTTGTGTCTTGACAAAACGGATGCAAGTCTAAGTGAATCTGATCTGCACAAGAAGTTGTTCGAGAATTACTTACCTGATGTAAATCCTCACATTAACAAGACAACTCCACTTGAGGTGACGGTAAATCTGTATCTGATGTCAATAGATAATATCAACGAAAAGAGGCAAACAATAACCATTCGAGCATTCGTGGAAATGAAATGGAAAGACGACTTTTTAATTTGGGATAAAGATCAATATTCGAATATTGATTTGATTACCGTAAAAGATTCATCAATTTGGCTGCCAGACATTGCATTAATGGACACTTTTGGTAAACCTACAGATTTAGGGCACGGAGGACAGGCGATTGTTTCTAGTAATGGATTAGTTACCGTCTGGCCATACAAGATGTATACGGTATCTTGTCCGATAGTAATAGCTAAATTTCCGTTTGACAAACAAACGTGCAGGTTTGACTTTTTGCCTTGGACAAGTAATAATGACATAATTTATTTGAAGAAAGTTTCGGAGCGGATGTTGTTGGGATATCTGATAGCAAGTGGAGAGTGGGAATTAGTCGACACACGGGTAAAGAAAAGAGTCGTCCAGTATGAACAGGTGCAATTCGATCATATCGTTTTTATTATTGAGTTAAATCGGAAGGCTTTATTTCACGTCATGAACTTAATGATTCCTGTGTTATGTATCTCATTACTAAATGTAACCAGTTTTCTACTACCATCTGAAGATGGTGAGAGGGTAACATTATCTATATCCGTGTTTCTTACACTGGCTGTGTTCCTTACGGTCGTTAACAGTTCAATGCCTGAAACATCGGACGAAGTCGCGGTATTTTCAGTTTATGTAAGTTTACAATTATTTGGTAGCGCCATGACGGTTGTATTAACAGTGGTGTCTCTGGGAATATTTCATATTGATGAAGAACATAAAGTTCCAAGACAACTGAAATATCTTGTTAGAATATGTTGTGTGAGGAAAAAACTGGTCGATCAAACTGAACAAGCGCCTGAAGCCGACACAAACACCACAGTTAACGGTGGTCTGCCAAACATGAGAAATATATTAAGTTACAGGGTGAAAATGGCGAATGATTTACATCGTGTTACATGGAAGATGGTATCTAGAGCTATGGATAAGTGTTGCGCAATCATTGCTGTCATATGGCATTTATTGTTGTTTTTAAGTATGCTAATATCAATGAATCAGTAAAAGATGTATGTTTATCTACCATACATGCCCACAATTTCCGTTGTATGTGTGTTATCATTAATGGAAAATAAGGGCCTAATTTGCGTTTTGCATCTTCATATATTGTAACTTATTGTATTCCTATTGTACAATTCTGTTATGGTTAGAATTTGCTAACATTATCAGACTCGAGATTGGAAATTTACTCCTAATTAACATGATATTATTTAGTGTAACACATTCAAATCAAGAATGTCACGTTCCCAGTCTATAATCCAATTGACATTTATTGATAGACAATTAATCACTGAATGTGGTAATGTTTTATTTATGATTCATTTTGTAGTCAACTCGTACGTGTAATGTAATTGAAGGGTACAAATTATATTTACCATTTTCTGCCGTATCATTCCAACATGGAATTCTTTCACATTTTAGAAAACTAAAACTAGAAATAGGTCACAGTTATGATATAATTTGCACATTTCATAAGAGATGTACAACTGCACTAAATTATCATTTTCAGGTTATGATTGTCAATTTGATCATTTTATAGACATATATTTACTATGCTTTAATAATGTTATTTATGATATATCTAATATTGTTCATGTTTTGACACATATGATTAAACAACATGTTTCATGGCACAATGTTCACTATTTCTATTCAGATCAATTTTTGTTGACAGCTTTTACATAAAATATTGTTTCAAAGTCATTCATTTATAAAAGTATCCTGTTTTTTTTAAAAATATTCACATTTATCATGTTTTATAAAACATACACATTTATCGTGTTTTATAAAATATGCAAATTTATCATGTTTTAAAAACATACACATTTATCGTGTTTTATAAAATAAGCAAATTTATCATGTTTTATAAATTTTCACTTTTATCTTGATTTATGATTGTTCAGAGGTTGTTGCTCTACGGAGGATAAATTTATAGTAAATATCAGCTGAGGGAATCTTGAAGGTGTAGTTATAGAGAGGTTGTTGCACTACAGAGGGCCGCTCTGGAGAGGTTGTACTGTAATATTATTCATTTTATCATATTTATTAAAATATTCTCATTTATCATTATTATGAAATATTCACATTTATCATGTTTTATAAAATATGAAAATCTACCATGTTTTATAAATTTTCACTTTTATCTTGATTCAGAAAATTTTCACTTTTATCTTGATTTGAGTATATATTTGTAATATTATTCATTTTTATCATATTTTATAAAATATTCTCACTTATCATGATTATGAACTATCCACATCTGTTAAAATATTCACAATTATCATGTTTTGGGAAATATTCACTTTTTATCATGTTTTAAAAAATATTCACATTTTCCATGTTTTGGAAAATATTCACTTTTTATCATGTTTTATAAAATATTCACATTTATCATTATTTCGAAAATATCCACATTTATCATGTTTTATAAAATATTCACATTTATCATTATTTCGAAAATATCCACATTTATCATGTTTTATAAAATATTCACATTTATCATGTTTTATAAAATATCCACATTTATCATGTTTTATAAAATATTCACATTTATCATGTTTAATAAAATATCCACATTTATCATGTTTTATAAAATATCCACATTTATCATGTTTTATAAAATATCCACATTTATCATGATTTATGAAATATTCACATTTTCTTGCTTTATAAAATATTCACATTTTTCATCCCTGTATGATAATCATCATGTATTCACATTTATCATGTTTTTATGTTGACATATTGTACAATATATTTTCACATGAAATTATTCACATTTATCATGTTTTATAAAACATTCATTTTTATCTAATTTGAATTGCATTCACATTTAAGTTAATATTCATACACTATAATTACAATAGATTTAATATTTTTAAATGCAGTGGTTCCACTGTTCTTCATTTTCGTTTAATCAAATTAATGTAGAAATAAAACAGCGTAAAACATGTACTGAATAATGATGTGTTTTAATATCTTTTTTTCTCCATTGAATATGTATTTTGATCAAGAGGTGAGATTGTATAATTAGTGAAGCCATTTCAGTTTGACTGTTCACGAAGGAAATGTTAATGTTCAGCATTAAATGCCCATAGCGCGGAGTGCTTGATATAATGAAAACTGAATATAAAAAATCTGAATGCAAATCGTGGCCTTTATTTGGAGGTAATTTTGTTCTAAATAATCAATAATGTTTTTTTTTTAAAAATGGCCTTTATTCATAGAGTGGCTTTTATTCGGAGGTGGTCGCTAACATAGATATGGCAGTGCATGTTGATAACATTAATATGTCACACGTAAATAAACTATTCTAAACTTTGGTACTCTAATAACAATTATTATCTTTAATGTCGAACATAAATCTGACAAATTGCACAAAGCATTTTTGACTACAAGTAAAATACAAGCAACGTCACTAATTTTGTGAGAAGTATTCAGATATAGTACAAAATCCAAGTCTACATCATAAAAAAGTCCCCAGGTTATTTATAAAACAAAATATGAGACATTGGAAGGAATATATGTAGTAAACAAACAACGAATATCAAACTATTTATTTATATCTTATGAGTAAATAGGGAACACAAACAACACGGCAGCATTTACAAACATACAATAAAATAAAAGGGTCAAGTGGCCCTGGGATGCTCACATGAGAAACGAGTTATGGCAATATCACTTACGAATTAGGTTTAAATTTGTGCTGCAATAAGTAAAGATATTGGAAAATAAGACCTTAAGGATATTGTTACAGCAATTATGTTAGAGGTCCTCTGCATGTAACTTCGTGCAAAATATTTAAACTCTAAACCTTGTGCTTCATACAAACAGAATTAAAAAAACATTTTCTTATATAAGTCTATATAAAACATGTAACCCCTGGACAGAGCCAATAATGAAAAAAGGGACATTATTTTAGCAACTTTGGTCTCTAGATGTTGTTCCATGCAAAACGTCTAAGTTATATATCTTGTGCTTTTAGACAACACGCTGTTTGTTTATATTTTCCTATATAAATGTATATAAAACATGTGACCATTGGGGCGGAGCTAGAGTCACTAGAAGGCGCCCCATGCCAAATATCTAAGCTTTAGTTCATGTGGTTTAAGACAAGAAGATTTATAACGATTTCATTTGGGTTAGCATGGAAACCAGAGTTCTATCTGAAATAACAATCATTTAGCAACTTTTGTAAAGCACGACCCAAATATCATTCCTGTTGAGTTTCTTTAAAGTCGGAGAAGTCGTTTGAAAAGTGTAGAGGGACGAAGAACAAACAAGCATACTAACAGCTCATCCTGGGCTTCGCCTAGGTGAGCCAATAACTGAAAGAACGAATCTAACAAAGATTATACCAAACACTGTCTGTCATGTAGATATGTAACGAGGTCATTCGTCCTTTACTACTCAGACATGTCGGTACGGGCTTTAGAAAGTTCTGTAAATAAAATATTTACATGAAAATTATGCAGAAAAATACCTGCTAGTCCATAAAATACAGCTCAACATCATATGAAAGTGTAAACATGAAATACCATTCAATAAAAAGAAAATCCATTAATATATAAATGAATTAACATAAGAAAGATAGATATAGTTGTTATGAAAGTACATGTATACATATTTGTAAACAAACGCATATAGAAGCTGTAACATAATACCACTTATGCGTTAAGACTACTTTGTCCGTATACTTAAAGGTCATATTCATAGAAAAATGTAGAATAGTTAAACTATCTCAAATAAAATTATTCATTAGCATAAGTACTCATTAATACCACGATACGGCTTGAAAAAATTACCGAAAGGCCTTTAAAACGCACTTTTGTAACACGATAACCAATATCCGAAAAAAAAAACAGGGAGGGTTACTCTCCTTGATTTTGTGTGCTAAGATAGTAATGGTAAACATTGTATAGAGTGAACCGCTAAGGCAATAAGTAGGTTTTGGGAACGCCTGAAAAATTCATCTTCCATAAGGAACATGATAATAAAAATAAGAATACAGTAGACAAAAAGAGTCAAACCTCGACTTACCCCATATGAAGATTGTGGTGGGTGTTCCAGATAGTTAGATGTAGTAATATCCATGCCGAGAGCCCAGCCAAATGAATTCAGGACGCCATCATTATACATCAGAAATACAGGGAAAAAATCATCACATGACATATCTGCTCTGATGTTGTACCAATAATGCATTCCTAGAATAAAATAATCACAGACCTGTGTAGTAGATAGATAAAGGGCCACTCATGCTGCAAATGGTGCTCCCAATCCCATCTCTCGAGCCATGTGCAGGCAGTGTTAAGAACATCACAGGAAACGGATGAAGCGTATATCTGTGCTTCATACTGGGCACGACTAAGAACCAGGAAAAAACTATTCGAAAAGAGTACGGACATGAATGCCTGGTTCTCCTGTATCTTATCTCCATATACTATTATTAAGCCCCCCCCCTAAACTTTAAGAAGTAAGTAAATGTGTCATAATACAATGTACAGTGCAACCCCTCTAATGCATCACCACCCCTTTGTGAGTATCAAAGTTATGTTGTTGTAGAAATGTTATTGCTTTTGAGGGATTAGAAGTCGTACAATGGGAAAAAATCATGCTGTTGTTGGAGGGTGGTTGTTGCTCAAGATAGGGCCACTCTGGAGAGGTTGTACTGTACTTTAAAAAGTTCATCTAGCGAATGAAAATGTACCCATGGAGTAGAAACACGCTCCTTGTGTCCAGCTTGTTAGATCCACGTCAGTTTGTAGCAAAGGTATATTAATGTTGTTTGTAATTGGGTTAAGACCAGTTTGTATCCACAAACCTTCACCAGTTCCATGTTGTGCGAATTGTTCCGCTGTTCTACCAACGCAGACCTTCTCTGAAAAAGTCAATATTAAGGAATTGTCATTCTTCGACAAAATGATTCATAATATTGTTTATGGTATGGTTGTGTGTAGAACATGCGACTCGCATCGCTTTATCATGTTCCTACAGATTCAAATTACTAAACAAAACACAAACTATTCGTAAGAAGGTCAAGGTTTTTAACATCCTTGGATTAATGGATTATCAACAACAGTTCCCCGTGACTGTATTTCACAGAAACTTTACTAAAAATGACACAATCGGAGGAGAATTCATAACTTATATTGGTTTCCTTTTGTTATTCGCAGCTTTTTACTTTCTCTTTTTACTTGATAAAACTACATGAGCATACTTTTATATTCTATAACTTGTAATAAGGAAGCCGTGTTGTGGATGTCGTGCCTTTAATGAAGTTTAACTTAGTTTTAGGGTTTTGTTATCGGGTGTTTTGTGTTGCTAGGTGACTAATGTTTATGTTGTATTTGCTTTGTTGAGACTAACATGGAGTTGATATGCTCTCTTTTCTTTCTATGTCTACTTTTCCCATCTACGTTGTTCAGTTCATATCTTACAAAATGCTATATTGTAAAAACTAAGTGCAGACTAATTCTTTCAGGCAACTACAAATCCTGTAACTAATGTATGATGTTAATTGTAAATCTGTTTGAAATTATTGGTTTTCTTGCTATTTATAGTTTTGGCTATAATTATAGTAACAATCTATTGACATTTTCTTGTAAATGGTCAAAGACTGATTTGTTAAAAATTGGCATTTCTTGCATTCGGATATGAACAAGTTATATCAATTAACATAAACAAAGACATTTGATATAAGATAGAATTAGAAGATATCTAACGTTTTAAACTTAAATCTCACCTGGATACTTTATTGGATATTTTATTACATGACTTAATTTTTATTATATCTATTGACTTCCCTTTATAATGATCATTTGTAGTCGATGCGCCATAAAACAACACTAAATAAACAAACAAATCTCACCTGGACGGACAAAGTACGCTGTTAGGTAATAGATTCCATTGTCTAAGATGAATGTCGAGTTAATCATTCCGGCAGGTGGATAATTGTTAGGGTTTGGTGAATAATCTTTTGGAAACTGCAATCCCAAATAAAAAAAAACATTTTCAGCAAATCGAATTATGATTATTTTATAATTTTGTTTGATGATTTTCGGCTTTCTGAAATGTCTGTGTAATATATTTCTGTGTTTCGGGGACATTCAGTATCTCACCCCACACATACACGTGCACAAAAATCCCACAAAGACAAACATATCTACGATATAAAGAGTGCGGTTTGCAACAGCAGCCATTGTTTGATGAGTCAAAGTTCTGAGCGAAATGTTTCGTTTTTTTCTTTCTTTTATCATCGTTTTAAGCATTTCCAACGTATGAAATAAATATTATCCAAGACATCTTGGCAATACCGAAAGGAACGTTAGGTAAACAGGATTAAATGCATGTAAGGCTAAACTCGTAATGTTACAGAAAATTACCCCGATCTGTATCCCAGCGATGTATCCATTACTGTCATAGATTAGAATGACTCCCATATCATTATCCTTGATGTATCTTGTTCCTTTGAAATACGCATGATCTGAAATAACATGCAAATAAAAGACACATATAATTCATTGATTAATTTACAGATCTACACTATATATTGAAAGTGTATTTCTTTTGCGCGCCGGTGACCTAACTAAAGGTCGTGCGCCACCTACCGGGTTCCCAAGTCCTGAATGTAACATTCCATTTTTTCTTGCATAATGAGTAAAGCAAAGATCTTAGTATATACATATATGTTGGTTTGGTGTTACATAAACTTGTAATCCCAATATCTATGTATCTATTTTTATCCTGTTTCTACATTATTTTTAGTCTTTTAGACCTTATAAGACAAGTACCGGATAAACCTGGCTATATCCTGTCAGTAGGTCACGTGGTTTGCTTAATTTTCGTCACTTCGAATACCCACGCGCCAGAGGCTCGCCCGTTTCAGCTTTCAAAGCCTCATCGGATAAACTTTATTCATATGGGCACCAACCATGTATTCACTGTATGAGATTAACTTGATCTTCATAGATAGATCTAATTTACAGCCCTTACCTCCGCATTCCGTGTTTGGTAACACTGCTTCCCAGTCGCCAGCAAGAGCATCATTGCGAGTTCTTGGCATATCCTTGAATGATGTAAATGGATTCACTCCCCATTTTACTGAAACATCACATTGATCTCAATATAAAAGTGGAACGAAAAAATGAATTACGTGTATCTTAATCCACTGGGGGCCAACGACGTATCACGAGAGGCGGTTCGCATCGAAAACATGTGTATGTTATGCAACGACAAACGACACATGTTATGTACACATAACGTAGTTGAAAAGCTAAGGACGACATTTCTCGTAGTTAGTGACATTGTATTTTGCTGGAATATCATATTCCAAGCACGAAACATGGTGAGTAGAAACGTTTAATACTATGAAACAGTCGTATGCAGTTAATTGAGTACCAATTACGTATGAATTAAGCTCAAAAGTTAGGGATGTTCGTAGACAGTCTTGTTTTGGTAGATTTTTCATTAAAATATTTTTCGTGAGTATCATTTCTTATAATTACTGGGTAAGGTTCACTTATTAAATCTTTTTGTCTTCATTAGAAATGTTCTGTAGGTGTAATAAGCACATATGAACGGGTTTTTTGCATACTACGACTGTGTTTGTTTCTCACAGAGTGTGAGTATGGTGCTAAACGAAGGTCACTCTTCATGTGTACGTTGCTCACTGTAGTCAAAATCAATTTCAGGATACAGACCACGCGGTGTGTATGTACTGCCGATCACCATTTTCCAGCATTTTAGAAGCGCAATGACACTGTGCAAACTCCAGCATATAGAGCGTTACGTTCATGAGGGAAGCAGATGATAGAGATACAACTAAATATCACAATGCAACTTAAAATGAAGGACCATTACGTTATCTACAACATCGACGACATGACAACGATCACGGAAACTGGAAAAAGTATTCCCTACAAATAATGTAACAAGTGACAGACCAATATGGAAATTTCTTAAAGTGAACACACCGACTAAGTCTGTCCATTGCCAATTGTTCCTGAAACAAGCGGAATCCGGGATGTACAGAAGTTTCTCAACCAGATGGTGCTGAACTGACGGAACAATTGGACACAACTATACTATGCTCAGACGCAGAGGACTTTGAAAAAGTAGATCTAACGTTACCGATGAAACAATAAAAGAGACCGAAGTACAATTACAAAAGCTTCTTCAATCCATCACGTCTACTCTAATTATACCCCAATCACACTAGGGCAACGATTGCACTACACCCACCGCGTCCTGACAGGACGTTAGCAAATGAATGCATTTAGTTATTGTACCACCTGACAAGCCATTTTGATGCTGAAATTGCTGTTTTCTAAATAAGAAATAGAAGAAAAAGAAACATGAAGCAACTTAATTAGATTATGTTGCATTAGTGCATGACTATAAGCAGAAAGAAGACTTCTGCTGTTTGGCCATCATGACTAGTTAATATAAATGGACACATATGGTACAGTATACATACGGAGCTAGTGAATGCAATGAGGGCGTTATTGGGACCTAGGGAGAGCGCAGTTCAGTCTGCATGGACGTAGTGAGCACATGATTTGGGCGTAGTATTAACGCAATAGACCTGGTGACAACGGGAAGCTGCACGTGTAATGAACTTACTGGCAACGTGATAGACCCAGTGAGAACCTGGCAAAGACGTTGTAAGCGCGTAGTGCGAGCCTGAATGCATCATTTCTTTTCGAGTTTGACCCCGTCCCTGCCACGGCCATCAAAATGTTTAGGACGTGATAGGAACTTTGCGAGCGTGGTGCGGACGTGCTCTGGTGTGACGGGGGCATTATAACTTACCGTAGACGTCTTCAAGGCTGGGTCACCTTTTTCAAATGGTGGATATTGGCGAATTCGGTGCAAATCACGCTTGGATTGACGAGCACGGTGCAACATTGCTATAGATACTAATGAATGTGGCAATGGTGTTAACGAATTGAAGAAATGCAATCAAACTTTTTGATTACTGCAGATTTGTAAATTGTTCAAACTTGTAAATTATATAAGTATATGTGCCTAAATCTATTATATTGCAGTTATTAAATGATAAGACCATCTGACAATTTTAACGGTTCTCTTTAGACCATCACACATAGTTAAATAGATTTCTGTCAACTGCAAAATATTAATTGATATACACATTTGACTTCAGACTGAAACATCACACACTCAGTTAGTAACATATACATCAAAAAGAGACTTCAGTTGACACCATACACACTTGTCTAGTGCGAAAGGCCTTGTTATATTAACGTGTATACATTGTATTGAATCTGATAAGCGGTGGGGAGATGTTAAGTTATGTTCACAGACATGATGCCTGTATCATGAGTGCTAAATATTTTACAAATGGGTTTCATGTCACAATAATTTTTAGGAAAACTGTTTTTTACACAGAATAACGGACTAATCTGGCATAATTTGATGAATGACAACGCATTCATTGTACAGAAAACGCATTTTACAACGGCAAATACAAACTTAATAAAAACAACTAACAAGACAATAAAAAAAACTAACATTTCGTCCCCCTGCAGGTCAAACATTTCAAAATGGCATGTGGAGGTCAGAAAAACCAGAGACTGTTTATATAAAATTTCGTTGCATAACATACACATGTTTTCGATGCGAACCGCCTCTCGTGACACGTCGTTGGCCCCCAGTGTAATCGCTCAATCATAATATAAACCAATTGAACTCAAGTGAGAAATCTGTAAATGTGGGTTATAACAAATGTAATCATGATGTTTATTGTTAGATCAGAGATAAAGATGTTTATTTACTTTACCACGTATTGTGAGTTTATTGACAAGTTCGCACTTAAAGTACCTATATCAACGTTCAAGATAAACGGATGTCATTTTCGGTGACATATATCAAAAGCTTAGTTCAAGCATACTTCATATTTGGCTCATTAAATAATTCATAGTTATCTTGAACTTTATCTGTTCCAACCGATCACATGATATAACACAGATAACACCAACAGTAAGAATGTTTCTGTACACATAATGTTGTTACTGCTTGTCTTTCTTTCATTATGGTCTATATATATTACTCCAAGAGCCAAACATGTTAATTGCTACTATACCTGGTACACAAGGATTTATCATCTTCACTAAGGAACGTTTGTATTCACTCAATTGTTTATGTAAAGTACACATGTATTAGATTTACTAACGAAACAAAAACACAGCTTACCTTTCAAGCCGTCCCATGTAGCCGCTGAAATAAAAACAAACAAAACATAAACACGTACGACAAAAACCTAGTTTTGATTGTTGTAGCCTAGTTTTGATTTGTAAACGGAAAATAAATGTTGGACTACTTTTTAACACGTGTATTATAAGCGCTCTTATGATTGCATGTTAACAATTTGCTGCTGTGACATTTTTTTACGTTTGCTCCCATGTCCATATTGTTTTGATCAGTCTGTATGTCCGCCAGTTTGTACCAAACTTTAACCTTGCCTATAGGATCAAAACACTTCCATCTATATTCATAAAATCTGCGCATTTTTAGGTAAGGTCAAAGATCACCCCGAGAGGCGTTGTCTTTTTAAAAAATACATGTTGTTTTGTAAAGCACTGTGTATGCCATGACATACACATAAAGTGTGACTTGGCATGTCGGTATATCCGTATACATAATATGTACATAATAAATATAAATATTTTAATCGTAAAAGATGACAGGAAAGATCACTCACGATTATTAAACAAGAATCCATTACACGTTAGTGGAATTATCAGCCACAATACGATTTTCTCCATCTTCATGTTATGCCTTACAACGTAACAGCAATAATAAAATTGGACTCTGAAACTTGTATAAATAAACAAATCAAATGAAAGGCTACTATAATATAACATATGTTTATTCATTGGTCGACATATTCTTCTAATATTAGTTCAATGCTTGACATTTTTGTAACGTTTGGAATAACAAGTAACAGGAACTTAAAAATTAACTTGATTTCGTCTGCTCACCATCAGACAGTTATTTTAATAATGTATGTTTAAAATGCAGAACCAAGACAGGGAATCTTACTTTTGTTTAAGATTGGACTCTTCGTACATTCATCCTTCACACCATGGTACGATCTAATATCACATCATTACAGATAACACGATTTTAGTTAGTCAACAACAAATATATCATGATGTACATACACAAATGTACTCATTAATACGGATGGGTATTGTGGGAAATTTCGTATTGCGATATATTGCGATATGCAACATTGTATTTAAATACGTATTGGGAGTTTAAACCTCTTGATTTATTTAGTAGTATTGTAATGAGAATACGTATGACTGCATGATGGTCTCTTTATTTAAGCTATCACAAAGAAACTAATGAAACTATCTGTGACAAGAATAAAGCTTCATGCTGTATAGTATACATCAATTGTTCATTGTAAAACTCTCCTTGAGTAAGGCAATACATACAGTCTTAATAAAGTTACACAAATAAAATATTTCCAATTGATTTCCGGTCTAATTGGACAGAGCTGATATAATACAAGTTGAATTAGTATATAATGTCAAAATATCGCGATACGGGGTGGAACCGTACCGGTACGTATTGTATTTGGAACGTATTGCAATATTGGATACCGGTATATCGGTATTATCGCGCATCACTACTCATTAATATGTAGATAGTATGGTAAACATATAATGGTAAACATATACTAATAAATATGAATATAGTATGGTACACATGTACTTATAAATATGTAGATGTTATGGTACACATGTACTTATAAATATGTAGATGTTATGGTACACATGTACTTATAAATATGTAGATGTTATGGTGTGCCTATACATCTAAATATTGTGTAAATACACAAACAACGTTGAAAAAAAACCCACTGAATGATTATTCTTAAAGACTTAGATATTTTCTGGTTTCAAACAGCAACATTCTCGCGTGTCGCTTGGTTTGTGAAACCGAGACTGAAAACAAAAGTCATTAAGTAAATAATGTTCAGTTAAAGTGCTTCGGGAAGTATATTATAATTTGCCACATAATTTCTTTTGCAAATATATTTCGCCTCTCTCCATCTATAATTCGCATCTCTCCATTCATAATTCGCCTTTCTCTATCAATAATTCGCCTATCTATCTATGATTCACCTCTCCCTCTATCTATAATTCACCTACCTCTCTATCTATAATTCACCTCTCACTATTTATAATTCTCCTTTCTCTATCTATAATTTACCTTTCATTATCTATAATTTTTACCTCGCACTATCTATAATTTACCTCTCACTCTCTATTATTCCCCTTTCTCTATCTATAATTCACCTCTCTCTATCTATAATTTACCTCTATCTATAATTCACCTCTCTCTAGCTCTCTCTATCTGTAATTCACCTCTCTCTAGCTCTCTCTATCTATAATTCACCTCTCTCTATCTATAATTTACCTCTATCTATAATTCACCTCTCTCTAGCTCTCTCTATCTGTAATTCACCTCTCTCTATCTATAATTTACCTCTATCTATAATTCACCTCTCTCTAGCTCTCTCTATCTATAATTCACCTCTCTCTATCTATAATTTACCTCTATCTATAATTCACCTCTCTCTAGCTCTCTCTATCTGTAATTCACCTCTCTCTATCTATAATTTACCTCTATCTATAATTCACCTCTCTCTAGCTCTCTCTATCTATAATTCACCTCTCTCTATCTATAATTTACCTCTATCTATAATTCACCTCTCTCTAGCTCTCTCTATCTGTAATTCGCCTCTCTCTATCTATAATTTACCTCTATCTATAATTCACCTCTCTCTAGCTCTCTCTATCTATAATTCACCTCTATCTATAATTCACCTCTCTCTAGCTCTCTCTATCTATAATTCACCTCTCTCTATCTATAATTTACCTCTATCTATAATTCACCTCTCTCTAGCTCTCTCTATCTATAATTCACCTCTCTCTATCTATAATTTACCTCTATCTATAATTCACCTCTCTCTAGCTCTCTCTATCTATAATTCACCTCTCTCTAGCTCTCTCTATCTATAATTTACCTCTATCTATAATTCACCTCTCTCTAGCTCTCTCTATCTATAATTCACCTCTCTCTATCTATAATTCACCTCTATCTATAATTCACCTCTCTCTAGCTCTCTCTATCTATAATTCACCTCTCTCTATCTATAATTTACCTCTATCTATAATTCACCTCTCTCTAGCTCTCTCTATCTGTAATTCGCCTCTCTCTATCTATAATTTACCTCTATCTATAATTCACCTCTCTCTAGCTCTCTCTATCTATAATTCACCTCTCTCTATCTATAATTTACCTCTATCTATAATTCACCTCTCTCTAGCTCTCTCTATCTATAATTCGCCTCTCTCTATCTATAATTTACCTCTATCTATAATTCACCTCTCTCTCTCTCTCTATCTGTAATTCGCCTCTCTCTATCTATAATTCACCTCTATCTATAATTCACCTCTCTCTAGCTCTCTCTATCTATAATTCACCTCTCTCTATCTATAATTTACCTCTATCTATAATTCACCTCTCTCTAGCTCTCTCTATCTATAATTCACCTCTCTCTATCTATAATTTACCTCTATCTATAATTCACCTCTCTCTAGCTCTCTCTATCTATAATTCACCTCTCTCTATCTATAATTTACCTCTATCTATAATTCACCTCTCTCTAGCTCTCTCTATCTATAATTCACCTCTCTCTAGCTCTCTCTATCTATAATTTACCTCTATCTATAATTCACCTCTCTCTAGCTCTCTCTATCTATAATTCACCTCTCTCTATCTATAATTCACCTCTATCTATAATTCACCTCTCTCTAGCTCTCTCTATCTATAATTCACCTCTCTCTATCTATAATTTACCTCTATCTATAATTCACCTCTCTCTAGCTCTCTCTATCTGTAATTCGCCTCTCTCTATCTATAATTTACCTCTATCTATAATTCACCTCTCTCTAGCTCTCTCTATCTATAATTCACCTCTCTCTATCTATAATTTACCTCTATCTATAATTCACCTCTCTCTCTCTCTCTCTCTATCTATAATTTACCTCTATCTATAATTCACCTCTCTCTCTCTCTCTATCTGTAATTCGCCTCATCAATAATTCACCTTTCCCCTCTCTCTCTCTCTCTCTCTCTCTCTCTCTCTCTGTAATTCACCTCTCATCATCAATAATTCATCTCTTTCTGTATATATTTATATTTTATCTCTCATTATTTAGTCTTACTTCTTTTTTATTCATCTTTCAGTACTTGTGTACATTATTCACCACATCATATATTGATCATTCATTTAACACAGACTCCAGTTTGGAATCCTTGAAGCAGCCATCCTCATTGGATAATATAATTCCATGTCACATTTTAGTTGGTGGCGATAAAACACAAGTAAAAATTGCTTTGAAAGTTTAATCCCACAAATAACGAATACAGCATAATGTAATCATTGAATCAAATGATGTCATAATAAAACGCGTTCATTGTTCTAATTCCATAGCATCATTCTTCACTCAAACAGGTGATAAGTCATGTTCTAACATGTTAATACTCTGACATCGTCCTCGAAGAAGAAATGAATAGTTGAAGTTTGTCCAACATCGTACAAACATATAGGAATAGGATCCATAAAGAACTGAATTTAAAAGAAACATTGATGTCATAAACGTATTAGTACTATGTAAGTGTCTACAAGTGCAATAAATTTCTAATATTCTCTTAGTTCTTCTTTAAATGCTATCTACATTTCATGGGTTCAGCGCAACAGTGTTGTTACTCATATTGAAATAAAAACAAGTTACGACAGTGTTGCGCTGAGCCCTCGATTTGTATATCATGCTATCAACACTAGGAGTCTAGGATCACGATGGAAATAAGAAGAGGTATCTCTTGCTCGTGTTATCATTGGTGTTGATGTACATGTCATGGTTGAGTAATTTTTCATGTATATAATTGTACTTACTATACATGTGTTTTAAATTTCCATAGTTTGTACTCCTTACCGATTTAAATCTAGATCTAATAAAAACACAGTATTAATAAAATACAATGAATATGGAAGGAGGAAATTATGAACGGCAGAAAATTGAGATTGAATTGAGTGACACAAACAAATATTTTATGATATAGATAATGTGTCAACATATTTCAACAAACATGTTTTTCATGCTAATTATCAGTAATGGAATCAAAGAGCTGGAAGACTGACAGCGTAAATCCCCCGCATGATGCTTACTGCAAAAAAGATTTATAAACAAATATAATGCACAGTGTAACCTCTCCAAAGCAACACCTTTAGGAGAAGCAAAATTATGTTGTTGTTGACAAGTTGTTGCCCCAGAGATGTTTACCTGATAGTTAAATCATGCAGAGGGAAAACTATGCTGTTGTTGAAGAAAGGTTGTTGCTCAAGAGAGGGCCGCTCTGGAGAGGTTGTACTGTATTTACATACTATTTTAGTTGTAGCCAATACTCACTTTAAAAGACTCTGCTGGAGGATACTCATAGTATTTAGAACCTGTTATTTCTGCTCCAAAAGACCAACCAAATCCAATGAGCTCTCCTCTGTTGTACAGTAGAAATACAGGCAGAAGCTGATCACATGGCCCGTCTACACTTAAGTCGTACCAAAAATGGAGACCTTGAATAACGCAACATTTCTTACTAAAATATTTTATTGAACTTGATAATTCCAAAAGTGAGACATTTAAATCGCCTGTCACTGTGTTATTGTATTATCATTAATGTATTAGAACTTGTATCAAGAACCGCCAGTGTGCATTATTTTTCTTGCGAAATTTGATGGTAGATTTTGCATCCAGAAATATTCCCCCTTTTTGACCCAATGAACTTGTGGAAGCAGTATAGAGCGCAGCTTAAAAGCCTATGAGAAAACTGGGGAAGTTTCACCTTGTAGTGTTAGTCAATTAGATATATTTATTTATTTAATTAGAAGTCTGAAGTGCCTTGGATAAAAAGAAGAAATGCTTCGCAAACCAAAGCTAACAAACATTTATCACGTGTTTATCTTGCTTCAAGTTTTCATTTATTCGCGACCTCTTACATTCATCTTTTTTAATCTTTCCTTTTCCAAAGTCACTCAATATGTGTTAGCTACGTCATGTTTGCATCAAACTAGCATAGCAACTTAATTAGTTTTCATTACATACAAAACTTAGACATTACAATGGAACAAACTGTTAGCAATTTACCCATTGTGGGAAAACATGGCCCTTTCACCCATTTCGTCGTTTCAACAGCAGACTGTTTGTTTGGTATTCTAAACTTGTCCGTGGTCGGTGATGTACCATTTTGTATCCACAAACCTTTGCCTGTTCCGTCCTGTTCAAATTGTTCAGGTGCCCTACCTGCACAAATTTTCTCTGGAAAATATCAGGAAAGTATTTATTAACTTTTGATAGTGAAGAAATAAGATACATTTTTTGTTGAAAGGTGCCATACATGTCTTACAAACGGACAATTATTGTCTTACAAAAACAACATTCATCTCTCCTGAAGTATAAGTACCATCAATGTCTAACAAAAGTACCATCAATGTCTAACAAAAGTACCATCAATGTCTAACAAAAGTACCATCAATGTCGAACAAATGTACCATCAATGTCTAACAAAAGTACCATCAATGTCTAACAAAAGTACCATCAATGTCGAACAAATGTACCATCAATGTCGAACAAATGTACCATTAATGTCCAACAAAAGTACCATCAATGTCTAACAAAAGTACCATCAATGTCGAACAAATGTACCATCAATGTCGAACAAATGTACCATCAATGTCGAACAAATGTACCATCAATGTCGAACAAATGTACCATCAATGTCGAACAAATGTACCATCAATGTCGAACAAATGTACCATCAATGTCGAACAAATGTACCATCCAGGTTGGCCGTTTTAAAGTGATACATCCACACAATGTTACCATCGTAGATCCGTCACTTCTGTATGTGCTTCATATACTAGTATTATGTATATTTTATGGTGACCGTTATGTTTCAATTGTTTTACTTTGATGGTTTCATTATAGTTAGGGAGGGGGGGGGTCTTGATATAGAGGATCTTGAATGAGTGTTCATGTTGTATTGAATTTATTAAACGAGTCCTCTGAAAACGATAAAAACGAGGCTCTGCCGAGTTTTTATCGTTTTTAGATGACGAGTTTAATAAATTCAAACAGCATGAACACGAGTTCAAGATCCTATTTATAACATGACCTGCAAATTGCATAATTACAAAGTAAGAAAACGAATGACAGTACCTATTTTCTATATAAGGAGAATAATGAGTCGAAGTCGTTATACGGCTTCTGAAACACATGAGCTCCTATACATGGTGGAACATTATCGACTAGCCTGACAACATAATATGTTGCAAACCCGCGGAATACAACTTCACTGACAATTCCAAGGCCGTGGCCGTCGATTCGCACATTATCGTTAATGGAAATATCATTGGATGCCATGTTTGTTTATTTTTTTTTATGACAGCGCGTAGTGATACAGTGATTCGGCTCATCAGCATATTTATTACACTAGTGTATTACTGACCCATTTAATACGCAAAATAATCAATGGGTTTACTAAACTCCTGCACCGTTGGTCATGTTATAAAGAGGAATATTTTATAAACTTACTTGGGTTAGTGAAGTACGCTGTGATGAAGTAAGTACCATTGTCTAGAATTAAGCTGTCGTTCACGGCATTGATAACAGGGAAATTGTTAGGATTCGGAGAAAAGTCTTCCGCAAACTGAAGACGAAATAAAATAAACATTTTTAGGAACAAAGTTCCTATAGGTATACATCTCATTTTGTTTTAACAAAACAGTGACGCCTCTCATCCGCCTTGAAAAATAGTACCATTTGTTGTATAAGTATACATTGCAGACTACAGTTTTGATAAAAATTGGAGATATATTGCAGAATTCTGTTTATTTTGAAATCATGTGAAATATTTAAACTGTAAAACTAAGTATGATACTTAAGTGACGAAAATAAGCGTGGGTCCCGGCTTTCCTTCTAAAAGCTGTCAAAACGTTTAAATTTTGAGGCACACTACAACGAAACAAGGTTCACGGAAAGCTCGTGCAGTTTAGATGGAAAGCCGAGATCACGCTTATTTTCGTCACTTCCGTCAATCGAAAAAATGGCGAGTGCACTACCTTGGTGTTTTTATATACTCAATAAGAGAAAAAATTGAAGAATTTTTTTTCGACAGATTTGCGTTGTTTGATGAGTTAAATCGAAAAATAACGTCTATAAACGTATGAAAATCACGGAATCGAGTGCCTATGGTTATGGTCTATGCAATTTGTTTCAAGAACACGTTTTGCATGATATAAAAGGTAAAGGTTTTGCTTATTATATTGCCACCCCTATCAAAAGGGCCAGCCAAGTTAAACGCTGACTTATAAGACACCTATCTTTTGTACGCAGAGTAGGTCCCGAATCTCTTCTCTTTCTGCCGGGCGTCTGACTGAGATGGAGCTACGGTAACTATTATTTAACTAGCTGGTGGCCCACCAACCGATCGCATCAGTTCTAACATATTTATAACTACGTGTAGTATGTAACATTACGTAAGTAGCCATAATAATAAGTTGAGAAAATATTGATTAAATTACACTATAGATATGTTATGTGTTGTCGTAAATCACCGATTGCTCCATGAAAAATGAAAACAAAGATACCCCTGTTTGTATTCCAGCGATGTAACCGTTAGGACCAAATATAACAATCATGGTAATATCATCATCTTTGATGTATCTCTCTCCGATAAACATCGCATGATCTTAAAACAAAATATGTATGTCTTGTATATTAAATTCACTCGAAGAATCCCTTCTTAAGGTAATAGCTATACATGTATATAAAAGTATATACATGTATTATAAATATAATTATGTTCATATTTCATGCAAAACTGACAAGTTACAGTGCAACCTCTCTAGAGCGACCATCTCTTCAGCAACAACCTTTCGACAACAACCATGTTAATTTTGTTTCTCCCAAAGGATGTTGCTTCGGAGAGGTTGCATTGGACATGTTTGACAGTGGAGTATGTAATTGTATAGGTCGTGCTTTAACCAATAACATTCGATACATTAATTATATATGCATCACTCGTCATTTATAGTTATGATTAGAGAACTAGTTATGTTATAACGTGAACAGAACATAAAAATAGTTATATTATTCAGTCTTTTATTAAATGGCAATAAAAAAAGTGACTGCAATGCGGAATCTACAAACAGTTTATTTCTATTTATATATACTACTCAAAATTTGATAGGGATCATGTTTTGTTATACATAGTACATACGCATGACAAGAATACGATATATTAACACTAAATATTATCAAATGGCACGGTTTCAGGTTTCAAATGACATGCAATATCAGTATCACACTCATTCCGTTCAAGCGTAACGGACTCCTAAACATGATAGGGGTAAAAAACAGGCGTAGATCAGGTTGTCACCAAATTTGGAAAGTCAACGGAAAACCTTGGAACTTTACTTAAACCAATGTCAATAGCGTGTGTGACGTCCACGAGCGTCAATAACAGCTTGACATCGCCTCCGCATGTTGCTGATAAGCGACCGGAGCTGTTGCTGAGGGAGTCTGGCCCATTCCTCCAGAAGCGCTGTTCTGAGCTGGGGAACCGTTGTTGGCTGGACCGGGCGAGCAGAAATCGCTTTCTGAAGCATGTCCCAGGCATGCTCGATCGGGTTTATATCGGGGGAGCGAGCTGGCCAGTCCATTCTCACGATGGTAGCAGCTTCGAGAAATCGGTTTGTGACGTGCGCTCTGTGTGGACGCGCATTATCGTCCATGAGAATGAAATCAGGACCGATTGCACATAAACGTCTAGGATCTCGTTACAATAACGAACAGCCGTCAATGTACCGTTTTCAATGATGTGTAAGTCCGTTTTCCCGCGCATGCTGATTCCGGCCCATACCATGACTGAGCCCTTGCCATAACGGTCATGTTCAGCGATACAAACCTGTGCAAAACGCTCATTACGTGCTCTCCACACTCGAGCACGTCGATCCGTAAAGTCAATGCAAAACTTTGACTCGTCTGTAAAAAGCACAGGGGTCCAGTCGTTTAACGTCCATCCAACGTGTTGACGTGTCCAGTTCAAACGCTCCTGGATGTGGTATCGGGTCAACGGGATGCGAATTGCCGGTCGTCGTGCCATCAATCCAGCACTGTGCAAACGATTTCTGATGGTTTGCGTTGAAACTCTTACATTCGTGGCATTCTGGAAGTCATTATGTAACGAAGTGGCGTTACGGAAGCGGTTGCGTCTGGCTAAAACAACAATATAACGATCCTGAATGTCAGATGTTGCCTTTGCACGACCACCACCATGTCGATGCTGAGCATTTCCATTCAATTGGTAACGATTCCACATTCTGCAAACAACACTTTGTGACACATTCAGGTGTTCTGCAACACTTCTCTGAGACAACTCTGCCTCAAGCATTCCAATGCCAACATGCATTTCATCAGGAGTTAAACGTCTTCTATACGGCATTTTGAACACAATTTGGTAGATAGTCTGGGTAAGAATCGAATACACGAAGCGAAAAACAAGAAATGACCACTTGTTCAAATGTTACATGTATGCCAAAACGCCTTATTTCGTGGGTATGCAGTTTTCAGTGCCGCCCGTGCAGGCGCTGGTAGCAATACAAACGTAATAATCGCACATTCTAGAGGCCTACGAAGGGATAAAAGTAATGCATTAAAAATAAATAAGCATACCTATTTGGTTAAGTCTTTATACATAACTAAAAAAGTGATCCTTATCAAATTTTGAGTAGTACTAGTATATAATGTAATGATACGAGGACTTACCGCTACATCCTGAGCCGGGTACTAATGGTACCCAGCCTAGACTCACAGCATCACTACGTGTTCTTGGTAATTTGAAAAAAGAGTTTGAAGGATCTCTTCCCCACCTCGCTGAAAAAGTAAAATGATATTCGTGGTCTACATTATTACATGTACATCTATATCTCTGAGTAAACGCTCATTTAGAACAATAACATGGACTAACGGCCTATTTGTACATGTGTACTTACACAGAAGACGCATACAAAAGGCATAAATAAAAAGTTTCATACATGATCTAACGATATGACAGGATATTATTGTTATGACAGGATGTTAATGGTATGACAGGATAGTAAAGTTATGACAGGATTTTAATGGTATGACAGGATAGTAAAGTTATGACAGGATGTTAATGGTATGACAGGGTAGTAAAGTTATGACAGGATGTTAATGGTATGACAGGATGGTAATGTTATGACAGAATGTTAATGGTATGACAGGATAGTAACGGTATGACAGGATAGTAAAGTTATGACAGGATGATAATGGTATGACAGGATAGTAAAGTTATGACAGGATGTTAATGGTATGACAGGATAATAAAGTTATGACAGGATGTTAATGGTATGACAGGATAGTAAAGTTATGACAGGATGTTAATGGTATGACAGGATGGTAATGTTATGACAGGATAGTTATGAACATGGCTTGATGTATTCAGGACTTTTTGCATATTGAATTTGTTAGATTATTGTTCCAACAAGTTATCAGAGGTAGATCTTACCTGTCAGTCCATTCCACAAGACATCTGAAAGTACATAAATTATTCAACTTGAATGATAATAACTGTATGTATCGACGATCATTGATACTAGAAACTATACTTGTACCAAAAGTTTATTAAAATAAAGATCAATAGTTCAATAAATCAGTTTACTTACTAATTAAGTGTCTGGATCTTAGTATACTAAATGTATATAAAAAATCAATATTACCTGACGTGCATGTTACGGATTCTGGGAACCAACTTCCATCTTTACAAATTAAAGTTTTAGTTTTAGAAGAGTAGCCTTCATCACAAATGACGTCAGCTCTGTCGCCAAACGTTGCTTCTCCAGGTACTCGCACTTGTAGTTGACCATAATATCCTACAGCATTTTCCACATCACAGACCTATGCATATAACAAATGGAATTAGTACATGAATAATCAAAAGGCATTTAAAACACGTGTCGCAAATCGTAACATTGATTTTCGTCAGCATTTTCTTATTTTTGTTGGTTCTAAATAATAATAAATAATAATAATAATAATCTTCATTTAACGAAGGTAACATGTATAGACATATATGATGTCATAAATTACAACATGACCTTCAAACAACAATATTTAATGCAAAAACTGAAAAGAAAACATGAAAACAATAGTGACATAGATATCAAAATATTGACAAACACTTAAATAACCATTAGTCTCTTTTGTAATAAGTGGATATTTCAGCCGTCTTGTGTATTTAGTAGATATTGTTTTAGAGCATTCTTAAAGGATGAAGTCTTAGATTTTGAACGTATTGAAAGCGGGATATTGTTCCAAATTTTTGAAGACATCCCCCCCCCCTAGGACCCTGTCCCCCCCCCCTAGGACCCTGTCCCCCCCTACGACCCTGTCCCCCCCTACGACCCTCTCCCCCCCTAGGACCCTCTCCCCCCCTAGGACCCTCTCCCCCCCCTAGGACCCTGCCCCCCCCCTACAACCCCCTTCCCCCCTTCCCCCCTTGGGCCCCCTCCCCCCCATGGGACCCCCATCCCCCCTTGGGCCCCCTCCCCCCCATGGGACCCCCTTAGGACCCCCTCCCCCCTAGGACCCCCTTCCCCCCATGGGACCCCCTCCCCCTAGGACCCCCTCCCCCCTAGGACCCCCTTCCCCACTTGGGACCCCCTTCCCCCCATGGGACCCCCTTCCCCCATGGGATACCTCCCCTCCATGGAGGGGAGGGGGTCCCATGGGGGAAGGGGGTCCCATGGGGGGAGGAGGTCCCATGGGGAAGGGGGAGTCCCATGGGGATGGGGGTCCCATGGGGATGGGGGAGGGAAGATGCTCCTGAGGGAGACTCCTCCGTGGTATTCTCCCTCACCTCCTGTCTGTCTACTCTTTTCTTAACTTATGCAAACGGACAAAAATAAAGTATAGACTAGCGGGAACAAGAAGAAATCTAAGTGTTATTACGTAAACTTTGAGATGTTTGGAATGAACGTAAAATATGGGAGATAATTTGAAAGTACCAACTTTAATTAACAATAATTAAAAAGGAGATGCCAACAGACAATAATTATAAAGGAGATGCCAACAGACAATAATTAAAAAGGAGATGCCAACAGACAATAATAAAGGAGATGCCAACAGACAATAATAAAGGAGATGCCAACAGACAATAAATTATAAGGGAGTAGACAGACAGGGGAGCTAAGCATGACCGTGCGACCACATACACGCATCATGTAGGTTTCCGTCCCTCGTTACCGAGGGACGAAGGAAAAGTAGACGCAATGCGCCTGATGATGACGGCCTGTAAAGGCCATACACAATCCATTACAACAAAATTTCCACCTTTTATACGACGGCAATAACACGCGATAAAGTTGACAAAATGTGAATAACAATGGGCTTCAAGCGTATTTACATGTCCAGTAATTTCACTGTAACTCTAAATGAATTCTAATTTTCAATGGCGCTTCGCAATTTATTATGCAATATGTTGGTGAAGTTTGGTAATGTTTGAAACGCCAATTAAAGTAATATTAATGAATATTTTAAACTTTAGGTCTTGTTTTACCTCTACGTAGTCAATACGTGTACCCCCGGGGCATGCTATATATACTCTATACAAATCCAAGGCATTTATGAAAGCGTTTCACACCTCGCTTCGGTCAAAGTTTTCATCGTATAATGTAAATACACAAAATATCATATAATCTATGTATCTAAAATAAAACCCAACTATTTACTACTTTTATTTCTATCATACTCTCCGAAAGAAATACAGCTTAGCAAGTGCTAACAGACACCCGTGAACAACAGAAACCTGTCCACAACAGACGATAAGGGTCTTTAAAAGTATCGCGTATATAGCGGACATGCCCCAACCACGGACAGTAGACACCAATGTAGCCAAATTGTTTGCCGAAATGCCATTTGGACCTTCAAGAATGAATCTAAAACAAGTTTTGTGTCTTACTCAGCCAAAAGAACATTCACTTGATTGTTGTAGGAATGGTATTGACGCAGGAATCCTTGGCTTTATACTTAGACCGCTTATCAATTAATATAATTTATGCAACATAATTCAGTTAATTTATTTACATACAAATTAAAATATCCTTCCTTAGTACGTCGATGGTATTTAATGCAGAGTGAAACAAATTATACAGAAACACACAATTTCACCATAATCCAAATAAAATTATTCAGAATTATAATATTAGAATTAGAATAATTACCTCCCTTGGTTTACTAAAGTTACCAGACGGTCTGTCGCTTACTGTCGTCTAGTATATGTATGGCTGTTACTATGGAGACCGCCATTTGTAACGAGGAATAATTTAGCTATATCAATTTATATTTAAGTGTGTTCAGATTAATTAATCTATCGCTTATTGTGGATTTCAGCAAAGAATGTTCATATAATATATGATATACCCATATTTTAATTGCAATGCTTCATAGCTTCATATTATGAAGCTATGAAGCATTGCAATTAAAATATGGGTATTGACTCCTCCAAGGAACCTGATACTTAGAGTGTATTCGACAACTCATCCTATTCTATCATTTCAGTAAATTGAATTCCTAAGTTTTTATTTTATCTTTTATTTTACAAATTACATTTGTATTATAATATTGATGTTGTTTATTTGTATTATAATCAGGGACACTATATGAACTACAGTATATGAATGTTATAGTATCCTGTTATAGTCGAGCGTCAACATGCTTCGTCAAACTGTCCGTTTGTTCACCATCCTGTTTTTATCGAAACAAGTTTTAGTTTACTGTCCAATATGTAAACAAACCAAAAACCTTAACGGAAATCGAATACTAGTATTTTCAACAAAAGTGCCCTTAGATAACATGTCACTAAACTCTCTTTCCAAACGTTGTCAGATGTTGTGTTTAAGTATGCATGAAAAAAGTATTATCAAACAGCTGCCAAATCTTAGCAAATAAGATAAACGTCTCATGCCAGCACCAGAAAAGACATTTCAATATCTCACTTTACTTTCATTACAATTGCCTGGTTTCCGGTACAATATTGCGCCACGTTGAGACTGGGAGAAACAGCAGAGTACGTAAAATCAAGCCGCGCCAAGGGGAATCTCTCTTAGCGTTTGTTGCGGATAACATGGCGTATGTCACTCCTTCGCTTTTTTCAGATTACCCGACCCTTTACAAAAGTCAAGATCAATATTTGGACTAAATACGACCGAGTTATTAAAGTTTGTGTAATAATATTACATGTGCAAAAGGCAAATTTGCCGAAAAACAGTTCCTGACTTCGAGCTACTCATATATGGGCTAACGTGCTTTTTATGATAGAGGTGGCCATGCTGAACATTCATGCCAAATTTGGTTCTTGTATCATAAAGTGAAAGTTTTTTCCAGTTATCGACCCAGCTATATGGTTATATTGGTAAAACAAGGAAAGTAAAAAAAACTCTACGTACTGAATACACATCCTTGCTTTTAATTCCTTTCAAATTTATTCGAGTGCATTCCGAATCCATTGAAATAAACCCTGCCAATATCCATTTTGTAGGGTTTCTACAAAATATGGGAGCTCCCGAGTCGAACTGTAATAAAAAGCAATTTTGTTTCATGCGTACATTGTACAACTATATGGTATACATTGACAGTTACTGGAAAGTATGAACTTATGTCGTTGTGAGACACGTGACAGTTTTTCGTAAGCATTCGATGGCTGCTCGACTTTGATGAGTAATATGGTGACACTCATTGATTACAATGTTTTGTAAATTTGAATAAACCAGTGACTAAACAATGTTGATTGAAGTCTAGCATATTTTACCACACTACCAAATTGTTAAAGACTTGATAAAGTGTAAAAGAAAAAGAAATCGTACATTGCACAAGTATTCTGTTGTCTTGGAGGTGAAACATATTCTATTCTCTTCACACTCCTCAGGCACGTATCTGACTGGAATATGTTGCAAGGTTTCTCTTTTTTCACCTGTACATTGATAAAATACTCACTGAATTTGGACCGAGATGAAAAAATGACATACATTTTTGTAAGTTAATGAGTGCATGTCGAACTGAAATTGTACTGAAATAACTGACAACTTACATAAAGTAGTGCTGAAATAACCAATTTACTTAATAAATGATTTATTACTGTACAAAATACAATGTGCACAAAATACAAATTTCTTCTTACTAGAAAACTTGATGATTCTACAATCGTCATAATTAGGTGGTTCAGTGGATGAATACACATTTTTCACAGGTCCAACTCGGTCATCCCGCGCTCTGATTATGGTGGCCAAAACGATACGGATCATTTCTTGGTTACCTTCAATTGTCTGGAATGTTTAAATATCGCATCATGTATGTCTTTGTTTACCTTATGTTAAATACAGTGAAACCTCACAAAGCAACCTACCCAAAAACACGACCACAATGTAAAACAACAAAGTTTACTTTCGGGCCGTTTTTTTAAATAAGATATTTTCCTCAATTATGAACCTCGGTATTTAGACGTCTTCATATTCGGGTTTAATGTATGTAGAATATGAAATGTAATTTTCTCAGCATGATGTACTTAGGTATTACATCCCTACATCCCACTGTATTTTCTTATATTTCTGCTCAGTGCTTAAACTGGTTCCCCGTTGATTTGTGTGTACAAAGCCTTTGGTACACTGCAACATGGAACGGGAACCAGATTACTCGGTGCTACATTAAAATGTAAGAGTTGTCGCCCTTGTTGAAAACTATTAATTTCTTTTGATATTAACATAATTTTCTTTTTCTTTATCAAATTATATTGATACTGTGTTATGGCATCTTTTTACCATAAGCTGTGTGTGTGTGTGTGGGTGTGTGTGTGTGTGTGTGTGTGTGTGTGTGAGTGTGGGTTTGTATTACTATCTGGATGAGGTAGATTTTTGGTCATGAAATTATGTGACAATTTTAAGGGTACCATTTACAAGGTTTTACAAGGGTTTAGGGTTAGGGTTAGATCTCAATTAGTTGTCTATAAGTCATTACCAGTCAATTCCCCCCTAAAAAAGGGTTTTTTAGGGGACCTGAGGTACATACCGAGGTATACCTCGGTTAAATTTCTATGTTTTTGGCAAACAAAGTGAGGTACATTTTATTACGGAAAACCTCGGAAAGATAGTAAAAAAAGTTTGAGTGTGTGTGTGTGTGTGAAAACCTTATGGTAGACAATTTGCTATCATGGAAAGCTATAACAAATATATACCTTTCAAAAATATCTGTCCGCTCCAATTTGAGGGAAGAAAATGCGAGTAAAGATCCTAATACGTTCAAATCAAAATATATTTTATTGTGTATAGAATATTTAAATTAATGGTATAAAGTATAATGATAATAAAATAAAGGATACGGTTGACATTGACTGTAATATATTACATATAGTCTGTAACTAGGCCTACATCACGTGTTTATCACGTGACTGGTGCCATTGAATTATTTTTTTAAAAATATTTTAGTCGTCAGTGTTCGTTGTATAAACAAATAGCCGAGTCATGTGACATATTTAAATGTTTTAGAAGATTTAAGGGGCCCATCCACTTTCAATAATATTGTCAATACCGTGTTATTTACTGACGAAAATATTGACGTGAGTGGGCGATATTGAAGAGCCCATCCATATATTGATGAGGATCAGAAATCTCAGATAATTATTGAAGTATTGTCAATATTAATGGTGTGCGTTTTATGCTCATCAATATATTGATCAGTATATTATCTTATTCCTATGTAAGCCGAGAAGAAAAGAACGGAATATTGATCGAAATATTGGCAAAAATATTGAAACGTTGAGAGCATAACTGTACTCGTCAATAATATTGACAATAATATTGAATGAGGATGGACTACTTTAGATAAGTGTTTAAAATAATACAAATGAAGATACCTTTATAGCTCTGATCCTTCGCTGGACTATTCTTCCGTTGTCTGTAAGAATGTTAACTCTGTGCCTCCACAAATTCCTAAAGCCACAAAGTAATTTAAATAAATTGATTGTCATACTTTTTTATCAGTTTAGATAAAAGGGTATACTGGTTCAATGCCGTTAATGAATGTCGGACACATTTCTCGTACATTCACATTTACTGATGATGACCATACACTAAAACTGTGATCAATAGCCACCCTTAGGACAGACAAAACGTAGCCTTTATTGGCAGATGGCCTTTATTTGAAGGTCATTTTGTTCTGCATAATCAATGACGGGTTTTAAAAGAATGACATTCATTCACAGGGTGGCCTTTATTTTGAGGTGGCCGCTAACACAGGGCTGGCTGTATTTTGTGGACGACTAGGGGGCTTTAAGAACATTTTAGTCTGTATTTATCAGTGTTTCAGAGTGTAAAGGAAATTCCAGGATAGTAGAAGTTCTGTGGTGGGGTCTTTGTCATGCACCAGCTGTCCTGTGGTATTTTTAAGCCAATCCTATTAATTGATGCACACTTCAGAATCTTTTCCATTAGAAATGCATAAAAAATCTATTTAAAAAGCATAATGCACAATAAACGAAACTTATAGACGTTTGCTACATTTTTCACATAGACATATAGGCAAAATGAAATCTGATCAATAGACTTTTTTAAAACTTTGCATGATCGTAACATATGATAACAGTAACATTTTAAGCGAAAGAATCGGGGGGGGGGGGGCACTGATCTCGTTTTTGAGTTATCTGTTCTTGAATTTGAATTTTCAAGGGCAGATGACTCAAACATAAATCTCAAATACCATGGTTTAACTTTTGGCTGATGTTTTCATTTTATTCTTGGTCAAAAACAACATTTCATGCAATTCCATTAAATATTTATATTGTCTGTTCTCAGTTGAAGCAGGTAGTTGTTTTAACGGTTCTAAATACAACAACCTGGTTGAAGTTAAGAGACTGAAAATTCTTCAAAATTAGGCCATTTTTAATAAAATTGGCATTGGTTTAGTTAAAGATAGAAAAACAAACAATCTTTAATACTTCATGAAATATATGACATAAAAAGAAGCTGGCTACATAAAAATGAAAATAGATAAGGTCTTGTTTTCCTTTATGGTGAATTATCTGCCCTTGAAATGACCTAAAATAAGCAGATTTTGCCAATATATCTATGTGAAAAATACAGCGAACTGTAGCAAACGTCTTTAAAGTATCCACTACCTGTCTTGTACGCACTCCACCATGGTGAGGACCGTCCTTCGAGTCTCCAGTATTCCATTACATACAGGTTTCTGATCCCGAGTGATACTAGCCATATACGAATAGCCCGGAGCAGGACCTGTACTTTCAGAGGCTACCAACGTACCTTGATAAACAAATTAATTAGTCAGTTCCATTAAGTCGTATTGTCAACATTAACAATGTGTACATCCACATTACATTGTCTCAGATAAAGTTAGAATTAGCAACTATTACGAAATACGATGTCTTTTAAATGTTTCTGTACCAAAAACGTCATTATGTATACTTGATTCCAATTTGATTATACTGTATATATCATTTACTAGTACCCAGGGTGTTTTCCCAAATTCCTGTTCTTTTTTATGCTCTCGCCATTTGAAATTGCGGAAGGGCATTTATATAAATCGTTACCCCTGTCTGTCGTACATTCAAATTTTGGTTTCCGAGTGATAACTCAAGAAATATTTCGTGGATTGGTTCCATATTGTACATGAAGATGTATTTTTAAGGTGAATCGTCACAGCACAAATTTGTGAAAAATAGCCACCTGACATTTTTGCTATGCATCCTAAAAAGTGGCGTTGTTCAATAATTACTGAAAGTACATAACTGAAATGAGTTTTTATCAATAGCTAATGATTCAATGTACATTTCTGCATCAGTAAAATAATATTTGATGATTAACAAGTATCTATAATTCTCACCTGAACTTATGCTAATTCCATTAGCCAAAATAATGTATCATAATATCAAAATTAATCCAAACTACAATGTCCAACAATAACTTCAATATGTCATTGAGGGTTTCCATATTTTGAATTTTCATTATTAAATGTTTTTCCATGTTTATTTTCAATTCTTAACACAGTCCTCAACTTTCACACAGTGAATTTTCTTCCATGTGTGTTTAGGCTACTGTGTAGTAAATAGTGTAAACACGTGTGGAGGATTTTTGTGAAATGTGAATATTGAGGACTGTGTTTAGAATTGAAAATAAACATGGAAGAACATTTAAAAGTGAAAATTTGAAATATGGAAACCCTCAATGACATGTTGAAGTTATTGTTGGACATTGTAGGTTAAATTAATTTTAATATTATGATACATTATTTTGGCTAATGGAATTAGCATAAGTTCAGGTGAGAATTATAGATACTTGTTAATCATCAAATATTATTTTACTGATGCAGAAATGTACATTGAATCATTAGCTATTGATAAAATCTCATTTCAGTTATGTACTTTCAGTAATTATTGAACAACGCCACTTTTTAGGATGCATAGGAAAAATGTCAGGTGGCTATTTTTTCACAAATCTTTGCTGTGATGATTCACCTTAAGTTCGATTTCCATTAAAATCCGAATATTTTCACAGTACTTATGGCCCCTTTTTGAATAAGCACTCAGCGGAGACATTCATGTCCTCCAGATTAATTTCTAGTTTACGAGTAATGAAATTATTTTAACACAAGTATTTTTCTCACTTATATTAAACATGAAATAAGAGACATATTGGATGTTATCTTACAACTTGAAGTAACCTTTGCAGTCCTGTTCAAAATTGCATCAAAATATTCATGTTTGTTTGTTTGTGTTTTACGCCCCTTTTAAACAATCAGAATCATATGAGGCGGACAGTTTACCTAACCATCATTCCTGGGATGAACTAGTACTAGACTCAGATCCTCAATAAGCAACTGCCTACCTTCTCACATAATGGGACATGGTCAGTAGCTGGGCTCAAACCCACGACTCTCTGTCAGTGAGAGGTTACAGTGATTTGAAGTCAGCTACCTTAACCACTAGACCATGGAGATGGATCGCTAAAATATTCATGACATCGTATCCTTCAATTTTCTTTATTTATAAGCTTGCTTATGAATGAAAAAAATTAATACAAACTTACCTAAGATGAAGTAAATGTGTAAAATATTCCACATCTTGTTGTGGGTTATAAGACACGTTAAATAATGCTTTATTCAATTAAAACAAAATATAAGATTTCTTATCTTTGTCAATATGCAGTAAGACAATTAATAATTAATTTTAATAATTTGGATGGAAATAAAATGTTCTATCTATATGAAAAATCACAGTCGTGTCACTTCTATTTATAATTAGCTGTTGTTTGACTCCAGGCATTTTTTTAGCATTGAATTAATACGCTGGGGAATCTATGTATGTGTTCCATGTAGATTAAATGAGTTTTATTTTCACCATTAATTTCCACATTAATAAATACAAACAGACCGAAAGTAGAAACATGATTTATTAAGAACATCAAATGCATAATTTTATTAAATACACATAAACAGATATCAACAATACAACACTACAGTGAAACAAAATAAAGAATGAAGACATATAACATAAATACATCTATATACCAGATAGGATGTTAACATGTTTACTTACAAATAGTTGGAGTTCATATGATAACATAAAATCAACCATAACTAGAGCTGTTACAGAGGTGACTAATACCCCCGCCGCCACTTTGACACTAATAATGCAATAGTACACTATATGGCTAAGTTCAAGGGGCCATAACTCTGCAGTTAATAGCTGGGCATGAAAATTGCTACACTTGATGGTGATTACATAATTCAAGCTTCACTGCAATCCCTTATAAAATATGGAAGTAGTTCGCTCCACAAACTTTTATGCGGACGGACAGGCTTAACAATGACTGACCACCAGAGTGACTCCAATATACTCCCTCTCAAACTTCGTTTGCAGGGGTATAAAAACACAACATTCTTTCAAAGAGTAGTTCTTTTACAAAGCTTACCAGAAGGAGTCTGTATGTATCACAATTCTTATATCATTGAATTGAACTAAATTCTACAGTAAACTTGTGAATTATGTATAACATAATATTCATCAATACGCTTGAAATGAATTTAAAATGTAGATAATCACAAAACATAGTTCATCGCTGAGGTTTCTTCTTTGTTTTTCTATTTTGTGGTGAAGAACCTGTAGCTCCGCCCACTATCACATGACTACCTTGAATCTCCTCCTTAGACACGCCCTCCGCTTGTCCTAGTTTATTTTGAGCTTCCATGTAAAACATTACATCACGAAGTTGTTCCTTCAAATCTTCAACTTCCTAAAATCAAGAGAGAAAGGAGTAAAATATCTCAACAATATTAGATAGCGATTCTTATAAATTCAATTACATTTTAATATGACCTAATTTTTTAATTAACTTCTTTAATAAGTTCAGACAAAGTAATATGATACCAGTAACAATAGTATTATTATTTATAATTCATTCAGTATATAACCATGCTCTTTTAAAAATTTTGTTGTTATTAGTCAAAAGTATATGTTATTATGTTATTATGATGTTATTGTGATGTACTGTACTGACAATAAATAAATTTAGTATTTGTGAAGTGATAAATTAAAGACCTGCATATTTCAAGCACATTATATATGATAAAGAATCGTGTTTTGAATGAACGTACAGCAAATATAGTAATACTTAACGTAATGTCTATCTATAGATATTTTTTTCTTATTGTACATGTGCTGCTATTTAAATAATTTATAAAGTTATAGCTTTCACTGCAAATATCATTAATAGTATATCATTCTTTTTTCCCTCTTCTTTCCTTCGTGTTGTACCTTTTTATGTGAAATATGCAAGTATATACTAAAAAATATTTTCCAACTTTCTCCGTTTAAACTTCATGCTCAGTGAAACCATGATATACATTACTTTAATTCCACACATATACCTTAAGTCTGCGCCCCACAGGCCTCAATTTGGACATATTTAAGGGTCCTGGGTAGAATTTTTGGCTTATTTGTAGCAGAAAAAAAAGCGCCCTGTAAATCCCTGGAAATGTCATAGTACTTCATTATCTTATTTGAGACATCATTCAGAATTAAAACTGATTATAAAGAGCCTTCAGACAAAAACTTACTTTGGTTTTTATTGAACTCAATTCTTGCATCTGACTCTCAAGGGAGGCAACTCTATCTTTCCATATTTGTTGATTTTCAGTCAAACATTTGTTCATTTCTTTCTCTACTTGTAGATCATATAAAGCTTTCTTTAATCTGGTTTGTAACTACAGGAAGATAAAAGGTTATAGATGTTAACACATCACACATAATGATGTATACTGTATATATGTACAAACACAACATCAGTGCTTTTTTAATAGATTCATATGAAAATAAACATTATATGCAGTCAAAGTCAATACTAAAGAAAATAAAACCTAAATAAGCCATCACCAAGCCCTGAGTACTGACCAGACATCTCTCATAATGGGACAACAAACTTGGGTCACTTGGCCCAAAGCCAACAAACCACTACACATCATATGACTACCTAGATAAACATATACATGTATTACTTACATGTGAACATTTCTTATCAATCATCTGTTTCTCTTTATTTGTGGATTCAAAAGAAGAATGTAGATTACTGCATTGTTCTGCCAACTTGATGTTCTCCTCTTCAACCAAATTTACCTGAAGTATCATAAATATGTAAGCAATGCCATTTAATTCCCAAGAACTATGTTACCATAGAAACAGAGAACATTTGCACATGTTTTATGCACTGATCAGTTTGTTTTTGTTTCTTTGATTGAGTTTTATGCCCCTTTTCAACTGTCAGAGTCATATGAGGTGGACAGTTCACCTAAGCATTGTTCCTGGAAAGAACCAGTACTAGACTCCCATTTTCCATAAGCAACTGCCTACTTTCTCACGTTGGTAGCTGGGCTTGAACCCACAACCCTCTTTCAGTGAGAGCTGACAGTGATTTGAAGTCAGCGACCTTAACCACTTGACCACGGAGGTGGGTTTAAAAATTGATAACCTATATAAAGGAAAACTCTTGTCTCTAAGATAAAATAGAAATAGGGTACTATAAGACTAGTGTGTATTTGTTACCTTACTAAGAACTGACTTCTCTAACTCCTCCATTCTTTCTTCAAAATATAACCGTTGAGACTCTAGTTGATTTGTCAATAAATATGTGTACTGAAAAAACAACAACAAATAATCTCTCAAACATTAATATATCATTATCAATAAAATATTGATTCTGTAAATATCAAGTTATCTTAAATGTGAATGTTTTACTTCAGTAAAAGCAAGAAATGTAAAAAAATCATTGAGCATCACCATGTGGTAAATGTAACTATTTTATCTATCTATAACAAAAGATTTGTCAAAGAAAAGCTCTTTGATGCATATTCCCCCTGTTTTCTTAAGCAAGCAACAAATCTATGGAGCAAAATTTGAATCAAGGATGTGTACATGTTTTAGTGGATTTAACAACGTTTTTCAATGATATTTCATAATATATACATATATAATGGGCATATCACTAAACCAGTTTTTCTGGGAAGTATTCTAACCAGTACAAACCCATTCGAAAAGGAGCTGGCATCTTCTCCACATCTGGAGGAAAATCAATATTTTGTCAAATTCTCATAAAAGTGAATGACCTGTGAAAAGCAGGATTCTATCCTCGATCACTGGGTAACAGACCCATCATACTTTTTACTGGACCACGGTCTCAAAGTTGTATAACAAACGGATGTTATCTTCAAATATACTGTAATGACCACAGGAATATATACAAGCTTGAAACTATAAGTAAAACATACTTTAACATATTAAAATTATTCAGATATGCACTTTTGTACCTCTAAATTTAGAGAATCCATTTTATCATCCTGGACTGGGTTACCACCTTCATCAACTTGCACTAATTTACCATCCGATTTATTCTGAACCAGTCTATGTACATAATTATCACCAACATAATCCCAAACTTTGTTATTTCCTAATTCCATCGCGTACGTATGATGTGTCTCCTGGAAATGTCTGTAAAGTCAAAGAACACATTTATGAATAGAATTACGTAAATGTAACTGAAATTCCAATAATCAATATTCATGAGTTGACAATTGATTTCACAGGCTTACAAGTAAGTTTGTACTTCACTTAGATCATGTTTATGACAGTCTTAGAATTACTGAATTGTTCTGGCTTTCAATTGTAATAAGCATATTTTCACACAAAAAATATGGTCAACAAATAACAGTAAAATCAATACTATTAATTATTTTAATTAAAGGCATTAAGGACCAGAATGCATTTCACCTTTTTCAGATGAAATTGTTAAAAACTGACAAGTAGACTAATTTCATTGAGTAAGTCACTACACAAAAAACAAACCATTGTATTACTAGGCCTACATAACAGAATTCATAATACGTGAATAATACACCAAGGATACACATATACCAAAAAGTTAAACTCAGGGTTTATTTTTCAATATTTTGGGAATATAACCCATATCCTTGGGATGGGGAATTTTTGCAGTGTTTTAATCAAAATTGGGGGAAAATGTGTAACTACAATTATACAAAGTTCAACTTATTCTTCTTATTCTCACATAGAACAGTAGTAGAATAATTTAAACTTTAATATATACATTTGTACATCTACCGGTAATAAAAAAACAATTAAAAATTTTTTTTTGATTGGGAATTTTTGTCTAGAAAAAGATACTATTTTCCATTGGGAATACAACCAAATTTTGGCTACAAAAGCACCCCAAAAAATCTGTGAAACCATACCTGAAAGCATGAAGACCAACATATCTTCCACAACCTATATGACCACATATCAAACAAATCCATAAACTCTGAAACATAACAATTATAAAACTAAAACTTTAGAAGGAAAATAAGGGTCAGTCAGCCGGGTTACCAGAAACAATTGTTTTTTACACCTTACCTAAATTTACACCATAAGTGTGGTATATATTCTGCTTGAATACATCAGAACTAAATGATATTGTGTCACTCATCAATAGTGTAATCAAAAACCTTAACTAACCTGATGGTGATGAAAACTTGCTTTAGTTTCAGTCACTTAGTTCAACTTTGTAAATTTGTGTATTAGAATTGTTTGTTTGTTTCTTAACCGTTACATTTATTTATTTCTTAGATCTAATGCCATTTTTATATGCCCGTTTGAAAAAAAGGGTTGTATTATGGGAACACCTGCAATTGCGGGTGGCGTCCACAACGGTGTTCGCTCTCTAATTCAAACAATTTTATTCGGATCCTCACCAAACTAAATGGAAATGTTGATGGCCATGAGATCTCGGTTAAGTTCGATAACCAGCCCAATCGGCCCAGACACTTCTAAGCAATGCCACTTGACGCTTTTAAAAATTAAATTTGATGGGCATATTTTGTGACCTGGCACTCTTGTCAACATTATTTCAGTTATATTGTGGCGGGTAGTTATCCTAACCAGCTTTCCTGGACTTCATCTAGGCCTTAACCAGTACTAACCACATATTCTATCCACAAGCTACTACCAAGCTATCCCACATAATTCAGAGGTGGAGGACAATTTAACATAGTATGCAATATGCTCTGCTAAATATGTCATGGACAGTGTGCACATCACCCAGGATTTGAACTCACAACCTCTTAATCAGTGGACCAACACTCTAACCACTGTGCTAACCAGGCCGGCTTTTTACAATGCTGGAACCTACAATTAAATCCTACAATTACAAGAAGTGTTGTGTATGTCTTAATGTTTCAAATAAATCGGACCAATTTGCAATCAGCATCACTTTGTGTGCATCACATAATTGGCTTCATTACTTCTTTGGTTTTAAGAGTATTTGTAACATAATTATACAGATGTTATTTTTTCCTTCTTTCAGAATGTGACCAGGAATATGAGGCAGGTCTTATATATTTAGATTAAGATTCATCCATCAGCAAAGTATGAAGGATTTAATCATCAGTGATATTCAAAGGATTTCATCATCAGTGATATTCAAAGGATTAATTTATCAGTGATATTCAAAGGATTAATTTATCAGTGATATTCAAAGGATTAATTTATCAGTGATATTCAAAGGATTTAATCATCAGTGATATTCAAAGGATTAATTTATCAGTGATATTCAAAGGATTTAATCATCAGTGATATTCAAAGGATTAATTTATCAGTGATATTCAAAGGATTTAATCATCAGTGATATTCAAAGGATTAATTTATCAGTGATATTCAAAGGATTTCATCATCAGTGATATTCAAAGGATTAATTTATCAGTGATATTCAAAGGATTAATTTATCAGTGATATTCAAAGGATTAATTTATCAGTGATATTCAAAGGATTTAATCATCAGTGATATTCAAAGGATTAATTTATCAGTGATATTCAAAGGATTAAATGCTGTACAGATTCTCAGCCCCGCCAACTGAAATGTGAGTACCTAACTTCAATGAACAGCCAAAAACTGCAGTTATGGATAAACAAAAACTAATACATTGATGCCAGTACACTGAATTATTTATGAAATAACTGCAGTTTGTGGCATTTATATATTTTGATGAAATGTTTATCGATAGAATATATGTGATTTAGTCACATAGCTTGTAGTCAAGGCCCTGAGATTTTAAAACTTACGAACAATTCTATTTCTGAATTATTAAGAGTATTACAGTCTCAAAGCTGAAATCTCAGATATGTGTATATTCTTGAAGTATCTGAAAGTACATGTACTTATTTAGATCCACTGTGCTGACAGGATCAAGATATTTATGACAGGAATTATTTTCCAAATACAGCCCATATTATAATTATTACAGCTATATACTGGTATACAGGTTGTATATGATTAAAGTACCTGACACACCCTTTTATAACCCAGTTTTAAATTTATTCCTTTCAATCCTTCTTAAACTATAAGAAATTGATCTAAACACTAGAGTAACTGTGAATGTGATCAAAATGAGACAATTATGGGAAAACCCAGGCTTGTGAGAAACCCCAGATGTCTATCATTCCCATTAATGTAAACAAGTTTTTATAAATACATGTACATAATTTCTGATTTCGGTAAATCAAGTTGATTTTAGTCATATGTGTGTGATGATCTACTGGTAATACAATTTCATCTTCTTCACTGATTTTCATATTTCCTTTTATGTTAAGTTATACTATATTTGGGTGTATTCTTAGCATTGTGGTGTTGGAACAATGATTTGGTATTGTTGTAGTATTCCCATGCATGATGCTATTATGTTGCTTTTGTACAAAATGTACTGGAAACTATATTGTTGAATAATCTTGAACCAATTTACCAACATGTATATACTGAAAATCTAGATGAATTGTGAGTTTTCATAAATCAACATTTAATATAACCTGACCTATGACAGCAAAACATGAAACTGTCATTATAATCTCTTCTGTGTATTGATGGTTCATATTGGAATTATGGTAAAACATTCATCTAAAAGAACTTAAATTTAGTTAATTGATAAATCAGAAACGTAAATGATAAGTAATTTGTGCTGGTTTTTATCTGTGTGTTGTTAAGAGTATGATATTGAATAACGAATCATTATTAGTTAATTTGAGTTAAAACACAGCTTTACATTCAATGACAACTTTGAGAAAACTGATGCCTGCATTATACTGAAGTTTATTGCAGACTGTCAAATGACATCAAAATATTGATACAAATATCAAACTGTTCAAGGTATCAAAAGTTTGATTGTTGGATTCTATGGTTAAAATAATGTGACATAAAGGCAGAGAATTCATTCGTATTACTTATATACTGTTAATTTGTACACTAAGTAATTAGTGTATATGATCATTCCTTTCACTTATTGAGTATATCACCGTATTGAGGTGAGTTGATGTTGTGTATTTAAATGTTGGACAATATCTGTTTTATCAAAGTTTAAACATGTTAAGCTTGTACATCAAAACTATGATCTGTTGTCCAGAAAAAGTTACAGTGTTTTATTATCAATTAAGACAACAATATATATTAAAGGAATATTAGTTCTGTTGTGAATCTTCATGAGTAAAGACATCAATCTTGTCTGGTATTGTTACCATTATTGAAGCTTAGTTTTCACTCCTGGAGACCACTATTGCTGTTTTTTGCCAAACTTTGGTTTAACCAGGTGAATCTAACATTAATTGAACATTTTGTCAAACTTTTAAGAATTCTCTTGTGAACTCAAAGTAACTATATTATCAGTATTACCGTGACAGATTATTATTATTATACCATCTTCACAAAGCGCTTTTTTCGTAGAAATGTAACGTTCAAAAAGCGCTTTACAAATTTACACAACATACATGTATATATAGCATAAAAACAGAAAAAGTACAACATATTATGTACGGTAATTGAAATGATCAGTTCCTGTAGACCTGCAAAAAGTAGTAGGTTTTTAGTTGTGTCCTTTTAGTAGTATTTCAAAGCTTGATTATAGTTCCCATTGTATATATACACTTTTTTCGTTAGGGAACAGAGCCAAATTAAATGGCATAAAAAGGACCTGTTGCCATATTTCAATGTACAAACAATCAAGATGATTGTAAAGATTTACTAACCTCCTGAGATCCACACTTCATACATCTATTGTCTGCCACCTCCTCTGGAGTCTGATAATATCTACATACAGGACAACTGTAAATACATTCAATATTCTAACATAAAAATAAAGTAAAACTATAACAGAACTATAAATAAAAAGTCAATTAAATACAATATTTTTAGATTTATTTACATGTAATCTTATACAGATATTACATTAATAAGACAATTATCTTATCTATGATGTGTGTACCATGTTTTATATGCTTTTTACACTGAAATAAATATATAAATGATAATAATACATATTCAAGTATATTGATCAATTTTGGAGCACAGTCCAGGCTGTTTTATGCTGATTTTATTGACTGTTAAACATGACTAGAAAGTTTAAGTGGTACCTGGTATCACCCCACTGATCTAAACATTCCATATGGAAGGCATGGTTACACAAAATGGTGAGGATTCCATCAACAGATTCGTCCTGAAATTTGAAATAAAAAAGGGTCATTAAGTAACATATAACAATAATTCCAGAAACTGAGTAACAAAACTTTGGTTTTCGTAGTTTTCATACAGAATTCAATTAAGAATATATTTTTTTGCAATCAATAGATCCAATCCAAGTAGTGTGCATTAATACAGTACAGGAACAATACACTACCAGTATTATAATGTACTTGCCATTCTGATATGTACTCACAGACAGTGATAAAAAAGTGTTTATTCAATCAGAATTTATACAAAATAATCTGATCAGTTGAAATCAGAATCCTGTTCTTGCCAAACTGGGACCAAAAATATAATGTTATACCTATAAAACAGGTAATTAAGTAAATAACCTGTCAAGATCCACCATAAAACTTACCATTCTCTCCAGACACACAGGGCAATTAGGTAACTCTGTCATACCAGGAACAGGTAAACACGCATTCTGTAAAATATGACAAAACTAGGGTCAACATCTTCCCTTCAGTACATAAGCTATATTTTCCCCAAAATAATATCATTCCTCTATCTGCAATGTGAATTTATGTCTAAATTTTGCCTCTTTTGTGTATTTTCTCTCTTTACCAGCATCTTCCCCTTTCCCCAAATAACCACTAAATACAGGAATTAGTTTGTAAACAATTTTTTTTAAAAAGTGAATAGTGAGTTTGAATCTACAACTTGTGTCTAAAGATTAATAAAATCTTCCTTTAACAGATACAAACAGTTTTAAACTATAAGTACAACGATCAGCCACAGTTCTGGCAATCAAATAATGAAAACAATTGGTTTTATCACAGGAGCCTGTTATTCAATCAAAAAAAAAATTATACTCAATAAAAAATTACCTACGTATAGAAAAATTCTATAGGTAGGTAATTTTTTATTGAGTATAATTTTTTTTTGGATTGAATAACAGGCTCCTGTGGTTTTATCAATCTTGAGCAATGTACTCACCTCAGATTCTTTTAAAACTTCTACACTTCCCACATATACAAGATGACAGATATCTGATTCTATGCTGTTATATTGTGTATTGTTGTATGTATTATAATATTCATCAGCTTGTTTCTATAAAACATAAATATACAGACTAGAAATTGTTCAGTATAATGATCTATACATAGTTCTGAATTATCATTTTCACTCACAACCCATCTCTCCACATTTGCATTATTTGGTTTCAGGCTAATGGATGTTATTCTGTTTCCCCATATACTTATAATAATTCAATACATAACCCAACATAATCCCCACATAAGATATGTGATATAACTTTATCCACCTAATATCCAAGTACCCAAACCTACCCAATTACACTACAGGCTATAATTACAAAATCAATAAACCTAAAAATGGAAAAAAGCATGACTAGACTTGATGCTTGTAATCTGAACAGACATGTACTGGAAAAATGTCCTCATATGTAGTAATTTCCACACCAACATAAAAAAATGAACTATACCATAAATAAGAAGATGCATGTACCTTATTTCTGAATTTGACTAGAACCATGTATTGATTAGGTGATCCATCTCGTATAATCCTCATATATTCTATACCTGATCTGTAATAATAAAGAAATATATAAATATACAGTACAACCTCTCCAAAGCAACACTCTTTGGGTGTAGCAAAATAATCTTGTTGTTGAGAGGTTATTGCTCTAGAGAGGCTAAATTAGGTGTTAAATCTTGCAATAGCAAAGAATCATCCTGTTGTTACAGGGAGGTTGTTAATCAAGAGAGGGCCACTCTGAAGAGGTTGAATTCTACATATGGTATATTATCATATTAATACATTTTTGTAAATCCTTAAATACAATTATGAAGTAAGATTAATTATTTATGACAGACTTACAGTACAAATGCTAAATTTTGTCAGATTGGTATCGATTTAATTAAAATCCAATGAATTGGAAAAGAGTAAATCAAAATTAAGTTACTTACAAACAAGGTCCATTGAACTTTAATAGGTCATGGATTGTATATTTGGCAGGTACTGTTAGCATACAGATAAGTTCACTTCTTTGTACATCATCTGATAAACTTGTCATGTGACTAAAAAAAGAACAACAGCAATGTTTTATGTCAATGTTGAAAAATAACTGAGATAATAAGATACAACAGTTAGTACCTGCCATGACGTCCTACATAGATATTTTCAAAATTATTCCCATCATTTTTAACATCTTCTTATAAACAGATGGACAGATGGATGGACAGACAGGAGTCAAAACCCATAACCCAGATCTGTCTGTTTACAGGATAAAAGATAGCCTTTCAGGAGTTTTAGGTGATACACTCACCTGTAAACAACGGTAATAATTATAGAATTCACAAATTTAGTTGAGTAATATATTTCAAGATCTAAAAATCAACAATTCTTTCAGCCTGCAGATGCCATTTAAGGCCAGTTTTTAAGGTAAGGGGCATCCCCAATATTAAATATTTTATAATTTATTTCAGTATAAATGAAGCAATTTTAATATTAATAATATAAACAAGTTATGAAATTAATGTCAGACATTTTACAGAACATATAAAAGGTAGATTAATGACTTCTGAAAATAGTACACCACAAATAATACAAATACATCATCAAGCTATATTTGATTTTACTTACTTATCCTTATAAATGTGTAAAATTCCTTTTACTTTTTCCACTGTTGGGTTACCAGAGTAGAAGTGAATTGAATCAAAAGTAGTTTTGGGTGTAGGACTTTGAGATTTAGGTCGTACACCACCATCATGGACAGATGTATCTGCTTTTTTATCTATTGGAAAGTCTGAATGCTCAGGGCTTGCAACATTTTGTGTGATATCCTTAAATTCCTTCTGGTTCCCAGCAGAATATGCAGGATCTGACATCAAGGATGTATTCAAAGTTAAAAATGCTTGAATAGCATCAATATCAAAACCTGAAATAAAAAAAATCTATTAAGACAGAGTTACAATCAAAGGGTTCATGTTTTGACTTCTCCTGAAACATAACATAACTGTATCAAATTTGTATCTGCATGTAATGTAATCTAAATAAATTTGAGTTATAACTGATAACTTAGATTTTCCACATAGCATCAAAACAGCTAATTTAAATGCGATAATAATGAATTTTCTTATTTTTCAAGTTTTTATACCTTCACTGTTATATGACTCTATCAGGATATCTTGTGGTTTTCTGCAGCCTCTGAAGTCTTCAATATCTAGCTCTCTGTCTTCATCTGGGGTAGGTGGAACTGATTCCTCCTTATGTACAACTGAAGCGTAACTTGCCTTACTAACTTTTTGCTTAACTGGACCAATAACTCCTTTTGCTGCAATGTTAAATAAGTTAGCTTCTTTAACTTACTTTTAGTTAATTCCGACTACATGTATAATTAGATTAAATTGTGTTTATTTTATAATTTGATAAAAGGCTGAATTTAAGTAATTAATTGACATTATGTAGCTGTTTAAGTCATTTTTTAGCATGCATATTGGGGTGGATAGGTGGTCTATTGGTCTTGTGGTAACGACTACCAATTGGATGGTTGTGGGTTAGAATCTTGGCTCGGTCTTCAGTTTTTAGTAGCCCAGGACTTCTTTCCTTCTATAACAGGGGCTGAAATTTGGTGACTTCCCAATTGCAAAAAGGATCTTTATTCCCAATTTTGGGAAAGAAATTCCCCAAAATACAATACTTAGTAGCCCCCACCAACTACAAAGCCTAATTCTTACTAATCTTAGTGTGTCTAGATGATCACAGGAAAATGTTTGAGGCATACAAGTCAGTGTCTGAAGTATTTTTTTAAAACACTAGCCCAAACTGTATGTGGACTGTGGTAAATAGACAATTTACCACTAGCCAGAATATACAATTTTGAGAAAGTTCACAAGCCCAAATGGAAATTTACTAGCCCCGGGCTGTGGGCTAGTGGGTTAGCGTGAAGACTGGCATGTAATGTAAGTAACACTAACAGTACACCAGGCATGATCAAGAACCTGGAATAATTATTCGAAATAAGAATAGGATATTAATGCCAGTTCAGATAGGCCGTTAAATAACAAATAGAAAAAACATTTAGTTAAATTTGATCATCTCATGTGTTAACTGACTCACTCTGACTCTGTAAGAATAGAACTTTTTTTGTTTTGCGAATGTTTTCACTTTAAAGTTTTGTTTATAATCGCATACAACTGTTACTATTAATTTGATAGGTACTTTTTATATCTTTTTCTTTAAATGTATGTATAACATGTAGCCTGTCAATCTACAAACGGCCGTGTAGTAAAAAAATCAAAAGTAATACATGTCAGGGTTTTTTGATAAAATGGGTCGACCTGACTTGGGACGAATAAACCTTACAAATTCTTTCCCGATGATCATATAAACATACCTGTGTATTCTAAAGTTTTGCTTATTTCTGATGAATCACAAATTTCAATACGAATGTTCAGCAGAGCGACTGACATTTGTAAATCGTAGCATTAGAAATCAAAACAATTTCTTGAAGAAAATTCTCTTCTCTTATACGGTAATGTCCGTGTAATCCGAAGGATTTATGACGATAAACTCCGGTAAAGACCGTTTATGCGAGAAACGTACCAAACTTTCATTTAGCATGCACCACAATTTAAAGGGAAGTTACTCTATTTTTCTTTGATCACGCACAAGACAGCTGATTTCATAACAAACAAGAATGTCATCTAACTTCTGTGGTGGTATTTCACAGTTTAACGCAATAAGACTACATCATATATGTCTAGTTTCATCCGACGAACTATTTTGAAGAGGAGCGCGCGGATCTCTACAAAATGGCTTTTGTCATCATTTTGGCCGACTTGTAAAATAAACAGAATGTCTTCAACCTGCGCAGTTGGCGATAAAGTGAACACAAAATGTTCAGAAAAGATCTTGCAGATCGGAGATTTTAGTGTGTTTTCTTGGTCCATATCAGGAATTGAAACGACGGTAGTTGTGAAGAAACCATCTGATGGGTTTTCGTGTTGTTTTGATTTAGGATACGCCTGTAGACAGAATGTTTCTTGTGACAAAGTCATGATAAGGTAGTTATGACCATATATAATTATATTCTGTAACAGTTATTGCAATATCTTCGATTGTTCGATGTTATAAAACATTGGTTGTTATTAGCTATTGTATTTTAATAGTGTAATTTCATTTTGTTCCTTGTCGAGTACTGTCAGCAGATATTTTGTTATTGAGCGCCTACTTCAGATTTGATGATTGCCCGATTGAATTCAGTACAATATAATTATTATTAGTGAAATAAGTAAGGGTTACTTACCAATATTGTTATTGTCAATCATTTAATTAATTCTTTACTTCACCAGTGTCTTCAAAGATTGATGGGTTAAAAACGATACACTTCCATGTCACACATTGTCGGATACCCACAGTTGCTGATTTTTCACCATCGATTTGCTGTTTTGATTGAACAGAATATAACAAAAAAAAAAGTTTCTCGATACTCTGATGATATGATCTGACCGATTTAGTTTTACTACGAATGGTCTGATTGGCTGTCTAGGGCATTACAAGAATGTCAAGATTGTACTGTATCTAATCAGAATATGGCATTAAATTGTTATTTATCGAAACAGCTAATCGATAGTGATAAATCCCTTGGGTGATGTTTGAAGCGGAGTGGAGTCAGCAACGGTGGGTATCTGACAATGTTCTATAGATACAGTCATGACTCATGTACAGTACTCTGTGTAATTTTAACTAAATCATACATAAGAAATGATTGTATTGCCCTTCTTAACAGGGGCTGTTAGAAGACGTCCTTCCCTCAGGAAAATTCTTCAAAATCATGCAGTTTTCCCCTAAAATTCTATTAACATCAAGTTTTTTGTTCCCCTTTTGCAAAAATTATGCATTACCCAGTTTAAAGAAAAGACCATTTCCCCTACCTGTGAAAAAAAACATGATTGCCCACTCTTACATTTTTATGTAAGTCATTTTTAATCTATGCTGTGTGAACAAATGTTTTGTATGGATTTGATATCTAGACTATGAGTTTATCCTTTTTTCAGTCATGGCCACATGGACCACATATCAGCAGTACCTCAGCACATCAAGAAGAGAGAATTATGTAGCCAGAAATCAGCTTCATATTATGTTCCACCACACCTTGTAGAAGGTCTACTTAAAGTTTGTAGTGGGTTTGATGACCTTGCTGAAAACACAAAAGGTTTGAAGAATCCTGAAATCATTGGAGTGAAACCTGGGGATAAAATAGATGTAAGCATTGATACTTAATGTTTATATTTTTGTCATGGCTCTGATCCATAAGAAAACTGTCTGGACATTATGTTCAATTAATGAAATGAGCTGCAAAATTTTGAGATATCTTGAAATTATAAGTTCATTCATATGACATTGCCACAAGTCACAGTGTATTTATGTATTTTTTGTATTATTTATTTTTTGTTTTGTTTAGTTAATTCTTTGCTTGCATGATCTAAGATAATGCTTTTATTAATGAATTAAATGTCTTTGCTGTTATTTTATCATATTTTGATCTATATGTGTCAACAGTTTTAAATGTTTCAAGTATGTCTATTTTTAACTAAATATTAATAAATTACATATGTGTATAATCACATATGATTATACATGTAATTTCTTTTATTGACTGAATTATTAATGTCAGTTGTCAATGTTTTACTTTACTGTATTATTACATTGCCTTGTCAGTAAATGGCTGATGTTTTATGTTTTATTCTCACTCAATCTTCCAGTTGTCAAGGAACTATTTTGCTGTACCCTTTCCTACTGTACATAGAGTGAATAGTCAAGGATATATTGTGTACAGCTCACATAAAAAACTGGACCCAAAATATCAGGGCTTGGATTCCAAAAAAATTGCAGAATGTATTCGTAATGGTGAAAATGTCCATGGTGACCCGGAGATTATTCCCGAAGTGGCATTTACAGGTAAAATATTTCATAAGAAATTGTCCTTTATTGGTCAGCCCTCATGAACTTAAAAAAAGATTGAGTAGAAAATTGGCCTAGAGATAAATTCTGACTGCTGCTTATATGACCTTCTCTGAAATAATGCCATGGCTGTATTTTAAAACTTGACAGAAACTTTATAAACATTTAAAGTCATAACTAGATTTTTGGTTCCCTGGTTACATTGGTGTCAAAATAATATTTTTATCATTTCAGGGGACACAACTTTCGAAGTCTTCACATCAAATCCACCAGCAGACTTATTTAAAGTTAAACTTCTTATTGTTGAAGCCACATACATAAATGATTGTAACGGTTCCCTGGAGGAACGTGTTTCGCAAGCCAGGAAATGGGGACATATACACCTGTCTGAAATATACGAAAATGCTTCATTGTTTAAAGATATTGACAATATTCTGTTAATGCATCTATCTGACAAGTATTCTTGTCACTACATACAGAAAAAAGTTTTTGAAAACATTCCTGACTCACTCCGGGGGAAGATACATGTGTCTACTTTAGCCAAGGAGCAATATTTATGATGTTCATTCTCACACTTATCTGTACTTAGTCTTATTTTGATAGTATACGTCTAAACAGTTGAGTCTTGTTATTCTGATGAGTACTAAATGTCTTTATTGGTATTATTTAAGTGATATTACAAAGCAAACAATTGCTTCGGTTAGAAAAAATTGTTGTTTTTAGACTAAGTTGATCTTAGTATGATTTTTTCTCCCGGTACCTTGGGACAGTACTTTTCAGACCAGATAATGCAAAACAAATTGATACATCCTGCTTAATTATTGTATCTACAAGATTAAAATGTAAGCACCAAATGAAAAAGTTGAATATTTACTTACGAAAATGATGATATTGGTTTAATAAGTTTGTTTTACTATATTTATAATACTTTTTTGATAAAGCATATCTCTTTTTCAAACTGTTGAAAAATTTCTTTCACACCGATGTACGTAATTAAATCTGGATGACAGATATGTTTAATTATATTAATGAATTTAATGCAGTCTGAGCGTGGAATCTAAACATTTCTGTATCAATTAATAACATTCAAAATACTGAAGCTCGAATTCTTTGATCTTTTCTTCATAATAGATGTGAATGCATTCAGCTGGTCTTTTCATGAACCATACTTTTGTTATATGAAAATATGTGCCTGATCATGTCTAACTAGTGGTAAATCTTGTTTCGAAAGTTTGCATAGATCTGACATATTGGCTGGTTGATAGATACATTTATTTGTGTTAGGGCATTACATGATACATGGTTAAATACATCAAATATAAGAAAAACATCTTAAAAATATAATTTAGAAAAGAACATGCAATGTATTAAAGAAAAGTCAAGCTATTGTGATCACTGCGGCATCTGCGTCGTGCAAAAAAATGATTGTATCTCATAACTTATAAGAGGTAGCAACATGAAACTTCATAGGCGGATAGATCTCACTGAGGCTGTAAACAGCTCACAGCGCTCTTGTTATTTTACGAATAGTACTATTTCGCTACTGGAAACATAATATTTGTATGGCTAGCATATTGAGTGGAGACTATTGAAATGTTTTTATTTTACTCATAGGTTTAATTTGCAGAATTTTACATTACTATATATTTATCCAGTATGTGTTAAGATATATTTATTTATTTGCATTTTATGAGAATGCAGTTCGACTTGCTGAAAAAATTACCAGTGGAACAGACTCAGGCATCAAAAAGTAAAGAACATATGACCTTTATAGACAGTTGACCTTTATATAGAGGTTTATTGGCATCAAATTAGATGTAACAATTAACAGTCATTTTATTCTCAGTTTATTGACTGTAAATTGAGTCTGACCATATTTTCATTTGAACAAATCATACTGTGATTCTTTGTGTACATAAATTATTATATATGTATAGATAGATTGTACACTTGTCTGTTGTTGTTGATATTAAGTTTAATGTTGCTTGAAAAATCACACACATAATTATACACTAGAACCAGGATTTATTAATGGTGATAATTTGGATCCAATAACATAAATAAACTTCAGACTTTATTCTTATCTCAAATCCTTTCTCCATGCGTCAGTTTTTTCGGTTTTATCCGTGATTAGATTGTGTTTATAGCTTCGTGGTGACACATGTTAACAACAATAAGCCTTTTAGACATTCAGCAATTTGAAAAGAGCTTTTTAAGCTGAAATGTGATTATGAAAGGATCTGTATCTTTAGATTATAGATTTCTACTGCATGTTGCTATTTCTAAATAAGACACACTGACAGACTTTTAGCCAAGGATGCAGTCACAAAAAGAATTATTGTTTCACAATTTTTTTAAATCAATTATTTACACATAGTTTTATTTTTCTCTGTAAAATGTTTGATATTTTATAAGTTTTAAATGTGCTTAATCATTGTGTTGTTAAATATTGTTGTGATCTAAAAAGTTCGAAAGGCGGGTACTTTTTCATATTTAAAGTTTAGAATTATTCCTAAATTCATGTTCTTGTATTCAATGTTGTGATCTGCTACAAGTTACTTGTTTATTGCTTCCAGCTTCAGTTGTCAGTATGATGTTCTATGCATGTATGACTGTAAGTTCAATACTGTGCTAACTGTATTTATCACTGTAGATACAATATTGCTGTATGTTTGCAGAATTGTTAGATTTAAGTATTTTGACTGTTTTTGCTTTTTCTGATGGGTACAAGCAATATTGAACAGGTGGACTGATCAGGTACATTGGGTTAAATTGGATAAAGTTCTATTTGTTTACTCTACTAGTATTTATATTTCTGTCTTCAATATTTTATGTATGAATGATAATATTTTCGTGACACAGTTGATTTATTATCAAATTAAAAAAATCTTAATAAGTTCACACCTACACAGGATGGAAAAATGCTGTATTTGTTGATACCTGTGAATCTGTTTTTATTTTATTTTAAATAAATTTCACTAGTAATTGTTTTTCAGTAATAAATGATGCTTTTATTATTTTTTGGACTTACAGTTTATGAACCTCATTCTTAAATACATACCTTGTACATCTAGCGTGTCCATAAATACATACCTTGTACATCTAGCGTGTCCATAAATACACACCTTGTACATGTATGGTGTCCATAAATGTATACCTTGTACATCTAGGGTGTCCATAAATACACACCTTGTACATGTATGGTGTCCATAAATGTATACCTTGTACATCTAGGGTGTCCATAAATACACACCTTGTACATGTATGGTGTCCATAAATATATACCTTGTACATCTTGGGTGTCCTTTAAAACAAGCATTGAACAAGTACTACGGCGTAGTACAAATAGGGTGTCCATCCTTTAAAACAAACATTGTACAACTAGGGCGTCCTTTAAAACAAGCATAGTACAACTATAAACATACGTTGACAACTAGGGTGTCCTTTAAAACAAACACAGTACAAATAGGGTTTCCTTTAAAACAAACATAGTACAAATAGGGAGTCCTTGAAAACAAAACAAACATAATACAACTAGGTTGAATGTCCTTAAAATAATGTTAGTTTGCCTTTAGGCAAGGGACTGTTGTAGCCATTTTCTCTAACAAGAATTTTATTCCTACTCTCATTTCGGTGTCGCAGTCTTCCAAGTCTTACGTTGTTAAGGGAAGTAATTGTGATGATACTAGCCCTCTATTCGATAGTGTTACCTCCCTTGAAAACAGATATTTAAAGTCTAAGTTGACTCAAAGACCTATACTAGGTCTTTGGTTGACTGATGTTTCAAAAGAAAAGGATAAACTTTAGTTTGTGTATTGTCATAAGGTTGTTTTGAAGTTTTGATCTCGACTTACACGTTCATCATCATATACATGATTGTGTATATCGCCAAAGTGTCCAAGTTGTAACTAACGATTCGAAGCCCACTGTAGCAGACTCATTACGTGACTTACAATCTCAGCCAATTTAGAAATGGTGTTATTTACAGAAAATTAACACACAAAATGAATTAATTAACTTCGTACTTGCACAATCCACAGTGAGTCTATTGATGATTCGTTTTTCATGTAAGAAAACTATTCATTGGGAATTTTATAAAACGGGGACTAGTACTTTAATTAGTGCCAGATTTTCTCATCTGCATGAATTCTGGTTTAGAAAACGCTTGCCTGGCTGGAAGGAAATGTCTCAACCAAGTGAATATTAAAAGATGCCGTTCAAACAACGATTTGATTAAAACGACTTTTTATTCCGATTCAATTTTCGTACAATAAATTTCTCAACGTTTTATTTAAATTATATTGCTTTTGTTAGTAATTTATGAATCAACAACACATAATGAATATCTTTTTATTTTTTGTTAATTTATCTGGAATTTGAACTTGGTGAGAATTAACCCGATCAAGTCTATCAAATATAAACATACAGTCATAATTATGTATAATACGTGAGGAATTAGTTTTTTTTCTTTGTATTAAAACTAAGATTGTACAAAACGTGGTGATTAAATTATTATGTGTGTAATAAATAAACAGATTGCAATCTTAATATACCTCATGCAATTTAAAATGCAAATTATTTCTCTGTGTGCAAGTCACTGTTGCTGACAGTATTCAATAGTTTAAAACCGTTATTTTGATTTTCTTTTTCCCACCTAAACGATTTATTATGTATAGCAGTATGAGATTTTAAACTTTATAAATGATTATTTTAAACAGTCGGTACTTTCTGGTAGGTGCGGCCCATGCCAATGTTTTTGAATACCTTTACGCTCGTATGCACTTAAATCCACATCATTATCAGACCCGACCCTCCTGTAACCAGGACTATATCTTAGGACAACTTGGAACCAATTAAGCGGCTCAGATCAGTCATAAAGCATGCGGACCTACTCTTCGCAAACTCTAAGCCTCTGATGACCATGGAAGATTCCCGTTCCTGTTAAACACAGATATCCATCTCTTTTTGTTCTTTCGTTAGTTTGTGGGGTTTTCTGTTAGGTATCTGACGGGCATTAAACCATCCACTTTGAATAGAAGACACATTGAACATGCAAATTATCTTCTGTCAAATAGTTACTTAAAGCGTCGGATTTCTCGACTCACGAACACGATTCAGTCTATTGCCCTGCTCCTTGTCGTCTTAAGCCAATCTACTATGTACAGTACGTGTAACCTCCCCAAAGCAACATCGTTTGGGAGAAGCACAATTATGTTGCTGTTGAGAGGTTGTTGTTCTAGAGAGGTTTAATCGATTGTTAAATCATGCAGTTGTTGAAGGGAGGTTGTTGCTCAAGAGAGGGCCGCTCTGGAGAGGTTGTACTGTATTGGTAATACGTTATATAACATGGCAGAAGTTATATCCATTCTATTCTTATGTTTGTTCCTATTTTTAATGTACATAAAGATGACCTTTGACGGGGTTTATAAGTCGTTGTGAAGTTTTCTTGTTATCAGATCATAAAACGCACCATTACATGTATGATAAGATAATAAGTTATCACTAGGATTATCAAACTTGAAACCTTTGCTTCCAAGCGAGTATTTTGTTCTGATCATTGAAACGATTAGAATTTAGCATGCATATAAACTGCCGTTCCACGCTGCAGTGCTTTGTACACACAACTCAACGGGAACCAGTTTAGCATGAATGATAATTCTGGATGAGTACAATCATGCATGTGATACTAGTATACATTGTACATATTGCCTGCCAGAGCTTTGTTCAATTTGACGAATATGCTGTCTACATTTATTGGACCTTTAGGAATACTTCAGCAAATATCCAAAAGGCAATTTCATCTTTGCTCACAATACGCCTGTACATAGCTATTTATCTCTTTGTGCAAAACGCCTGAGAATTGTTCACATTTTATTCTCGCCAGAAACCAAATATGGAATAATGTCGTCTGTAGCAGACACTGAATCTTATTTTATTGTTCCCTGTATGGTGTCAATGTTTCGGAGGAAAAACGTCTCGTGCAATAAAATGTGACAGTTAAACGCCTGAAAGGTTTTCCCTTAATGATTGCAGGAATTAACCCGCCATTCACAGCATTTAAAGTCTTTGCCAGGTTCTACGATCATGATTTTTATTACCACGTGGTACTGTTGTAAAGTGTTACTGCAGACGCTGTGATCAGAATCCCCAAATGAACAATATCTACACAGATGCATTTAGCGCGTCCGCCCTGTTATGGTGATTAAAGCCTAGACTGATACCTTTGGTACATCTCACAGTCCATTAACGTATGAACTCTTACAACTGTAATTCTAAAACCAGTCCAAAAAGCTAGCTATTATAGGATTGCAATCGTAAACCTTCGGATATTTCCGTACACGCGGTACAGACATGTGGCCAAAGTTGTAATAGCGCGAACTTTTTACAAACAAAACCAGAAAAATATAGCAAAAAAAACGCGATTTATTTTATCTAGCGGAGACACTATATTTCATAATGATTTGTCTGAATTTAAAACATACACGGCCACCTTGTCCCAATCCACTAAGATTCACTTAATCACTTCAAACAAAGATGCAAAATGCTATTCTAACCTATTAGTATCCGAAAAGTAGAAATTGAATCTAACCGAGAGTGATGTATATGGAGACTTATCCCTACAATGATAAATACAAAACAATGGAAGCATTAATATTTATAAAATATAAACAGCCATGTCTGTTATCAGACTAAATAATTGACGTAAGACAACTTGTAAAGTAATTAAGTCATGAGGTACGGACTATCTGCCAAAAATTACTAAAACACAGAGAAACTCGTGTCAGAAAGAAACCTTGTTTCTTGATCATCAAACATAAATATTGTGTCAAGGGATGTTATATGACTTCTCGACACTGTAATTAGCCAACTGAACGGAATCAGTGGAATGGTGGGAATTGGCGGAATGAACGGAATGATTATTCATTATTTCTGTAGGAAGAATTCGTTGCAGATTGAAGATCAATAAATGACATTCTTTGCTCTGATGTTCTGACTTTGTAGTTTAAATAACATTATAACATTGCTTTTGTGTTCCCCAGTATTTGACTGCTTCTAAAGAAATATAAAATAATAAATACCATATTGTAGATAAAATACTCATTTTGAAGACAGTACAAACTTAAGTTTAAGTTAGCATATATACGTCACTTATATTAGGAACATAAAATGTCCAAAATTATTAAACATATAAATATTTTTTTAACTTTAATTATCCGAATGAACTCACATAAATCAACGATATAAATATAAAAATGAAATCCGGAAATGATTTATGTTACATTTTATGAGTGTATGTATCATAAATAGGGTTTCATGTTTTAGATAGGGAATCTGTTATAACCAAATTTATAGATGGTAATGTGTATTTATACAAGTATGTCAATTGGAAATTTAGAGCAAAGATTTACTGGTATACAACACAAAATGATAGATTCTTTATGCAGCGATGGTTATGCGACTAAATAACAATGTGTGACCCATCCTCAAGTTATGGGTTTTATTTCTTCATTAATGGTTTATTAGCAGGATTTGTGTGTACGAATTCTGCCGGACAATTGTTTCATAGAAATTTGTCTCGCCTTGGTCTCAAACCTTAATCAAATCGCCCAACAGACCTGTCCTCTACTGACCAAGGTAACCTGTCGGGCTGTATGCCCGGGGTCCGAACCACAGTTTTGCCACGACCACGTCCCCCGCATAACTTCATAGCTGTGGCATTTACATGGATATGGGATGCTAACTATATACTAGTAGTAAGTTGATGAATATTTTAGATTTGGACTGAATTTATAATCGTATCGGTCTTAACAGAATACAAAATAATTCATCTATTAATCTTGGTAAGATCAAATTTCTGCGTTCATTTTTATGATAGATTAAGATGTAAACTAGAAGCCATTACCCGTGGCCGTAGAGAAGTATGTGTGTCGTCGATGCACAATTAAAGTTTAATTGACATGTATTTTATATTGACACGTTTCGATAGTAAATATTGCTATCCCATTAATTCTATAGGCCTCTAATTGTGTTGTGAGTCAGGCACACATCCACGGCCCCTTCAAAGCCCCGCTGGTGTCACTAGTAATTATCTTACAAAAAGGTCATATTTGCATGTTTGTTATTGTGTCAACGGGGTGTGAACTGCGTGACAGATTATTTGTCAATACGGAATTTGACCATGAAAGTCAAAGTATAAAGAGATGAATATTTATCTTCATTATGGAGAAAAGCCAGCTTGAAATTTGTCCAACACTAAACAGTGAATGGAATTATATTGAGCGTATTTAAATGGCGACATCTGGCGACACGCAGCGTGTAACTATCTTTTGAAGAGAAAATAACATCCTATGAAATATTGAACAGAACTGTGGGGATGTTTAGTTATAGGGAAACTCTATAATAACTATGAATACACCGTTAAATTAGTTATTTTTCATATCTTACGTGTCTACATCACGAAATACACTAAACATAAGACTGTCTGGATGACAAACTAGTTCATGCATAATTAATTAATGAACACAAATTCGATGTTTTTGATGTGAATTCAAAGAAATAAAGTAATAAAAATATACATGTACATACATTGTAGATACTTGTGACTGATATAGACATGTCCTTTAAACAGAGGTTATCGATAAAATATACATGTACATACATTGTAGATGCTTGTGACCGATATAGACATGTCCTTTGAACAGAGGTTATCGATAAAATATACATGTACATACATTGTAGATGCTTGTGACCGATATAGACATGTCCTTTAAACAGAGGTTATCGATAAAATATACATGTACATACATTGTAGATGCTTGTGACCGATATAGACATGTCCTTTAAACAGAGGTTATCGATAAAATATACATGTACATACATTGTAGATGCTTGTGACCGATATAGACATGTCCTTTGAACAGAGGTTATCGATAAAATATACATGTACATACATTGTAGATGCTTGTGACCGATATAGACATATCCTTTAATCAGAGGTTATCGATAAAATATAAGGCATGATTATCAAACTTGATAAAATTACTAAATGTTGTAGTTTGCTTCTCTGTCACGTGTTGTTTATTTCAACTCTGCTCTAAACATATTTGACTGATATTAAACAGACTTACACAATGCAAAGACATGATTCATTAAACGCTTGACATAAATTGTACACGTTTTATTAATGAATAAAACATTTGAAAGTTTTAAATCCAGTAATCCTCCTTAATATGCCGTATGAGTCATAAAATTAAATGTATGCAAATCATTTATGTAGCAATCAGTAAACAATTTGTTAATCTTTATAAAACAAGTCATCACCGCAAATAAATAAATAAAAACATAAATCAGAACAAAATCTTCAAGAAATAAATCACTGTTGTCTCCTTAACTCGAGTTATTAAGTGACAAAACAGGTATACATTAAAACAAATACATGTTCTTTTAATTGAAACAATTTAACTTGACAATGAAGATAAATTGACGTTCATGCTTCATACAACATCCGGGCATTTCGATAAAATCAAACATACCACACAGGGAGACGAACAAACTCCTCAAATGGAGAGTGTTAAATTTTGTGAACATATGTTGAAACATAAATATCAAGTAAAAAAACGAAATGTGACAATATTTTACTTGATAAATCAACCATGTGGTTTAAATTCATTTGCTCAAGTATGTGACACATTACAAAATGAAAAATACAATAATTTCGAACGGCACAATCCCTTTTTCTTGAATTTATTATGGTTCATAATCAAACATCAGTAGCTTATAATTCAAAGTACAAATGTACTCACAACTCTTCTTATTCTTTTTTACTTGTATTTTCGAGTACATTGAAAACATTAATTTAAAAATATTATTGTAAGGACATTTGTGTCTCAAACTTTTAGACATGCCTGTCTGCACAGGAGCTTTAAAGAGTCAATCTTCCTTAAGAGTGGATCGGTGATCTGGTGGTAACGCACTGGATTACAAAATGAAAGGTCATGAGTTCAAATCTCGACTCCGCCCACCGATATATTAGGGGCGTTTTTTCAGTGTCCCCATCCAAACTACCGAACCCAGAACTGTGCTAAGAAAATCACATGAAAACGGATGAGGCGTGTATCGTTGCTTTACACCGGTAACGATACAGAACCGGGAACCAACTAGTAGGGATATAGGATTACATGCTGGTTCCCCAGTATCTTCTCTCCCCTCTCCACGGGGTAGCTCTGAAATGACAATAGCTGTCGAATGAGACGTCGTTAAATGACGTATAAACTGTATTTCTTGTTTATTTGTTTCATCGGGTTTTACGCCATTTTCAACATTATTTCTGTCATATCGTGGCGGGCAGTTATCCTAACCAGCTTTCCTGGACTGCATTTAGGCTTTAACCAGTACTAACCACATTCTATCCGCAAGCTACTGCCAAGCTACCCCACATAATTTAGTGGTGGAGGACACTTTAACATAGGATGTAATATCTTCAGTCAAATTTGTCACGGACAGTGTGAGACTCGCCCGGGGTTCGAACTCACAACCTCTCTATCATCAAACAAACGCTCTTACCACTGAGCTAGCCGGTCGGGCCTGTATTTCTTAAATCGTTCCCAAGAACCTGTTCAGGACTACAAAATCATTTACTGTTGGATCTGTAATGAGGTTAGAGAAGCCTGTCACGTTAGTCCAGTATGTCGGGAGGTCATCATGATCGGCTCAGTACTAAGTGAATGTCTGCATGTCCTTGACAATTTGAGCAACCTAAGATTCTCAGGATCTTTCTTAGTTATAATATGACACCGGTATTCGCGGTTATACTGCACAGTGCAACCTCTCCAGAGCGGCCCTCACTTGGACAACAACCTACCTAATACAACATCATGATTTTTTTCCAACTGTACGAGTTAACTATTAATTTAACCTCTCTAGAGCAACAACCTCTCAACTAAAACCTACTTTTGCTTCTCCCAATTAAGGGTGTCGCTTTAGAGAGGTTGCACTGTATGTAATTCTGTTTGATTGAGCTTTATGTAGTCGTAATACTGGCTTCTCGAAATATTTCGTTCATACCACAAATGTTCACGAAACAGTGCAATGTAATAACGATAAAATAAATCATGCAATGTGCTGTAAGTGAGCACTTGATACATATTTTCTGGCAAGTTTGTGATTGCATAATTAATCAGGTCACGTGAGTACATAAAAAACTTCTGATATCAACGTAAGAGAAAAGCTAGTCTTTCATTTCATGTGGTATAAGATGTCAATGAACTTGAGTCATTTGAAATAAAATATTGGACATAATGGCTAGGTTAAGTTACACTCGTTCAACGTCCTGTGTTCCCTGACTAATGACGACATTTTGTCACCTTGTATAATAATGTAATTAAAGATTGTATTCAGGTGGAAATGTTACATAAAGAAATTTCATTTTGTTGTCATGTGAGACTACATTCAGGGGTGGGCTGGATTCATGTAACAATCAACTTAATTTGTTTTAATAGACTTAATAGATTTTTTTTCAAAAAGAACTTCACGTAAATAAAATGCTTAAATTGAGACTGAACTAGGTTATTTGGGTATGGATAAATATGGAGCCCATGCAGGTTTATTTAGAAAATGGGGAAGACGCTCGGTGTTGGTTAAAGATAGAAAAATACACGAAAGAGGCAAATTTGGGGAATATTCATAATGCAAATAACGGAAATAAATATGTTTGAGGGAAAAATATACAGCTTATTTTCAAACACTATTACTGCCAGTATTATTTTCCTAGTAAAAACAGTCTTGCAACAGAATTTGAGATCTAACCATCGTGTTTGTAACATTCTATGTACATATTTAATTAATCCCATACGCGCTATACAGTTGTACTTAAACATTAAAAACGTCAAGTTTTGACTCAACAATTTAATTTTAGTATGTTCATGTTCTATGTATAAAAAACTGTTGTATACGGGTTGTGATTAATATGTTGTTATAATTATCTTGCAGAATGTAACGTTTATATTTACTTAAGGTCTTCAGATATTAATTAGGGAGGTGGTTATATGAAGTAAGCTATTTGTTGTAGGTGAGGTTTTGTGCGATTAAAAACACATTTTGTGTCGTACGGATTTTATGATGTAATATGTAATATGAATTAAGCATGCATGGTAGTCACACACCGGAACATGGCGTGAATTGCTGCCAACTGTAGATTCTGCCTACACTACTGTGTAGTTGTTGGCGTCGATTGTCAAAGCTGTGCAAATCTATTGTTATTAGCAAATGAAGGTTAGCAATAAAGAGTTACTATTTTGTTATGTGGTACATGTATCTATAATATCGTTAGATATCCGTTCTCTCATGGTTGGCATTTGGTGCAAATATTCGTTCGTTATCTGTGGCTGTTTGGACTCGTTATTGCATGTGCTCGTTGTTGTTTTGGCTCGCTGTTGTTTTGACCTCTTGTTGTTTGTGCTAGCTATTGTTTGATCCCGTTGTTGTTTGTGCTCGCTATTGTTGGAACTCGTTGTTGTTTAGGTTCGCTATTGTTTGAACCCGTTGTTGTTTAGGTTCGCTATTGTTTGATCCCGTTGTTGTTTAGGTTCGCTATTTTTGAACCCGTTGTTGTTCGTGCTAGCTTTTGTTTGAACCCGTTGTTGTTAAGGTTTGCTATTGTTTGAACCCGTTGTTGTTTAGGTTCGCTATTGTTTGAACCCGTTGTTGTTCGTGCTAGTTATTGTTTGAACCCGTTGTTGTTTAGGTTCGCTATTGTTTGAACCCGTTGTTGTTCGTGCTCGCTATTGTTTGAATCCGTTGTTGTTCGTGCTAGCTATTGTTTGAACCCGTTTGGACTCGCTATTGTTTCGGCTTACTATTGTTCGTGATTGCTATTGTTTGAACCCGTTATTGTTTTGGCTTGCTATTGTTTGAACCCGTTGTTGGTTTAGGCTCACTATTGTTTGAACCCGTTTGGGCTCGCTATTTTTGGGCTCGCTATTGATTTGTTTTCGCTGATTTTTGGGCTGATGTGAGTTTTGACTTGCTGTTGTTTGGGCTTGCTGTTGTTTTGACTCGCTATTGTTTGGGCTCGCTATTGTTTTGTATTCGCTGTTGTTTGGGTTTGATGTTGCATGTACTTACTGTTGTTTTGACTCGCTGTAAAGTTACTGAAGACAGAACGTGTTTGTTTCTTTTAGGAGATGACTATAGTGACATGTTTGCAGGATAAATACCGCCGGAAATTTATATATGTTGTCTATCTAACAAGATTGAGGATTATGTAATCATACGAGTATTACATCACAATTCACACAAAATGATGATTTTATGGTGTATTTATGTTTTCAGTATGCAGATAATAGTCCTTAAGGTATATAGATATACTAGTAATGTGTTTTATGAGATTGCCTCATAGTAAGTTGGATCTTTTATTCACTTTTTTCTTGTAAGTATGACATGATTAACGTCCAATACGTAAAACTACGTCATATATGTACAGCGAGACGGATAGTTAATGTAGTATATTTGTATATTAATTGTTTTTTGTAAGATTCTGCCAGAGTAAATCTGATGAAATTGTTACATAAAATGGTTGAAGTGTGAACTGTTGATGAATTTGTCAAGATGAAAACTTTAATCTGTCAGTGTATGGACCTTTTTAGACCAACATTGACCTGGTAACATTTTTCAAACTCCACATCTTTGTAACATGCAGTGTCTATATCTGACAGATATTATAAAAATATGTAGATTTCTGAAACAAATATTTTATAATATAAATGGTTTCTGTTCATGGTGTCTTGTATGCTTGTCTGTCTAGTTGCACTAATGTCCTTCCGCACAACTGTGTGTCCGTCAGTACGTCAAACTAATTTCAAAGCCATGTAAAGCTTACGTAATTTATTAAATTTTGTCTGTGGGCGTAACGTAACAAGTCAAACATGTTTTTATTAATTGATTGTTTTGACAATTTGCAAAACTCTGATTTTAAATATGGTGTGTTTGTTTTTTCTCCAAAAAAGTTCACTGCCCCAACTTTCACAAGTTGTCTAAAGGAAAATATACTAGTTGCGCCATAATTATACATAACGTTCATATAGTCTAATACTTAGAATATTACTCTTGTGAAGTTTTTGACGTAGACTATGAACTAAGACAAGACGAACTACTCTGGTACTGGGAAGTGTACAGACGCGTGTATAATAGTGTTAGACAATATTTAGCTACAAGACATGTAAGAGATCTTCATGATTCGGTCAAATATGGAGATTTAAATTTATGATATAATAGAGATAAATGTCTCCCCGCTGATTTACCACACAGAAGTTGCTGTATCATGTAAATATAGAGACTTAATGTCTGCGGTCATTTATGGCTGAATTAATAATTAGATAGTTTGATGATTGGTCAGTTTGACCAACTAATCTGGATTGGTATGCAGGTAAGAATGTCATGTTTACTGGTAGACAAGTATGGCCATCGTTTAAAGTCAGTGCAATATACCAATAAAATGTCATATCTAGATGTATTTTGTTTTATTTAACGCCGTTTTTCAACATTGTTTTCATTTATATACGAAGGCTGGTTCTCCTAATCAGTGTACTCGACCGTACTTTAACTAGTACTAACTTACCCTTCCACAAGGAACCAGCGACTTCCCCACATGTGGAAGAAAATCGAGATTTTTGGGGGCCAAATTTTCATGGAAGAGCATGGCCTGCTGCGACCGATAATCGAACCCGGATCGCCGGGTTATAAACCACCCTGCGCACTAGCCACTTGACCGGCGCGGCCGCGGCTAGCTCTGTGAATAATTTAATTACGTTTTAGTGTTTTTTAATTTAAATATTACAATGTCTGTTCATGGTATTCATCAACTTTAGTTCAAGATTCATCATTTAATGTTCAGCACTCTATACTCAAAAGTAAGTGATCTCATAAATTAAAGTGCTGATCGAGTGAAGCCAGCATCAATAGAATAATAATATTACATCTTATACTTGTAATAATACGTATCAATGAACAAACGTGAGATTTGAATGATATCTAAGAGTGGGCGGTGAAAACATAATGTCTTAAAAATCGTAAAAAGGAATTTAAACAGTTTGACAGTCAGGCGAACAGACGGACGGACATATTGATATGCAGGCAGGATCTGTTTCGCTGATTAAACTAGACACGGCTCTGGATAAAAATCAGGAAATCAAGATAAAAAAGTACAAACATTTATCGTGTGTTCCCTGAATGGCACGTGTTGGTTTCCGTACTGAATAAAACACAACTAGACTGTTTTATGTGTAAGAATTACATAAACCTTTTAATAGGATTGAAGTTTTTATTCAAATATTAAGTGAGGTAGATTTAATGGACTTATGTTTTAAAAGGAAAGGTTATGCGTGAACGCATGTTTAACATATTTGGCATTTTATGTAAAATTTTGAATGAACTGAAAACTATTTTAATGTGGTTGGAAATGTTTTCGGATTTCGCCACTTTCGAACATTTCTTTATTATCACTAATTACAAAGATGTATTCAACAGTAGACCTTTTTAATTGTCTCGAGGCTTGTTCATAATGAACATGGTTCGGCCGACATTGTACACCAAGTTATATTTATTCTAACTATGGTTTGTACGATCATTTGTTTGTAAATTGAGTCTACGTTCGATTGAGGCTGCGTTCGATTAATTATTATAAGATACACTTATATGCATTGTATTGTGTATATAAATTACGTAATTCTCAACTTCCTAGTCAGAAAATAATAATATAACAATACCAGTCTTGTTTGTATGTTTATCAAATTACATGTTTCTAGTTTGATACAAACACTTAATTACGTATTAAATACTTGTCGACAATGTATTGTACACAATTATGTAATTTTATACAAGTAGTTTCTACTTAGTGGAGAAGTTGTTTATATAAATCAAATACAAAAATAAAACAGCTCGAGTGTTTATAAAAACGTAGATTTTTTCTCGTAGGTCCTCAATCAATCTGTCCGTTTACCCGACCGTCTTTCTGTCCGACTTTTCGTCCGTCTGTCTGTCAAACAGATTAAATTTTATTGCCAATACTTCATGTTGGTCTCAGTATAGGAATATTTCGGCTTGTCTTTGGTCCGATGATTAAACCAGACACCACTTCGGATCAACATAAGAAAATCAGACGATTTACAAGATATATCTAAGAGCTAGGCGGCCCATACGACAGCTATGGTTACTTCAAAACACACAAGAGAGGAGAGATAGATAGGGAGGGGGAAGAGGAAGAGAGGGAGAGAGAGAGAGGGAGAGAGAGGGGGGGGGGAGAGAGAGGGGAGAGAGAGGGAGAGAGAGGGGAGAGATAGGGGAGTGAGAGGGGGAGAGAGGGGATAGAGAGAGGGAGAGAGAGAGAGGGGGAGAGAGAGGGAGAGAGAGAGGGAGAGAGAGAGAGAGGGAGAGAGGGGGGGAGAGGGAGAGAGAGCGAGAGGGAGAGAGAGAGGGGAGAGAGAGAGGAAGAGAGAGAGAGGGGAAGCGAGAGAGAGAGGGAGATAGAGGTGGGAGAGAGAGAGAGAGAGAGAGAGAGAGAGAGAAAGAAAGAGAGAGAGAGAGAGAGAGAGAGAGAGAGGGAGAGAGAGATAGAGAGAGAGATAGAGAGAGAGAGAGAGAGAGAGAGAGAGAGAGAGAGGGTGGGGTGGGGGGAGACAAGAGAACCGGACATCTTTATCGTCTTATTTCAAATAAGTTTTCCTGGTTCTTTATCGTGCCCGGTGTATAGCACAAATACACGGCTCATCCTTTTCTGTGATTTTCTTAACACAGTACTTGGCTCGGTAGTTAGAATGGGGACACTGAAAAGCCACTCTGAAATGTGAGAAGGCGGGGTCAAGATTCGAACCTAAGACCATTCGTTCAGTCGTCAAGCGCGTCACCACGAGACCACCAATCATCCCTTACTAGCAGTAAAAGTCTGTTATGTTACGTTACATGGAATAGAACAGAACATATAAAATACATCCATAAATTAATTGGATACAAACTATAGCACAAATCAATTAACACTTAATAAAAGCATATTTTCCAAACTTGAAACCTGAATCTGAATCATGAATCTTGAGTTTTGGTTTTACAAAAAAAATGCGGATCTTTTTTTACAAATACAATGTATAACGATTTAGTGAACATCCGCCATGACTGACTGAGTGATTAGTAGCTTAATTGGTTTTCTCGCCACTAATGTTACATATTACGTCATCATAAAAAACAAGAAACGTTTTTATTATCGTGCATGAAGAAGTGACACCTGCTTGGATGGATTTATGTAATATACGAGTCATTTAACATTTTATTAATGATGAGCTTCGATTATTTTATTTCAAAGTGATCATCTGGGAAGATAATCCATTACTTTCTACTTCATTTATAACGTTCATAAAAGATTTAAAACCACTAATCTTGGTAAAATACAAGTTAATTTATGTTCACCAAAATTTCATTCATTTAGTAATATTCCCATGTCGGATATAAACATGAATGAACATGTTAATGACTGTGTTTGTGATGAAATCTTTTCGTAAAATGTTCACTAAAGGTTGGGCCTTCTAAAACACATTACCAGCAACAGTTTGTGACACACACCTAACATGTACATTATTTTGTAGGATGAAGGTAATATCTCATATTATACACAAAATGTAATTTTTATTAATGTACAAAACAACGCGACGTGTCTGATTTAAATTCATTGGTCAGTTTTGCTGTGCCAAACAAATATCTTATAAATAGCATTTAGAATAGTGTACATTATAATTATGTTGTACATGTTTTACATGTTATATTACAGTATATAAATATATTACACTGTTCTACATTCTATGTCCGTGTAAAAACATCTGATATGTTAATGTTGTTAGATGGATTGGATGTGGTTCCAACTGGTCATGTAAACTATAAATACTAGAACGTATAAATAGTTTCATTACGGTAGTTTTGAGATGAACATTTTTGCTTGGATAACCTGTGTGGTGTTATTGATAAAACTAGTACGTGGATACAATGTATTTGTATTTCAATTATAATGGCAATTCCATAATATCCAACAATTTCAAGGCAAAGGATAATGTATTTTGATGTTGTATAAGAAATTGCTGCAAAACTGTGTTCGAGAATACAGTACAACCTCTCCAGAGCGACCCTCTCTTGAGCAACAACCTCCCTTCTACAACAGCATGAGTTTTCCCACTGCTTGATTTAACTATTTATTTAACCTCTCTCGAGCAACAACCTCTTAACAACAGCATAATTCTGCTACTCTCAAAGGGTGTTGCTTTGAAGATGTTATACTGTATACTATTGAATGCATAAATGTCTCCAATCTGATATAAACTATTTGTATACAGTTGTACATTTTTTGTTACATCTTTCTTCATTTGATGCAGACTACTGATTGATTATTACTCTGTGATATTGCGTTACCCTATATTTCTATAAACATTCAGCGACTATTTTGGTTTCTCTCTTATCTAAGCATACATACATGTACATTGACATGAATTTATTTAACAAGTCCTTCAGAAATATTTACCACAAGCACGCAAGGCTTGTGTCACAATTTCAATCTTATGTCACGCAAATTTTGATTTTTATCGTTTAAAATTGAAATTGTTTTGAAATTGCTTCTGCAGTATTCATATGCCATATGATAGCACAGTGATATATGAACATATCACGTGACTATACTGAGGTATGAGCTTGTCACGTGATCACAATAGCTTGATTAGTTAATTGGTGGGTATACAGTCCGTCCTAACTTTTATCCGGTGTTAAGACGGCCCCTGGTCAAAGATAAGGTAAAATTTAAGGTGTCCAGTTACAAATGACCGACAGACAGATACAATATACGCTGTCCGTGAGTTCTGTTAATTATAGACCGTAAATTACGACCATCAGTCAAACTGGTCAGGTTTTAAGAACATAATTCAAAAACATTAATTATACGGGCGTGTAGTAGTGTAGTTTGCGTGAAGAATAAATAGTAGAATGTCCATTTTGTACATTGAAGATAAACTACCCTGTTATAGAAGTCATGTTTAAATGTTTGCAATGATTGTTTAGAATCAATAGTTGAACTCTCGTAAAGGGTACAGCAGTCATTTACAGCCCTCTCTATACACACGACATGACTCAAGTGACTTCTTAAAATCATCCTGTATTGATGTAAATGAATCTCTCATTGATGAACGTGGTATTTGTTGGATTTTTCCATAGCCGTCACCCTGAATTTTGATGCGGATCCCAAAGCACTATGTTTTTCTACATCCGCCATGCATGTTAAGCTGGTCCCATTCCATGTTGCAGTGAAAGTCTATGTAAGTTCAGTTTCCATGTGTACTTTCAGTACTTTGTTTATTGTTAACTTTGCACACAACATAATACGTATAGTGCTTTAGGTTTATAGAACACGCCTGACAACGCAGGATGTTCTGTAAACTGGTTCCCGTTGACTTGTGTGTACGAAGCCTTTGGTGCACTGCATCATTGAACGGGAACCAGTTTAGATGTTTTGTCTCGCTTTGACAATCTCAAAACGAGGCTCCGACACTGTCGGTCTGTAACCGTGCAAAGTGT